>JAEIFI010000733.1:9997500-11197500 GCA_018901815.1 Zaprionus lachaisei | reverse complement strand
ACTACTACATTCTCTACTACCATTCAATCTAATACAACTCACAAATCTCGGAACAATTCGATACGACATTCGCTATGATTTTGTTGCGTTCAATATTTAATTCATACTTCTTTATATATAAATTTATCTACAAATACCGCGTTTTTCATACACACAAACAACAACGAAACAAAAACTACATCGACTACAACTACAAAATACTTGTGTCAATACGTTAACAAAATATTCCATATACATATATATATATTCTTGTTTTGTTTAACGAATATTTTGATTTTGTTTTGATTTTATTTTCTCCGATTGAATTAAACGAACCTTTTTAACCGATCAATGGAACCATCAATATTTATACCTATATACAATACTTCAATATATAAACACATATATATATATATATATATATATATTGCATAATAAACAAATATATATATATATATATATATATATATATACATATATATATGTATGTACGATCGTTCATGTACTGCGACAAAAACTACTAAATTTATCTACTACTACTATCAACCCCGTCTATATCGTACATCACCAACTACCAATCGACCTATCGATCGAATCGACCTAAATACCTATCGATCCGAATATGTCTCGCAGGCGAGATTATCTACAGAGTGGAATTACCCGATATGGAGCAGATAACATTAATCTACTTGGAGAATAATGATGCTGACTATCGTAAGTCGAGCAACTAAGCAACAATTTTTGTAAAAGAACCAAACAAACCATATAAATGCAACAACAGCTATAAAGGCCCTTAAATATTATGAATTACTTATCAAGTTAAAGCTTACGTTTCTTAAAATAGATTTACAAAAAACAAATCTATGGCGAAAAAAATACAATATCAAGAATATATATTTCTGTTCATTTGGGTTTCTTATTTTCCATTTCTTATTCTTTCCTTTGTGTTTTAAATCGAAAATGCAAGCAATTTTCCTTAGTTAGTTTCCTATCTCTTGCCCTAACTCTCTGTTTCTCTCTCGCTCTGTCTCTCATTCACGCTGTCTACCCTTCAGTCTGTTCACTCTCATGCTCTATCTAGTTCGGGTTTTCTCTACATCGAATTAATATTAGTCTAGGATGTTCCTGAAGTCTGTTTAGCTTAGCATTTAGATGTTCATCACGGATACTCCCATATATCGTACACTTTAATCTACAATATATTCGAATTTATTTTTTATTTTGTATTACGCACGGCGGTAAATCTATCAACACTTTAATGTGACCTTTCAATTCATCGTATTTCACTGTTACCTGTCCGACAGGAAAGTTTACCAAGAACTAAATTTTTTCTAACGATGCTCATATGTCGGTTAAAGTCATTCAGTGAACCATAATTGAAAACAACTATGGAAATAGCTTTCTTCAGCGAGAATAGTTTTCGAATGCTTTATGACTTTATATTCTCTTTACTTTGGATTTGTAGTTCCGTAGACGTTTGTTAAGCGTTTAGTTTTCGTACGTTGCCTGTTGCTGTTCCATTTTCGCTATTTCGATACGTTTGTTTAATCTTTATTTCCTAAAGTGTCGTATATATTGAGTTGTCCCATTGTATTTGCTTAGTTCCATGCTGTGCTTTATTCATTTACCTTTTATTCTTTTCTTTATTCGAGCAACTTCCGTAGCGATGCAGTCGAAAATATTTCACACCGATAGATGTACTTTTTATTTTGAATATCACATATTGTTATCGATATCGTACCATTTGCACGCACATTTCCATCACAAAACACAACCGAAAATCCCAAAACGCCCAATGGAAGATGAAAAAAAGAGACCCCTTTGCGAATATAGATCTTCATTATCTTAAATATATATACATATAATAACTGTATGTTTTAGTAGTCGATTAAGTGGGAACAAACATAACGCGAAACTATATTTCGATAATATAATGATATGATGTATTAAAAAACGATTTGAATACACAATTTCCTGAGTTCAAAATGATGTTGAATAAATTATATTGTTTGACTTAAGAAGTGTTTGTTAATATACATACTATATCACATTCAGTACGCCTCCGAGCAGAAAAATACATCTCAATGAATCAATCGATATATCAATCAATTCTTGCGGATTCCAATCCAATCCACTCACAGAAAACAAAAGATCATCATATTGTTTATTCATTTATTTTTCACATTTGTTTTCTCTCTCTTATTTTTGCAAATTTTTTAATAAACTAATGAGTAGTTATATATCTTAACATGAATTGCAAAAGATATCCCATGATATGCTGTTACAGAGTGAGTAAACTATGCGAAATTGAAGATGAACCACCTCTGCAAAAGTATGCAAAACTCGATTCCAGACAATAGAACTATCTGTCCAGGCTAACTACAAAATAAATATACATATTTAAATATCTAAATCTACATATATGTATAGCATAGTCCCTAAGTTAATTATTAGACTAAACAAAACTCTCATATGAATCTCATCGTTTGTGGTCGTATATAGAACACATAGCATATCATTTGGTTTGTCGTTTGTATTGTACTAACTTAATTTTCAGTTTCGCATTCTAGTTTCTAGTTTTTGTGAATGCATCAGTTATTAATAGACTAACGACTATAACTAAAACCGAAACTAAAATAAACCCAACCAACAATAAACAACAAGAAACAAAATACGTAATTCCGAGCTGGAATCAGAATTACGGTTATTTTCTGATTATGTCGATTCTATTGTATTCGTGTACTCGTGTGTTGCTCGTCTAGATCGTATGGCACCATTTGTTTTGTCTGTAATCCCTAGCATAATATGTTACAAACCACTATGTATATATGTATGTAATTCGACAACTTCATTTATATAGAATTCTTAATCGGAACTTTAATCTTAATCTTGATCTGAATTTGGATTTAAACCCCAAACTACATAAACTTAATTCAAAGGCAATTAATTGTTTGCTGTTTATTAACCATGCCCCATGCCCAATGCCTTAGCCGCGTCCCCTCTTCGCTAGATAGAGATTACGAAACAAATACCATATTGTTTGCTTATATCTATCGATTATTATATTATGATTATTATTATTTCTCGAAAAAATATAAATATTATATATTTTTCTAGTAATGATTTATCTTGTCATTCTATTGGAAATATTATTTGTTTTAATTACTTTTCTTTAAGCATAAGCGCTCGTTACACTAAATCTACGTATCCTCCCACTTAACGCTCTTCTTATCGCTTTCTTTGGCCTGTTAAACCTATTAAAGCACCCCACAAGACCATCTGAAGAGCCGAGAGATATCGTAAATGATCAAAACTATTTAAATCTAAAAATAGTAAAATGTTTCTTAGCTTATCTCTCGGTATTTTCCCCCTTTTCTATGTCTCTCTCTCTCTATTTTATTTTTCACTCTGTACCTCTTTTTCTCTATATATCACTTTATTGTTAATTTTATGAAAAATTTTGAGAACATTAACCTGTTCCCCCCTGCAATAGAAAAAAGTTTTATTTATTTTCTGCCCTCTGTCCCGCCTCGCTCCGGCCCGAGGACCCTTGTACCTACTACCCAGTACTCTCCACTCATTTTGTACATTTTGATTTTGCACCCGCACAAAACCTAATACCATTGCCTACTATGCTTGCAGCTTCCGAGGAGAACGTGCTGTCCTATGAGGCCGTGCAGCGTTTGTCCATCAACTACACGCGTCCCGTTATCATATTGGGACCGTTGAAGGATCGCATTAACGACGACTTGATATCCGAATACCCAGACAAGTTCGGCTCATGTGTGCCACGTAAGTGAAATAATGGAATTCCAAGATCTTTGATTCATTTTTTTTTTATTTTTTTATTTATTGACTAAAAATTGTTGTTTATCTAAACAGAGTTCGAAAGTCATTTATTGATGAGATTTAGAAAATGCATATATTCTACATAGAATCCTTAAGCCGGCAGTCTAATAATTTTCCGACTCTCCACAGATACCACACGACCCAAGCGTGAGTATGAGGTCGACGGTCGCGATTATCATTTTGTTTCATCACGCGAGCAAATGGAGCGCGACATCCAGAATCATCTGTTTATCGAAGCTGGCCAGTACAATGACAATCTGTATGGCACCTCGGTAGCTAGTGTGCGGGAGGTGGCCGAGCGGGGCAAGCACTGCATATTGGATGTTTCGGGCAATGCAATCAAGCGTCTTCAAGTGGCACAGCTTTATCCGGTAGCCGTCTTTATCAAGCCCAAATCCGTGGACTCTGTCATGTGAGTGTTGAGCTAACCAGAAATCTTAACTATTATATTAACTCTTATATTTATTAATTCGCAGGGAAATGAATCGTCGCATGACCGAGGAGCAGGCCAAGAAGACGTACGAGCGTGCTATAAAAATGGAGCAAGAATTCGGCGAATACTTTACGGGTATGAATTTTGCGTTTTATTGATTATCTAAAATAGTCAAACTAATCGTTTAATTTCGGATTTGCTTAGGCGTTGTACAAGGCGATACGATCGAGGAAATCTATAGTAAAGTGAAATCAATGATTTGGTCGCAATCTGGACCAACAATTTGGGTACCATCGAAGGAATCTCTATGACCAACAGCCACAACAACATGGACACTGCCGCCTCGAGTACGTTGTCGACCTGTCTCGAGAACAACAACAGCAACAACAACAGCATCAACAACAAATCAGCCGCAACAGAAATCGTCGCATTGATGCAGCACAACAAGGCCAACAACAACAGAAGCAACAGCAACAACAATCGTAACAGCAACAGCGTCAACAATTGATTCTTGTCTCGATAAGCAAATGACATTTGCCCGTGGCCGTGCCGAAGCAGAAGAGTCCGAGAGCAGACGACACAATATACAAGCCTAGTTGGGTTCATCATCCCCAGCATGGTGACAAAGGACAAATGAAGCGGCGGCTGTTTAGTTTTAGTTAGAACAAAATTGATACAACAACAAAAAAACACACACACACACACACAAAGCGAAGCACATTATACATAAGATCTAATATGAAGCAGAAACCCGTTGAAGCAAGAAGGGAGATAGAAAGAGGTAGTCGAGAAGTGTTAGCAGCATTGAGGAGGAAGTAGTAGAAGCAGAAGGAAATGTGAAGTAAGATGGAGAGAACGTTCGTTAAGCGAGTTAGTGTTGTTTGTTTATGTTGATGTTTATACGAGAGTTATAGCGAGTTAGTTATGTTGACGCTAATGATAATATGGTACATTATTATACATTATATACACATATACATATACAACTACATTTACATATATACCCAATGTGCATATACCCGGTGGCTATATGTGTGTGCGGGATATATATGTCTAACTCTTTAAGTGCGACTAGCGTCAAATATACTACGTTAATGATAGCAATTGAAGTTGACTCAGTTGGCGAATACGACTATATATGTAGGTATATATACACATATGGGTAAATAGATGACGACGACGACGATAAGTTGGTGCATTTGTTGTTAGATGTATTGTATTTTTTTCCCCACGCGCCTTTGCCTAATGCAACACTAATCACACGATAAGAATCAAGATGAATGTATTGACCTATGTATACACAAATAAATACCATGTAGCCTAACTAAAGTAAAGCGCCAGCAACGAGAGAAATAGAGAGAAGTAGAAAGAGAAGGAGATCATAGAGAAAGCTGCAGATAGGGGAAGATTCTTTCAATGCTAAAAGTCATTTTACTACTTAACATGAAAGCATAAAACAAACAAATTGTGGATGCATAAGCATATTACGATCAATACAACATATACAAATTCATATATATATATTTATATATATCTAAATATATATATATAATACATATACCATATATATATAGATGACACACACCGATACGGTTTAATTTTACAATTGAATTCGCAACAATTCAAATACCCAAATGGTATTTACAATTTTTTTTTACATATATACCGATATATAGATATACATACATATATATCGACGGCAACCGATTAGCTAATGTTCAAACAATAAAAACAAAACAAATTTATGAATTGTAGACAACGCACATAACTGCTAATTGCCCCCGTCCCCGTATTATTTTTTTCGTTTTTTTTTTTCGCTTCATAAATATTTTTGCCTAAGAAATTTAGTAAAATTCAAACTAATATTAATTTAATTTTTTTTCTACTTGTTTGGCGAGGCACCCGCAGAGCTTTCCGCAGCGAACTTATAAGAAACAAACGGAAACTGCTCGCGTTCTACTTATAAATTTTGTGTCTGTCCTCTTTTTTGTAATATGACCACAAATATCTATATATTTTGTAAATTATCACAAGAACCATACAAACACACACACACCAACTATATACACAATTATCGAACAGTATATGTACGTGCAGCTGATGCATATGAAATTCTTTTCACATTGTTGTATTTAATAAACAAACCTAAGCGAATTATATTAATTTAAATCTAAAGAAAGCAGTAAATGTAATAAAATAAAACAAAAAGCAAAAACAACATAAACTTAAAAAAAAAAAAAAAAACAAAACAAAAAAACATTTTTCATCCTAAGAGAAAAAGGAAAATAATATGAAAGCTTTTTACTCAACTTCTCTACTCAATCGAAGAAACTTATAGAAAAACGTGCTATAAAGATGATTTTGTAAATTGATGCAAATTGTGCACATCCCCCCAAACATACACAAACACACACAGATACACACAAGAATCCATAAACTATATGTCGAGTGAGCCACGACTGCAGGAGTAGGAAGTAGATGAAGAAATCAAAAACGATCAACAGTTCGGCTCAAACTGTCGAACTTTTTGGCGATTTATATAGTACAGATACAGATGGTATTGAAGCTGCGCTTAGCACTTAAGATTGCCAATACATATGTTTATAAGCCCGAGTCGAATATATATATATATATATATATATATACATATATGCCCGATTCGATGTCAATGCCGATTCACAAATGGAACTTATGATAACATACTCTAGCGTAAGGATTAAGTAATTGCTTTCATACTCTAGAACATAACTACCGATACGATACGGTACGAGTCTCCCTCATTACTGCTACTGCCCACAACGGTTCACCTTAGTCTGTACATACTGTACGAATTTGTCTCTCAATCGAATGCAAAACCCATCCGGCTTGCAATCTCTTTGTGACCTTGTTCGCTCGCTATGTAAACGAAATCAAACGGAAAGCAATCTAAAAAAGTACACAAAATCTGATTATTCGGAGAATGAAGTGGATATAAAAAAAACTCATAAGGAATTGGAAATTGAAATCGAACACATTAACTAGTAAACTGAGAGTGCTTGCGAGATGTTCAATTAGTTGATAAGTCGATAATAGAGGATTTTATGTATACTATAAAGGCGTTATAATAAAACCAATATATACTATATATACACATACATTTATATAGTATATACAAGCATATAAAGCTGTTCACATACATACAAGTACTTAGGGGTTTTAAGCCCGTTCGCATTAAGCGTTCGTTTTCTGATAGCGTGTTCGACAAGTCGTTCGAGGGTAACTGTTCCGAAGCCTTAAATGCAATTAATTAACGCATTTACGAGTATATCCAAAATTACCCAGATACTGGTAGACATTGCTTAAACATCGTTAGATGTATTTGTAATGAGAAAATGAATAAAAGAATGAAGAAAACGCTAAGCAAACAAAACCAAAAGACAATTTTTGATGTAGCCTTAGAATTGTATGCAAGAATTTACCAAAAACAAATATTAATAATAATAAACACATACAAACATATTACATACGTATACGTATGATGGCGAATACCGAATAGGGCATTTATCGATCCATAATATTTCAAGGAGATCGTTCCACAAGTTTGTCGTGGAAGCATTTCATCATATGGTGCCTTTATCAGTTTTTCGTGTTGCTATGCAAAACAAAACGAATCAAAAGAAAGCGCATAATAAGAAAGAAGAAATAATAACTTATAATGAAAATACACACATCAATTTAAATATTACGAGGGCAAATAGTCGAATTGCCCGATATAAGAAAAAATTTAATACATTTTGCAAATCAGTTTACGATCGGTCGATCAATTCAGTTAGCCCGCCTGTCCCATTGATAATTTACAACCGACGCCTAGAAATATATTTGTTATTGTTATTGAAAGATACCAGGAAATCGAAACAAAAAGATAAGAAAAGAACAACAACAAAACAAAGAAGATCAACACGTACCTAAGTACAACTTATTCGATTGCCTTTTAAAGTTAAACGATTTGTTGTCCGTTGGCGAATAAGTGCTTTAAGTATACCTTACTATGAACTAATTAATTTAAGTTACAATTGAAGAAAATTGAGAATTGAGTAGATTGTTAAATTGTCTACATGGTGTATTAATACCCCCTTCCTCCCCCCTCGCACCTTATCCTCTAGAACTGTTTCAAAGATATGGAAATTTACAGCGCTAGCAAGTACTATATATACAGATATAAATATATATACACGTTTATAGAGTTACACACTGTGCGAGGGTCGCCCGTGCAGCTGCTGCTGAACTTTTTTGATAGGTTGTTAGAGAATGATCAGCGCACCGAGGCTGCCAATGAGAAATTAAGTGCTGTATAAGGGGTACCTCAGAGAATTCGCGGTCGTGGCATAGTTAAATACAACAGTACCAACACACACACACACACGCACACACGCGAGCACTTATGTATGTACATATATACACACCTTTACATTGCTGTGTATTTGTATACTTGCACAAACACACACACTCACACACGCACAGGCACGCACACGAAATTAAATTATAACAAACAAAATCAACAACAATTTGTGAATCCTACATTATGTATTATTTATCATTAAATAGTTCATCAAACGATGCGACATTTGAAATAAACGACAAATTCAATACGTAAAAATATTGTGTGCTTAACTATGAAATCATGTATGTACATAAATACATATGCTTGAAATCTACATATATTCAACTGCACATCTGGTTGAAAGGGGGAGTAAACTCTATTTGTCCACTTCGACGAGGGGCTTCAAGTATTATTCCATATTCTTTCTGTATTCTCAATCATCAGGACTTTCAATACTTCCCAATACTTCCCAAAAATCATCGAATTTTTTTGTGAAAAAAACTATGTTTGGTAATACAATTAATTTATTCAAATATAAAAGCATTAGTTTTTTTGTTTAAATCGATTTAGGTTCAAGGTCTGGAATGTGTACCCCCGCTTTCCAAGCCGAAACACAAAATTGACTTCAGGCTGCCAGCGTGCTGGCCAAAGCATTTGCCCGTTTTCAAACTTCACAAGCAACGCATACATTCACATGCATTCATTTCGATCGCTCACTCGTGAAACACTTCGTGTTATGGGGTCCCTATCTCCGCATAGCATCAAATGGGTAGAATTTGAGTACTCTATATGTTCGATGCCTAGCGGTGTGAGCATTGCGTGTTGAATAAATAATCAAATTATAATCGAATTGAGTTTGATTGTACGTTTCAATTAGTCTAATAAGTTGGCGCTGCGTGTGGATTGATTTGATGATTTGGTTAGTCAGTAGATTAGTTAGGTAGTTTCTTGTTGTAACAGAGAGCGGCGTGCAGACGAGCTATGTCGAGTTAGTGGTCCGTAGATAGAGATCGAACTGCACGAGTGTTATAAAGTAGGAGAAGGCTGTAACGGAGATTAGATAGATCAGCCTACGGTCCATATGCAGCAGGCCGCACAACATTGGCTGGCGATAGTTCAAGAGTTGCAGCGAGAAGTGTTCCAGCTGTAACAGGGAAATCAGAAATAATAAAGGTTAAGGCGTAACTAAGTTATGACTTTGTGACCACCTCTTGATCCAGGCTGGTAGGCCGCAGCGAGGGGTAATCACAGAATCGACGCATGGTTAGGGACAGGTCACGCAGCTCCACTTTAATGTGCTCGTTGACCAGGGTGACGATGTATATGTCAATGTAGAAACCGAGCGCATAGAGTGCACTCACAACGATGGGGAAGGAGACATCCGCCAGCGACTGCGTTGCCAGAAGATTGAATATCGTAAAGAAGTTTGTCAAATTGTTAATCAACGTGGTCAGCATCAGACCGAGCAGCTGGAACTGGTGCATGCCAAAACTGTGAACGTACAGCTTTTGGATCTCGACGAAACGGGAGCGCAACAAGGCGAGGCGGTCAGAGAGCCGGCAACTCTGCATCATAAGTAGGCCGGGCCGAGGAGGTTGTCCTCGCAGTCGGCGCAGCTGGGCGAGCATGGCGTGCACTTGTTGATGCAGTTGGCGCAGATACTTCAGCACACTGGCATTGATATAATAGAAATAGTCAGCCATATTTTCCGTATAGTTCCACAGCACAAAGGAATAGACGGCAAACTGACGGCGCAGACAGACTGCATCGTCCGCATCCGTCTCCGTGCCGGCCACTGCACATATGCCGCACACCTGAATGATCATCATGATGTTGATCAACACAAATTTGAAGTACATGAAGTGCTCGAAACTTCGTTTGGGCCTGCGTGGTCCATGGTAGCTGGTGGCAAAAGCCGCCTCCAGTTTGGCCCGTTGCAAGGTACAGCGATGATTGATGTCCTTGAAGTGAAACGTGTTGGCCAAGTAGGTGACAATCACCGTGACATACTTAATCAGCGTGTTCGCGAAACTCACGTACAGCACCAGCTGCATGCGTCGGTCATCAGTGGCCGTAAGCGATTGAAAATGATAGCCAAAATAACAGGGTATTGCCACAATCAGCATCAGGCTGAAGGCATGGCTGTACGCGATGAGCAGCGCCTTAAATGGCGCTCGTAGCGGTTTTTGTGGCAAATAGTCAATGATCACTTGTCCATAGATGTTCGCATAGATGTGGCCATATCTATAAAATTTGTACTCATGCCGTTCCCAGAAACTGCGTCCTTCGATGGACATGTCGTTGCGCCTGCAGGATCCACACTGACCGACAAGCAATTTGCCTTTTGTAACTCTCTGTCATGGTTGAATGCTGTTGCGTGGTCGATGGGAAGATAAGCTGATATCAGTGAGTAGCGACACGCATAGAATACTGTCGGATGCGGGATATGTCACAGTCAGAAGGAGGCAGACCATAAAAAGTTTAACTTTGAATTTAAATTTAAGGCCATATCACTGCAAAGTACTTATATTCTTGTAATCGATATTCTAACAAATACTACTCTTCACCGTGAACATCGATATTTAACTACTTAACAGAATTTAAACATTCATCGTATGAATACATCGATATCTTGGTTATTCGCTCTGCCGAATATACACGATTTGCTGCTTTGTTTATGTTGCATCTCACTTGCACTGACACCGATCATTTGTGTGTGTTGTTTAACACTCGGCTTGCATTCGTATTAATAATATTTAATGTTTTAAGTGCAAATTTATTGAAAACCTAAGTTTATGTAAATCTCATTCTACAACTTGAAAGACGTACATATGCAAGTCCGCAGAGCTTCATCGTGTACAGAACCGCTAGTTTACATAAATCATCCAGTGGAGTATGTGGAACACATGTGCAGCTGGTCAAGCCAAGGGTTAAGGTTAGGCTGAACGCATTTTGTCGCACAACAACAATAGCTATTCCCCGGTGTCTACCTGATCAGCAGAATGTCTGCCAAGCCGCAGATACTTATCATCGAGCCGTTCTTTGGCGGAAGCCATAAACAATTAATAGATACGTTAATTGAATGTGAGTAGCACTGGTGCAGCATCTTTTTGGATAGATTTTAATACTGTTCTACCCACATTCAGGTCTCAATCTAGCCGACTATGAGATATTTAGTCTTCCCGCCAAGAAATGGCACTGGCGAGCACGCACTTCGGCTCTGTATTTCTCGCAATTGATACCACCGGAACACGAATACAAAGTGCTCATCACTAGCTCCGTGCTTAACTTGGCTGAACTGATTGGCGTGCGTCCCGATCTGGTTACCTGCCGAAAGATTGTCTACTTTCACGAGAACCAGCTGGTCTATCCGGTGCGTGAGGTAAAGGAGCGCGACTGTCAGTATGGCTTGAATGAGATACTCACTTGGTAAGTGCAGCCAAATTGATTGTCTTCCACATCGGCCAAGCAATTCTATTCTATACTCCTCCATCAGCCTGGCTGCCGATATTGTGCTCTTCAATTCGAACTTCAACCGGACATCCTTTCTGGACAATGTGCAGCCCTTTTTGAATATTCAGCCTGACTTCAAGCTGAAGCATATTCGCGAACGAATCGAGAAGAAATGCGAAGTACTTTACTTTCCCATTAAGTTTCATGTCTTTCCCAATAAGAGGCACATTATGGATATGGAGAACGATGTGGAGTCCGATTGCTTACATCTGATTTGGCCGCATCGCTGGGAGCACGACAAGAATCCCAAGCTGTTTGTGGAGGTGCTAATGGAACTGATTAAGCGTCAGGTGGACTTCAAGGTGACAATTTGCGGCGAGGCCTACCAGGCGGTGCCTGAACCTTTCGAGGGTCTGCAGGAGAAACTCGGATCAAAGCTAATCAATTTCGGGTATCTCACGCGCGAGGAATACATTAAAACATTGCTGACCGGGGACATTGTCATCTCTACGGCCGGACACGAGTTCTTCGGTGTTGCCATGCTGGAAGCCACCTACTGTGGCTGCTATCCGATTGCCCCGAACAAGCTTGTCTATCCCGAAATATATCCTAAGGAAAATCTTTACAACACATCCAACTCGCTGATAAAAATGCTCTACAATTGGTGCCGCAATCCGGAGATCTTTCGTCGTCATCGGGATAAGTTTTTTGATTACTTCACCTTTGACCGCTACTCGGCACAGCATTTGGTGCCCAAATATCTGGAGAAGATGCGCATTTCGGTTTAATGGACACGATCAACAATGATCTGATTATGATTATAACTTGTATTCGAATTCCAGTTGCTGTTTTGTGCAATACGCATCGAATTTAGTTAATAAGCCAAGCCAATTATAACTGACCAATTTACCATAGATGCGGCTACGCACACACATCCACTAGACCAAGTATGAAACTGTGAGTATGTGTATAGGCATATAGGGACATTCTGTATGTATAGCTTAACACAATTATTTGACGTTTGTTTGATGTTTGCCAATTATCTAATTAGTTTGATATACATTGTATTCCAACAGTTGTTAATTTAATTGAACCCAGTTGTTAGCAGCCAGATAACTGCAAGTTGTTGTAGTTGAATATGCATTAAATCATAAGTTAAAGTTACTTTTTTCCTGCTGTGAGAAACTCCTCAAATGTTTCATGAGTTTTGGAGCCCTCCCATAATTGCCTTATCATTGGATTAAATCCCTTTAAAACATTTTCTTTAGAACTTCAATATGATTAAGGCACAAATAGATAATATATATACAAAATATATATGCGTACATATACTATGTATCTGCTTCAGCTGAAACTTTGTACTTGTCTTTCATTTTTTTAATTCAAACCTCTTAAATTATATACTGTATATTTCTTTTTTTATAGTTAGTATGTGAAATTATCAGTTTTGGTACATTTCATAATGTATCGTCATAATTATTAATTTACTTGGAATTTACAAAAACATAAAACAAAATACAAATAAAATTTAACAAAATTTGATAACATGAAATGTGCTAAAAGTGGTTCTCTTTGAATTTGGGCGGCACAGTGTACTTTTGCTTTACATGGGCTCGATATTCCTCGTCGTCGTCGTGACACTCCCGATAGCACTGGGCGCAGAAGAGCTCGCCATCACAGCCAAGGCAACGAAATGCGGCATCCTCGTTGCATATATTGCACCAGGGAAGCTCCTCGGTGGCTTCCTTATTTGGAGTCGGAAGTGTGCTCACTCCCAGCTCATCATCCAGGGGATTAGCTGCCGTCGGCAACTGTGACTCTGCAACGTACTGAACAAGAAGGATAGCATAAAAAGGACTCGTAACACAGTTAACTAGAAGAAGCAAGATACCTTTTGCATGATGGCTTGTAAAACTGTTTCGTCATTCTCGTCCTCGTTATCACTAGGAGTATTAGTTTCCGTTGATCCGGTTGTAGTTCCCACTGCAGCACCACTGACACCTGCGATTGGAGTATCGCGCAGTGCCCTCAGCCGTCGCTCAATGTCTGACAACGCATCGTTACGCTCGGTTTCAACACGCTGATCCAAATCAGTTTCGCCCATGAACTGCTGCAAGAGATCTTTAATTTTATCTTGATCTGTTCTTTGGTCTGTAGATAGTAGGAGGTCCTTTTTGTCGTAGTTCTTCTGATGCGGCATGCCGCTCAAGTTGGAAAGTCGCGCACGGATCTCATCATCCGTCGTTTCTACAGCCTTAAGGTTTTGCAAGCGCTTGCTTATGGCGCTGTCCAGATTCTCGTCTATATCCTCGGGATTTGTAGATGCTGCAGAGGTGACTGGTGTCGCATCGGTCACCCCAGAACTGCTTATGGGCGCCATCACAGCGGCCAATTCTTCCGAAGGCAGCACATTACTACAGACAACAGGGTGAATGTTACGATTTTTGTAATTATCACTGTCTAAGATACTCACTCAAAGATAGCATCTGCTGCCTCGGAATCCCGTGGCGATGTGCTTCTTGGCGGCAGACGCGACCTGGTCACTAGTTCACCTGGAAGTGCCTCGCAGTCAATTACCTTCTCGGCATCAGCAGTCGCTTGCAATTTTGAGAGTTTATCGAAGCAGATAAGGCAAACATTAAGCACTTTATTCCCCTGGCGAGGTACGGCTATTGGTCGCTTCAGACACTTGCCACAATACGAGTAGCCGCAGTTGGGACAACCGTACTGTAAGACAGTTTCCAATTCAATTATTGTCAATTAGAAAATGCGTTTCCCACTATTGCCTACCTCCTTGCAGAAGATACCATATTTGCGGCTGCATCCGTAGCAGCTCATTGTGTCTAAAGTGAAGAAAAAACTTTTTACTTTATCAACTGTGGGAATTTTGACAACATGTAAACAAAGAATTCTTGTTAGACGAAATTGCAGTCACAGCACCTGCAACTTGTGATTCACGATATCTTGTTTATCGCAAGCCATTCTATCGATAATTTCGATAGTTCCTGAAACATGGCGGTAGTTTTGAACGCATTAAAGCTTACTTTTTATTTTTACAATATAATTTATAAGTAATTTTATACTTAATTGAAACTGTATTTTTTATCCGTTATATATATTTACATTGAACTGTAAAAACTTTGCAAGACTTTCACTCAGCTAACGCATAATTATCGATGCCATCGGTATTTTCGATAGCTTGCGCTCAGTAAGCAGGCAAACCTTAATCCAAAAGTAATTTTGGATGATTAACCATATACTATTAATTATAAAACACACACACAATCAATGGTTTCTTACTTTATTTATATGTACATACATGCGCACATATACACACAATAATCCGAATGTGCAAGCAGCAAGTTAAGTCCTACTTAGCTGCCAAATTCCTGAATTTCTTGCTTAATTCACATTAGATTTTATTTCGAATCACTTATGCCCGAATACACCCTGACGTAATTCTCTTGTTTCACTATATGTAGCTTAAATACGCAAAATTATGATTTAAAAAAATATTACACTTTAATGCATATGTATACGTAAATACCTAAAGATATTGAGAGTTTCAAGGAATGTAATTCTTCTCTTCGGGTGGCCATGAAACTAAGAGATGGATGATATTAAATGAATGTATGTAAATCGTAATTATATTTAGTATAAATGCAAAATACAAATTTTCACGTGTGACTGTATTATTCAGTTGCGCATATTAAAAGCCATATGTCAAATAACTTGTAAGTATTGGTTAAACCTAAGGGAATGGGTGGATTTAAATATGATTTCGAAGCTGTATGTCTGTATATATTGTAGTATTAGTTAAGGAAACTTGCGTTGAGTTTGGATTTGCGTGGATTCGTTATCGTTTGGAAAAAATTCCGAATAAATACGCGAGTAAATACTTTCATTGCTATAAAGATCAAGCGGTTAGGTAGGATTTGGATTCTGGATTCTTAGTGGGCCACAACAGACACAGAAGACCTATTCAGATGGTGTGAGATCGCGTTCCACTTCATTTTCATTGAGTATTTGTGATAGTAAATCGTGCAATGGCTCGAGTATCTTTTTGGCGCCGGTATTAGTGAGATGTTTGTAATCGAACATGTCGTGATGGCTGATGGTGCCGTCCTCCTGCACTAGTCGCTGGCCAATATCAAGAGTTTGCACACGATCCAGTCCCTTGGTCTGCTCTTTAACCAACTCATTGATCTGTGCGTTCTTCTCGCGCAGCACATTCGGTTGCTGACCCCGTGGTAAAAGCGACTGCAAATGAGCAAATAGAAATCGGCGTTAGCACTTTTCAAGTATTCCCACCCGATCCACATTTCGAATTTTGTTTACCGGAAGCAGAATGTAGGCGCCTGGCAGCTTTTGTCGTATTTTCGTGACATTGGCGATGACTCCTTCGGCCACTTCGGCAGCGCTATTGCTGACGTTGTTGGTACCCACGTGCAGGACAACTATTTTGGGATTGACATTATCGAGGGCACCGTTCTCGATGCGCCAGAGGACGTGTTCGGTACGATCTTCGCGTATGCTAAAGTTGAGGCAGTGCAGCGGTGCAAAGTATTGATTCCAGGTTTCCGTATCCTGCAGCGTTTCAAATATGCAGTCGCCGAGAAATATGACGTCTGGGTCCTTTTCGCGACAATCGGATAAGAAACGGCGATGGATACTTTGCCAGCGTTTGTCTCCGTCAACATCGGGCACGGCTGTAGGCACAGTGCAGGGATTCATTTTTTATTTGTTGTTGCTGGTGTTGGTGTTCGTGTGGGAGCGGACTTATTGTTGCCTTTATCATGCGGCGTATTCTGTTACAGCTAGCGAAACTGAAAGTAAAGTTGCTTAATAGCTTCCTTGAGAGCAGGCGGCAGCTTAAGCAGCTGCAGTACCACCTTTTCAGTGGGTTGCGAATGCAAGTGAAAATAATTCTAACCAAAAAATAATTGACAACACAAAACAGCAGCGGCGTTAGTGATGGAAGATTGCATGAATAATCGCCTGTGAATGATTTGCATGCACAATCGCATTTGAATGATGGGCACATTAAAAAAATATCGATAGAAAGGCAACCATTTAAATATTATATGTTCTGTAAACTCTGTGTATCCGAAAGAAGGAGATTTTGCAGAAATGTAAGTATATCCTAAGTTATAAATTTTTCTTATAAGAATGTATAGCTGTAAATTGCAGGTAATCGCAAGCTCAAACTATCGAAATGGTCGATTGGCATTAAAAATATACTTGCATGTGCGTAGTTAGTTATTGAAGAAGGGATCGAAGAAGACAACTTAGTGTGTCACTAATAAAATGTAATAATCGATAAAAATATATTCCTAAAAAATGTTTATTTTTTGAAAGACATTGTTTTGTTGCAACCATGAAATTCTAAATTCATAGCACATGAGACCCTTTTTCATAGTTATGACTACGCCTATGGCACTGTGTCAAATTAAATAGAAGTCAGCTGACGCCTTGTTTCTGCAGCACCAACAACGATGGCACCAAGGAATAACCACGATCCGACGTCCTCTGGCGATTCTGGCAATACAAATGTCCAGGAAGCCGATCTCCAGGGTAAATATACTTAAATAATTATACAAATTTGTATTTTAATCCGAGCCTTCCTCATTGCAGAGATGGAGGACGTCAATCAGAGTCTAGATGCTCTTAGTTGTGCTCTGGACGCCGTGGAGCAACGCACCGATGACATATTGTCGCAGTTGCGGGAGCTCCTGGATTCCAATCGGGAAATACGCCGCCAGTTGGCACAGGAAAAAGACAACGCGTCTGAAGAAGGGCACGAGAATGACGGCGACGACGACGACGATATGGAGGGTGACGGCGCTGAAAACATGCCCAAATCGGGTGTTAATTAAATCACACTTTTTTTTTTCTTTGTCCCCCCATTGTACATGTACGTATAGCAACTTGTTGCTATACCATTTTTATTGTTTCTATACAAATTACAACATTTTGTTAACTAAATCGTCGCCTACTTCTTGTTGCCCTTTCTCCCCTTCTTGTTGTTGGCCTTGCTATTCTTCGGATTCGACACAATTGCGTCTGTCTTCAGTTCTAACAGACGCTTCGCCTCAAGCTTAAGGCGAGCATTCTCAGCACGCAGTCTTTCGAGTTCTTTGTGGACAGATTTTTTGTTACTTGTGCGATTCGCATCGGCCATTTCGACGTCTTCACTCTCCTCATCATTCTCGACAGTGGGCGTAACTACTGTGCCTGCCAAGCACAAGTCAAAGTTGAACGCAGGCGGTTGTCTTGCTTTGGTATACTCCTGTGTGATGAGCAGCTCGATGCAATAGTTTTCTTCTTCCGGGCTAATCATGCGCTTCAGGCTGTCGGCAAAGAACTTCGGTTCCTTGGGGCCGGGATGGAATTTGGCGCCGCTGATTAGACGCAAGTGCAGATTGGTTATGGCGCCCAGTTGTGTGATGGTCTTGATCAGCTGGCGACTGGTCACGTCAAATATGCACACCTGCTTGTCCTCCCCTCCCGAAATGAGTTGCTCTGCGTTAACTGAAAGTGCCAAGCACGTGATGGCTGCACCTGATGTGTGTCCCACCAAGGCTTGGGTCTGCCCCTCCTCCAGGTGATATTCCTGTCAACAAAGAAAACAAGCTTGAAGACACGTTAATGTAGCAGCAGTAGCAATCTTACCTTCATGCGTGGCGCTTTATCTATGTGAAAGATCAGTACCTGACCCTCTCCAGTGCCAACATAAACACTCGTCTCCAGCCGATTGACAATCACGCTGTGAAGGGCAACGGGAAAGACTACACTGAGCAGCATGCTGCCATTACTCAGATCATATACCTTGCAGCAGCGATCTAAGGAGACGGTGTACATGAAGGCACGGATGCCACCATGCCCGATGTGCACATCTGTGACCGTCAATCCGTGATCATTGAAACAATAGAGGGGCGCATTGTCATCACTGTCCCCCGAAGTGGACGGCGCACACGACTGGGTCAAGTTCCAGACGAGCACAGCACCATCTTTGCCGGCTGTCGCAAAGTGCTCACCACTGTCGGTGAAGCGGATGCAAGTAATGGGCTGATAATGCTTTGACATCGTGTTGAGCAGGCGGCCGGTGTTCAAATGCCACAAGTAGATGGTTTCCTGTATGCCAGCCACTAGGTAAGCACCGTCGGGGGTTATGGCCAAGGCATTCACTTTGCCCGGCACCACATAACGTATAGTGGACATCTGTTCCTGACCATTCAGTGGCCACACATGCAGCAGCGGCTTTGTGCTGTTCGCTGCAATCACAAAGTTCCCGCCAAGCATTTGGAGACTGTGTTGCTGCATTGTGCCGCCACCTTTGTACCTCATCAGATCGGTGCCGGTACGTAAGTCCTGCACATTGCAGGAGGCACGCTCATTGTTCATACAGCTAATAAACAGAGCCTCAATAACGTCTCCCATTTTCAAACGCACGTGCGAAGCACTGACGGCACATAAACAAAACGCTGACAAGGTACTAAATAATACCAAAATGCATATTTGCCTAATAGGTGTAAGTTTCTCAGTGCAAAGTGGCAACGCCCCATGCGACACTTATCAACACTAGTGGATGGCAGACGTCACTAGCCGGTATCGGCAAAGCTATCGATACCGTGTTTGCGGTTAAAAACATAAATAAAGGCCGCCCCAATGCGTGGCCACCTGATAAACTGATAAAACGACGGCGACATAATGTGTGGATACTTTTGGAAACTGGTCGGCATAACGACGGCGCTTAAGGTGCTGCTCCTGCCTGCCTAGTGAGTTTTACAATTAAAGAGGCAAAGCAAGGGTTCATGGTGCTTTATCTTTATTATAGCTACTCCACCGACTTCGAGGTGCACCGCAATTGGTTGGCCATAACCCACAGTTTGCCCCTAAGTCGGTGGTATGTGGATATGACAAGCGAATGGACACTAGACTATCCACCCTTTTTCGCCTACTTCGAGTGGCTGCTGTCGCAGTTGGCTCATTATGCGGATCCTAAGATGCTAATTGTTCAGAATCTGAACTATGCTTCACCTCAAACGGTTTACTTTCAGCGCGCATCGGTGATCGTAATGGACTTAATCTATGTGCTGGGTACGCGCTGTTGCCTGTCTGCCCTCGGTGTTGTGGTATCCACACAACAGCACATTGCTGGATGTATGTTGTTGCTGTTCAATGTGGGTCTCATCTTTGTGGATCACATCCACTTTCAATACAATGGTTTCCTCTTTGGCCTTCTGTTGCTGAGCATCAGTGCGCTGCTCAGACAGCGCTATCTCTGGAGTGCCTTTAGCTTTGCCGTACTGCTGAACTTCAAGCACATCTTCCTTTACATGGCACCCGCTTTTGCGGTTTACTTGCTGAAATTCTACTGCTTGAATGGAAAACAGAATGCGCTGCATGCCATGGTCAAGCTGCTGACTGTGGGTCTGTCGCCCTTTGTGCTCTCCTTCGGCCCCTTCTGGCGTCAGTTGCCGCAACTATTGTCGCGCCTGTTCCCGTTCAAACGAGGTCTCACACATGCCTACTGGGCGCCAAATCTCTGGGCACTTTATAACACCGCCGACAAGTTGGCTGCCAGCGTCCTGAAACAGACTTCTCGAGAGGCAGCACCTTCAACGACCTCTGGACTCGTGCAAGAGGTGCAACACATTGTACTTCCCAGCATCAGCCCACTTGTTACGTTCGTCCTTACAGCGCTTTTTATGCTCCCCATTTTGGTGAAGCTCTTTCTCTCGCCATCCAATGAGTAAGCAGATAGATTGGGTATGTTCTGTTCTTCACTGACCGTCCTCTTTGGTTCTTCAGGAAAGCGAAGCTGCTCTTTCTACGTGCTGTCGTTCTGTGCGCCGCCTCTTCATTCATGTTCGGTTGGCATGTGCACGAGAAGGCGATACTAATGTGCCTTATACCATTGTGGTAAGTGTGTGGAGAGAGCGGTAGTAGATCTCAGTTGATGTCCATATTGACTCACTCGATTAATTGTAGCCTGTTGACTGTGCTGGATCGTCGGGATGCCAAGTTCGCGTTCATTCTGTCCATCGCGAGTTACTTCTCGCTTTTCCCGCTACTCTTCGAAGTGGATTTGCTGCTGCCACGCTATTCGCTCTACGGTGCCTACGTGGCCATGATGTATGGCCAGTTGGAGCGTCTGTACAAAGCGAAGCCCACATTCCATTTACTTGAGTGGCTTTACATGTTGGGCTTCATCGGAATTCCCATCTATGAGCATCTACTTAGTCGTCTGTTGGGTCTGCATGAGCGTCTGCCGTTTATGCCGCTCCTGCTGACATCGGTTTACTCCGCCCTGGGTGTGGTGTACTTTTATGTGCGCTACTATATTTATGCCTTGGATATCTCGTGGCACAGCCCCGCTCCAAAAATAAAATCCTCAGCCGCGAAGCAAAAACGAAAGACCAAATAAACGAGAGAATAAACATTTTGCTGGGCTATTTGTTTTTGTTTTTCTTTTAGTGCGTGGTGCGCGGCAAGGCGCCTGGCGCAAGAGCCAGAACGGCGCCGCCGCCTTTGGGCAATGCAAGAACAATGGGAAACTTCCGCGGAATTCAGGTAGCGAAACGGGAGGTTGTCCCGGAAGATGCAGGCGCATACCTGTTGCCGAAGGCAGAGAGTGGGTCGTAAAACAGACAGGTACAGGCAGCGTTATGAGTGGGTGTTGTTCCAGGAAAGTCCTGGGGAAAGCACCAAGCACAATTGAATGAATCTGTGTGCGGGCCGTGCGTGAATCAGTATTCAGTTGCAACTCACAAGGAACACTTCGTAGCGCACAAAACCGAAGCCCATGAAGATGCAGACGGAGACTATGCAACAAGGGCAACATGCATCATACACAATGCAACAAACAGACAAGTGAAGCAACTGAAAATGGTTAAGTGTACTAGTTGAATTGTTTAAGAAACAAACTGTTTAACAATTTACAGTTACCACGGGATGGAATCAAGCCCATTCAAGCGCGGCACCTACATTGAGCTGTCGACGGGAATAATGCGCCGTGTAGAGGACATACGCACCGAGGACTTCATTCAGTCGGCAATGCGCAGCCATCTCTTCGACCTGCGAGAGGCGACAGTGGTTAAAATCGACCGATCCTCTGCTGCGCACTCGATTAACATCACCTTCAGTTACAGCACACAGCAGCGGGTAGGTCAGAGCGTAGATCTTGCGATCTTCAACATTAACTTTGTGTATGCTACTCTCTTCGATTTCAGGTTAATCTGGAAGTGATGCCCGCTCAACCACTGTTCGTGTATGGGCAGGGTTGGGCCTCCTGTAATCCGCAGTTGTCGTTTGAGCTTTACGATCTAAAGTGCCAGCAACTGCAGGTGGGTGACATTTGTCTGTCGCTTGTGCCACATGAGCAACCTCAGCCGCCGCCACCGCCACCGCTGCGGGTACCTGAGCTCCAAGTACCGCCAATGGGATCATTGGGGCAATATTCTTTGGAGTCCAGTTATCCGTATCAGGTGTACGCCGAGATGGCAAACCTTGTGGCTGCGTATACTCAACACTTGATTGGAAAAATGAAGAATTAAAGTGCAACCGTACAAGTTTTTATTTTTTAATTGCGTTTAATTGAAATAAATGTTCGTTTTTGAAAATTGTGCAACCTAAAATATTTGTTTTGAATAACTACTGAGCTATCGTTAGCTGGTGAAAATACCATCGATAAATGCGTTCGATAAATTATCTTGTACTGCGATCGACGAAGTGTTCTGCAACTATAGAGCGAGAGGCAAATAGTCGATAATCACTTTTTCCAGATGGTACTCAGTCGAATGAAATATAGTTGGTCGGTACTTTTTGAATTTTAAATAGAAGGAACATCGAAACATTAAATTTTGTCCTCTATTTGGTTCAGTTTTCTCTCCAAAATGAAAACTACATAGTTTGATTTTAAATATTCTTCTTTTTAATAGAAAAAACAAATATATGAATTTGTTGATGTATAGTATGATCTGAAAGTGTAATGTAATGTTTGTGTGTGCCTCAGTGTGTCCGAGTTTGTGTGAATCTGTTTTTATACAATTGTTGCATTATCATAGAAATAACGGCATTGACATTTGACGGCCGCATACATAAATATTTATGTAGTTTATTTGTTAATATCAATTTTTGTAATAATTCTTAAATATTTTCTGTAACCAAAATGCTTCTAAAAGTTTCGTCACTTTGCGTTAGTCTCTAAGTATTGTTTCATTATCTCACTCCAACATTTTGTTTGTATTTAAGGGCATACACCATAAATATATGCATGTATATTTATATATATATATATATATATGTCTGTTACATGTAATACATAATAATTATAATAATAATCAATTGAATAATTTACAATAACTACTATGGACCATTTGAAATTAGCCAAGTTCTCCTCTCCGTCTACCACATCTTCTTTATCATTAGTTTAATCAATCCTTAGTATTTAATTGTGTGTGCACTTTATGCTTAGCTCCCTTAATGTTTTGTCTTCCTTTGTTTTGTTTTTTGGCTTCTTACGATGAAATGATAGAGTTTAGATTAGGGAGAAAGGTGCTGATATTACACATAGGCATAATTATTGGACGTGATCCATGTTAATATGATCCAAGCGAAAGGAATAAAGCCTTCAAGCATAAGTATGTAGGTGTATTTAGAAAACTTTACGGTATTTACGGGTAAGTATCATTCTATCATGTGAATACGAAAGAATCAACTAGTACCATGCCCCAAGTAACAAAGAATTTTGGGATATCGTGGAAATCCAGAGGAGATACTGCGGGTTAAATCAAGTATACATCAGAATATAAGTATATGTGTTTTACCCATTGGTCCGTGGTTATATACTTTGGTTGACTCTCGCGGAGATCCTACATAGATGTACGTTTATGTACGATGGTCAAAGATTAAGGGTCAAAGGTCAAATGGTCGAATATTCATTGGTTCCGCAACCTAAGTGATTTATAACAACAATTCGTCTAACGTACACATTAAATTAAAAGATATGTATCCATTTTAAATGGCATAGTTTGTCTTTTGTGTAAATATTTCTAGGGTTTCTGTTCGCTCTACAGTCGCCTATACTCCGTACATGGTATGTGATGTATGTATGTATGTACATATATATAATATATTGACATTGACGTTGACTGTGTGCAAGCTACTCTTGGTGTATGCGTGTGTGTGTGTGTTTTTGTATATAATATAAGAACCTGAAACTCAACACTGCGTGGGAGATCACATCAAAGGAATACTAACAGGGCTCCAATTCCGGTTCCCAAGCATACATTGTGGAGCGCAAAGGTATTCAATACCTGCTGCTTGTTGTACGTTGCTGGAACTCAAAGTGGTCATGTGTAAAACAAGTATTGTGTCTTATGTATCTGCTTAAAAACGTACAAAAAGTGATCTAATGATCCCAACTGATATGCTGTTTGATTTTCAAGAAGCTACAACCATTATAACACCAGTTACATATACTATTTATAATGGCAAAATTTCCAAACAGTTTCTTTTTCAAAATGAAAAGCAGGGTAATGAGCATGTGCATGAAAGATCCTGGTTTGCTTTAGGGCGGCCGTCGGAGTGGGAGGGTTGTTTAAAGGATGGGATGTACTGTAGCCAACATAAACACGGCCTTCATAGTACGATTAGTTGTATTCACATTCATTTCAATCGCAAAATCAATTCATGATGTTTCGCGTACGCCCTTATATACGACTATTCTTCTACAATTTCTTCTTTTCTTTTTATCTTTCATTAAATACATATTTTGTTGATGTTTCGCTTAAGCCTACAATTAGTATTCATTTATGCGATGTATCTAATTTTAAACAACCCATGATTAGAGTAAAAGTCGAAAATGCAATCCTGGACAAGATTTTCGTATTTTGCTTTTGTTTTCCTTTAGTATTATGTTTCATTTCTTTTTTTTTTTTTTTGTTATTTTGTGGTTTTTGCATTTCCCCATAATACCTTTTCTCTGCCTGTTCTAACTTTTCTATTTCGATAGCGCTTCGAATTTTGTTTTTTTCCATTCACAATGTTGTCATCGTTGAAATGGTTTGACTATCGCAAATACTATAAAAAACACAACCATAGTTAGGGGGCTCGACATAAATCGGGTCCCGTTTGCATGTTGCATTGCAGCTGGTTCTTCACCTGAAGTGGGGAAAAGAAGTTGCATATTTAAGATGTTAACCAGTAAGAAAAGCAACAGTCGCGCAGCACGCGACTGTGGGATACCCTTCGACCTACATATGTTCCAGTGTAGTTTTATTAGTTAAATTCATACACATACATATGCATATGCACATGCTTTAAAATTATGGCCGACAGATGGCGCTCGCGCTCGCCTGCAGCCCTTGTTAGCTGATACAAGCACTTGGTTTTATGCTCATACTTTCTTAAATAACTTCTGTGTTTATTGTCCGATCGGATTGTTAATTATAGAATACGTAGACCATTTATTCAGCTAAGTATATATTAAAGTCAGAAATTTTCATCTTTTATACAGCGCTTACAAATTGAGTTCAAAAATCAAATTATTGATTTGCGAGGGCGGTGGGCGGTACACCTTACATTTGAAATAAACTGGATCAGCGTATAGTACACAAGAGTCTTCCTGCCAAATTTGTTAACTCTAGCTTTCATAATAGCTGAGATCTGTGCATTCACACAGACAGACATGGCTCAATCGACTCGGCTTGTGATCCGGGTCTCCCACGCCTCCTTCTGGCTGTTACATACATTTGCACAAAGTTAGTATACCCTTTTTTGACAATTTTTAATGGTCGAAGGGTATAAAAATACGTTTCATTTCGGTTCTGATTAGGTGCCGCTTCAAAAGACTGAAGTTCTTTTGATTTGATTTGACAGGGAACTGATCTAGTTCGTATAATACAAAATATTGGAAGCTCTTTTCTCTCACTTACCATTAAGCACATGCACTACAACAGTTTCCGTTATCTCGTTTCCCAACATACAGGTATAGTTGCCCGTGTCCTGTCGATTTGCATTAGCGATGTACAGGCGACTCAACGCCCGGCCAGGCAGCATGTCCGTTTTAACGCTTTGAAATGCGTATAGAAAACATCAAAAAAGGCCTCATTTATTGTTTAGTTTTTATCCCTATGTTTACCTTATGCCTCCTCGACTGGTGTCGTAGTTGAGCAAACGAAGGCCATGACGCCAGGTGATATATGAAGACGGATGCGGAATCTTTGAGATGACACACTGTAGCTCGATGGTGCTACCAGCCTTGTAGTACTTCTCCGGTGTGGCTGATCCTCGCTCGTCGAGAATTTCCACATGAGGAACTGTAATTTCAAATGTAAACACCATATATGTATATTAAATACTTCCATATATACTCACCAATTATAGTTAGGTATACTAGGAGTACCAACGGTGGATGGGACGAGACTTGACACTCGTACGGGCCTTCGTCGCGTTCATTCGCAAATTGTATTAGAAGTTTCCAATCGTTGGGTTCTTCGAATTCTAGCGAATACCGCGAGTCTCCACTGTACGTATGCTGGCCAAATGTGATGAGGGTCAAGTCGTCACCCTTGCGCCGCATCCATGACACCGTCTTGCCCTGCAGATCATTGACACGACAGTGCAGATAGACGTTCGACGACAGCTGTGTGCTTATGTTTATTGTGGTATATGGATCGGCAAAGAACGGAAACGGTTCGTGTGTCGTCGTCTCGGTGACCTCGAGCTCCTCATCCTCTGGCGTGTCTGTGAACGGCGAGCTGAACTCTTGCCAGAAATTCTTCGGAAATGTATCGAAAGGGTCGCCAGCTCGGGGACGTTTCACTGCAAGTGTAAAGATGAGTAAGTAAAACAATATCGGGCATAACCAATAAAGAATCTAATGGTAAATAAATGATATAAATGGAATGCATTATAATTCGTTCTTACAATAAAACTTAAACACTCGAAAAATCTTTTATATATTACTTTTTCAATCACATTTCACTCATAGAATGTTAAATTCAAAACGAAAATTGAATACTTTTTAAAAAAGTTATGAGTGTAAACAATTTAAAATTTAATTTAGATTTCCATTTTCAGATCTTGAACGAGTAATAAACATGTCAATATTGACTCAGGCTGTTATTTCTACAAGTATATGCTAAGACGAGTAAGTAATGGATTGACTTACATGTGGTCGAGGTCGATCCTGAACCTATGTGATGTAGCGATGAATATATAATGGCAAATATCCAAAATAATCTAGATTTCATCACTGCAATCGAACTGGAAATACATCCATGAGCATCATCATTTTTGTCTTTTTTGTGGGCACAAAAGAGAATATCAAAAAACAAAATAAAAAAAAGGACTCACCGCTGCATATGTACATACAAAAATTGTACTCAAGAATCCAAAATAGTTGCCTTTGTTGATTTTCTTTCACTCTTGTTTTCTTTCTATATACCTTTTACATGATTTGAGAGCTTCTACGCGACTTGTGTTGCCTGCCTCCTTTTGCCTTTATTGATATTTTCACTTGCAATGCAACGAATCCTTCCGTCGGAATTCAGCTATTCTGATGTGCCATACAACATATTGTGGACTGTGCGAGGACATGTGCGCTGTATGCTTGTGTCTGTGTGTGTCTGTGCCTGTGTGTGGATTGTATGCGACGTTCCTTAACTTGTCGCCACAATTGTCACAATTCCACGTTAACGGTTTTATTGGCTGCCTCACAGTTTATTGTGCACGTATTTTCCGATTGCGATTTCCCTTGCGCTATTTTTCGCCACTTACTAGCTATTCCGTTTTCGTTGTTCGTTCTTCTGTTGGCAAGCTACTTGAATGCTGCTGCTTAGATGACCAATAACGGGAATGTAGGTCAGGACACGATGTGCGCATGCCACGAGCTCAGTTAGTGCCTATTGCTGCTGCCGATGCTGCTGCTGCTGGTCCTGCCTAAATCAACGGAGCAGACAGCATTTTCATGCGAGTGCGAGTGCGGAGCATATATTATTGCCCTTATGGGATGATATTGGCGAATTTGCATTATTTGCCAAAAAGTTCCATTTGCATACCATTACACAGTTGAGCGCGTTGCCAATAAGTTTGCAGATTGCATTGGAGAGATATTCAAGCTGTTGACTTGCATAGTTGGTGCGTTAACCCAGAATTGGATCCCCCACATAAGTCAACACAATTATCACACACTAAGGACTGTGTGCGTAGGTGTGTGTGTGTGTAAGCTTTGTTTGCATTTGCCGGCCCCGAAAACGTTGTTGGTTCGCACGCAATTGACACAAGACTGCCGGAGATAGAAGTTTCATATATTCCGTCTGCCAATTATGCGTGCGTGCATTGTCCTTTCTCTCTTGCTCTCTCACTCACTTGCGAGAGCATCTCTATGGAGATTAACGGCAGGCTTTTTGTTTTTGCACTAACTGGAGTTGCCATGCCAACGGCGGCTGTGGGTTGCCAGATGTAGGGATGCTGAGAGTAAAATTTAAAATTTCTAGATTTTCCTTTAAACAATTTATTTGAGAATACTCTTAATCAACAAGAATTATGAAAGCACTGGACTAAATATGTATGTTGAATTCCAGATTTTCCAGCCTTTTTTTAAACATCATCTGTCGAAATTACAGGCAATTTTTCTGGCTCCCTCTTACGGCTTGAAGTTTAGGGATCATGCGTGAGATTGCACTAAAATGCAAGCGTTTTATTCCAAAAAATGGAGCGGGGGCGGGTTAAAAATGCAATTTAGTAGTGGGCTGTACGGAATAAATTAGGTGCGCGCAAGAGTATGCAACGTTATTTTTAAGCGCGCCGTAGCGCCATCTAGTGTGCGTTGGATAAACTAACTGCATAGGACTTGCCAATCAAGTCGGTTTTTAATTCGAATTCAAATCATCTCTGACATTGTCCGTTGGCAACAAAATGTTTTAATATTTAACAAAATTAGATTTTATACACTGATTAATAAGTTTCGCGCCCGCATAAAATAATCGTCATCGAATAATTCCACTGTGCCTCTTGCTGCGCATGTGCAGTATTTTGTATACATGTATGTATGTAGGGTGAGCGAGAGCGAGAGCAGCTGTGTGTGTGTGTGTTGTGTGCTTGTATACCCCCTTATCAACAACTGGTGGTGGTGCGATATGGAATCGGGTGGAAAACGTGAGAGCATGAGTCGCGGGCACTAACACAGGCACATACACACACCATTTCACATAAGTGGCGCGACACACACACACATGCAGTAAGCATAAACACATGCGCTCAGTCGACAAAAAGAACCGTTCATTTCATTTTCTGTTCTCTCTCGTGCTGACATTTTTTTGACTTCCACAGAATTTCCACGCGCACTGCGAACAGCAAAACAAAAAAGAAAATAAGAAAATTTCTGCCTATTTATTTATGCACAACAGAGCCGAATTTGGTCAATGTGTCCTAATCTTTGCTTCGAATATTAAGCGTTTGCTTTGAATATTAAGTGAGCGCGCTTTCCAGACAATCGCTGAATTTTAATAAAATTCAATTGACGACGGCGACGACGACGACGACAACGAATTCTGCCGGAGAGGGCAGCGCTAAAAACCGAACCCCAAAACAGAAACAAAAAGTAAGCAAACGCAGCGGCGTCTACGCAGGCAGCGACGACAGCAGCAGCGACACCGGCAGCAACACCAGCAGAGGCAGCACAACAGACCTTTTAGGCAGCCAACGTAGTCCATAGAGTCCGCATCTAGTCTCCAGTACGTGTTCTACGGAGAATTACTCAAACAACTTCTCATAGTGGGCAACATCAATTCGATTCCTGTCGCCATGGAAGACAATTCGCGTACCCTGACCCTGCTCGGCGGTCTGGCCATCAGCATTGTCGGCTTTCAGATTTGCCGCAGGGTCTTGCCCTGGATCTATGCCAATATTGTGGCTCCCAAGCTATGCGGCTGCTCTGTCAATCTGGCCACCATTGGAGAATGGGCAGGTGAGTCGCCGTTGTGGCCTGAACTTTGTGCCGATCGGGCGGGGCTCTCGGGGCGATTATGTCACGCGTTCCCCCAATCACGCCAGATAAGAATGTCCCGCACTCCCAGACACATAGTAATGCATATTACTCATACTATATTCGAACTAAACACATTTCTAACGTTTCCAACCTTTGCAGTTATCACCGGCTCGACCGATGGCATTGGCAAGGCCTATGCCAGGGAGGTACGTACAACAAAAAAGACCGACCATAAGGCGTTAGACTTGTTAGATAAGGGAGACGCTTTAGACGATTCTCGATATAATCAGTATGGATTTATTATCAACTAGAGAAACAAGTTTCTTCGCATGAGAGAAATTGGCCAATCTCAAGATTGTTTCAAACTCAGTGACAGAGTTCAGTTAGAAGTCATGGAGTAATTATTCTCCCGATATGCAGTTGCATTGCAAGCAACACGATGACTTTGTCGCTTAGCTAGTTCGAAAACCAAAAAAGTGCAAAGTAATAAATTAGCTTTGCATTTTGTTTTTTGTTATCGTAGAAAACTTTCAACCATATGGAATGACTTGAACATTGTTTCCCCCGCCCACAGTCCCCTCACTGTGTTGCAATTGTCAAAGTGCTAATTATCCATTAACCAGTGACCGATTTCCAGTAAATATTGAAATTGAAAAAACCCTAGAACTGTTGACTTAGCAATATTTGAGCGACCTTTCGATTGCAGTTTGCAGTTGGCGACTTTATATGGGAATAGAGAGATTTTGTTGTTTACTTTTTGGCTAGTTGTCGTCGAATCAGCACTTTGCACACTGGCCAAAGCTGGCGAGCTGTGAACTGGTCGACGGCCCTTAGTATATATCAATATACATGTTTGCATAACTATTTGTCTATCCGCTCGTGCTCCTTTCTTGCCTCTAGCTTTTCTCAACGTAATAAATAATTCTATGCACGCATTATGCGACACATGCGGGGTCAAATTGAATTCAAAATTTACATTCGTTCACGGAGTCTATATATAGTTAAAATAAGCATATAGACTGTATGGAAATGTCGTAAAAATTACAGAGGGATAGCGAAAGTGCGTTAGTTTTTGAGTAGTAGTATTTTATCAATAAAGTATTCGTAGTTAGTAATAGTACTGATCTAATTGATCCCGCGATTTAGATGGCTCGCAAGGGACTGAAACTGGTACTGATAAGTCGCTCGCTGGAGAAGCTTAAACGTGTGGCAGAGGAAATAGGTAAGGTTATTCTGGCTAAAGTACCTATAAGCCTGGCTTGAACCCGCTTTTTGTGTGGCATACTTACAGGCAGCGAATTCGGCGTCGAGATGCGTGTAATCGATGTGGACTTCACTGGGGGGCGTAGAGATCTATGATAAAATCCGCAAGCAGACCGAGGGTCTCAATGTGGGTGTGCTAGTCAACAACGTGGGCATTAGCTACAATCATCCAGAATACTTTGTGGATTGTTGCACTGATGACCCTCAATTCTTGCGCAGCATCGTCTCGGCCAACATACATTCCGTGACCCATATGACGGCGCTCTTTCTGCCGGCCATGGTGAAGAGGGGCAAGGGGGTCATTATAAATCTATCCTCGACAGCGGGCGTCATACCGAGTCCCCTGTTAAGTGTCTACAGTGCCACCAAGGTAAGTGGAACGAAGGAAAGTGACAAGTTATGATATTTCTAACACAATTGTTCCCTCTCTTGCCTAGGCATTCGTTAACAAGCTGAGCGATGATCTGCAGACGGAGTATGGAAAGCAGGGCATTGTTATACAGAGTGTGCAGCCCGGCTTTGTTGCCACCAACATGACCAAGATACGTAAGCCGAGCGTGTTTGCGCCCTCCCCGGAAACGTATGTACAGTCTGCATTGGCGACACTCGGCAATGCCAACCAAACAGCTGGATACTTGCCACACGCACTGCTTCAACTGGTCATCCATTTTACAGAGGCCGTGTTGGGGGAACAGTTCGCTAGAAATATGGTTTTTAAGAACATTTTAGCGACACGCAAGCAGGCTCTGCGTCGCAAGGCCGCCGCCTCCAAGGAGCAGTAACACCCAGCGATAATTAAGGTCTCCTTGAATAACGTTTTCCGATATCGATGCCATTCGAGAGGGACAATTGGGGGGGGAAGTAAATAGCACGGAAAAATTGGTAATTGGACTCGCTACGTTCAGGAGGCTGGCAGTTTTGTATATGTATGTTTAATGCGCATACGGCCATGCAATTAATACCAAATCGAAACAGACACACCCACATTGGTGGTGTTGTTTAAATTCAATTTTAGTATTGTTAATTTTGCAACAGAACAAATAAATTGGTAGCATACAATGAAAACTTCCGTATTTTAATGTATTGATAAAATATATACCGTTATTAAATTGGCTTTCACCATTTAAATTGCTAAGGTCGATTTTGTGCGTTGGCGCTGGATAGAGAGCACATATCGATTGATTGTCGTATGTTTGAATGAGGTGGTCGGTCGATTAGTCATCGAAAGCTGCATACATAATCTGGTATCGTTATCGATAGAATATCAACAAATCCAATGTCTACCAGCACGGTTTGGGACTTTGATTTATTCGGTTATTGTGTTTGTGATTGTGATTGAAAGTGAAAGCAAACGCCGTGCGATGATTAATTTCGGTCGAGCCATTTGACTGACACCAGCCCTAGGACAGACATAGCAACGCGCCAACTCAAATTCCTACTTGTAATCTACGCAGCAGCAGCGGCAGTAAACAACAACAACCATATGCAAAAGCAGCATCAGCAATAATAAGAACAACAACAGCGATAGCATCGCGAAGCAAAGAGTAAAGAGATTTTGCGAAGGCGGAAAACTGCTGCTGCTGCAGCAGAGATTGCAGCGCCGTTGTTGTCAGTTATCAATCGGCGTGCCGTCCCTGTGTGGCTCCGCGTGCATTACAAGTTATCAATATCAACTTGTTGCGATAAAAGCACTTCTGCTGAGGCTGTGATCCCTGCCTGCTGCCCCATTCGCGCCCCTCATCCGAGATCAAAACTTGTGACGGCATTCGGAGAAACGGTCGGTCACAAGGGCGTTAAACGTTGTCGGGGGTGGCGGAAGTGGTTATAGAGAACTATTTTTAATAGTGTGGCAAAGGCATAAAAAAGAACACATGACAAGAGCCATAACAGAAGGGGGTGGCAGCAACGGCAGCAGCAAGAATTGAGAATGAACTAAAAACGAAAAATGTACAAAACGCATAAGATATTCAAATACAAAGCGGCAGCAACAACAAAAACAGCACTAGAAGAAGTAACTGTAAACCACTAGCCACACACAGACACACACACACTCAAACAGACACAGAGAGAGAGGGAGAGAGAGAGAGAGAGACACTCATTCACGCATAGAACGAGTTGGAAACAGCTGGCCGCCATGGAGTGTCGCCGCCCATTGTTTCCCATTGAACCTGAGCCGCCAACAACGCCCACACAGCGCCTGACACTGCTGGCAACGCGGTAAGTGAAGAAGCGATGCATAAACTTTAAATACGCAACATCCCCCACCCCAAATCCCAGAACGTGTGTGTATCCTGTGGGCAGCATATGCATATGTACTGGGTTAAATAATAATACGCGCCTGGTCGAAGGTGATTGGTCAATGAGAATTGGGGGGTGCAGGGTTAGTGGGGGGGTGTGGGCAAGTGTGGTCATTATTATTAATAGATTTTATTCCTGTTCGTCTGCCCATTCAATTATTTATTATATTCTGCCTTTCTTGCTTTTTATTCTTCTTCTTTAGGTTGCTACGTGCGCTGCAATTAAACTGGAAGATTATCATTTCCGGCATCACGCTGACGCTTTTGGCCGTTATTTGGTATTATCCAACGTTCTTTTTACTCTTCGCGTTTGTCATCTACTCGCTGGTGCTGGTCATAGCAGGTAAGACGACCCTTGTCCGTCTACAGTGAACTATCGATAGGGCATACTATCCCCAGCTGCCTGTACGAATAGAAGGGATTAGAGACAAAATATATATTACAGAGTGTAAAATTTGAAGTTTATTGAACTATCAATTCAATAAACTATGATTGGACTAAGTGCTGCAATTTAGATTAGGAATGAAACTAAAATACAATACTTATAGATAGGCAAGAAAGATTGATTGACAATTTGATTTGTTAAACTCCTGCCCAGAAATAGAACACAGAATTCAATTGAAACTAATTGAGCAACAACAACTTGAATAATCAATAAAACGTTTAAGTTTAAAAACTGAAATTTGGAACACAGGACTGAATAATTAATAGGATTCTTCGAAAACTTTGCGGTCAATTTGTTTCTTTTTTGTGAAGTAAAATGAATGGAAAACTTTTTACCGATAAAGGGAGCACTCCTTCGAGGGCGCACCGTATAGTTAAGGTATAGGCATATATAGTTTCATCCAGTGGTCTTATCTTATGCCATACATGACTCACGTTTCGCTTATCAGCATTATAAGGCGTTCATATTAATTTTCTTCTTCAATAAAAAGATTCCAATAAAATTTGTTAATTAAAAATTTATCTTTGGTTGTTGGCCACAGCTGTCGCTGGCACCGTCTACATACATTATATATTTACGACCAATGAGCCCACAAGGCCAAATCGACTGCCCTCAAAGCTGCTGTACAATGCCACCAAGTGAGTAGCTACCTTCTCCTCCACCTTTACCCCCCGTGCATCGAACAGATCCTAATCAATTCCCTTTCGGTTTTTTTGAATCAGAAGCAACATCTTCGATTTGCCAAATCCCATCAGGAATCCATCGAATTTACCCTTAATCTTTGGCAAGACAGTCGATCTGCAATTGCAGCAAATCATCGAGTATGTGCTCCGTGACTTCATGGTGCCCTGGCTGGGGTAAGTATCACGCAATGCCATAAATGAACAGATTCTAATGATACCTTCCCTTTCATTGTAGCTACGTTGTCACTAAGCCGAAACTCATTAACGATGTCATACGAGAGGATCTCTGGAATGCCATACAAAAGATACATGAGCGTGCCGCGCGCATGGATCCAGCTAAGATCATAGCTGTCGACATGGTCAACCGGGTGACAGTGCATCTAGAGAAGATTCGCATTGCCGAGGCACGCGCGTAAGTGCCTCGAATTGATAACCCACTAAGACTATGACTAAGTTGCCTCATTTTTTTGCAGTGCGGAGACGAACAGTGTTCCCGTGTTCAGTACCAACTCGTACCTGGCGGATGAGGAGAAGGAAATGGAGTTTCTGCGCAAGCTGTGCGAGATTATGGTCATCCTGCTGCTGCCGCGCGGCTACTCACTGCCGCCACTCAAAGTGCTGTTCAGTGAGATCTTGTCATTTAAGAGTAGGTTCTCTCTCTGATCGAATGCGGATATAAAGCCTAACGATTCTACGCTCTCACAGTTTTCTTTCCGATGATCAAAATGCTGACAGCGCCCGACTACATCAACCAGAAGGTGGTGCAGAACATTGAGACGCGTCTGGCGGCGGCGGCCATAAGCAAGCGAAGCTACGAATATGCAGCGAGCTTCGAGGACTTCCTAAAGATCATCAACAACTCGGGCAATCTGGAGGAGCTGTCGCTCATACGCAAAAGCATTGTTAACGATCTGATGCATGCGACGAGCATTCAGAATCTGCAACGTGCCAAAGGCCTTGATCCCGATACCGAGGATCATACGTTGACCAAGTCCGAGCTGACAGCTGCTGTGCGGCTCAAGCGGTACGTGCAGCAGCTAACGCTGGCCAAAGGTCAGTGCGAAAAGAATCTGGCAAAATTTGGCTGGAACGGCAACTACTCTAGTGACACGGTGAGTGCGAATGCCAGATCCAATTCCGAGCTCCATTTAAATATCCTGGAACTCTCTGTCTTTGGCAGGATTTAACGTTAATGGAGATACTTAATACGGCAGTGGGGCGACGCTATTTTACGCTGTTCCTCGAGCCTCTAAAGGCGAGCGCCCTGGTGGGCTTTTACCTGGCCGTCGATGAGATGAAGCATGCGCACAAATCGGCTACCCATCAACTGGGCAACGAGATCTTCTACACGTACATTCGTGTGCCCAAGCCGGAGATACAAATCGATAAGCACGAACGCAAGCTTATCGAGACCTTTGTCCTCGGCGATGCTGGGCCAGATATATTCTACGAGATTCAACGGAATATACTGCGCACCCTGGAGGAAAAATATTATCCACCATTTGTGCTGAGCGAGCAATATCGGCAGCTAAAGGAGGCTCTCGATTCGAACGAATTTAACGATCCCACCTTGCTAATGTGCCCCACGTTGCTAGGCGAGGTGCCCGATGATGAGCAGGTCAGCGTTACGGACGGGCTCAATGGCGCTGGTGGTGCCCCGGCAGCCATCGATGTCGCTGCCCACACATCGTACGCTCGCAAGAAGTTGGAGCAAATACAGGAACGCATCGATAAGAAGAATCAGGCTCTGGATGCTCTCAAATACTCAGTGAAACCGGAGTCCAAAGTGCTGCAGATACTCGAGAAGGAAATGGAGTGGCTGAAGAGCGAGAAGCGTCAAACAGAGGCGCATTTGCGACGCACCGATGCCTGGACCGAGCACCTTGGCAAATGGAAAGCCACCATACAGAGTGTCGAGGTGGGTCAATGAGTATTACAGACTATAGATTGCCATCTAATACGTATCCCTTCCTCCTGATTCTTGCAGGTATCCGATGAAAAGGAGTCGCTGCAGTTTATGATACTGGTGCATGTCGACGAGGACATCAATGCACCGCCTCAAGCAGCGCCCAAGAATGGCGACGCTAGCACTGGACGCGCACAGCGACGTCGTCCCTCGGGCATATCTAGTGGCTGGGTGGTAATGCGTTCGCTGAACCAAGTGCATGTAAGTGAAGATCTTAGACTAGCCAAAGGAAAAGATTCTTTAAACCACGTATGTCTCTTTAGGAACTGCAACGCAAACTGCGCCATGTAAGCCCCAATCTGAAATCGCTGGATTTGCCAACGAATTTCAAGTTCTTTTTCTTGAAAACCGATCGACACGCGCAGGAGAAGGCAAAGGGGCAGATACAGAAGTTTCTAAATGTGCGTAGGATAGTGTTGCTGCATTCTAGGGAGTTCCCACTAACCTTTTTCATATTTACTTGCAGTTCATATTGGAGGACGATCATTTAAATGGCAGCGAGGCGATCTATACGTTCCTCAGCCCCAGTTCGGATCACCTCAAGCAGACACTGCCATCGCCCAAAAAGTCAAAGTTCTCCCTGTCGACGCTGTTCAAGAGCGACGCGGCCAAGGCACACGAGACGAACAAAGCGAGTGATCCATTCTGGGGTCTGCAGCGTGACGATGACGATATGTCCACCTATTTAGATGGCGAGTCAAGCAGCGATGCCAAACTGTTGGCCGACCTGGATAGCAAGGACTCTATAGCGGAGCCCATGTATGCGCTGATGGGTGAAATATTCGACATGGGCGGTGTCTTTAAGTGGCTGCGCAAGAGCATCATCTCGTTTGTTCAGATCACCTATGGACGCACAATAAATAGGCAAATACGTGAATCTGTTGCTTACCTCTTTGAGGAGTCTATGCTGCACAATTATTTCTCGGCCATATTGAAATCGTTTTGGCCCGGCGGCGTGCTTGCCTCGGCGTATCCAGTGCGCTCCGACGACATGAAGGAGATGACAACCAATGCGGCCAAAGCACTGCTCACCGACCATATACCCGAGGTGCTGTGCAATCTAGTGGGTGCCCAGGCGGCCAAGCGAGGAGTGCTCAAGGTTTTCGATGCCCTGCAGAATCCCCTGTACAACAAGCAGCTGTTCTATGTGAGTTTAAACATCATCCGTCTTGGGGAAGCAGCGAAACCAACTAACTATTGCATACTATCTATTGCAGGAGCTGTTGGAGATACTGATGATTGAGTTCTTTCCCGAAATCCGACAACTGAAGGTGAACAGCGCCAATGGCAGCAAACTGAACACGGCCACAGCGGGCGTGGCAGCTGCCTCGGCTGCTGCAGCGCTGGCCACCGTTGCCGCGCTGCCACTTAACTATACTAGTAGTCACAATAATCATGGAATGGGGCCAAATCATTCGGGGCAACAGAGCTCGAGTGCAACAGCGGCAGGCGGAGGAGGAGCAGGAGGATCCGCCACGTCGGGCACTACGACACATCCCAAGGAGCATTATCATCAGCCGCCACAACAGTCACCCTATCACCATCATCCCCATAGCACACATGGCTCCACAAGCTCAAAGTAGGAGCTGCGGTTTTTTTTTTAATAACTAACTGTTTTTTTTTCTTCTTTTTAATGAATATGAGATAATTGAACGTGTGTGTAAATGCTCTCTAGTGCTATTGCTATCTCGTTCTAACTCGTAGTCACACAATCTCGCTTGGTTTAGAGATTATACTGTACAAAAAGGAAAAAACAGACCACCCTCCTCCCCTAGAAAAGAGGTAACACACCCCCCAATTTGTTGTTTGTTCCATTTTATATTGATTAGATAAATTAACTGTTGATTGCTTCGTTTGTATTTTGTTGTTATTTTAGCACAGTATCAGGTAGCAAATTCCATGTATTATTTCATGGTTGTCGCAGTATTAAGCGTTAAACCAAATTTAGTCACATTCAAACATTCCCTAAACACAACGAATCATCCAAGTGAAAGATATACGAAAAAAGTGAAAATTAAATTAATTTTGGTGTCCATAACCGACCTCCCTTATCCCATTTCCCCCCTTCATGGTGTAACTGTATAACTGGTGGAGTCGACTCATTGTGATCTTAGCAAGTAAACAGCACCAAAAAATATTGTAATTGTTTACGATAAATAATACAAATTGATAATAATATGTAATTTATTTCGAACGAATCATATAAACATAAGAATCGTAACATAGATAAACCAAATAGTATATTTATTGCATATATACACCAGCAGCAACAGCAACGTTATTGGCCTCCCAAAGCAAGAAATTTATCTGATGAATCGTATTGTACTAGTATTGTATTATTGAATATTGGATATTGAATATTGGATTGTACTATATATTCTATTTATGTATTGCCGTTGCAAAGTTTTATGTGTGAATAATATTAAAAACAACAAAAACAGACCCAAGCGAAATAAAGATGCTATTTATGTAGACTGCGTTTTGGTTTTATTTTAATTTAATTTAATAGATCCCACTGTAAGGACTATAGAAACTCACTATAGAAACTCATGAAATATTGAACCTCCTTGGTTAACAATCATGATGAAATTTTAAACATAACCTTATTTTGTTTACCCTCATAAACTCTTATTTTTTATCGTAGTTTCTGTTTTATTTATTTTTAGATATTGATAAAAACTGTATTTTTTGGTTAATTTAAGATTTTTAAACCAGATAAAACGTAAATTCTATATTCTTTATAAGTGAAGTGTAAGTCTCCTGCAGACTTTCTCTCAGGTATATACATAAGTAATATATCGTAATATAAATAATTTATATATGTATGTTGTACAGTTTTCTCGCTTTGCTTTATAACCCTAGAACACAGCTAGTTTCTGTATTAGCTGCTCCAGTTGTATAAGCTCCATATCTACCACAATTATTGCCAGATTCTTTCGCATGGCTGCTGGTTTCTTGATCAGTAATTTAACCTCAAAGTACTTGAGCAGGAACCGCCACTTCAGCTCGTTTTTCTTGCGTTCCGACAGCTGCTGAAAGGCATTCGCATTGAGTCCCAGTAACTGATCTGCGACAATGCCACTGAGTCGCGTCTCGACCAGCGTGCCTGTCTGATCGGACAATTGTATATTGATGTTGAAGAAGTGCTCAGCTCGGGATCCGCTATAGTTCAGGGAGAACTCTATCAAGCATCTGTCGTTTTCGCATTCATTTCGATTGCTTGCAATGAGCCGGTGGCAGGAGTTGCTGCAGGAGAGGATAGAGATACATATTTAAATAATTTCGTATGTATGTGGAAAGTCCCAAAGGCACTTGCCACTTTCTGCTGATGCAACTGGACAGACCATCAATATCAAACTTTGTCACCATGGCGTACAGCACAGCTGTAAAGTGCTCCCTGCTGGCATCCTGCAGTTCGCCTTCGGCGCGTGCATAGATCTGTCGCACGGTCATCTGTGCCTTGATGTCCTCAGCTGAAGGGATTACATATGAGTTAGTGGGTTAGTTCTTTAAGATTGCCAAGTACTCTAGCCTACTCACCCGGTGGCAAGTTCTCTAAATCGGTTTGGGCAAACATATCGAAGCTCTTCAAAGTCGTTGCTGCTGCAAATGCAAGGAGCGCCTTAGACTCTGAGCTTTGCGGTTGTGGATTTGCGTAGATGAGTGTGCAGCTGGTATGACTTAACACAGGGCACCCATAGAACTGTGAGTAAGAGATGCGCACATCGATTAAGTGGAGCAACGTTTTGTGAGGCTGCCACAACTGAGCGCGACGTATCCAATCCGCATGCCACAGCGTGAACATCATACCATCTGCACAGCTGTCATCGATGACCACCAGTTCGAGGCAGTGCAACATCGTGTTGCCATTACGTGCCACCTTGCGTTTAAGTTGACGCACCGGACGCACAAAGGCCACCACCACGAACAGATCAACATACATGGGTGCACGCTCTGCACCACCTGGCGCGGCACAGCGCACATCAGCCAGCTTTAGGGCTGAACTCAAAGGCTTATGCGGCTGGTGAAGGAGTTGACGTAATGATTCCAGCGTCTCCAAATCATCACAATTGTGCTTTATCACATAGCCCTGTCCTTCGTTTACAACTAGTGCCCGTGGCAACGTGCTGCGTGGCTGGTAACGATGTTCACTGAGACCCGTTGTACTGGTTGGCGCAATGGCCATCACCTTGCCACCCACAATATCCACGACATCGCCAATTTGCAACATCGCGTTGTACTCATCCACGCAGGCCTTGGGGCCCCAGCACTTGCAGTTGGCTATGTGACGCTTGGAATCGCGCAACGTGAAGGTAATCACGCCGCGCTTCTCGCTACTTAGCTTGTCCAGAAATACATTTGGTTCCGATTTAGCTATAATTAGTGCCACGGTATTGAAACTAGTCATTGTCGGATGCATATCGGCCAGCCGAAGTATATTTCTGGTCCTGTAACTACTTTCCGCCATATTTGTTTTTGCTTATGCTGCAATGTCCGTTATAAATTTAATTAACTCGTTGCGACCGTGTGTAGACACTGTTCGCGAATAAGGAAACAAAATGAAAATGAGAAAAAAACGATTGCAATTTTGTTTACGTTCTTTTTATGTTAAGTTGTTGTTGGTAATTTAAGTTTATCATTTAATTTTTACAATTTTTTTTTACATATCTACAACATAAAACGTAGATGTGTAGAAGACATATTGGTGTGGCTACACAATTTGGGAATAGTTTTTAATGTGTTGTGTTTATTTTTTTAATGTTTTCTTTTTTTATCGTTTTTTATGAGGGTATTTTTTGCTGTTTTCGGTTTTTCATTCACCGAAGGTACATAATAGAGAACTCTAAAGCTAATTTAAATCGAAAGCTATCGTAAAGCCGCATTGAATTTTGTTTAGTCATTTTGGAACATGGGTTCTCCCTAATTGCTTGTCGTTGCGGTGTGTCCTTCGTCCTCGCTCTTATTATTGCCTAATATCCAGTCCATGAGGACCATCGATGGTGATCGGAGTGAGGTTTGAGCTGTGAAAGAGCACGACGGAATGAGCATCGCATTTATCGAACTGCTGATCAATATGGTGACACTTACAAGGATCGTTATCGAGTTGTGGTACACTGGTTGCTGTCGTGGCAGCGTCTGCTGGCAACACTATTGCAACTGAAGCTGCCGCTGGTGCTGTTGTCATTGGAGCAGTTGTTTGTATTGTTGTTGCTGCCGATGTCGTGGTGCCCGGCTTGGCCATGTCCCTTTGCAATTGAATCATCTGCTGCAGTCGCTGTTCTCGCTCGTCCACAATTGCCTTGTCCCTGGAATGCTTCACCGTTTGCAGTTCTGCCAACCTGTGCGAGTAACAATTATTGATGGTATCGAATACAAAGCGACATATCGTTTATTTCACTTACTTCTGCTTTAGGTCGCTGCCGCTGGACGGGACCAGGTCACTGCTGCTGGCTATGCTAAGCTTGCTGGGACTGCCCGAGGCCATTGACGAGAAGGAAACGTTTGCCTGGGCACCGACTGCGTTGCCAACTGCAAGAAAGAAGTAAATGAAACAATTGATATACATATGAATGTTTGAAACATTTATCGGACACTTACATTCATCGAGCGTGCCTCGACTGCGCTCGGCCTCCAGTTGGCGCAGTGTATCGGATAGTTTGAGCTGCAAATGATCACGCTCGTCCAGCAACTGCACCAGCTCGATGATCATCTCCTCAATGCGCATCTCCCGCTGATGGAGCATCATCAGGGCATAATCCAGATCTGATTTAAGCACATACTCGGGCTGCCCTTCCTGGTTGCTGCCCGTTGTAGGGGTTCCACTGGCGGCGCCGCTGCCTACCAATGTATTCTGCAACCGGAAGGGATCATACTGGGAGGCAAGACGTGCATACTCCGCCGAGCGTATGGCCAACTGTTCTTTGAGTGTCACAATTTCCATTTCCTGTGTCTCTAGCGCCTTCTGCATTTTCTCTACCAAATCGCTAGCCGGCGTCTCCGTCACGGGCACTGTCTCCGTTGTTGTCGCTATCGTTGCCGTTGCCGTCGTTGTCTGCTGCAGCTGGAGCTGTGCGATCTGCGCCTCGTAGGCAGCTTCACGTTGCTGCAGATGACCCTGCCAAATGCTGGCCACCTCGCTGCACTTCTGCTCCACCAGCGCCTCCCACTGCTTGTTTAGCGCACTTAAATCTGGTTGTGGCGCTTCCGCTAGCGGTGGCTGCTGCGCTTGCGCCTGAGCTTGCTGCAGAAGCTCCAGTGATTTGCGCAGCTCCGTCACCTCAATGTTCTTCATGTCCAGCTCGAGCAGGGTCTGCTTCATTTTGTCCTCCAGCTCCAGGCTGGAGAGCACATGATTGTTCAGCACACGTAGCTCCTCCTCCATGTCGTATTTCTCCTGCTCCAATTGCCGGCACTGCTGCTGCACTTGTTGCAACTCTTGCTGCACTTGCTCCAGCTGCTGCTTGGCCTCGTTGGTGTGCACATCTGGCACTTCAGCCTGTGCGGGCTTCTCCTGCTTCTCTTCCTCCTTCAGCTGCTTGATCTGCATACGCAACAGTTGGAGCTCCTGGTTCTTGGTGAGTATCTCCAGCACCAGCTTTTCGGTCTGATCCTCTCGCATCAGCTCCTCGATACGTTGCTTGAGATGTACAATTTCTGATTCCTTCTCCTGCAGCAGGGCAAGGCTCTCATCGCTGGGCGGAGTGTTAACCAGCGTGCTGGGTTGTTCTACCAGCTGCTGTTGCTGCAGTTGCTCCTGCAATTGCTGCTGCAGCTGGTGACTCTGCTGCTCGGCCTGTGCTTTCTGCTGTAGTATCTCCTGCAGCTGTTCTCGTTCGTGCTCAGCCTGTGCCTGCAACTCCTGAGCCAGCCGCTTCTCCTGCTGCAGCTGCGACTGCAGCTCCTGGCATTCCGTGTTCAGATCCAGATTCTCTGCCTGCAGATTTTCAATTTTTGCCAAAGCTTCATTCGGAGGCTGCGGCACGGGAGCAGATGATGAGGCAATGCTTGGGGCAACATTGGCGGTGCCCTCCTCGCCCCAACTCTCGAGCTGCTGCAGCTTCTCCTGCAGCTCGCGAATGCGCGCCTGATACATCTGCACATCCATGTCCTGGCGCTCCTTCAGCTCAGCCATGCGGTCATTGCCCGCGGTCAGCACATCGACGCGTTTCGCTAGCTTCTCCTTCTCCAGCGCATGCTGATGCAGCAGCTCCTCCGTCTTGGACTGGCGTGCCTCATGCAACTGCAACTGACACTTCAGTTCATCGATAATGGCGCTGTCCAGATCGTTGCTCATATGTTGCTGCTGCTGGTGTTGCTGCTGTTGTTGCTGCTGCTCCTTGGCACGGTACTCCTTGAGACGTTTCATTAGCTTCGCTGTCTTTGTCTGCAGCTCTGCCTTCTGCTGCTCGAGCTCATCGATGCGCGCCTGCAACGCTGACGTTGCTGTCGACAGCGACGGCAGCTGCTGTTGTTCCGCTACTGCTGCCGCTGCACTGGCCCATGGATCCTCATCCATGTCCACACCCCAGTCGATTGCATTCTGCTCTGGCGCCGTCGCGGGTTCTGCCTGTTCTCCCTCTGGCTGACATAGATAAGCCTTCTTTGGTACAATGAGTGGCTCCACAACTGGCTCCGATTGCGTCAGACCCAAATCCAGATTGATTGCGCCGACATCTGTAACCGTTTCCGGTCCAAAGAACATGTCTAACGTGGGTGCCGCCTTGGCCTTAACAGGCGCTGGCTCTGGTTCTGCCTCTGGGAGCATTAGCTTCTCAATGGCCGCCACTCGCTCCCGTTCCTCGGCCTGGGCACGCAGCTGGGCCAGCTCCTGTTCGCGCTCGTGCAGTTGCCGTTCCAGTTGCAGGCGACGCTCCTCGTGCTCGGCCAACGACTGATTGCGTGCCAGCAACTTTGTCTCCAGCTCCTTGGCGTGCTTCTCCAGATCGGACACATTACGCTGCAAATCCTCTATCGTTGGCTCAACAGATTCCGGCGGCAGGGGCGGGAACATGCCCTGTGCACCCACACGCAGTGGCGGACCAACAATCTCGTCGAAGGGAGATGGCGCTGCTGCCGCATCGCCGCCAAAGAACATGGCCGTAGGAACGTTCTGAAAAGCAGCAGAATGATTAGCATGTTTAAAAAGGTGATGTAGTGTCTGTGTAGCTACCTGTTCCTGGCCAGGCTGTCGCTGCCAGGCGGCTGAGTACATCCAATCATCTGGTGTCGCTTGGGCTGCAGCTGGCTGAGATTGGGATTGGGACTGGGACTGGGTTTGGAAGAGCACGGGAGCGGGAACAGTTGGCTGCGACTGCAGTTCCTCGAGTCGCGCCTGCAGCTCGTTCAGCTGCTCCGTGAGTCGCTTGTTCTCCGTCTCAATGTACACCTGATCATCGGTCTGGTTCTGTCCCAGCGTATCCAGTTCAGCGATCTGTTGCTGCAGCGCCTGCAGCTCCTGATTGTGATTGGAACACAGCGACTCGATCTGGGCGCGCAGATTATCGATCTCCGTCTTGTCCTGCATGGCCTGCATGCGCAGCTCCTGTAGCTCGAGCACATCTTGTTCGGTGCTGTCGTTCTGCATGCGCAGCAGCATAGCCTCGCGACTGAGGTTGGCACGCTCCCGTTCCGTCTCTGCCAGCTCTTCATTGATGCGTGCCACCTCCACGCTGCGCGCCTTTAGCTGCTCTTGTGCCCGCTCCAACTGCTGGTGCAGATCACGCGTTTCTGCCGTGGCACGTTCCATGTGCGCACTCAAATCACATTCGATCTCATCCAGCTCGGTTGCCCTTGCTGCCAGCTTGGCATCGTAGACATTGCGCTGTCGCTGCAGCTCCTGGTCACGCAACTGCAGCTGTTGACGCAGCTCGAGCAGCTCCTGCTCGCTGCTGTTGCTTAGCTCCTCCCGTTCGGCCTGTGCCTGCGCTGTCTGTTGCTTGTGCCGCGCCAGCAATGCCTCGTGGTTGCTCTGCAGTGTAGCCAACTCCCCGCGTACCTCCTCTGCCTCCAAGTCAAGCTGTTGCAGTTGCCGGCTTTGGTTTTGCTCTCGCTCTGTGAGCTGCTGCACGCACTGTTGCAGCTCCGCCTCGTGTTCTGCCTGCTGTGCCGTTGTCTCTCCCAGCTGCTGCTCCAACAACTCTACACGCTCCTGCGTCGCTGCGTGCTGCGCCGTCAAGCTGGCTGCCTGATCCTCCAGTGCAGCACTCTTGGTCTGCAGCTGCGTGCTCTGTGCCTCCAGTGATTCAATGTACGTTTGATCCTGCTGCAACTTGGCCTGTATTCCCTCGTGCAGTGTCTCCAGGCGCGTAATGGCCAGCTCAAAGTTGGCCTTCTCCTCCAGCAGCTGAGCATTCTGCTCCTTGGCCTCCAGCAGTTGTGCCAGCAGTTTCGCGTGCTCCTGCTCCCGTTGCTGTTGCTCCAGCTGCCGCTCTTCCCGCTTCTGCTGTGGCTCCTCCTCGGGTTGTGCCAGCAGCTGGTTGCGCAGCTCGTTCAGCTCCCGCTGCAGACTCTGTATGGTGGCGTTGCGCAGCTTGATCACCTCCTTGGACTTGTCGAACTTCAGTGACTTCTGCTCCAGCTGGCGACGCAGCTCATCGTAGCCGGCACGCTCTGCCAGCTGCTGCTCCAGCTCGTAGCCCTCCTGGCGCAACGTGGTGTTGGCATAGACCGTGTTCTGCAGCTCCACCTGCAGGCGATCGACCTCGTCACGTAGCTTGGGCAACGTGGCCAGCTTGGCGTGCTGCTTGCTCAGATCCCGTTCGAGTTCCTTCTTAGCGCGTTGCAGCTCATGCACCTGGCTACGCAGCTGGTTCACTTGTTCCTCCTGCTGCTCCACAGTGGCCTGCTCCTCGCTCAGCTTCAGTTCCAGCATCGCTTGTTCCGCCAGCGCTGCCTTCAGTTTGGCTTCCAATGTTGTTTGCTCCGCCAGCGACGACTTCAGTTTAGCTTCCAATGTGGCTTGCTCCGCCAGCGCTGCCTGCAGTTGCTCCTCGTGCTGTGGCTGGTCAGCTTGCTCTGCCCGCAAACGGTGCAACTGCTGTTCCAGCTCGACGTGCTCCGTTGTGCGTTTCTTCAGATTCAGCGCATACTTCTTGAGCTTATCGCGCAGCTCCTTGTTGCGTGTTTCGCTCGTCTCCAGCTCCAGTTGGCATTGCTGCAACTCCAGACGCTGCAGATTCGATTCATGCTCACCCTGGCTATAGGCCTCGATGAGCTGTTGCTTCTGCTCTGCCACCAGCGTCTGCAGTATGCTCTGCTCCCCCTCGAGCGTCTCGATGCGTGCATTCTGTTCCTGGCGCACTCGTTGCTGCTGCTCCATGTACTTCTCGTGCAGCATCTCGCTGTGGTTCAACTGCTGATCATGTTGCTCCGCCTGCAGTTGCAGCTGCACCAGCTCAGCACTCTGGCTGCCAATGAGCTGCAATTGCTCCGCTGTCGTGGCACGCAGTTCATTCACTGTTTCCTGCAGCTCAGTGATGCTTTGCTGCAGTCGTTGCCGTTCCTCGTCATGTTCACGATGCACTTTCATCAGTTCCTCAAGCACAAGCTGGCGTTGCTGTCGTTCCTGTTCCAATGCCTGCTCCTCCGACTGTGCAATGGCCAACTGTGCTGGCTGTGGTGCCTCCTCGGGGTAGCTATCGCGCAGCTCATCCAGCTCCGCTTGCAAGCGCGATAGAGCCGCCTTCAGTTCAGCATTTTGCGCCGTTAACTGTTCGTATTCCGCCAGAGCTTTGCCATTGGGTGCTGTCACAGCGACAACTGTCTCCACCACTGTGACCGTCTCCACTGCGGTGCTAGCCTCCTTCACCTTGTGCAGCAACTCAGTGAGTTGAGTGTGCACATTCTTAGCCTCCTTGGCCAACTTCTTGGAGACATTCAGCTTGGCATTGCGATCGTTGGCCTTGCGATAGGCCTCCAGTTCGGAGCTGAGCTTGGAAAGCGAACGTTCGCACTTGTCAAAGAGGGGAGCGGCACCACCGCCTTCGGCGCCACAGTCCAGGGAGGCCACCACCTCGGATGAGCGTTGCATGGAGCTCAATTCCTGCGAGAGATTTGCTGATTTCTCTGTGAGCTGCAGCGACAATTGTTGCTTATCGCGCTGCACTTCCTCCAGCTGCGACTGCAGGGCGGCACTCTCTGTCAGCGCCTGTTCCTGTGCCTGCTTGAGTTCCTGCTGCAGTGCCGCGTTCTCAGCCTGCAGTTGCTCCATTTTGGCCAGCACTTCACGTCGCTCGTCTGTGAACAGTTGAATCTTCTTCAGCAGCTCATCACTCTCGGTGCGCAGCTGGGCAAGACTCTCGTTCATCTCCAGTTGCTCGGGTGCCTCCTCGAGATCTGTTTGCGTTAGTTCACTCACAAAACTGGGCAGTGCTGTGCTGCTGCTGGGCTCCACCTCGGCAGGTTCGTCGCCCTCCGAGGCGGGACGCTGCTGACTGAAGCGTCGTTCCGAGGGACGTTCAACGATCTCAATGGATTCCGCTGAACTAGACGAGCTAAGCTTCTCCAGCTTGTCGAGCAGTTCCATGTTCTCATTGATATAGTGGGTGAGCTTCTTGTCCAGCGCCTCCTTCTCGCCTTGCAGCTTCTGCAGCTGTTCGCGTTGCTCGTTTGCCTCCGCTTCCAGTTGTTGCACACGCTGTGACAGTTGCTCCTCCAGCTGCACCTCGTTCAGTTCAGACTCCACGCGCGCCGCATCGCTGCCCTGCTGCAGTGCCTCCAGTGCCTGTTGCAGCTCCTGCTTCTGCTCCTCTAGCAATCGTATTGCCTCCGCTTGTCCACTGCTGGCAACTGAAGCAGCAACTGATACCGCGGGCTCCTCCTCTACCTGCGTTAGCTGCCATTGACCCTTCTCGTCTTCCAGCACAGTGACACGTTGCTGCAGCTGCTCATTTTCGGCTGTGATCCTGGCCAGCTCCTGCTGCGTGTCGGTGCTTTGGAATTTCTGCAGTTGTTTCTCAGCCTGTTTACACTTCAGCTTCAGCTTGATGTTGCTCTTGTTGCACTCGTCCAGCTTCTGCTTCAGCTTGACCAGATCTCCCTGCAGCTGCTCCGTGGCACTGCCATCCTGTTCGTCCAGAAAGATGGGTTTACTCTTTACACTCTGAGCCAGTTTCTCCTCGAGCACTCGCAGATTCACATTGAGCACATTCAGCTCAGTTGTCTTCTCGGCCAGCTGCTCGGACTGCGTGGCGATGGTGGCCTCCAGTTCGTTCAGACGATTCAGCTGCGTCTCCGTGTCGGTGCCCACCTCGCGCTGCTGCTCCTCCTTCTGCGCACTGGCTTGGCGCAGCTCCTGCAACTGATTCTCCAACTCCTGCAGCTGCTTGGCCAACTCCTGATTGACTTGCGCATCTGTTGAGTTGGCTGACGCTTCGCTGGTTGCCTGCTCCGCCAGCAGCAGCTGTTCCCGCACATGTTGCAGCTCCTGCCGCGTTGTCTCCAGGGCTTCGCTGCTGGCCTCCAGTTCGGCGTTGCGTTCCTTCAACTGCTCGATCTCTGCCTGCAGCCGCGTATGGTCCAGTTCCGTTAGTGGCCGCAAGCTACTCAGCTCTTCGCTCTGCTCCGATAAGGTGCTCTCCAACTGTTGTATGACTGTGTCGCGTCGCGATAGCTCGTTGCGCATGTCGTGCAACTCCTGCTGCAGCTCCTGCTCCTTGCGCGTCTGCTTCATCTCGATGAGCTTCATCTTGTTCTTCAGCAGCTTCAGGCGGCTCTCGTCGCTCGCGGGAAACAGCTGCTGTGGCGTTTGCTGCAATTGCAGTTGCTGCTGCTGTAGCAGATCGGCAGCGGAGCGATGTCGTGAAACCGGGGCTGCCTGTGACTGAGCCATGGCACGCAAATCACTCATCGAGGAGCCTAGTTCACTGCTGGCACTGTGCCGCAATCCAGACTTGACGGACTGCAGCGATTTCGCCATATCTCGTTTGCGCTGCTCAATTAGCGCACGATTCTGTTCGGTTCGTTGGTTTAGCATTTGAAGTTTCTCGCTGCCGGAGATCTCCGCGGCTGAGACGTCCTTGGTGGGCGTTACCAGTGGCGTTGACATATCCTGTGGTCGCAGCTCCTTGAGTTGAGTCAACTTTTGTCCCAACGACTTGAGGGATTCCATGGAGTCGCTCATGTTGGACAAGCGTCGACCGCTATCCTCCGTTTTCCTTAGAGCGCGTTCGCGTAACGCCATCAAACGTTCCTACAGAGAGAGATAGAGAGAGAGAGAGAGAGAGATAGAGCGCGTTAGGCAGAGTATTCAATTGAGACTTCATTGGACTTACCTGCTGTTTGGATAGATTCTCCCGCAGGCTGTCGAGGCGTCCCTTGCCGCTGATTGTTCCTGTGTTGTGCTGTTGCACCAAACAAGGATTAGACAGAGTGTGAAAAGAGAACTACGTCAACTTACCTGGATAAGCGATATATCCGATATGCTGACATCTTCTGCATCCTCCTGTTGGCTTAGCTCTGCAGCTTCCGTGGCAGCATCCGTGTCCATAATGTGCCCGGACATAATTCACACACACACAGGCACACAAGAACAAAAACAATTTCAACTATCTAAATATACGAATTAATGTATAGATAAACCAAAATTCAAGAACTAAAAAAAAATAGAAGGGAAGGGAAATAAACAAAAAGAAAGCACTGGCTATCTCCGGTGCGGATATATCCAATGTCGTCGCGTCGCGTGTTTCGTTAAGTTGGTGATGCTGCTAACTATCGACATTGACTGCAACGAAGAAGGTTGAGAAAGGACATTTTATCAGTGATCTCCAATTGCCAGATAATTCCGATTTCATTCAATTTTTGCCCCAAATATCTTTCGTGGCACCACTGACGTGTGCATTTCCTCGTTGTATGAGTGCGAGCAGGTACGTGTGCGTGTGTGTGTATGCGACTGTGTTTGTACTTGGCTCCGTTAAAAACTTTGTGAGGAACAAGCACACACAATGATTGAGTGATTTTAACTTCAGTTTCAAAAGGCAACTATGTATTGCTTCCACTCACAATTTAATTAATTAAATATACTGAAATATATTTACCAATTATAATTAAGCAATTGCTAACAACAAAAAACTTAAACACCAGGGCTTCGAAGTCGTTGCTACTTCCCTCGATTTTGTTACAGAGTTGTGCAAAACATATAACGATATCGATTAGTTTCCAGTATATGCGATTAATTTGAATGTATTTATAATCGATAAATAGTCATTTTTATGCGGGCTGATTTAAATACTAAATTTAGAAACAATGAAAATGCTAGAAACGGTCAGAAAATTAAATACAATAAATCGATAGCACCCAAATAATAGCAGTTATGTACATAGTCACATTTCAACGCGCTGAAGATTCTGACATTACAAGACTAGCAGTAATCGATTATTTCGGCTGATAATTAAAAGGTTGCTTTGAAATTGATGTTAAAATCAATTTATTTTTCATATTTGTTTTTGAATCCGAGTGTATAAGAATTCGTTGTCTAAAATGCAAACATATAAATTACTAACAAATAGATTACTATTGCATATTAACTATGCAAGGAAGATGCATTACTGGACTAGACTACAACAACTTCGAGGGAGGTATGTATTTTCTTGTATGAATTTGTGTATCAGACACACCCCAGCAGGAGCCACCTCAGCTCACCGGGCATTAAGTAAACTGGCCAGCATCCTTGGCTTAGTCCTCTTCCGTAGGGGGCTTGAGCAGATTCATAATGTGTTCGTGGCCCGCGCGAGCTGCATAATCATGTGGCGTCAGGCCAATCATATCCTTAATGTCGATTGTATCCATCAGGGGCAACATGTAATGGATAAGCTCATCGAAGCCATGCAGCGCAGCCACATGCAACGCCGTGCGTCCCGAGGGATCGGGCAGCGAGATATCTGCTCCGGCCAAGCAATACGACTGGAGTCGCTTCAGTGAGCCACGCGCTGCGGCAGCGCACAGTTGCTCGCCGACGGCACGCGACGACCCTGTCAAGTGGGCACCACAACTGATCAACAGTTGGATGATTTCATGGCTGTCCCGGGAGACAGCCTCTTGCAGGGGAGTGCGGTCATAACGATCACGTATGTGCACCGAGACGCCGTTGTTCAGCAGGTGACGCACAATGCGCAGATTGCCCATCTGGCAGGCCAGATGCAGTGCAGTGCGATGGTCATGATTCGCACCCGACAGATCGGCACCGTAGGCCTTCAAGTTGTTAATCTTCTTGATGTTGCCCTCGACGACGGCCGCATTGATCATGGCCGGAAAGAGGGTGGCGCTCAGTTGGTCCAACTCCTGCGGCGTGGATAAGTGCAGCGAGCGAGCCACAGCATCGACCAGATCGTAATCCTCCATTTGGGGGGCAACTGTCGTGGTCAGTTCGCCGCGTAGATTCGCTTGCATCATCTGAAAAAGTGGAATACATTGGTCAGCAGCAGCTCGGCAGCATCTGACGTGGTTAACTCACCTGCTTCTTGACCTCCAACGACCATTCCTGTTTGCCAATCACGTAGGCAAGCTTGCAAAGTGCCGCTTCGGGTGTCATATCGTAACCAGGAATGACGCCCACATCGCACAGCACCTTGCCAGTGTCATAGATCTCGGCAACGGATCCATTGGGACATTGCGTGCAATTGATAATGATGACACCGCGATCCGAGGCTTGCTTCAGCTCGGCAATGAGATCCTTGCGATTGGAGGGCACATTCCCGGAGCCGAAGGATTGCAGGACAACTCCACGCACTGGAGGAGCAAGAAATGCACGAAAAGTGGCTAGAGAAATGCTGGGAAAGATGCGCAGTAAGCCAACATTCTCGTCCAGCTGCAGCTGCACACAGAAACGTTCCACGCTGCACATTCTAAAGATCAACCGATAGTCCACATTCACATTGATGCCGATCTTCGCCAGCGGCGGCACATTTGGTGAATTGAATGCATCTAGTGAATTGGAGCTGACCTTGACAGTTCGGTTGCCACGCAGCAGCTTGTTGCCAAAGAAGATGCACACCTCCGGGATGACATAGTTGCCCGCAATGATCAGTGACGAGGTAAAGTTGTCCTTGCCATCTGTGCGTGTCTCGAAGATGGGCAACTGTGAACCGGTAATGATCACCGTCTTGCCTAGATTCTCCAGCATAAACGACAGTGCTGAGGCGGTGTACGAGAGCGTATCTGTGCCATGGAGCACCACGAATCCATCAAAGAATTCGTACGATTGCTGCAGGCACAAAGAGAGTGTGTGAGAGAGAGAAAGAAAGAGGAGAGAGGGAGCTACTCACATAGATATCGTTGGCAATGCGTGCCCAGTCGTTCATTGTCATGTTGCTGGAGTCCAGCAACGGTGCATATTCCGTCACCTGATAGAGCACACGTCGCGTCTCGCCCTGCACATAAGGGAGGACGAGGGGTGCCATCGAGGCGCCCGCACCAAAGCGACGCTGTGCATAATCCTCATCGTGTATATTCGGATATTTGCGTATGTGACGCACCAGAGAGTTTGGTATGGGAGCGAGTACTGTAAGAGATAAGACAGAGAGAGAGAGAGAGAGAGAGAGAGTGTGTGAGCAGGAGAGAGTGATGAATGAGATAAGAGCAGCTGACCATTGCGCTCGTTGCGCACCATGCCGATTGTGCCGCCCGTGTAGATGACACGCACACGCGCCTCCTTCACCTCTTGCGCCATTAGGTTGCCATCGCTGGTGTTGCGTCGCATTGCCGGCGATTGCAGTGTCGGCGATGGCGGCACCGCCTGTTCCAGCGAATTGCGACTCTCCTCCCGTGGTGGCAATCCAAGAGGATCAGTCCTTCCCATCGGCGTCGGCGACGTTGCTGTCGGGCTGGACACGCCCACCCCATCAGAGGTGTGAAAACCGTTGCCATTCGCGGACATGATCGAAAGCCAACTGAATTAGGTGACACTTGCTGTTGGGGTGACTCGGCTTGGCTAAGCGATGGTGTTGATTGTTTTTGCGATGTTGTTGGTATTTTATATTAGTTGAATTTTTAAAAAGTTTTAATTGTAAACACAAAATGCATTAACGCGAGAAATGCTGAGTACGTGTGTGTTGGGTGTGTGTGAGAGTGTGCGTCACAGCTTGCCGTTTGTTTAACCAAATTGTTATCAGCCCAACGCCGAACGAATGAAATTGTATTCTGTTCTGGAGTCCACAGTTGCAGGCTTCCCGTGCTCTTCGTTCTCGTTGGCCCCGAGATTACGCTGCAAATTAAAAAATTTGTATCTATTTGTAAAATCAGTTACCACAGCTTTATACCCGTGCATAGATAGAGATATATGTGAAATAAATACTAAAACTCAGGAAATTCACATGTACCCATTGTAGTGGGGAGGTGGAGCACACAGTTGAACAGCTGATAACGGCTGTCTGCAGGAGGTCTGGCAACGCATATTGCTTTAACCTGCGGCGTCCATGAAAGGAAAAATTGTTAAGGAGGCAGAATGCAGTCAGTTTGATATAATTAGCATATTTATATAAGCATTATATTTCTATTAAAATATTTCCATATATGTAAAACAAACTAAATTTATAGATATTTATAAATTCATAAAATCTAGTTTGCAAAATAAAAACAAATATCACTTTTTAAGTCCACTATGATTTCTAGGGTTAACAATAGCGTTGCCAGATGTGCGAAAACAGATGCCTGTTGGTTTGCAACTTGTATAAAACAGCTGAGCAGCTTTCACCACCGATGTAGACTGGAATGTGTCTAACTAAAAAAACTGGAATGTGGTGAAATTCCAAGCGCAAAATCTAACGGTTTTAATGCTGCCAAAAGTCTACACAAAATTCGAAGCCTCCCCGTGCCCAGCCTCTGACAAGCGCACACCCGTTCCTCTTTCTCTTTCTACGCGCATCAAGCGTGCCTCCCCTTACCGACCCACCCATGGAAGCAATCTGACAGCAAGGATAATAACGTATACAGCTGCCGTTGCTGGTTCCTTATAGCCTTGTTGTTGTTGCTGCTGCTGCTGCTGTGGCAGCAACTGACGTCTAATGACAATTTCAATAATGGCCATAATCGCGCGTTACACGAGCTGCGCCTGCAATTGCAACTGAATGCAAGTGCACTTAACTGCCTCAATTGCTGCCGTTGATGCTGCTGCTACTGCTGCTGTTGTTGTTGTTGATGTTGCTGCTGTCTCTGGTATTGATGGTGATGTTTTTGCTGTGGCGCAAAGGGAATTACACACGTTGATTGACAGGCTATAGAATAAGGGATTGACAGGAACTTAAATATTTACATATGCCATCGAATGTGCTATTAATGTTAAATCATTTGGTGTCGATAAGCCAGTATTGTTTTTGAAGCGCTCTTATTAAGGTGACCTCGTGACTTATCGGTGAATGCCTGCATATCGATAGCCTTGTTATCGATCTGCTGTCACGATATGATTCAGCAGCTCTCTCACGCACAATCTAATACTCCTCTCTAAGTGCGGTTATCGGTAAATAGCCTACATATCGAAAGCCTTGTAAGCGATCTAGCTCTCTCACTCTCAATTTTGTAGTTCTCTCTTTGTGAAAGTGTTGCGTTTTACTTTGGTGCAAATAAACTCAAATTGTAAGTAAGTTTATTATTTTATCAGGTGCAGGGAATATTCGCAGCTCCTCCAAGTCTCATTTTTAAGCTGCAAAAGGTGACTCATCGGAGTCTCTCTCTGTCATTTTTCTCTAACTCACCCTCGTTCGCTTCTTCCCTCTCTCTCTCTGTCTCTCTCTCTTTCCGTTGCCCCCATTTAACACAATTTTTTGCATGCTACTTTGTATGTGAATGATTTCCGTTATGCGCGCTGATAAACTTTGTTACTTTATTTTTTAAGCTTCTTCAAGTGCGGCGCTGTAAAATACGCTCGTTTACACCTCAAGTGGCAATCATTTGCCTGACAGTCTACCATTCTCCCTCTCTCTCTTTCTCCCACTGTGCCCCCGGCGACGTTATCGTGCTGGCTGCTGCGCTCGCTAATCACCAGACGAAAGAGCGAGCAAACGGCTTGCACTCGAAGCAGGAAGCAGTTGAGTACTTTGACGGGGAGCACACACATACTCACACACACATATACAGGCACGCACACAGAAAAGACAGCCAAGAAATGTGGCCACATTGTATTGGTAGCTGGGGTTGCCGCCACTGCTGCTGCTGTGGATAGGAATGAGGCTGCTTTGGACGATAATAATGATGACGAGGACGATGATGATGATGAAGTGGCAGGCAATGTGACAGTTGCAGGAAGAAAACCGCGATGCTAGGCGACGCTAACGAACAACAATGGAAATATTTGTAATAATGGCGCCAGTGACAATAATAAAAACAAACAACAACAATGACAGCAACAGCAAACAGCGACAACAACAACAACATCAACATCAACGTCAGCCTATGACAATGACAAGGCAAATAATGTGTCGGCGAAAAAGAAACTTTGGCGTTCGCTCGCTCGCTCACTCACTCATGTGCTCTCTCTCTACTCTTCACACGCACACACACACATACACTCTCCTGCTTACTATTGCTATCGCTTTTAGCGATTTTCATCATTTTTTCCTCACATATAACGTCCCGTCGCTCGGTGCTCCCCAGTGGATTGAACTGTAATTATAACGGCATTTTGGGGCTTAGTTCTTGCGCAGGAATGTAGGCAAAGCGTGAGAAATCAGAGCGGTGCTTAAAAGTAGGCAACGCTTAAAGTAAGTAGGCAGTTAGTCGAGAGGGGGTAAAGAGAGTCTGGGAGGATGTGGCTGTGGCCTGCGCGTATGTGTGTGTGTGTCGCTCTATATATATGTATATATTTACAGCTACTAAGCTGTAATCGGGCCACACACCGGAAGTTGAAAATGACTTGAAAATTTATTGCATTTGCTGGCAACGTCCTGCTGCTGCTCGTTGTTGTTTTCGTTGTTGCTGTGCAGTCAGCAACCAAACGCTTGACTGGCTCCGGGTCTGCCTCTGCCTGTGTCGGAAGTAGCACGGCAGTCAATTGGAGCCAGTTGCAGAGATTCGACGGCTACGACGACGATGCCGGCAAGCGGCGATTGCAAAATTGAATAAGCCAACGCGCGTCACTCCCTCTTATGCTCAGTTGCTCCGTCGCTTAGGGATGGCCATCGTTGTTTTGTTTCCGACGATATTTAAGCTAACGGCGATATTTTTCATGTGCATCGATATTTTGTAGGACAATTTAACAATGCATTTTGAAGAGGTAAAAATACAATACACATATCGATTACAATATTATCGATATGACACTAGAGAACATGAAAACCTTGTGATATATTTTGTAATGTGATATTTTTGCGAATATCACTATCGATATTTTCTTGCCAATATTCATCGTTAGGTTAGCTCCAATCCCCCTTCCCACACATCGCAATCTGTAGCCAAAACTTCACCAATTCTTAGCTGAGGCGACACAAATTTACGGCGATTTTGCAGTCAGCAACAGCTACGGAACGTTCGTTTTATCAGAAAAACCAACTGACAGACCGCTGAACATACCATACACACACATACACAAAGACAAACACACACATATGCATGGCTGGCAGGCTGCTGGCAGCGCGGCTGGCTAGTGCATCCTTCAAGCGTTTTACTGCTCATAAAAATCCATTAAATTATTCAAATTGCATAGCAAAACACTTTTGCGACGACGGCGACAGCGACGCGCGGCCACGCCTTGCTGAGATTTTGGGCGTCGCCGCTGCAACGAAATGTTTGTTTGATTTTCATCTCTTTTTCCTTCATCTCTTCGTTCGTTCTTTCGCATTCTTTCTTTTTGCTATTTTTCCGCGTTGACTGTTCAAAATAAAAGGCAACCGGCGGCCGGCGGCAGCTAGCAGGCGCACTCAGGCATGCAAGAACACACAAACACACAGAGAGAGAGACAGAGGGCAAGCGCACACCTACACACACTCGCTCATGTGTATGAACCTGCATTTCAGTCGAGGCAGCCGCATTGAAAAGCTGCTCGAGATGCCGGCGCGCCTCGCTAGCTGCTTGCGGCTTTTATCGCTGTGCTCGACGTGTGCCTGTGCCTGTACGTATGTGTGTGTGTATGGTATTATTGGCAGCACAGTGGGCGTGGTCGGACACACACAAGGCATGCATGTTCGCACAATATGTAATGAAAGTTGATTACATATGCCGTCAGTTCTTGGAAACCGCATTCAAGTCGAGCTCAGGAATTCCAATGTAAGTTTCCGATGTATAAAGCTAATTTATTATAATTACCTCTTGTCGATGTGTATTATTATAGAATACTCGTACTTATGCGAGTCTTGTGTCATGCAACGTCAAATCAAATAGCATACTTTTTAGGGCAAGTCAACAAAATTAAATAATATAATAGTTGTACTCGCAGTTGCTTTTAAGCGCAAGGAAATTCGGATTTAATGTGCTTTCAATGTTAAGATACAATATTATGATGTTTGGATTCTTCACTTAATAAATATAAATATAATTAATATAAAATGTGCTTTCAAGCAACAAAATCATATAAAAGCCCAATATTTAAGCTTTACTGTGCTTTGAAGCTCTCTATACTTACATCTATCTCAAAAAGTTCTTTGGAAATTACGAAATAGTTTAAGCATTTGTGGCCTTTGATTAATTTAAAGCTGCTTTCGTATATTAGCCACTGTACTAACTGTTCCTTTCAAGCTGCTGTAGGCGTGGCATGTGCCACATAAATACCTATGTATTTCTAAAAGGCACACACACACACGTGATCTAATAATTATTTTGCTTACAACGACTGAGCGGGCGCCCCTCGTGCTGCGTTTTCTATCCCCTTCTCTCCCCTCCACCCCTCCTTCATCTATCTGCCCTTTACTGCCTCACGCTTTGCGCGCTGCGCCTCATTATACACGCTGGAAAACAGATTTTGTAGTTTTGCACGTTGCGGCCAGCGCACATTAAACAAATTTTTTGCAATTACATGTTGTGTGCAGCCACAGCCTCCGTTCTATAGCCCCCCACCCCCCTTTCTCTGTGGCTGGCCTCTTTTTGTGCCTACTTATTTACGTGTTTTTGTGATCAGTTTGGCGTCCGCATTACGTAATTTGCTCAACGCATTACGTGGCATACGTAATTACAGCTGTGTGCGTGCTCCCATCTGCGATTTGTGTGTGTGTTGTGGTGTGTGTGCGTGTGTTTTGGGCGTTGTTTCAAGGGCGCGGTGCGGCAATCAACGGTACTTTGCCTCAGCTGCTTTGCTTTCACTTCTCTCCGCTCATCTCTTTGTCTCTCTACCTGCTTCCCTCTTCGCCTTAACTCCCTCTCTGCATCAGCACCGTCGCCGTTGCTGCTACCATTGCCAAGCTCTTTAGCGAGCCCAGTTTTTTATGCTAGTGGGCGTGTCTCTCTGTGCATTTGGCAGAATGATAAAAACCAACAAGCGCCAAAGTGCACAGGGAGCGAAGGCATCCAAACGAAACGCAAATGAAAATGTAGCCTGAAAAGTTTTCTTCTTCTCCTTCTCTCGCTGCTGTTGTTGTTGTCATTGTTGTTTTTGTTGTTGTTGTACTCTTCATGAAAAATGCAAACCGAAAGTCATTGCGGCACTCACAAACACACACAAACTAATGTGCCTGCGAGTGCGTGTATATGCAAGGCGACTGGGCAGTTTGCTTGTGTGCGTGAGTGTGTGTGAGTGCAAGTACATGTGTTGGTATGTTTATAGCCCAATGGGTGCGATTACTTTGCCATGTGCATTATGCAAAAACAATGCGGAATGTGTGCGTGCTTGTCTGTGTTTGCATGTGTAAATATTAGCCAAAATGGTGGGCATAAAATGGCCGTGTTATGCAGCTTGTTGTTGCTGTTGCTCCTGCTGCTGCTGCTGCTGCTACTATGGTGCTTGTTCCTTTGCTGCTGCTGCTGCTGCTGCTGCCACTTCTTCTTCTGCAGAAAACATTTAATTTCCTTGATATTGATATCGACGTGCTGCCTGCCCCATCGTCAAAGCACACATCGTTGCAATTTAAAGTTTGGCTTCGTCAGTTAAGCAGCAAAAATGTGCTGCACGAACTGCGCGTTAATCTTTCATGGTGATCGTAAAAACTGAACGTTGCTGTTGTTGTTGCCGATGACTTTATGCGCAGTCATGCCGTATTAACGGAGATGTGGCGGACGGGCCATTTGCTCGTGCTTAACTATCGCACTGCACATAAAAGCTGGGATTTAAGTATCGATAAGCAAGGCAACACGTATCGTGCATCCCATAAGTATCGATGTGCAGCCTGTTTAAGTATCGTAAAGTGGGCTGTGCGTTCTGCGAGTATCGATACAGAAAGATAACACGTAACGGCCATACCATAAGTATCGATGTGGAGCCGGTTTAAATATCGCAAGTTAAATCAACACATCGATTAAAGAGCGGCTGTGCGAGTATCGATCAAGTTAATTTCAGATTTTGCTTCGACGCGGCCTTCTCAGCGTAAACAACACTGTGATTCATATTACTTGCAAATGCAAACACATGGCTGCACGCAAACAATACACATGCTTGCATGTGTACAACTCTGTGTGTGAGTGTGTCTGTGGCAATTAATGGAAAACTTCTGGGTGCAAGTGGTGCGCATGGGGCACAATTGACCGCATCGATGTTCAATGTTGTTGTTGACGTCGACATTAACGCTGCAAGCTGCCTTTGAATTTTAATTAATTTTTAATGAAGTGTGTGTGTGTGTGTGTGTGTGAGAGAGTAAGTGACTGTGTTGTGGGTGTCTCTCTGTGTGTGTGTGTATATGTATGTGTGGACGTGCCCATCTGCCTGCTAACTTTGTGACTGCATGTCAGCCCGGATGCTACGACACGCGTATCGATACAGTTTGGGTACGCAGCGCACACACACAGGGACACAGACACACCACATGATGAATCACTGTCAAATGAACATGTTGTGTATGGAAGATAAGGAACGTCAATGTCGAGAGCAGACATTAAGGAGCGTGACGAACGCAAAGGGCGAGTTTATGTGACTGGCAGAAGGCAGCAAGTTTTGAATTTAAAGCGAAGTCAATCAAATAATTTTATCACGCACAACAAAATTGTTGGACTGCATTGACATTTGATGAGCAGCTCGCGCAGCCTTTCTCTTTCTCTCTCTCTCTCTTTCTCTCCTTCTCTCCCTCTATTTTTATCATACTCATTCTCATCAGCATTGCCATCGGCAGCAAAGCTATCAACTGTCGTGGCCCATCAGCATCAATATCGGCGGCATTCTCGACATTTCCAGCTATCGATATTATGGCAATCAACTTTGAGCTCCTTTCAAGCATATCATTCATACTTATCGATGTACATGTATCGCAAGAGCAGCAAAAACAAATCAACGTTGAACTTGACAGTTGCAGGTGATTTTTCTGTCGGCACGATAGAAGTGCCCGGCACGAAGAGAGGGAGAGAGCTTGGCTGAGCGGAAGGTTAGTTGGCATGAATTTTAGGCATCAGGCCTAAACCTGACCGGGCCAGGCCTGGGCAATTGATGATGCCAATGGCATTTGGCATGCTGCTTGCCGTGTTGCATACATAGTGAATGAAAGAGGCAGCTCGGCGAAGGCAGCACAATGCGCCACTGATTGAATTGCATGTAAATTAACTTGCTGATCCGATTAGAGCAAAGACGGCAGCATTGGCAAAATAAATAACGTCAGCACACACACACACATGCACCTGCACGTACACAAAATAACAACTATGTGGGTGTGGGTGGTAGTGTTTGGTAGTTGTCTGTGCCTGCTGGCATTTACCTGTGCTCAATATTGGCGGTTTTCAGATTTCAAACACACAAACACACACACACACACACAGAGAGAGAGAGAGAGAGAGAGATAAATAGAGGGAGAAGGAGAGAGAATAACATGCTTGCAACACAAACAGAGAAGTAGAGAAAGGGGAAGAAAGAATTACACGCACACACGCAGACAGAGGAGAGACAGGGAAGAGAGTTGCAGAACGGGCAAGTGAGAGAGAGAGACAGAGAGAGAAAGAGAGGAGATACACGCACACACACAATTTAATTTAAATGCTCGAGCTGTTACATAAATTAAATTTTTCGTTGCATAGTTTCAAAGCAATTTGCTTGCAGCTGCACGCTTAACCTCAAACGCTTTGGCCATGCTTCACTCTGCTCGATTCAGCTTTCGGACTCAGCCACGCTTAGCTCCACTCGGCAACTCGGCAGCAGGAGTAGGAGCAGGAGCAGAACCAGCTCAGTCAGCTTAGACACAACTCACAGCTGAAGCTACTCAGACTCTCCGACTTCGACTTCGACGCCGGCTGCGACTGAGACTGCAGCTCAGCCACAGAGTCGAGTCGATTTATGTTGTTGTTGTTGCTGTTGTTGTTGTTGTTGTTGCACATTTTGCGTTTAAGTTTAGCATAGTTTCCGTGCGATATTTTCATTGCGTCAGCTAAGGAATCAACTTCTCGGGGACTATCTCTTGACCGGTCAAAGTTTGCACTCCACACAAAAAGCTGAAGCACAACTTATTTATTTTCATACTTGAGAGCTTTGCTTTGCGATTGTTGCTTAGCATGCCCCGCCGGCCTCCCTCTCCCCTTCTCTGTCTCCTCTTCGCTTTCTCATTCTATATCTATGTAGGTTATGGTTTGTGCACTATAGAAAATTGCAGCAACAAATCAGCAGCACGAAAAGGAAACGATCGAAAAAAAAATAACCGGTTGAGGGCTACAGTTGAGCACGCTCGACTATAAGATTCCCTTCAATCAATTTTGAACAAACAATCACAAATACACCAAGAATACCTTAAGACAAAGTCTTTGGTCGACTTTTGCTTTCTCACTATGACAAACATATGTTTGTACTACGATATATAGGGCTGTCAGCTTAGCGTTTTTAGGCCATGGATTTTAAAAAAATTCATGGTCTATTGTGTTTGTCGGAACGGAATTGTGCGTAACAGGCAGAAGGAGGCATCTCCGACCCCATAAACTATATATATTCTGAATCAGTATCAGTAGCCGAGTCGATTGAGCCATGTCTGTCTGTCTGTATGAACACCTGGATCTCAGAAAGTATAAGAGCTAGAGTCATCAAATTTTGCGACAACATACGTATATATTGCAGTGTCTCAAAGTTTTTTTAAAATTTGGACACGCCCCTTCCCGCCTCCGTAAATCAGTAATAACTATTTAAAAACTACAATATTAGCTCAACAACCAAAGTTGTATATCTTACATGACAAATATTTTGCCACGGGCGTTATGTGAAAATTTCATTTAAATCGGACTATTAATAAGTGAGATATGATACGAATTAAACTCACTTTGAACATACATTTATACTTAAGCAGACCTAATTTACGCAAGCATACCGAAGTTCAAATCTAGACACACATCATTTTAAACTTTTTATTTGCATTGTATGGTAACAAAATTGGTTGACAATGCAGCTTTGCCGATGGGTCAAGTAGTGAGGCAATGGCCGAGTGGTTAGAGTGGCAGACGGCTGTGAGAGAGTGCGTGTGTTCAACTCCCAGTTGAGGCGGGTGCGAATTTTCATTTATTAATTATTTATTATATTATTTTATTTTTTTTATTTATTTTATTCTAATAATATTCGGGCGGCGATTCCGTACCGTTAAAATTTGTATTATGGTATAATATGATAATCCATGGCCTTATACAGTCAGCACCTGACTGTAGCGTTAGTATTTTTTCAAATAGATCTATCCTTTTATTTTTTCGTTTAGCCAGAAAGAATCTCTAAATCCTACTGTCCTATTTTTATTGCTCAAACAAAACGTATTTTTGATATAATTATAATGAAATTGTTCTCAACAGCGATGTACAACCACATGATTTGTTTACAAGGATAAAGATATCCCGGTTTTTGGTTAGAAACAGCCATTCGAACATTATCGATAGAGCATGAGAAATTACATAAACCTACAAATTTATGCAATTCTGGCCTTTTTTAATCAACAAATTATTGTCATGTTTTCTGTTTTATTTTTCCTTTTGTTTATCAGTTTTTACTCCGTTTGTTCACCTTTGTCTATGCTATTATTGTGAAGGGTAGCTGGCAGCCCTGGTATTATATACACTTTTAATGGTCGAATGGTATTAAAAAGGAAATAAAATATATTCAACGCGAGCTGCTGCAAATACATATTTAATTAAAATTGTTAGTCGCCGCCATTCTCAACGAAGCGCGTGTGTGTGGAAGATTGAGAGAGAAGGAAAAGCAGATGAGAGAGAGAGCGAGCGCGGCGCTAAGCTGAGATTTGTTTGCAGCGTACGGGCGTTGCCACTCTTTGCAAATGCTAATAAAAACAAAATTCCGCTTAATATACTCGCTTGCCTGCATACATGCATATAAATAAGCGAATAAACGAACATACGTATGTACATACTTGTAGACACACACACATGCATATATGCCGTCTGCGTGTGTGTTAGTTATGTACATAACAATGACTCTTTTATGATGCTGGGGTCCAGCGCTGGGAGCGCTTTTGCTTAGTCGCCAAGCTCATTAACATAATCGCCAATTCATAATCTGCAAGTGCTATACAAAACAGAGAAGAGCACACACGCACACGCACACGCACACGCACACCACGCACATGCACACGCACACTCGCACACAGGCAGACACACAAGGAAATCGAAGCTTGTCGACATAATGAATTCAACTTTGGACCTGAACCCAATGGCAACCGGAGCAGCGCATCGGCCTTAATGGCTCCAGCGTTGCCATTGTCAACAGTTTTTCGGCAGCACGAAGCAGCAGACCAAAGCAAATTCGCAACACTTAGCTATGACGTTTGCAACACAACCAAACTAGCGTTGCCAGATTGCTGTTGAGCAAATGCCAGCGAAAAAATAAATTCTTCATGCCTGCCTAGGGTTGCCAGATGGAGCTTGTGTGATATCAGTAAATAGACCCAGAATCAGAAGATCAGTCGATATGGCAACGCTATGCCTGCATGCCATGCATGGTATACCCTGTGAAGAGTATGCCGAATGCGCTGTGCACTCGTTCCACAAATATTTTCACTTGCCAATTGCTTCTTTTTGGGTCCGTTCAATTTGTTGCCTGCCTGTGCCGGACAGTCCGTTCGCTGGCCTGTATGTTGCTCAATTATACAGATTGTGTAATGGGAGCAGCAGCAGCAGCAACAGAAATTGGGCAACTTAAGGCTCTTCGTAGGCAGTGCAAGGTGGAAAGCTGGAAACTGCCTCGGGATACTCGGCATAATCATCAGAAATGCCATGGGGATAGCATAGCAAGACAGACTAAGAGGGAGGAGAGAGAGAGACGGCAAGAAATATCTGCAGCTTTGACGGTAGACGACTCATGAAATTCATAAAGAAAAGCTCAAACAAGAAAAGACACAAGGTTATCGGGTATGTGCGACTAATGGAAGTACAATTGGTATGGTCAGTTAGAAATTATAATCGGTAAAAGATTAATTGATCTTTTTTATTATGAAACTATATAAAACGCACAGTTTCAATTTTGCATTTTATGTTTTAGAAATAGAGTGTTGTAAGGTATGTTTTGGAACATTTTTCTCTGGTATTACTTTTTTTTTATATTTATTTATTAAGTCATTAACATTAACTTTGTGCCCTTGTCATCTATTATTTCAGACCATTTGGGCGCGCCGGCTAACTATAGAATAAATAACAAAATATAACCATAACCTAATAACCTAAAAATCTGGTATTACTATATATATGATTTTGTCTTACATTATGTTTTTAAATTCACGATAATATCAGTTTATATTAATAGACATCAAATAATTTCATATTTCATAATTATATTACAGATAAGCACGAAAGTTACAGTCGAGAGTGAGCGTATTTTGTGTTGCATACTTTGCAGCGGTTTGGAAATCAGTACGTCATTAAAGTCATTTCTTAAATAACTTCTATGTTAATTATCCAAACACAACCAAATTTTCAGAAATCATTTGAACATTGATAGTTGTTTTCTTTACCGAAAATGAACTGTCCTGCATTAAAACTACACTTGGAATTCGGAATTAATCGTTCCCAAAATATAAAATAAACTTGATCTTCGTGCAATAATATTGACATCAAAATTGATAGGTCTAGTTTTTATGGTCTCCGAGACTTAGGTTGTTATAAATGGCTATATCGACTTGGCTGTTTGCTGATTCAGTTTATATATAAATAGTTTGTGTGGTCTGTCACGCCTCCTTCTGTATGTTGTTAAGTTATATTACCCTTCTACTCTATGGGTACCGGGTATAACAACATTAGCTACCAAAGTCTATCACATCAAGTCGTCAGATTAAATTATATCATATGATATCCTTCCATATTATACTAACACACCTTATCCCATTGCTACAATATACTAAACCATAATAAATCTGATACTCTAACGCTTTTCAATGCTTCCAAGCTTGATCCCCTTTAACGAATGCACCCCTTAGTATTTTACAACACTTACGAAAACGAGGAGGAGGAGATGGAAAAGGGAGAAGAAGAAGGAAATGCAGCCTGCTTTACGATTCATTTAAGCTGCAGTTTAGTATGAGAAATTTTCACATCAGCTTCAGCTGCTTCTACATCCACTTTAACCTTAAAGTGAAGCACGCTCTCCTTCTCTCCCTTTCTCCCTTACTCCCTGTCTGAGTTCCCTCCTTTCTTTCAGTCTCTTTCACTCTGCTCTTGTGCGTTTTGCAGCTTGATTTCGTGTTTGTAGTTAACAAATTCATAAAACGAATTCCTTTTGCGCCTTTTGTTTTGCATAAAATTCACAATGAGCGAGAAAGTGCGAATGCAAGAGAGGGAGAGAGAGAGAGAGAGAACGGCAAGGGGAGTACAAGTGCTGGTTGGAGGTGTAAATTTCCAAGCGGCTGACCACATGAAACTCATTTGCCAGTCAGGAATTACAGCCAGGCGACCAGCTACGCCCACAGTATGCGACTGAAAGATACCCTAGCTTTGGGTTAACTTAAAAGCGAATGCCGTCTCTAGATTTGGCATATCATTGACACTTTATCAAGTCTTCAGTTTGCATACCTTATGCTGTTGCCACCGTTTACAGGGTATACAAAAAACGAACGCGCTTTTCTGTGTGTAAGGCCGAAATCCTTTAAGGATAACAAGCCAATGCATTTTGCCTGCCACGACACACGCGGCACGTCGCTTTTCGACTGCGAATGTTGCATAACAACAACAACAACAAGTAAAACAATTACAACAACACAAGGTAAGCAACAGAGTTGCCACATGCTCGCGTCAGCTTCACGACCAAATATTATGCAGGCTTGCCTCACCTTCCCTTCTCTTCACATTCCTCTCCACCCCTGTCTCGCCCTCTCGCTCCGTTCGCCTTGCCCATTCGCAACTTCATTTCCCATTGAAAATTTCGTTGTAACCGCAACTGGTAAAACAGTTTTCCATTTTTTTATTTTTATTTTTACCTTTTTTTTTGCGGCGTTAGAAAAACTGTGAAACATAAAAACGGCGACAGCGGTGATAACACACAAAAAAAGAGGCGTGGAGAGAAGAGGGGAGGGAAGTCAGCGGAGTAGGGGAGGCATGAGCAAAGGCGTGGAAGGTGGGCAACAATTCAAAGATGCTCAGGCAAGGGAAATACCCTGTAAAGTATATTAGTACATAAACACTGAACAGGTTGCATACTATGCACATGTATTTTATGGTGTATACGATGGGTCTAATGTTCTATCCTAAAGTATACATCTCTTTGACTATCCTAATACTTGCCCAAAGTCTCCCGCACTCAATCCCAATATGGCGCCTTGAACTTTTATACTTTTATAATCTAGTCACTCACCCTGTAAATCTACTAGAACATTTTATTTACAATAAGTACATTCACCACAAGAACACACACTAAAGTTAGAAAAAGACAAAATAATAACTTATAAGTATTCTTGAAGAAGCAGCTACACGAGACACTCACAAGGTTCTAGATAAAATTGTGTATCTGATCCCTTATAAAATAATATAATAATAAAACAAAAACTATCCCTTTATTTTCCCATCTAGTCTATACATTCCATCTCTCATTCGTCTAACTTCTTTCCTCTACATCATAGAAAGTATTCTCTATTGCTTAACTCTAAGCTCATGCCTCTCTATACCATAATCTAGATTCATATTTGTAAGTAATATAAAACCTTACTCCTCTCTTATATTTCAAATGTGATATTGCATTTGTTTAGTCTGTATCACATTTCCTATCTCCATATATCACATTGCTTCAATCGTCTTTCTTCTACCCAACGTTTGCCATCTTAATGTTTGGGTGTTTGATGTCTCATATTCTACATGTCGTATCTGATATTCTATAGAACATCCTATATCTCATGTACCATATCATTTATCTCTTATCTCTAATATCCTATTCACATGCTACATCTGCTATCTCCAATCTTCTATTCACATGCTACATCTGCTATCTTCTATCTCTTCTTTCATCTATCTTTATCTCTCAAGCTTATCCATTAGTCACTTTCCTCTAGATTTTTTCATCCACTGCAGGGTATTCACTCACTCACTCACACGCACAAACACACACAAGCTTTGCCCGCAGCAGCCGCAACCACATAAAAAGGCACAACTTGTTCTAATGGGGGAGGGGGTCGGGAGACGACACGAAGAAAAATGTGTTGCCTGCTTTTGGGCCCCGGCGCCGACGTTGTTGCTGGACATGGCGTCCATTTTCGCAAGCAGAAATCGCCGACCAAAAAGTGCGACAGCTTCTCTTCTTCTTCTTTTTTTTGCAGTTGTTGTACACAAATTTTGACACAATTTTTGATGCATGTCGAAAGCTGAACCAAAGAAGGAAGGGAGGGAGGCGAGACTGGCGCCACAGCTGAGCCAAAGACGAAAGACAAACAGACTGACAGAGTGAGGACGAAAGGAAGCTAAAAACAGATTCAAAAATGCGAACAGTTTGCCCTGGCCAGGGTAGTGGATGGGGCAATGGAGGGGGAAGGCAGGGACAGCTAGGCAGCTCGTCACTTTTGGGGAGTGGCATTTTGTGAAGCGTGAGACGGAAACCCGCATCAACGCAAACGTCATTTGATGGATAAGTTTTGAGCCGCTCTCCGCCATGTCCCTCTCCATCTGCGACAAGGATAACTATGTTCCATATTTAATTATTCATGAGCAAGCGAGACAAACAGTGACTGTGCACCCAATGTGTGTGAGCGAGATGCCCAGCTTTGTCTGTCTGGGAACAGAAGGGGGGAGGTGTAGGGAAGAGGGAATACACTTTGATTAATGAAGCAGCTGAGACAACATCAGCAATCAAATTAATTTCAGTTACATGAGCGGATTATACAAGGAAAACGACGGCGTCAAGGGAGACAGAAAAAAGAAGGAAATCCGGAAAAGATAAATAAGAACTAAAAGGAGAGTGGACAAACAACAACAATAACAACAACGAGGGAAACAACAAACATTTTTCACAGCTTAATGAACTAATTTAAAATAATTATCAATGCTAATTTAATGAGCGCTGCGCCATGAGGCGTCGCTATCGCCTCCGCCTTCGCCTCCCCTGCCACATCCGCATCGTGTTTTATATAGAGTGTGTGTAGTGTAGTACATGCATTTTGGATACACCCCGCACTTCCAAAGCCCCTTCACACTTCCCCTCTTGCAAATCTCCGAAACAATGAAATAAACTGTTTAAATATGCAGAGATCTGACAGACGAGAAGATATGCTGTTATTGTTCTTATTTCCAAGCAATCTATAATAAATAGATGAGTTAACTTGAAACCTATAAATCCATATATCTATTTATCTATAAATCATCCTATAAATTGTATATCAAATGTTTAAGCACTAGTTCTTAAAGGAACTCTTTGCATTTATAACTTATATCATGCTTTTTGGGATATAACTTTGTATTTTGTATATCCTATGCTATGTCTGAACCATCTAACAAAGTTCAGAGCTCTAGCTGTAGATTTTAAAGAAGGCAGTAAGAATCAATGTCAATACGATATAAATTTTAATATAAACCTAAGATTGTTTTCTGATTATATAGCAAATTTCATAATTCTGGAAAGAATTTGATAATACGATATATATTTAAATTTTCAATATTTTCAGTACTTGACAGCCTTTCAAACTTGCCCCTGCGTTTTACAGGGTATACAAAAAGCTGAGCCTGCGTGAAAAAAGTTAAAACCGCAAGCAGCAAAACTTTTTAGCGCAAACATTGCGCATGAGTTTGTTGTAAACCTTTTTAATTTATAGTTTTTTGTGTGCAAATGACGAGCAGAGAGAGGGAGAGGGAGAGGAAGAGAGAGGCGAGAGAAGAAAAAGAAGAAGGCGGAGCAGCAGAAGAAATAAAGAAGTGAAAATTAAAATGCATTAAGCGCTGGCGCTACTGCTGGGCGTTGTTGCCATCGCCGTCATCGTCAAGTGGCGGCCAATTTTGCTTGGCTAATTTGTGTGAGACGTCTAGACGGACGGGGAGGGCGCTGGTTCAGGGGTAGCTGGGGTGAGGTGAGGTGAGGTGAGGTCGGTGGCGGTACTGCAGATGCATTGGGTATCGTTAGGCAAGGAGGAGAAAATATGCAGCGCATAAATTGCACAAACCGCTGACGGTAATTGTCGCCAGTGCCAAAGCCAACATGACGTATGCGCGATATTTGCCATGCTCTAAATGAGGCGAGGCAGCCAGCGACTGTGTGGGTGCGGGTGTCTGCGCGAGCGACTAGGTGTATGTGGGTGCCTGTCGTCTGTGCCTGTGTGTGTGTGTTGGTGTGTTGGCGTGCTCAAGCGCCTGGAAAATGCCGCTAACGATGGCGCCTAAAAGCAGGCAGCGGCAATTTAAATTTGCGCACATTTCAATTTGCGAAATGTCGAAAATGCGCTCTAAACAAAAGCTGCAAAAAGGAAAATCGCCCAGCTTGCCACGGGCGGTGAGGGGAGGTTGCTGTTCTTGCTCGCATGCTGTGGGCAGCAAAACCAAACGAGGAACGTAAGCGGCACGGGGACAAATCCCTGGGCGTAAATCGCGTAAGCTAAACAAGCAAACGCAGCTTAAATACCCTAGAAAAAATAAAATGTTGAGCACTGACAGCAGGTTGACAGTGCTGGCGAAGGAAAATGAATGGAAATCATTTAACGATATACGTCAAATGTCTGCATAAATATATTTGATTTCTCAGATAACTAAAGCAAAAGGCAATATACACTTCACAATATTCTTACTTTCTCTATCAAATATCCAAGTGCTTAGATTGCTTAGAAAAATGTAATAAATTTGTTGCATTTTAATAAATCGAAATAACTTTTTGGTCTTCTTTAACTCACGTTATTGTTTTTGAAAAACCCCTTAATAATAACAAGCCGATCGGCTTTAAAATAAATTTATTTACAAGAATGTAGGAAAGTCTATTTATATGGCAATTTGCTGAGCCTAACGGCACTGCAAGTCGGGTTAGGGTATACCCTACTCTGCCATGCCCTGCTCTATCCCATTTGAAACATAAATATTTATTAACATGCTTGGTTTATATAGAATTCATACATGTATAGCGTGGTACGCTGTAAAAAGCTGGCACAATAAATATTCCAACACATTTAAGGAATTGCAATGCTTTCAATTATGGGCGTGGCAGGGGAGGGGGGGCGTGGAGAAGACGCAGAGAATTCTTGATGGAGTCGCTCAATGGAAAAGTTTTCACTTTACCAGCAGAAGCAACAGCAGCAAGGGCACTGCACGATTCGACTTATGTTTTTCCGAGAATTCGAGTGCATTCGACTTGTTACAAAGCCACGCCCACACGCATAGCCCACACACACACACAGACACTCACACACACACACTCACACACACACACTCACACACACACACACACACACACACAGACACTCACGCAGTGCAGCGAGAAGGCAAGAAGATGTTGTTGTAAGTGCAACTGACCAAAAGTTCCAAGTGTTCGAGTGGAAGAGAGAGACTTCTCATTGCTGCCAAGGGGAATGCTGACCCGTTGTCCCGCTTACCCACCCCTTCCCTCCCCTCCTTCTCTTTCTCCCCTGACAACTGGGCAGCGTGTCTGCTGCGTTGATTGAAATGTTTCGCCAGCGCGTGCCATTTAAACTTTAATGCAATGGATCGCAATGTGTGCAATAAATTGAAGGGCTGCACAGGGGCGTAGACAAGGTGGTAAAAGTGGCAAGGGGGGCGGAGGATTGAGAAGGCAGTAAGGCTGGTTTCGGGGCCGGCGGCAGGCACTCGAACACTGGCGCAGCACGCACATTAAAAGTTCAAATGGCACAAAAATAAAATATAATAGAAAACAAGGCAAACAAAACAGCGAAAAGTTCAAGGCAGAGCATGCTCGACTAGGCGATGCGCTGTAACAGACGGGAGAATGCTCGATAAGAACTAGATTATCGGGAAATCAGGGCTTAAAATAATATGAACTATCGCTAAACTATCGCTGGACTATTGCTTAAGAGGTTACAAATAAATCAGCATTAAACTGATGCTAAACAGTTGCCAAACGTTCTCCACACTGTTTCTCTTTTATTGCCAAGTTATCGCCAAATCATTAATCGATTCTTCTCTCTTACTTCGAATCTTATCCACCCTTTTTCTTTTCAATACATAGCTATCCCCTTGTCCGTATCCGGTTGCTACAGGGTATTGGGAAAAAGAAAAATAAAAGATTAAAAAATCCGCTTAAAAATTGTAAGCTCACCAAACGAAACGAAAGCGTACAGATAAAAGAGAGCGGACTGTAAAGAAGATGTTAAAAAGGGAAAAGCAGAGGTAGCACATGGGCAGGGGGCAGGAGGTGAAAGGCTGCTGGTGAAAGCAAAGCAGAGCAAGAAGAAGCTGAAGAGTTTGGCTGTCTGTTTAATGAGCTTTTTGTGCAGCTGCGTTGCAAATTATGTTCCCGACAAAATATTGAAACAAATTCAGTTTAATTGCAAGAGAACCGGAAAAGCGACCCCAGCGAAGGGACAACTGCAATCCGTAGAAGAAAAATCATAGTGAAATAAGAGGGGGAAGTCGGGAGCTAGGAAAAGGAAACATAGAAAGTTCTTAATTCCGGAACAAAGAAAGAATTGAATCATTTTGTACTGCAAGCTGACACTGATTAACGGAAGCTGAACAAACTCTTTCATCACTGTTGTACTATATATAAGTTCATATTAATTGTGAAGAATTGATCGATTGCATTATCTGGTAACAGCTCGGAGTACTACGGCTTGTGTTATCGATTTATCAGGTCTTTTCCTTCTCAAGTTCAAGTCGTGTGACCTCTCAAATTGTTACACATCTAATAAATTATCCTCCGTATAAATTGACCTTGAAGGAAGTCAAGTTCACACAGCCTGCTCTTTTCTTTACCATCTGCGCTTTGTTTCCGTTTCTCATTTGATTCTTATCTCAGATTGATTCTTCTCTTTTGCGGACTAAGAGTGTGTGTGAGAGTGAGAGATTTTAATTAGCCCTGGCCAGCCGAGGACTACCGACGACTTTTGTAGACCCTTCGCCGTTCGTCTTTCTTTCCTTCTTTCTTTCTTTCCCCCTGTCTCGAACAAAAGCAGTGCGAGTGTGATGTCTAACTAATTACTTGATAAAGGGCCAAACAAAAGATGAAATGCGAGAATAAAGGCGAACGGGGGGCAAATTGTAACAAAGGGCAACAATGGAAAGCGCTGGCATTTATCTCTGATCGCACACTTGTCACATCCTCTAGAACAAGCCAGCACAGAGGCGTTGTTATGATGGGGGACGGAGGATGTAAACAAAGGACACAGAAAAACAATAGGCGGTTTTTACCCACACACACACACAAGCACACACACATACCAAAGGGCAACAAACAATCGAAAGCCAATCAATGTGCAAAATTGGTAGGAAAGCGAAAAGGGGAAGAGGATTGTGTAGGGCTTGCAGAGTATATTGGGGGGGGTGGGTTGGGGTGAGGCTTACATAGTGTGTGCGTAGTGCGTAATTAGTTGCAACCATGCGGGCGTCAATCGAACTTCGAATGCATTGAGAGAGAAAACAATAGTGCAGGGAAAATACAAATGTAAAATACCCCGACTTGATAGGCTTTCATTCTAACCTATTATATTTATTTATTTATTTATTTAACAAATTTAATTTAAAACTAAATTCTAAACTTAATATAAGCTTAATGAGCGCTAGCTACAACCTATTATATTTTACTCTACATTTATTTCAACATATTCCAGTTCGTTTGATTCCATTCAATTCAATCCATTTTCATTTTCGTTATCCTTTTCATTGCTTTCATTGGTTTTCGCTGCTCTTCATCCTTTCATATTTTGCTTCATAACGTTATGTTTCATTCTATTATGTGCTAATTTATTCCATTTCACTGCGTTTTGTCGCTACTTTTATTTCATTTCATACTAATCCCTTTTAATAATCCTTACTTACTAATTAAATCCATTCCGTTCCGATCTCTTTCAATCTTACATTCGATAAATGAATTACATTTTAATTCGTCTCCCATTCCCTTTTCCTCTTTTCATATCTTTTATTTTAAATTCTTTTGCTTTTTATTATTGCTGTCCATTTCATTTCTGGCTATCTCATTCCCATTCATTCCCATTTCAACGTTATCTAACTCCATAAGGATTTCACCGCTGCCTCAGCATCCTGCTGGAACTTCATTTTGGATGTAAACTCGGCACCAAGCCCAGCTGTCCACCTGTCGCCCCCTGTGGGTGTGTGTGTGTGTGTCTCGGCCATAAAAAGGTTAAAAAACCGTTGAACACCCTAGCTAGACAGGTGGGCAGCAAACAGGCTGGCAAGGCAAGCTGCAGGTGCTGCGACAGGATCATAAACTGTGCCAGCTCTGTAAACTGTGAGACGCGGCTGCAGTCCAAATAAAGTCCACCTGCCTCTCTGTCTGTCTGTCTGTCTGTTCGTCCAACTGTCTGCCTCGTCTACCCGTCAGTGCGTCTGTTTGCGCTTGCAGCTTAGCAGCTTATTAAACAGTAAACCGCAAGCGAGAAGGAAAGCAGCAGGGGAGGCACAAATAGAAGGAGAAGGAGCTGAAGTAACTGCAGCAACCAAAGCGGTTGCGATGCACAGTTCGATGGGTTTTTTCGCAGGCAACTGAAGTGACATTAAAGTGGGCTCAGTGGTTGCCGAAGGAATCGCAAAATAAACAGCTGAGGGAGAGTGAAGGAGACAAAGAGAAAGAAAGACAAAGAGAGAGAGAGAGAGAGAGCGTAGAGCAATAGAAGCAGCAAGTGTACTAGCTACCATTGTCCTCGCCTGCCGTGCTGTGTGTCCCTTGTCCTTATCGAAATCTAGCGCTGTCACTTGCCGTTAGGGTTTCACTAGAAGCCAAGTGAGGAGTGAGAGGGGGGAGGGCAGGCAGACGGGGAGGTAGGGGGTTGGTGGCAACACTTCACGGCTGCCACTGATCTCCCTAGAGTGTGTTGAACATACGCTGCCCGCGTGTGAGTGCCAGAGTGTGTGTGTGTGTGTGTATATGTCAGTGTATATGTGCGTGTATATGTGTGTGTAAGTGTGTGTGTTGGTTGTGCGTCCTGTGTTCTGCGCCCTGGTCCGAGGGACGGGTCGTGCCGGGCTTATGCAACCACTCGGTGACACAAATAAAAGTAAACATGATAAAACCATTGAAAACTTTTTCCATTTTCACTTTTGAGTGTGTTTGTGTTGTGCTGCCCACACACACCCGCACACACACATGCACCTCTCTCTTTGTGTCCCTCTCTCTCTCTCTTTCGCTCACACTCGAGTGCAGCTGTATGGGAAGTTAATCTCAAGTGCAGCCGAGAGCTAAATATTTGCTATTGGCTCCGCCACACCGTACTCCCCTCGGTACCTCCTTTTCCACTTCCACCTCCTCCACCTCCTTCTCGTCCATCGACCACGCCCACATGCCAGTCTTTGTTCAGTGCCCTCGCGCCTCTGCGTGCGACTTCTTGCTGACCAGAGTCCAGTGGGCTGCCGAGTCCATTGCTTATCATTGATGCTGTGCGAGCGCTGTGCTTGGCCCCGTTGCGTTTCCAACGTCCCGACCCCGCACAGTGCCCCTCCCCTCCCTTACTCTTACCCCTCTGCATTGTGGGCAAACATGCATTCAAATGACCCGCAGTTTTCTTTTTGCAATACCCTGTTAGCAGACGGGCAAACGAGTGTAGTGCAAACTCAGCGATAAAGATTTGCAATATGAATATGAATTTGGCAAAGAAGAACATCGTAATTCATCGTCATAGAGTGCTTTCTTATAGTTAAGTATGGTATTCTATGTTATTCTCTTTCATGTATGCCAATCATTTAATTTGCAATACTCTTCAGAGATAGAAAAAGGGAGAGGAGTGCATTAGATTTGTTATTTATCACGACTTGGACTCAGTCGATGTTACCGACGATAGTAAGTGAACATTAAGATACTATTCCTACAGGGTATCTACTAAATCAACACTTTACTTCCTCATTGGCTTTCGCTTTTGTTTAGCTTTTATTTGTTTTCTTCTTTTTTCTGGTTTCCTTTGTTTGTTTACACACTGCACACCCCGCTGCACTTGCCCCTACAGCTTGTTTACACTAAACTAACAAGCAAAGCTAAAAGTTGGCAAACTGCAGGCGAGTCAAGACCCCACACCTCTGTCTCTGTCTGCCCAACCCTTGCACAGTCAACACCCTGTGTCTAGAAAACCGAGAAGCGAGAACTGAGTTCCCATTGATAGAGCTCGTTGTGCATAAATTGTTTATGTAGCTGCGATGTCCCTCGCTCTCGCTCTCTCTCTCTCTCTCTCTCTCTCTCTCTCTCTCTCTCTCTATTTGTCTGTCCTTCTCTTTCTTTCAGCTTGTTTTGTCTGCGGCTGCAACTAGCCAAAAGCTAACCCCAGTAGCTGCAGCATTCCTACACCCTTCGCCATTCATTGCCCTCATACAGCACCTAACTAAACTCATTTCTAACCCCAACGAGGTGAACCTGGCAAATATTTGTGTCAGTCGTTGAACTTGTTCTTGCTGACCTTTGCAGACATCGCGAGTTGCTAGAGGGTGCTGGGCGCTGGGTGCAGGTGAAGGGGCAGGAGGTAGGTAGGTAGGCAATGCTTTCGCATTGCAAACTGGCACAGACACGTCTCGGGCGACGGGCCAAATAACTTACCAAACAAAACTAAATGGGGAAAGCGTTGCGTATGCATTTCAAGCAGCCTGATAAAGTGTTTTTTCCAACACTGTGCCAGAGGCGACTGTTGACAAGTGCTCAACAATACCTTTAGTTGGGTGTGCTCTATCGTGGTGTTGAAAGAGGGAGAATGAATGGTGTGTGTGCCTGCATAAAGACTTGTTCAACACTTTTAGTCTTTTGCAACACTGTTTCCTCAACACTGGTTGTTGAATTCGAAGGGGTTTTATCACACCAGTTTTATCACACCAGAAGTTTGATCTTTTTAAATGTATTTTCCACAAATATTGGCTGAGCTCATTTTCGCTACTACTGGCAAGTGTTGGTTAATTCATAAAAACCCTTACTGGTAAGGCTTTAGCCTAGTTCAATAAAACTGAGGCTGCTACAGTTTCAGCTAGTTTTAGGTCAAGGAAGTTAGCTTTATTTGGCTAAAAAAAAATTGCAGCCCGAATCTGCGCGGCAATTTCTTCAATTCGGGTGCAACTGAGGTGCAGCAAGTTATTTGGCTGCAAACGCTTTAAAATCCTTGAGTTCGGGTAAAAGAGAGCGTGATGGAGCGGGAAGGGTAGAAGGCAGTGGCAGAACCATTGTGAATGGCAACCATTTTGAACGGTGCTTAACCTTGGCTTCTACCTGTCGTCGTCGGTGCAATAAATTGCCAACTATCGTGCATTATGAAGTGCCAGGGTAGAGGGAGACAGAGAGAGATAGAGGGGAGAGTGTGAGGGAGGGAGAGAGAGAGAGAGCGAGGGGGAAACTGAGAAGAGAGTAGAATTCAGACCGTGCTGCCACAGCGTTTGCATTGTGGCTGCCAATATCTTACGCTTGGCTGGCACCTGGCACGAGGCACCAACTGAACAAGAGAGAGCCAAGGGGCGGAGGTAGAAGGCAGGAGGCAGGAGGCAGGACTGCACGTGGCAGGTGGAAAGGCAAAGGCGGCGCAACGCAGCGAATGATGCGACGGATGTGCCAGCTATGCGCCGGATGTGGAGTCGGCGAAGTCGGCATACATATAACCAGGGCAATGAATGCCCTCAGCTTCCAATTGCACCCCTTCCTGTGTACCCTCCTGGCCCGGCCATTCTCTGTTGCACTCTACGTCTGTGTCTTGGCCTGTCAAATATTTCATGAAGATTTAACGCATTTGACGCTCCAACGAGGCGGCTCATTATGAGCCAGCCTGCCAGCCTGCCTGCCTGCTGCTTGACTACGCTCCGAGAGACTGCCATAACCTGCGGGTACAGTCCCCCCTCGCCTTCTGGCCACCCCGATAAGCATTAAATTACTATGCTTCTGGGGCTAACGCGACCCCCTACACTTTGCCCGTCCATGCAATTTTAATTATGCATGTCAAACGCTTCAGCTACTGCCAGTTCCCACTGCACGGACCCTACTACCTTCCTCTTTGTCCTTCTGCGCAGTATGGGTGCGTGTATGTGTGTTTATTTGTGTGTATTATTTTGTGTTGTGTGTATGGGAGCCCAAGAACTTCAATTGTCATCGCATCAGCAGGGCACAGAAAATGGCGCGTAACGATGTCTTAATTAAGTCCCGTCAAAGGACGTAGCGCAATGAGGATGGTAAGGTGAGGGGTTCGGGGTTCGGGGTTAAGTGAACGTAAGAACCATGGCATGATGATGAGATGGCAAGCGGCATGTGACCATCAACATGTGGAGCACATCGAATATCGAATATCGTTCGTTCGGTGGCTCAATGACTTGCCAGAATTCAGGCGCAAAGAAGCGAACGACTTGAATCGACCAGTGTTGGTAAGCGTAGCTCAACCACCCTAGAAGTCATTTGTATGTTAATTATCTATGGGAGTTTTTGCACAAAAAATATGATGATAATTGCATTATAAAAATGACAAAATGAGGTTGGGTTAACGTAAGTTGGGGGGTAGGTATCTCTTCTTGGGTTGATTGATTGATCCATCAGAGTTTCAGAGCTTTGTTTTGGGTGAGGACTCAATTGGAATTGTGCTAGCAGCTTATTTGTGCAACTATTGCAGTATATCTTATCGTAAGTCTTCTGTCTGCTGTCTGCTGGCAACTCGCTGTCAATTTAGTTTGGGATCAATTGATCCGTCTTTAGGCTTTTGACTTGTCTAGCTTCGCTGGCTTTGCAATTAATTTCCGTTTGATTGTTTGTCTCTGTCGCCGGTGCATGCCTCATGCCATGCCTTCTCTATGCCTTTCCTTTCCTTCCCCCTTACTGCGCTACCCTCCCTGAGTCGAGTTTAATTGCTTTGGGGCCAGTACTAAGCCTTTACTTCTGTGTGCCAGTATGAGTATGAATGTGTGTATGATTGTGTGTGTGTTTGTGATTTACGCGCTGCATTTGCCGCCATACATAATGCGCTAAACACAGCGGGTAGCAGAGAGGGTGGTGCAGCTCATAGGGCGTTGCACAGTTGTATAGAGTCGATTGTGGCGTGGTCGGGAACGGGGCAGAGGCAGGGACAAGGGCATGGGCAGGGGCAGGGGCAGGGGCAGGGGGGCGTGGCTTATGCCACTACTACTGCCATGTCGACAACTTCGTCCTGCGACTCTCATTTGTTCAGTTCATTTTGCCGGCAGCTGCTTCGAACCCGCTCCTGGATATCCGCTTCTGGTACAGGGCGACCATGTTTATTGCTGCTTCATTGTTGTCTTTGGCTAATTGCCGATGGCACTGACAGCACCAGCAACGATTACAACAACAACTAGTGCCACAACAAGGCAATGCAACAACAGTAACAGCAACAACAACAACGATTGCAACAATTGTTCCCAGGACATCGATTTTGATTCAATGCGGAAAATAAAGTTGAACAATTTCAAGATGCAATTTGTGGGGGGTCTGGCAAGAGACTGAGACAGGAATAGCGCAAGAGGGAAAAGGACGGGAAGGGGGGGTGGAAAATGTATGAAGTGGAACAAAAGGAACACATGTCGAATGAGTTAATAAGTTAGTTCTACGAGCAAATGACGGACAACTGCATTGGGACTGTGTGGGGACATGAATTGAAAATGCTTTTCTAGTGGTTTCATTTGATACGAATACATCTGTGTATTTGTGTGTATGTATGTATGAAGTATATACACACGTATGTTCTTTAACATAAGAATTATATTGAGATCTTTATGTGATAGGTCTGTGGGTTACAAGAACTGAATTCGTAGTAACTAGGGGATATATTATTGGGAAAGTATAGAAAATGTACATTATGAGTAGCCTTTGTGTGCTTGTGTTTTACTGGATGTGTCTAAGTGCGTTAGTGCTTAGACGTAATACGTCAGGCTGGGCAAATTATACTTGGACTCAATATACATATTCTCAAAAAAAAATCGTTCTGAACATCAAAATATAGAAAACGTTAAATTATCAACGAGATTGCAAGTGCTGTGCTTCGGACAGTTAACTGGTGTCTGGTGTGCGGCGAAAGGTGCATAAAGAGGGAGGCCGAGAGAGAGAGATAGAGATAGAGAGAGAGAGAGACATATAGCGAGAGTGAGTATCTCACATACACTAAGAAGATATATGCTGGAGCTAAGCCACTGAGCAAGTAGGATCAAATGGTTCATCTTCTTCTTGCACTTTAAATCGCTTAAAATGGTCATTAATCTAAATCCGACAACGCTTACCAACGCCAACGGCAACGTCAGCCTCATGGCCATCATTAGCCATTCTGTGATCGATGACATTGTCTACATGCATATTGTTTGTCCCGGCGATGAAATCTCTAAGTGGGTAACTCTCGACGAGGCTCTCGGCCTATGCCCATCGGCCGTCATAGCCTACACTCAATTGACACTGTCACAAATGTTTGTGTGGCAACTAAGCGGCAATACCGGTCTTCAGCCCCATTAGAGGAGACCAGTAGCAGGGCCATTCTATAACTCGTTACCGTTTGTGACCTTTTGAACGATAAAAAAAAAAAAAAAATGAAAAAATCATTGGAACAAAAGGAGGAACCCAATCCACAAGATAAATACTATGTAGAGGACTCCTAGTTAAATCAAATTGGTGAATGATGCATTTTGAAAGTATAATTCCTTACGTCTATTTTTCAAATTCAAAGTTCAAGAATTTTATTTTGCGAACACTAAAAAATGTCTACAAAATGTGATTGTTTCGATATTAAATTACGTATTGTGCTTGATGTGTTCAAATATAAGTATACCGTTTATCACGCCTCTATTACTTGGTCTCTAGTCGATTAGACTTACAGGCACGCAATGCTTTCAAATCACGTTTCATACTAAAAAAAATACTAACGCTACAGTCAGGTGCTGACTGTATAAGGCCATGGATTATCATATTATACCGTAATAAAAATTTTAACGGTATGGAATCGCCGCCCGAATATTATTAGAATAAAATAAATAAAAAAAATAAAATAATATAATAAATAATTAATAAATGAAAATTCGCACCCGCCTCAACCGGGAGTTGAACACACGCACTCTCTCACAGCCGTCTGCCACTCTAACCACTCGGCCATTGCCTCACTACTTGACCCATCGGCAAAGCTGCATTGTCAACCAATTTTGTTACCATACAATGCAAATAAAAAGTTTAAAATGATGTGTGTCTAGATTTGAACTTCGGTATGCTTGCGTAAATTAGGTCTGCTTAAGTATAAATGTATGTTCAAAGTGAGTTTAATTCGTAGCATATCTCACTTATTAATAGTCCGATTTAAATCAAATTTTCACATAACGCCCGTGGCAAAGTATTTGTAAGATATACAACTTTGGTTGTTGAGCTAATATTGTAGTTTTTAAATAGTTATTACTGATTTACGGAGGCGGGAAGGCGTGTCCAAATTTTAAAAAAACTTTGAGACACTGCAATATATACGTATGTTGTCGCAAAATTTGATGACTCTAGCTCTTATACTTTCTGAGATCCAGGTGTTCATACAGACAGACAGACGGACAGACGGTCAGACGGACAGACGGACAGACGGACAGACAGACATGGCTCAATCGACTCGGCTACTGATACTGATTCAGAATATATATAGTTTATGGGGTCGGAGATGCCTCCTTCTGCCTGTTACGCACAATTCCGTTCCGACAAACACAATAGTCCATGAATTTTTTTAAAATCCATGGCCTAAAAACAATAGCAGCCACATCCGGCTATAATTTCATGATATATGTATATAACATACATATATGTTAATGCTGCATGGGTTAACAGATTTCCGAAAGGTTTTTTTTGGTCTGTCAAAAGTTAACTTAAAAGACACAAAAACTCAATTTGCAAAAAAAAAATAATACATATTTATAAAGCTAATTGGCATAATCTGAACACTCGAAAAAGAACAGTTAAATCCGGTTTGGTTGTACAAAATAAAAGCCAGTAAAAGCTGAAAGCGGCTGCACATTCTAACGGAGGATTTTATTAAATTCCGTTTAATTATTATTTTTTTGCTATTCTGACAGGTGGAAAATGTAATTTTTTACACGAATATTCTGTTGATTTTGTTGTTTAAACATCACATTAAATTGATGGTGAAAGTTCCGAATCGAATTCATTTGATCACTGTCACTGAGTTGTCTGCAACATACATATGCGAGTTCCGGGCTTCGATCCCGGGGGGCTATTTCATTGTTAAATGAAAATGTCATAGTAAAATGGAAAAAAAGAGTCATGAAATTTAGTTAGAGTGCACATACGAAAATAAACCATTTGCAGGAGATACCATCAGATACTTTATTGGCTTTGATGCCTACAGTAGTGCTTCGTGTTGGTTGACGGAGGCCGGTAAGGATTGTTCAATATGCAGAGGATATTCAAAGGCGAGTACATTTGCTGTCACCTAAGCATTCTTAATTGTATTACAGACATCAGCTGCTATATACATATGTATGTTGTGGCTGCTTTATCTTGATTGAAAGTCAGTTAAGTAGATATTCCTGTCGTATTCCTTACTCTTTAGATATTCCTCACGTATTCCTTTGCCTCATATTTTTAAAGTTGTTGAAGGTAGCTGCCAAATTAATCAAAGTGCACGGTGGAGCCGCGTTGTAGAGGTGAGTCTTGAATAAAAAAATGTGTGTGTGTGTGTGTGTGTTACATTGACATTCGCCTGGACAGACTTGGCTTTGCTTGGCTTTTTGGTCTTGGCCCCGTTGGTCTTGGTTTGGCCTTGTACTCGCACTCACGTGCTGTTGTCGCATTTGTCAGTTGTGGCACACATACTAACACGTAAATAGGGCTCAAAATTGTTGACAACGCGGCGTATGCGTAATGCCGTTCCAGCGCTGCCCTGCACAAGCCCAGCCACAAGTCCTTATGTCCTTGCCCGTGTCCTGCCCAACCTTTGCGTACGCACAAAATTTGTCTTGGCTTAGGCATTTCAATTGCAAATTAGCCTGTCGTGTCTCCTTTGCGGTTGCTTCCTATCTTCGCTCTCGTTCTCGCATTCTTTCTCGCTTGTTCTTCTTCTTTGTCGAGTTCGTTCGCGCTCGACCGCATTCAAAGTGTACATTTCGCTTTTTGTGGCAATTTGAATGATTTATGTTGATTGCGTATAATTGCATGTTGTGTCCTTGCCTCCCTCCCTTCCTTATTTCCCCCCTTTTGCCCGTCCGTTCATACGTTCGTGCTCATCCCTAACCCAGGTGCGCCTTTTGGCCCCACCCCCACCCGCGGGTTTGAACCAAAGACCTAACCTCAGACATTTGGCGGCGCATTGTTGATGCCGCCGCCGACTGCGCTGCTTTTATGACGCGCCATCTGTCAACAGCTTGTTGTGCGACATTGTCTGGCCGGGACAGGGCTTGGCTAGACATTGCGCTGTTTATCTAATTATACGCCACCCCCTCCCTCCCGCCAGAAAAAGCACGCTACACAAAAATGCCTCCATCTACTGCTGCTCACGCTCCACGGCCACCATCACTTACTTGGCTTGTCTTTTTGTGGCACGACGCTTCATTTTTCTAACCAGGCAAATGGCCATTGTGGGCGGCGGTGGTTGTGGTGGTGGTGCTGGGGTGTGGCACCTAATGGCGGGGCGCGCTCGCATTTATTTCGCTTGTAAACGAGCCCAATTTGCAATTTGAACGCGTCCATTTGGCGGTGCCATGTGCCATGTGCCATGTGCCACGTGCCACAAGCTCAGCTACGGCTTCAGCTGCCGCTGCTTCTCGTTCACTTTTGCCCAGCGTCATTTGCAATTGAATATTTATTTGCGCCTGCCAAATGGGCGTGGCAACGCAACTAAAAGTTATTACGCGCAAAGCCAAAAAAATAAATCCGCCATTTGCTAATCAGGGCAAGGCGAGCAGCAGCCGACAGTGTGACCAGTGTGCGTGGGCTAACGATCAAATACGAAACAAAATACTAGATTGATCGGGGATCAGCTGTGCAGACAGCTGAAATTACTTTCATTATAAAAATAAAAACAGCCTTTCCAAAGTTTAATTAAATACAATTAATATAAATGTCATTTCAAATGGCTTTTTTTCTAGCCAACTTTATAGCCTATCAAATGACCATACAAAATTTGTTTGTACTCTTGCAGAGGGTATATTCATTTTGGACAGAAGCTTGCAACGCACATCTTTGCCAGCCTTCTCTGTCTGTCCGATTGTTTCAATTTGTTTCAACGCAATTTAGCACACCAAATTTAGCACACATTCTTCTTATTGCTGCTCGCCGAATCGCTCCGATATATCGTACACCTGCTATAAAAACTATCGGCTCATTTTTGTTATTTGCAAATATGTTGCAACCAAATTTACTACATTGGACTTCGTCTATATAAATAATATGCATTAATAATTAAATATTAATAATTAATAATTTAAAATTTCATCATAATCGCACCACTATAACATATAGCTGCCATTGGAACAATCCGCCGAAATGAAGTTTTTTGTATGAAGACCAGTTTTGTTTTTAAAATTAACTTAACTTATCAATGCCAATCAAAGTAGACATAATATTAAATATCACAATCCTTTTCCATTCAATGTCCTTATATATAACTTATATTGGCATGATCAGAAGAGAAAAGAACCCGCAAGGGTATAGAATCTACGGTTTGCCGAAGTTATCCTCACTTTCAGGTTTTTTCTTACCTTTGGCTGGTCACACTGTGCGTGCATTAGGCAAATAACATCAGCAGAGTAGCAGTAACAGATTAGAAATGGCAGCAGAATGCAAAATGGAATCGAGCGCGCGAGAGAGATGATAAGACGAAGAGCGAAGAGTGAAGAGAGCAAGCCAAAGAGAAACGTCAGCTAATAAAATGAACTTTATGTGCGAACGTGCGTGGACTTCAAAGCAGCAAACTGGAATGTATGAGGCAAGCGCGAAGGAGCCAGCGAAAACTTATTGCCCTCTTTGCTGTGCTCTCGCACACACACACACACACACTCACTCACATACTTCGCGCGTTGTTGTTGTTGTAACACGCTCAGTTTCAGTTTCAGTTGCCTAATTATAATTTTGCAATTCTGCTGCCGCATGCAAAATTCATACGAAAGCAGGAAAGAGAGTGAAAGAGAGAGAGAGAGAGAGAGAGTGTGCGTGTGTGGAAGCGGGAGAGGTGTAGAACACACAGAAATTGCACAACATTGTGCTCTCCTCCATCTCTATCTGTCCCCCTTGCCTTTTTCGCGCTGCGTTTGCTGCTTCCGCTGCTGCTTCTGGCGATGATGTAAACATAAAACATGACAACTTCCGGATGCTGCAGGAGGAGAGTGGAAGGCAGCTGGAGGAGGGGAAGGGTGTGGGCGTGGCTGCTCTGCTGCTGCTGCTGCTGCTTCTACTGCCGAACGTCAGCGTTAAGCGTTTTATGGCCAAAATGTGCGTTTCATTTGAGCGGACATTCCCCTCTCTCTCTCTCTCTCTTTTCACACTCTGCCTTGCTTCCCGCTGCGCTCATTTTGCGCTGATTCGCAGAACTTCCGTTGCGTCGTTTGTTGTTGATGTTGCTGTTGTTGCTGTTGCTTTTATTGTTGTTGCTGGCGCTTTCTGCAAATGTTGCAAATCTTTGCGAAAAACTTGTCGTAAAAATATTTTCATCAGGCAGAAATGCTCGCGCCACGTCTTCCCTCCCCGCTCCGTTTGGGAAATAAAGAGCACCGTCAATGTACGAACGGACGACGACGTTGAGGGGCGAATGGCAAATTTTGGAGGGGCTCCAAAAATGAAGCAATGAAAACTGGCAATAAACAAATGGCACAAGCGCAGCGGAAGTTAAAGTGAAGCGCACAAAATGGCGACCATGGCACCGGAAGAAGACAAAAGGCAGCAGAGTAACGCTCTACCTCCTCCTGCCCTCTCCTCTACTCTGTCTCTTTTGCCAGCCGTGGCGAATTTATGAAGCATAAGCTGCATAAACATTAAGCTTACATAAGCGCCAGGCCTGAAATTCTTGCAGCAGGATACACACACACACACACACACATACTCACAGCGAACCGGCGACGCTTGCAACATTTTAAGTGTCGATAATTTTCGTTGCCCGTTCATGACATAATCACAGTGGGCGTGGCAGAGCCCTCATACTCCATATACCCCTGTAGATGCCCCTTCAGAAACTCATGCATATGCATCAACTATGCAAACGACACAAAACTCGCAACGCAGACACTCACAAAGAGAGAGAGAGAGAAAGAGAGAGGGAAGAGAAGTCCCGCTGGAGCAGGGGGTGGCAGCATAGAGGGGAGCACAGCCTGCTCTTCACCCGCAGACAAAGACGCCGCGCAACGTTGTGATAAGCAAAAAGCATTTAAAATTGCAGGGCACAGAAGAATTTGCATATTTCGGTGCGAAGCTCAAATTAAGTAAATGTAAATTTTCGACCGTGCTCTCTAACAAAGGGAATACCCCTAACTCTCCCCTCCCTGCCACACTCACTCCCCTCTAGCAGAGAGTGTGTTTATCGATAATTCTGCTTGACACACAATGGCGCAGACTGTGCGAGGAACGCAGTGGCATAAAACACGCAACACAAAATACTTTGCTGTAATATATTAGTAGAGATAATGGAATGGAACACTAAACTGAAGTAAGTAAAGTAAGGGGGAAGAAATGGAACTGTAGAATGAAGTACAAAACAACAAAGAACAACATAGCGAAATAAAACAATGTATGAATATCAGAGTGGAAAAGAATACAATATAAATGAAACGATTTAAAATACAACACTGAAATCGAATCCAAAAGCGACAATGTGGTTTAGAGATCTATAGAATTTATGAAAAGTGCATGGAACATGAATGATATTAATTTGATAATGTAGATAAACCACCTTGCACCAGATTTTCTTAAACAAAATGCAATGAAACAAATTTGAGCTCACGTTCAATAAAAGGTTTCCAATTAAAGACTGTGTGAATAGGGGAATCATTACATCAAAAGAGAGAATGAAAGAGAGACAAGGAGAGAGAAGCAGTAAGCTGACAACGTACGCCAGGACTTTGACTGGCATAAGAATATATAACTAATTTATGGTGTTACGAGTATTTTTAGATGGGGTCACACAACTAATACGACAAATTCGCTTACGTTACGTGTGCAGAAAGAGCGAGAGAAGAGGGGGAGAGAAGTGGTATACAAGAGGGCAAATATCAGCAAAAATGAAATAACAAAAGCAAAGCATCAATGGGGAACCGACACAGAGAGAGAGAGAGAGGTGAGAGAAAGAGAAAGAGAGAGGTGAGGCAAGTGATGCCTGGAGGAGCCAAGCAACGGCAGCTCCTACGTGATTTGTTTGCCAAATTGCGGCAAATGTGTGTAGCGCATTCTTTCCCGCTCTCCCTTTCTCTCTCGCACTCTGGCAGCAACAACTCAATTAGCGGTACACACACACACACACTCCCCTTGTACTTGCGGACAGTGGCGCCTCGACTCGCAGCCCCTTTCCCTGCTGCATGACCCTAATTTAAAGATGATTTAAAATTCCCGCTGCGAAATTAGTCGAAACCTTCTCCGATCAGATGCGCTCTCGCTCCAGCAAAGTCAATGTGTCTCCTACAACGCCCACTGTTGTATGTTGGAAGGGGGAGGGAGAAGGGGAAGAGGGGGGCTTATTGTTTGGCACGAATGGTGCGCGCTAATGCGGCACATTTATCATGCAGCTGGCGATGCGCTGGCAACGGGCGGGCGGGCTGGCGAGCCGGCGAGCAACGGGTCCGCTAATGGTCGCCACTTGGACCAACATAAATTACCTTAAATCAACAACAACTTAAGCAACAGCAGCAGCTACAACAACAACAACAATAAGTAAGACTACTACAAGTACCCTACTTGATTCAGCTGCTAATCGGAGTGATCGGCGGAGACCTTGAAGTAACTTTGATACAGCTGCATTCGTCAGCGGAATTTGGCAACAACTGAGAGTGCGACTACGAGGTTGGGAGGAGACCAGATACCCTGTAATCATACAAAGGTTGGGAATCTTGGCAAAGATCTATGTATGTCAGTTGCTGCAAGTAATAATACAATCTTATTATCGATCAATCTTAACATTTTATGGCATGAGTGCTAGCTATCTCACAGTCTGCCTTGCCTGATCTACCCAATATAAATGCTTCACATTTTTGCGTAAAGTTCTTATCAAATTTTCCGCGAATACATAAAAGTATCTTTTGTCCAGAGTTTCCGAAGAGCTTTTGGAATCTTTCTCGTTAATAAATGTACAATAGCTTGGCCACGCCCACTGCGCAGCTTTCGCTGTGAGTAAGGCAACTGTCAACGTCAGCTTTAGCTACACCCAGTGTTTCTCCTACCTCCAGCTGCTGTTCCTCCTTTTCTCTGTGCCCTTCCACCTTCAACTTCTGTCTAGGCAACTTATCGATCTTGGGATTCCTGGAAACGGCGCCCGCACATGCCTGCCGTCATATCAAGCCAATCAGGCGCAGAGCGAAACACTTTGCCCTGGACGAAGACGAAAATGCAGAGGCAGGTTGGAGGCAAGAGGCGTGGCCAGAGCCAGCTGGGTACATTAAACTTAGCTGACATCGAAATGAAGAACTAAGTGAAGGAGCAATCGCCCGTGGACGAAGCTGCCCAACCCTTTCACTACTCCTACAAGCTACGTGTGTGTGCGTATGTGTATGTGCGTATGTGTGTAAGTGTAAGTGAGTGTGTGTGCTGACAGGCAATCTGTTCAGGCAGTGAGCTGGCCAAAGTGCTGTCGCATTTTGAGAGTCTGCCGCAAAGTATGCAACACATGCCGAAACCAGGCAGTCAGGAAAAAAAGCTGCATTTCATTGCATGGGCGTGGCCATCTCCTCGACCTCACCCTGCCACTCATCAGTCAGCTTTCCAGACATCGCCTCCTTCCTATACCATGTAGAGTGAAAGCAACAATAACTTAAATGTATTCGCTGGCAAAAGCTTTAAAGCTGCTTAGAATGGGCACTCAAGAAAAGAGCTTTACACTTGAAATTTAATTAAGCTGTAGCCACATTTGTGTAGAAGTCTGAACATTGTCAAGAGGAAGAAAGTTCTTAGTTTCAATTGAGCCATGGCTATGTTTGTAAAATGACATGATCTTAGATCTTAGATGAAGTTGATCAAGAGCTCGTTATCTGACGATAACCTAAGCTTTATAATTGAATATAGATCGATGACTCAGAGGAAGCTTTCAAGCTCACCTTCCAGCTAAACTTAATTAATTCAAGATGATGAAAAACTAAACTTGATATGCACATCAGCCTCATACCTTTGTCTTTCTCCCTCTCTCTTGCTGTGTTCTTCTACCTTCCACTCTCACTCAACACCGTGTATCTGTTGGAACACAATCAGCCTGCTCTGTCTGTCCTCCAGTTGTCTCCGCGGGCCGCTTTCACGGCGCAATTTATGGAGCGCGTTTTGGCCTTTTGGCGTTCTGCCGGTTTTTGTTTCGGCTCGGTGTCGGTTGGGGGCCGGCGTTATCTTTGCTCAGATTCCCAGGCCGTGCCAAACAGAAATATGAATTTATACCATTTTTTAGTTGTTGCTTTCCCAACCACCCTCTCCTTTCTGCTGTGCTTTTTTTGCACTGGCAAATTCCTGGAACACAACGTAATTTATAGCTGGGAGTTGTGTGCCAAGAAAGATGCGGCCAAACAAAGCACGAGTAGGAGAATAGGATCCAATAGAGGCAACCAGCAGAAAGGGATAGGCAGAGGGATAGAGCGGTAGGGAGAGCAGGCGAGCATGCGAGCGGGCGAGCCACCAAACGCAAATTCAGGATGACAGTTGAAGCGAGCGTGTAGAACGGAAAGTGGAGAGTAGAGAGTGGTGAGCGGGTTGCGGGTAAGGGGCGTGCAGACTGGACGTTGGGAAAATTGGGAGTCTTTGAGCGAACTTGGCTGGACGCTTTTAATTACGGCTGATTTATTTATTGCGCATACGCTCCGTATACAGGTGCAAGCGCACAGCAACAGCCCAAAACAGCAGGCACCGAGACAGCAAGGCGGCCAGGCAAAAAGGCACAGTGGGGCGGGCCATCGATTACGTATGCCAAAAGCGATATTTAATACGCAAATTTAATTTACAGCTCGGACCCAAAATTGCGTAAAGTTCTCAGTAACAAAAGCAAAAGGCTGCAATAAGAGTATAAAAAAGTATCTCCTTACAATTTGTACCGGAATTGTGCGTGGAATATTTGCAAAAGTAACTTTAATTTCTTTAAATTTTTGTCCAACGTTAAAATTCACGCTTAAAACACTTTCATAGTATTAGTATAGGCAGAATAAGAGAAGTAGTTGGTATTTATACCCTTCAACTATTGAAAATGGTCAAAAAAGGGGTAAAAAATATGTGGAAGTGTGTGGAGAAGAAGGCGTGGGAGACCCCATAAAGTATATATATTCTTGCTCAGGATCGCTCGCCGAGTCGATTTAGCCATGTCTGTCTGTCCGTCAGCTATTATATAAGCTGATGACTCCAAATTTGACATAAAGGTTTATGTGAATTGTCCACAGATCTAGTTTATTTCAAATGTTGGGTGCCACTGCCCCCGCAAATAATAATAATAATTAAATTTTAATATATATTTGTAAGCGACGTTTAAAAGCTACAACTGGACTCAGACCAATACTTAGCTAACTATAATATCTACATATTGCCATATTCAATACGTTTGGACAATAAACATGAAAGTTATTTAAGAAAGTTTGAGCATAACAATATGAAGGGAGGCAGGCGAGCGCTGGTCGAAGGGTATCCTACTGTCGGGTGCGGTCAACTGTTGCTCTTGTTTTAAATTTTAATCGCTTGCAAATATTACAATATACATTAATCTTATTTACAATTTAGTCAGCAAATGAGTAACAATATTATTAGTGCTGTATATCATGAATATTATAATATTATGCAAATCAAATGCAATTCAATAGACCCAAAAATATAGTTAAATTTGAATAAATCTTGAATGATGAAAAATACATCGTATTGCTAATGGAACAAATGAAACCAAATGTATTAGTTCCTCACAAGCAAACACTCTTTTCTCCATAAATCGCTTTTGCTGGGATTTTATAAAGATTGGAGGGAAATAAAGTGTGGTTACTAAGATATAAATTCAAGTTGAGAAGGTTATCTGTTGTATAAATACAGTTATATACGTATACATACCTAGACTGCGGTCTATGCAAGTTTTTGCCTAATTGGGACTCAATAAAAGGGTATTTTCATTACTAGAAAACATTAACATAGACAAGTTATATACATATATAATATATGAATATTTATATATTTTAACATGCATTTAAATAAACGCATATATACAATATGCGATATATCTTTTTTTACTGCACCATTTTGCCTAGAACTTTCTCTGTTTTTACCATTTACAGTGAAGGCAAATAAATGATTTTATTTGCAGCACGCAACTCAACCTAGCTCACCCACTGTGCCTCTACAGTGGAGACAAGCGCACAGGCAACTGACGCAGACAGCGCAGTCGGCGATTGCAGGCGATAAATTGTCATTAAAGTGGTCCAAGCAAACGACAAACGACTGGCAAGTGGCAAGAAGAATGCAAGAATGGGGCAAGGTGGCAACTTGCAACCTGGAAACGAGGCAACTTGTTAGCATGTTGCAGCGCTCAGGGCGTAATTAAAATTTAATTGCTCATTGCAAACGAGATACAGATAGAGAGAGTGGGACAGAAAGAGAGAGAGAGAGAGAGAAAAGGAGGCAGGCAAAAGTCGACCGCAGCAGCGCACAGTCAGAGGCACCAGCTGACTCAGGCAGCAAAAACAGCTGCGAAAGAGCGCGAGCAGCGCAGCTTCACAGCTTCACACCCTAACCAGCCGCTGGTCAGCTTAGTTCGCAACCCAACACGGTCGCAGCATGAGCGAGAGCAGTGCCAGCCTTGGCTCAAGCAGCAGCACCTCCAGCAGCAGCGGCAGCAGCACCGTCAACAGTAGCTGCCGTTCCAGCTCCAGCTCCAGCTCCTTCGAATACTTGGACGTTGGACAACGAGTGCAAGTGAGCAGCGATGTGGCCGAGCAATGCGGTCGCTATGTGCTCGATGAGCTGCTGGCCACTGAGCAGCAATATGTGGAGGATTTGTATAACGATATGGCTCGCTATATGCGAATCTTTGAGCAACCCGATGATTCGCTACCCGAGGGGCTCGCAGGACAGCAGCATGTCCTGCTGGCGAATGTTTCCCAAATTGCATCGCTGCATCGCTACACGCTGCTGCCCTTGATGATGCAGCATCGCCAGCAGCTGAAGAAACTCTTTGACGGCTGGCTGTCCCTCTTGGAGCGTGGATGTTTCTATTGCTATGTCCTCTTTGCCGCCAATCAAAGGGCCAGCCAGAACCTTTACAGCTCCTATGAGGGCTACTTCAAGGTAAGCCACAATTTCTCATTCGTTCTCCCTCAATCACTGTGAAATCTTAGTGTATCTTTCACTCGGTTTACCTCTTCCTCTCACTGTCCCTCTTTGTCATTGCCCGTTTGTAGACTCTGATGTTAGTGTCGAGCTATTGAGCAATTGCGGTTGTCATTTTAACATTGATCTACAGTTGAAATGGGAAATTTTGCTTAAGGATTTGCTGTTGGGAATTTTAAGGCCTTTCCTCGAATTAGAGCAATGTTGCCACCCGTTCTTTTGAACGGGTACTATCAGAATTAAGACAATTTGCAGAATATTCAATACAATATACGGCATTCGATATTCCTTAAGACTAACCCTTTACTTTGCTCCTTACAGCATCTGCAAATCACCATGGGCGATCCTCTCGGTCTGCGCAGCTTTCTGCTTAAGCCGGTACAGCGCATTGTCCGCTACCCTCTGCTGTTGAGCAACCTGATCTTTAAGTTTTACGAGAATCGTGATGTAATTCCTAAAAAGATCATCGAGCAGGCTTGTCGCCTGGAGAAGCGACTTCGCCAGCTGCTCGAGCAGGCCAATCAGGCGGATCAGCTTAATGATATTAAGCACTTTAATGCGGTAAGGCTCTAAGCTTCTCTTTCACACACTCTCCCTCTCTCTCACACACTCACATTAATGCCCTTCCTCTCTTCCTTAGTTCAATGTGCTGAACGAGGCCAACTTCATAACAGTTGGTGAATTTCAGCTGATCGACAGCAAGTTGCGACGCACTTTCAACTGCAAATTGTTCGCATTCAACACGTGCCTCATCTACACCGAGCGAAAGGGAAAGAAACAGTTGCTGCGAGGCAACTTCATGTTGCCAGACGTTTGCTTTGTACCCAAATCGACCAAGTCGTTTCTGCTGTGCAACAAGCAACGCGAATGTGAGTTCCACTGTCAGCCGCAACAGCTGGAGAAATGGGAGCAAATAGTGCAGCAACTGCTGCAGGAATATGGAGAACGTTACAACATTGCGGGCGGGGCTGGAGACGCGGTAGTGCCAAATGGAGAGGGAGAGGCAGGAGCAGGTGCGGGGGCTGTTTGTTCAACAATGAGTGCAGCGGGCGCAGCTATTAACGATGCAGAGACCAGTCGCACCACCTGGTACTGACCCAGGTCAGTTCCCACGCCCAGGTGCGCTGCGTGGGCGTGCCAGCCAGGCAACTACATTTTTAATAAAACGTTATGAAAGTTTATGACATAAATCAAAAGGATATATGTAAATAATGAAGCAGGCGCAGCGACCTACCTGGTCCCAAATCCAGCAGGGGGGACAGGGCACTGTTCAATAAATAAACCGGAGCGAAAAATGTTACGCAATACACAAAATGAAAAGTGAAAAATAAACAGAGTGCCCATGTGGAGAAGTATATCAAGTCGCATTTGAAATGCTCTATTCGGCATGGAGCAGGTTTTTAAAATATGATGATGGGAAAGAGATATGTAATGTGCTATCAGCAGCACCTTTGCTACTTGCGAAATAAAGTCTTACTCTGCCTTCTGAGAGATCTTATGTACATGCATATGATACTTTATAACTCTAGTTGATATCTGCATATATTATATTTATTTATTATTTATTAAACTTTATTATGTTAACTATCCATAACTATTTAGAGACAACCTGATAATCGTGCGCTACATCCTATGCATCATTCAAATTCTCTACACTTAAGGATACGTAATTCTTTTTTATACCATTGTAACTCATTCCCTTATAGATTCCAATAATGTTTAGTGGTATATATCAAAGATACATATATACATAAAATATGCACTATACTATACTTTTTACTATGGCAAAGAATTTAAGTATGCTACAATATTTACTAAGGCAAAGATCTGAAAACTAAATTTCACTGGGCTCTCCTAGCACAATTAACAAGTACGAGTACACATTATATATTGTTATATATGCTATATTTCTAAATGGTAAGTTTAACACAGACCACAAAGTCATACCGATAAATTTCTATTTGAATTCCAGCTAAATTTAGCGTGATTACTGCTTGACGTCGCAAAGACGATACAAAAAGCGATAAACCTCTTTCAGAATACGCTCTCACTTGCTCGCGTATCGCGAACTGCTTTGACCCATAACCGCAGATATACTATATACGTATGTACATATGTGTGCAAAATAACGGTTATGCGACCACTTATATATATATAGAATATATACAAGTATATCCGTATGTATGATTTGTGTGTATATACAATGCATATGAATGAACAAAAAGTTTTATTAAGTTCGCCTTTGTTGTTGATGCGAAACTCAATAATTGCGCCCTGAAGCTGTGACAAAACACAGACACAGACACACACACACTCACGTAGACACACAGACACAGACACACAACCAGAGTGGGTGTGCATGTGTGCTCGTCTCGGGCTCCGTCGATGAATTGATTTATGTGCTTGTTTGTCAGTTGACCTGCAAGTTGTGCATAAATTTTGAAATTTGCTTCGCCTCTCGTTCACATTACGCATACGCAACGTGGTGCCCCACTAATACACATGTCGCAAAGTTTTGTGCCAACGGCCGTGCGCTGAGTAACTGTAGAAGGAGCAGAAATGGGGGGGAGGGAGGCAGGGGAGAGAGGTGCGACTTTTTCTTGACATAGCCCTGCAGATTGTTTCGACAAGTTTTCATGTTCATGCTCTGCCACCAAAAAACTTTGCCCTGGCATCTTCATAAATATTTTGAATTCTTGTCTAACGATACGTTCAGGGAGCAGCAGCAACAGCAGGTGAACCAGGCCTGCCTCAATGCAGTTGCAGGGGCAACAACAACAACAACGCTGAACAAACAACAGGCATGTTCAACTATTTTAAGCGCGCTTAAAAGCCCCTGAAACAAATATATTTCGTTTGGTATTTAGTGCTTCCTCCCCCCCACACCCCACACTAGTTTCCTCTCCACCTCCTCTCTCTTTCTCTCTCTCTGGTTTCCCAGAAAAACTTGCTCGAAAGTTTCCCTTCGTGCAGTGCAGAAGTTTTTGGGTTAAGTCACCTCAGCCAGATCAGAGTGCAGAGCGCGCCGCAAGATGCAAAAGTATCCTAGGCGGAATTGCAGACTGCGTAACTTGTGGGTTTCACTGGGCTCCCTCTACCGGAAAGTGACGAGTGCGTGACACGAAGTATCACTGTATCGCTTTATCTGATTTATTCTTAGGTACCTAGAGGGATCAATGGGTTTTTAGGTAAACATGACAGATGTACGGGGAGTAAAGTAAAAAGTTATAGGTATATAAATTTAAGACTTAAAGTACTTTAAAGGATAAAAACCTTAAGAATTAATAAAGGAAATTTCTAAAGAATCCTTGACTCTAATTAGAGTGACCATAGAAGAAAGCTAAATAAAAGTTTCGCTATAACAAGGTTCGAGTTTACTCAAAACTCATTAAAATAATTAGCTCACAAATTTAAGAGATGAAAGATGTGAAAATATGATTTTATCAAATGGGTGACCATAGAAAACAGCAGAATTGCGAAAAATAAAAATAAAATGCTTTAAAAACAGCAAATTAACAAGTATTACGAAAACAAACACTCAAAATACATAAAAAATTGCGAAGAAAGGCGCACAAAATATCATATGAAAAACAAATTCCGGTTGGTATCGAATAAAACTGGTAAGTGACATTTGTAGGTATCGTGTGTGAATAAGTCTGAAGTGACCAAAGAGGACAAAGCGCAAAGGTAGTAAGTGGGCAAGGGGGAAAGGGTGGCAGGGTGAATAGCTGTGTGCGAATCTGAGCTCGCATTGCGCGCAGCATGTCGTAAAAACAATAACTGCTGCAGGCAACTCAGAAGGAGAGAGAGAGAGAGAAAAAAGATGGAGAAGAAGGGTGGCCATGGCATAGCGAAGGGGGATTCTAAGGGAGGAGGGGGAAGAGGGGCAAACACAAAAGCACAGAACATGTCGCCATGCCACCATGCCAAGCACAAAATGAAAATGCGTGGAGCAGAAAATTTCCATTTCGACCACGCGACGGGTGGCCTACGCAGTTATTGCTACTCCTACCCCCTCCCCGTTTAGAGAGCATATCCTTCAATCTGTCACGCCTTCTTCCCTTGCCCAAAAGCTCAGGACGTGGCACAACACAGCGAGTGACAGCAGCAGCAGCACCAAACTTGATAGCTCACTCAAAGTGATGATGACTTGTGTGTATGTGTGTGTGTGTGTGTGTGTGTGTCTTACACCCTTGAGTGTGCACCGTGCACATAACAGCAGGCAAATACTGGGCACACGCTGCACAACAGTATCAGAAGAAACGTTCAAAGGTGCTGTAAACAATGATGTATCGATAACAAATCGATAAACTGTCAACTTTTGGAGCAACATGCAATAAAAGCGATTGCTTAAAGTGAATACCAACAATATGATATCGAAATTCAAGAAAGTAGATCAGCATTTATCGCTTTTGTCGATATTTATCGGTATTAATTGTCTGTACGTATCTAAGATGCTTACGGCACTCTAATTTACCTTTGACGGATAAGGTAATTAAGCTCTGCCAATCGTATAGTTTGTGCGCCTACGCTGCATCGATAAAAATCGATAAATTATGGTTTAGGCAAATTAAGCTCGAGCTACTTAGTATTCAGCACACTGACGCTTCCAGCTCGTTAATCAGGCAAAATGGGTAAAGGGGGGAGGAGGAGCAGAAGGAGAAGGCGGGAGTGGGTTAAGAGCAGGCTCAGGACAGACAGCTGTAGAGGAGGGAGATGGTAAGGGGGAGGGGGGGCGATTGTATGCAAATGTAGCAGGGCACACAGTGCAACATGCTAAAAAAGTTGTGCAGCTTCCTCACACACACACACATGCTCACCTATGTACACACACAGACATGCGCTAGCTCACACTTGACTGTTGTCCATAAGCTAACGTAACAGCTGCCCTCAGAGGAACGGTGGGCAGCCACGCCCACATTTGCAACACGGCAGATTTGCCACTTTCGCCAAGCAGCAACGGCAGCAGCAACAAAACGCATAAATGTGCACACACACGTGCTCCCTCTCTGTCCCTCTCGCTTTCAATAGTGCTGTGCCTCTCTCTCCCTCTCCCTCTCCCTCTCCCTCTCTCTCTCTCTCTCACTCTCTGTTGCTCTGCAGCACTTTTGGCCTTGTTTGCACCCGTGGGGCCAACTTCAATTCAAAGCGAACAAACTAATTTCCTATGCAAATTGAATGGCAGTCAAGTGTGCGAGAAGTTCGAGATACATTTGTGCAAGCGCCAAATGCTTTTAAAAACAACCCCCAGCCTCCCCATAACCCAACCCCCGTCTAGCCACTAGCCTTGCCCCGCCATGCCCCGTGCCTGCACAATCGCTTGCAAAAAAAAATAAAAAAAACAGAATCTGTGTCAGTTTAAATGTTCAGGCAACGACAACTACGCCTCTGCTTGGGATTTTGTATGTAAGCAAGTGCAGCAACCCCTCCCCTCCCCCCCTTCTGCTTGTTTCATTTTCCTATCTCTACCTCTCCCCCCTCCTCCTTCGAATCCTCCCTTCCCATACTGCTTATATAATTTACTTTTCATTTTAATTACCAAGTGGTTTGTGCAAATTAATTGCCCGACCCACATCCTCCCACACAGCCCACACACAACTTGCCACATCCGTGTGCTTTGTTATTGTTGTCGGAGGGCGTTGGGGCGTGGCAAATATTTGACTGCAAATTACACAAGGCACAAGGCAGGAGCAGCGGAGGCCATGCAACTATTTCTCTGCCAACTATTTGCAGAGGCGAAATCAAACAATGCATCGATTTCATTCGACATGTCAAACGGTAGAGTGAGAACAACGGTGGAGAGGGGGGGGAAGAGATGTGTAGAAAGGGAGAGGGAGAAGTTTGATAGAGATAGATATGCGCTATTTTTCATGCATATGTAGTTTGTTGTTTTTACTCTGCTCTTCTCCATTTGCATTTACCAAAAAATTACTTCGCAAAACAATGGGAAATTAGAATTCCACAACGAGAGAGACTGAAGACAGGGGGTGCGAGCGAGAGAGAGGGAGAGACAAAAACTGTTGGAGTTAAAGTCGTTAGGTATGGGAAAACAACTGGGTAAGATTCAATGCTGTTGAGTGAGGGGGGTTGATTTGCTAACGGTTTTATGGTTTATGGAAATATGTGATGCTTGTTCTGAGGTATTTTCAATTAGAGAGTTATAGAAAAAGGAGTTGAAAACCAACAGGACGTTTTATTAGACATAACTTAATATAAAAAAGAGGGAAGATAAATAAAGAAAGGAAAGAAGAGAGGAATAGAATGAAATCGGTAAAAGGGGAAAAAGAGCGGGATTGAGAAAGTTATCGAGGCATTTTCAAGCACAGTTACCATAATAAATAGAAAGATAGGTAGATTTAAAATTAAAATTACTAAGATAGATAGAGAAACTAGCACTTGAGAGGAAGAAAGAGAAAGAAAGAAAAGATTTTAAATAACACATCAAAAAGCCGAGTTATAATCCATTCCACTTTGCAGCTCTTAGACTCACTAGAAGGTGATAAAGAAAGAAAAGCAACGTTGAAAAACAGAGTGCAATGAAGGAATATGCAACAAGGGGTAGATAGATGGCTACAGATCTCTGGATGCGAGCTTGGAGTATTATAATTTCTGTACTGTACTTATTGCCTGAACTGCACCAAAAAGTATGCAATAAAAATGTCAATTTGCAAATTTTTGTACTATTGTATTTTGTTATTAAAGTGAAGGCGCCACAGGGTAACCCCATAGTCGAGCGAGTGCCAACATCGTTACACTGTAAACGCTGGGAGAACAAATACATTGAAGAGGCGAAACACAACACATGGAGAAGACAGTCGGATAGCAGAAAGTAAAGAGAGAGAGCGGGCGGAGGGGATGCCAGAGGGCAAGAGGTCAGAACTTACAGAAGCCGAAGAGAGAGAGAGAGAGAGAGAGCACTTAAAAATTCCCAGCAGATAAGCCCTGGCTGACAAGTAGCGTGATGCGTGGCCGGCGTAAAAATGAAACTCATCCGTCAAACGGCAACACAACGGCGGAGGCTCCGCCGTGGTCCTGCAGCAGGAGCAGCACGGGATGTAGTTGGAATGGGAGTTGGCAAGGCTAAGGCAGGAGTTACGCACGTGCGTGGACTATAACAAGAGGCGCGCACAAGGAGGCAGCAATGTTGTTGACCACGTTGTTGTTGCCTCTGTTGTTGCAACTATGCCAGCATTTATGATGCTTTGATATATTGAAGTAGCCAGGCAGACCTGGACGGACGGGGCAACAGAGGACAACAAGCCAAACTCGACATGGACAGCTACAGCGTCAACTGTAACTTGTCCCACAGTGTCGGGTATGATAAGTCGATAAGGAGATTAGAGATAAGGCCACAAAAGGGTCCTTCTCTTCGAAATCACCTTGAGGTAGCTCGCTCAATTGTAAAAGTTCCCTTTGTTGACAAATAATCTCTTAAATTTAAGTCAGAAATTATATGCCTCAACGTGTTGGATATTTGTTCTCAAAATATCAGCAGAATCCCTTGATAAACTTCTGAGATTTTACTCTTGTTGCTTAACATTCCCAAGTTACAAACTGTTTATCACAATATTTTGGCTAAAATATCAGCACGATCGCTTGATAAAATCTTTCTTTACTAGTAGATTTCTTCTCTTAGTACAACTTTTTCTTTACAGGGTGTCTGTAATTCGTGTACGCTGCTGCACCACATGTGGCGCGTAGGTTGTTGCCATGACAAACAAGCATCATCAGTTGACAGTCATAAAATCAAACAACGCACACAAGCCAGGCAAGGCAAGGGGAAAGACGAGTATGTAGCTCGTTCAGGACGCGCCAGGAACTCCAGCCTATGCTGGCCTGGCCTGGCCGGAGCTCTCCTGGCCTGGTCCCATCGCTTATGCAACTCAAATATTTTTGCAACAATTTCGCTCGTTTGCTGGGTAAATTTACTTTCAGTTATGCGGCCATTTGCAACAAGAAACTTTCAACAAAATTGCCGCCAGGCGAATCGGAACTGAAACTGGATCTGAAACTACAGTGCGCTGCGCTGGATTCAGGATCCCCCACCTTGCAACGGAGCAGTAAACAGGAGGGCTTGGGGCAAGGAAGGTTGGCTGTGTGCGGCAAGCGCATCTAATTGATTGACAGGATTTAAGGATGGGGGCAGCTGCCACTCAGGGCATAATTAAAAGCACATTTATTTCAATTTTCCACGCTAAAGTGGCCATCGACCCACTCAGCCCCGACAGAGCCAGATCCTGGCAGGCGGATCCAGGACATGGTCGGCGCCGTCGCCAGGACAACAAATGAAATGCGCCTGACAATCTCAGGCTGCCTGCCGAGGCATTAAGTAATTGATGAACAACAAAGAGCTCGCAACGTAGCTCGCGTTGCCCCCGGCTAGTTGCGACATCTGAAATACCCTATTTTTAAAACGCACGGTATGTAATATGATGATAGTATGTTATAAAATGGAATGATATTCAGTCTGTTTCATTTTAAGTGATATAGGATGAAATTTGAGTTGAGATAGTTAGACTATATATATCAGATATGTAATCCATGTGGAATCAAAGTATGCACAGTAAGTAACGTGTTTAACAAGTTTCGGTATCCTGACTCTGTAAGGAGTTGAATTAAGGTGTATATTAAACAATATACATAAATGTTATATAGCACTATATCTGTACTATACACAGTATATACACCAAACTCCGTTAGAACATCTACAGCGCGTTACAAAATGCCTACAGAAACTCAGGTAGCCTCCGTAGGCGTGGCAAAGTGCTTGTCAAGGACCTGGCAACAAATTCATTTTGAGCCTGACCTAATGATATACGCCATGGCCTCTCAGTTCTTTGGTTCGCAGTGTGTAGACGACAAGAGAAGCAACAGACAGAGAGCGAGAAAGGGAGCCGGATGGCGAGGGGAGGAAGGCACTCAAAAAGTGTTGCCTACAGTTCGCCACGCGCTCAATGAAGCAGAATGAAAAACGAAATTCAAAATCAAAATGCGCGTATATTTTGATTTCAATTACACGCAGAGTGAGGAAGTGAAAGCGGGAGGTAGAGAGAGAAAGAGAGAGGGAGATGCCTGGCTAAATCCCGCTTCGGCATCATCTCTGGCCTCCCGTTTCCGCCACTAACTGTAATTGGAGAATTGATTTTGGGAAGCCTGCAAACAATTGCGCATTAATCACTGAAGGCAGCAGCATGAAATGAGGCTGCCAAAAGCAGCTACTTCTCTGCTCACCCTCTAAAATTAGTTGGCTGGAAGAAGGAAGGGAGAAGAGCGACCTGGTGGCACGATTTGGGGTTAACTGCGGATGGAAACAGAAAAAGCAAACTAGGGATATGCTTAAGGCACTAGTCACTCGAAAGAGGAAAGTGGATTAGGTTAAGTTTACGGTCGGAGAAATTCGGGTTAACTCTGCCATGCAATACTGCTTTAAAACCACCAACCTAACCGATTAACATCGAAGCTAAGCAAGTTGGATGAACGTATCTTTGATGTTAAATCTTTCACTTATAAAGAAGTAGTAACTGCAACTAGAAGTAACCAGCAATATTTCTCTAAGCTAAACAAGAAGAACAAGCTAGTATAACTTTACTTTTATTTAAAAAATGTACTAGTTTTCACATGAGAAAGTCGATCGATAATAGCGTATAATTATATCGCAATTGCATCAGTTTTTTAATTACGAACACACATTTTAAATTGCCATTTCAGCTTGTGATGGTTCCTTTACTACAAAGTATACATTTCGCTTTGTAGCCTGCATAAAGTATCTTTTGCGGTTGCTTTTTGTAATAAATCAATCAACCGGGAAAATGCAACCAAGCAACAGTCAATGTATTCACCTACACACACATACACACACATAGCACTCATCTTTACAACCCAGTCTGGTTCGTAGAACCAACTCCTACCATCCGCCCTCCCCCACCTACCTTTGTATAGGTTCAATTATGGCTTGCAAATTGTTAAACAACATTTTCATAATTATCAGAGCAAGCGAGCCACAAGTCTTGGCTCGAACGCCGAACTTCCAACGTAGCCTTCCCCTCCGCCCTCTTTTCCCCTACAAGGCACTTGCCCAGCCAGCCTGGCAACCCTAATTGAAAGATGTAAAACGTTAGCTCGTTGTCTGCGGGCGCGGCTGTCGACAACGGCGGCGTAGATGGATGAGGAAAAGGGATGGAGGAGGCAGGTTGTTTGGTTGCTTCAAGACGGGGTCAGGACTGATAATGAGCACAAGCTGTGGCTGTGCCAGTGGAGCTGGAGCTGGATGTGGATGTGGAACTATCTTCGCAAGTCATGTCCTGCAAGAAGTTGTCCTCACTTTCTTTCATATTAATAGAACTAGTGGCAGTGGCCCGTCAGGTAACGACTAAAGTATACCCTGCAGAAGTCATTTAATTCAAGTTAGTAGTAGCGGAGATTTAGGCAGAAATATTATATACTCATCTTAATCAAATTTATTTATATTCAATTCTATAAACATTTCAAAGAAACTTGATGTCTTTTAATAATCTAAAGCTTTTTCACATAAAAATTTGAAAGTTTTGAAATTTTGAAAAATGTACAGATTTGTTTATAGGATCGTTGAGAACACTAATTTATAATACTCGTTTGAGCTGCTTTCCATCTTCGGTATCTACAAAAGAATATCCCCTGAGTCTTCAACCATTTAGAGCTACGCTTAGTCGATGTTAGTGAATTATAAATAAGGCACACCCAGCTAAGAAACTGTATTCTTTACAGGGTATTCAAATTGGTTTGCACAAACTGCAAAGGGGTGTGAAATTCCAAGGGACACCGAGGGATTTTTCAGCGATAGAGCAAGTGCTTTGTGTCGCCATTGTGTTAGCGAGATGCTGGTCACCAGGCAACTGCCACACCAAACCAGGCCAGTCTCCCCACACGATCTGCCACCAGGCCATGTTGCCACGCCCCCTTCCCTCTGGGGGGACACAGCTTGCTTTGAGTTCAACTTTCTTTTATTATTACATTAGTTCATTCTTGTTGCTCCTCTCCATCGTCGTGTTGCTGTTGTTGTTGTAGACGGCAGTTAATAGAAAAATCTGCAGCGAATAAAGTCTTTGGGAAGTTTGCAAAGCCTCACTCCTCGCCCCCTTCGCACTTCCTCTCTCTCTCTCTCTCTCTCTCTCTATCTCTCCTGCCATGATGCTCTTTTTTGTCGCTTTTGCACACTGCCTTTCGCAGCGAGTGTATTTCATAATTTAGCTTGTCGCTGTGCACAGTTTTCTCATATTCTCACCGCCCCATGCCGCTTTCCACCACACGCCCCTGTGCGAGCTGTGGGCAACCCTTTTGCGCAGGGTGCACACAATTTTGAGTTAAGTTGATTTTCTTCTTGTCTTTTCTTTCTATACTTCGAGTTGCTTTCCTTTTTCCATTCTTTTTCTTTCAGTTTGCTTCCTCTTTTGTCGTGTTTTCTTTTTAGTCTTTGCTATTCTTTTGTGTCTGGCGCAGCGTGAAATTGAATTAGGTCAATGCGTCAAGTAAAAGTGCCAAATATAAAACGGCAACAACAGCAACAGTAGCACAAGTAGTGAGAGGACTCCAATACAAAAGTGCAATATTTGAAATACGCTTTGTATTCTCCCCCCTCTCTGTGATATTGTATCTCTCTCTCTCTATATATATCCCCACTTTTCTCCCTCCCTTTCGCCAGCTCCTTTGCCTTCAGATTCGCTTATTGGCGCCTGTCTTTCAGTTTGTTGGGGGATTATGATGCTCTGATAAGGATTGCAGCTGATTGCGCGCCTGCAGTTAGGTTAGGCTGCCTTAAAGTGAGGTTAGGGTGCCAAGAAGATGCCTGTTTGCGTCGAACTGACTTTCGCTTGGCATGAGGTGTAAAAGGATTAAATTCAATTGCATTAGGTACAAATAAGTTTATGGGAAGGGGAGGGGTTGGTTACGTTATGGTGCATTATATTAAATTAAATGAGGTAAGGTGAGATTAAGTTAAGGTTATGCGAGGTTAGGTAAGAAAAAGTTAAGGTTTTGTCTAAGCGAGGTGAGCTAAGGTTGCTTAAATAATGCTATTGAAAGTGAGGCCAGATAAGGTGCGGTAAAGTTAACCTAAGTTGGGGTTAGTTTGGGTTAGGTTATTTGAAGAAGTTAAGGTAATTAAAGTGAGGTTAAGTAACGTGAGGTTAGCCCAACTGAGTTGAGTATAGGTAAGGTATGATTAGGTGCATCTAAGATAAGTTGAAATTCGGCTTAGTCCCGGTTATGTAAGTTAAGTTTGACGTCACATATGAATTTACTCTAAATAACTTAATGAGCTGATGAACATTTAATAACAAGGATTAATTACGTGTGTAGTAAATTACGCAAGGCTATGTAACGTAAGGTTAGGTAAGTAATGTATAGATTTCATGCCAATTGACCTGGTTAGTTAACATTGCAATAAGTGAGGTTATGCTGAAAGCAGTAGTTGGAAAATGTTTATTGAAAGTATTCCCCAAACAATAACAGTTACAAACAACTTTTTCAGCTGGCAGCTGCAATTACAGTTACATTACACGCACAAATGGCCAGCTAAATCATAATTATGACAGCAACTGTTGCTGCCAGCAACAGCAACAGTAGCAACAAAAAAACAGCAACAACAACAACAACAACGTGGGCAACAGCCCATTAACAAACTGAATAATTTCCCATAATTTATTAGCTGTCGTGAATCGAAAGCCCTCGAAAGTTTCCCAACAAAAAAGGCAAAAAACGATTTATTTATTTATTTTCTTTTTTTGCAATTAGCAAACAAAATAAATAAACAAAAAAATGTGTAGACGAAAACCGGGGAAAACCATGTGCCGCAACTCGAATACCCTTGCTGCAAAGGGCACATAAAGGGAAAATCCTTAGTATTTCCATATGTAGGTTTCAGTTAGTAATGGGCCGCAGCTAATTACGTATGCCCAATCATCGAGATTTACATAATATGGTATCCAAAAAAAATAGCAAATACAGTCTGCCCTTTTGACAGCACATAATACTCATCTCATCTCGTAGAGGGTATTTGTAAATCCCGTTGCGGTCATTAATTGAATTTTACGCTCTAATAAGCCCACATGGAGGCCGGATTAAAATGGGCGTGTCCATTTAACGGCAACTAAGTAAACTGATTACATATCTATCGAAGTATTTACAGGCCAAACAAATTCGTAATGCAATGTAGTAAACCAGTTGTGAGGTATACACGACAGTACGATATGGGAATTTTTTGATTTATATTTTTTGGCATTTTTAAAATTTATAAGTTGTTTCAAATTTAAAAAAATACTAACGCTACAGTCAGGTGCTGACTGTATAAGGCCATGGATTATCATATTATACCGTAATACAAATTTTAACGGTACGGAATCGCCGCCCGAATATTATTAGAATAAAATAAATAAAAAAAATAAAATAAAATAATAAACAAATTAATAAATGAAAATTCGCACCCGCCTCAACCGAGAGTTGAACACATGCACTCCTCTCTCACAGCCGTCCGCCACTCTAACCACTCGGCCATTGCCTCACTCCTCGGCCTGTCGGCAAAGCCGCATTGTGAACCAATTCTGTTACCATACAATACAAATAAAAAGTTTAAAATGCTGTGTGTCTGATGCTAGATTTGAACTTCGGTATGCTTGCGTAAATTAGGTCTGCTTAAGTATAAATGTATGTTCAAAGTGAGTTTAATTCGTAGCATATCTCACTTATTAATAGTCCGATTTAAATGAAATTTTCACATAACGCCCGTGGCAAAATATTTGTCATGTAAGATATACGACTTTGGTTGTTGAGCTAATATTGTAGTTTTTAAATAGTTATTACTGATTTACGGAGGCGGGAAGGGGCGTGTCCAAATGTTAAAAAAAACTTTGAGACACTGCAATATATACGTATGTTGTCGCAAAATTTGATGACTCTAGCTCTTATAGTTTCTGAGATCCAGGTGTTCATACAGACAGACAGACGGACAGACAGACATGACTCAATCGACTCGGCTACTGATACTGATTCAGAATATATATAGTTTATGGGGTCGGAGATCACTCCTTCTGCCTGTTACGGACAATTCCGTTCCGACAAACACAATAGACCATGAATTTTTTTAAAATCCATGGCCTAAAAATGAGAGGTTGTTAAATAAACTATTCACAATTGACATCCACTTTAGTTATTTGCCCGTTTTTGCCCCTTTTTCCAAAAAACTACATGTTGCAGCTGCATAAACAGCAACAATAATTGCCAAAAAACAGTTTTATAGACATAAAATTGGGAAAATATTATTTAGAAGCATCTTTACAAGAAACAACATAATTTAATTTACATTAAGCTAAGACCAAAATAATTTACATTTTGAAGCGCTTTCAGAAAATGAATTAACAATTGCTTGCGTACCACTTATCGATATATTAAATTTACTAAAAATAAAATGCAAGAGAAAGGTTGGAATACGATTGAGTTACACGAATGCAGGACCGCAACCCGAGCGAAAGAATATCAATAAATTATTGTTTTTTTTATTTGTCTCCGTAAATATAAAGCGGAATTGGACAAAAACAAAACCGAAATTCAGGGATACTTTTTCTATTACACCACGAAATTTCAAGTCTCAATCTTTAAAATTTAGATTCCTTCATCCTACTATACTTTACTTAACTGTTTTCTGAACTCCGAAGTTGGCGTAGTTCAAATCACTGTTTCAACTCTTTTGGACACAAAATTTATATATTTATATATAAATATGTTTTGTTGTTGTTGTCTTGAAATGAATGCAGTTTGAATCAATCCTTAATGCATTTCTTGTCATCTTTCAGCTCCTTCAGCAACATTATTTAATTCCACCCACCTTCGTTTGGTGCATATGTTGCATAATCCAAACTAAAATGTGTAGGTTTGGTATTTTTGGGGCGTTTGACCCCACTTTATATGAAATACCATACGATATTTCAAAGTACACTTGTAGTTGAGTATTTCATTAGGCAATTTCGAATGCTGCCTTTCAAATGATGTTAATTAAGTGTTTAGCTTACATATAATAGGAATGCAACAATTGTTGAAAAACTTTAAAAAGAGGGGTGTGGAACGGAAGGAAGGTATGATAAACTTTTTGCGGTTGCAGCATTCAAATCGATATGGGGCAAGCAACTTGAGCTGCTGCTGTGGCAGCATCGCGACGCAGAGTTGTGCTCTCTGACAGAGTATCACTTAATTAACATTAAACCTTTGTTTCAGGTTATATTACCCTTCCACTTTGCCGTTCCTATACCAACAAACAACTTTCTTCCCATCCTCTACCGCCTTTCTCTCCCTCCTTCTCTCTCATTCTCTTTATGCTACTCGATTTGTTCAGGCAAAAGCTGAAATTGTTTTCATTGCGCGGCGAAGGAGGCAGCTGCCAGCCACGTTGAGTAGCTGATACGACACTTGCGCATGCCACGCCCATTAAGTCAACGCCTACACCGCACACACACACCCACACAAAATACCTTCTCCCCCTTTCCATACCCTCGTTTCCCTCACGACGCAGCACTCGCCCGCCGTCAAGCAAATTTGCATTAACGAACTGAGGCAGCGAGCAAACGATGCGCACAAAGCGAATGCTAGAGCGGATGCGGATGTGGATGCCCGGGTGAAGCAGCTGAGCGAGAGGAGGCCAAGGTAGGCATGTCTTTAGGAATCGTTACGTGGCCATAAACAAAAACTAATTAACCCAATTTCAATATTAAAAGCAACAAAAGTGCAACAGAGAAAGATACAGATAGAGAAATATATTTATATATATATATATACCATATATACACTGTATATTATACAGATACACATACGAATACTGGTCAGGTCATTAATTTTCATTATATTTACTGATTATTTGTCAAAGTTGTCTACCGTCTTTTCTGTCAGACAGCTGCGGTCGAGCTCAGCTCAATTTTGGAATAATTTAGCTGAGAGAAAAAAAGTGAACTAATGATGTTAGAAATCAAGGGACTTGAGCGTAAAGAGTTTCTGCAAATTGAAATAATACTACCCAAGATTAGAATCGAAAGACAAATATCCAATCAATCATATGCCGCCTGAACTGAGTCGACTTACTTGCTTAGAGAGATTATTATGGTATACTGCATTAAATTAATTTTAAAATTTAAAAGCCTCTATATCTTTTTCATTCATCATTCATTTTCTTTCTTCACATTCTTCACTCTGTTTGCCCAAGTTGATTAAACAATTTAATTAATTATAATTATCAATTAATAATACTACTTTACAATAATCTGTGTAGTTGAACCTTTTTTTAACTGCAAAATATTTAATTGTTTATCTGGAGTTTTTCTCTTTCTACTTTCTTTCCATCTCTTTCTCATCCAAACCGAGTTGATGTAGTCAAATTTTTCATTTAAATTTTTAAATTTTTAAATTTTTAAAAAAATTACCTTGTCAAATTCAAAGGGTATTATTAGTCTCACAGATGATGTGCAATGATTGCCAATGGTTTTATGGCTGACGGGCTGCCTGTCAATCGGTCAATTAATCATAATCCCAATCGAAATGGTCGCCCGAGGAGGGAGAGGGTCCTGGCCGAGTTCTTGCCAGTTGCTCATTAATTAGCTGCAGGCAGCCTATGGCGTAGGCAGGTGACACAGCGTTATCTCAGATTTGGGAGGGAAAGGGGCGGTCAATTTTGCGGGGTCTGGGCATTTTCGGGCCGAATTTGTTTGTTTGTTTGACCCTTTTTGCATGCGGCTCGTAATGGCTCAGCTCGGCTTGGAGTTGGGTCGCAATTTGCTTAATGCTTCGTTGTCCAGGTCGCTCTGCCTCCCACTGACAAACTCCTATCCCCCCTCCCGTATGCTTCATCTACCCCGTCGCAGCAAAACTTTACCAATAACTGCAAAATGCAATGCATTAAGCCGGAAGCCTGAAAGCTTTTGGGTTGCAAAGCGAAAATCCACTTGGCCAATGGCTCAACACACAACGGCATACACATACACACATATACACATTATACACATACACATGCACATACACGGCTCAGCATATACAAACCAGAACACTCAACGCAGCTGTCGCAGAAACTGACATTAAATTCACATTACAAAATTGGTTGGCTGCATTCAGGGTATCAGTTGAGTTTTTCAGCTAAATAATGTTTGGCGCCGCCTCAAGTGGGGAACAGGACACGAAGTGAGAGGGGAGGGTGACGCTAGTGGGTAAGTGGTTTCCCCCTAGCGGAGTGCGAACCAAGCCAAAAGCCATCGATGCGCTCACCTGCCGAAAAGTTTGTTTTAATGGACAAAGTTGCCAACGCTCGACGGGATTTGCGGCGCAGTTGTTGCAAATGTTTGGGGGAAAGGGTGCAATAAAGGGGTAGATCTGGTATTAGATTGCCAGCGATGCATTCATTCTCTGTTTGCAGCCTGCCAACTTGTTAAGCCGACTGCGGCTGCGACGCCAGCAGCGACGTCGACTTTAAACTTTTGGCTAACACAAATTAAATTATAAGTCGAAGGGTCTGTCGATTATGGCATAGACCATGTTGCACTTGCCAGCCCGTGCCAAACGCCCTCACTCTGCCAGCAGCGCATGATGTAGTTTTTTGAGTGATTTTCTTGCTCGTTAAATTTTGCTGCTCTGACGGACTACAACGTGGCGTATGCGTAATCTGATATCAACTCCAAAAACTTTCGACAGCCTTCCGCAACCACAACCGCACGCACTCACAATCGCACACACACACACACTTCATACCCCTTAGCCGCACTTTACATGCTGCTGCGTATTTTCCCCTGTTAAACTTTTTCAGCTTTGCAGCTCAACGATTTCTGTGTCCTGATTTACAATTTCACCCATCATCATTTTTCTTGAATATTCTTCAACGTAGTTTCCCCCGATTCCCACGCTCGCATCCCTTTCCTACTAATTGCCGGCCTGCCGACGAGTTTTCCGACATTTTCTCCAATTTTAAAATGCAAATTTTTTCTGACATTAGAGACAAATCTAATACGTAGATTCATTATGCATTCCTATCCGTAAATGGGGCGAGATCGAAAGGAAGAGGAAACGAGGAAGAAACGGTGTCTACGGTATACCTAAAGTTGTATACCCTTACAGGTTCCTTCTTCGTTCGATTGTTCCAATACTAGTTATATACTATATAATGGTGCAGAATTTTATGGTATTGTGTATATTCGATACGAAATTTAATATGCATATTATATTCATATAGAAAAAATCCCACATAGTAAATTTAGTTGCAATATATTGACAAATAACAATAATAGGCCGATAGTTTGTATGGCAGCTATACGATATATCTGTCCGATCGGACTCGTTCCGATTTATTTACAGGATGCAACAATAAGAAGCATGTGTGCCGGATGGACGGACAGACAAAGATCGACTACCCTGGTGATGCTGATTCAGAATATTTATACTTTATGGGGTCAGAGATGTCTCCTAAGGTGCGTTGCAAACTCCTGTCCAAAATTAATAAATAGGGAAGAGATAGTGAAACAAAAAGGGTGCATGGTTACGATCCATCTTCTTCTTGCAGACTTTTCTGTACACATTCGACAACAAACACGTTCTATGTGCGTTCTGTTTAAAACTTTAAAAGCCCATTAAAATGTTAGTTAAAGTAAAGTGAAGAGCCTTGTCTGTATTTATATATTCTATATATTCCTACAGAACAGACTTTTCAATTGCAATCATCTTTAGTCAGTTATGTTAATCTCATTACAACTCACTAATAGTTTGCCTTCTCTCTCTCTCTCTCTCTCTCTCTCTCTTTCTCTTTATCTTTCAACATCAAAGCATATTAAAGCCCATTCAAGCTCGAAAACTTCTCAACTAATTACGTTCAGCTATTGTCGCAGACTTGCTTTCTTGGCCAAAGTCGGAAGGCTTTGTCGCTTTTACAATGTCGTCCACGTGCCTGACCCTAGCACGACACGCATAATTGTTCTGGGTTGCATTTCTACCTCTTCTTCCTCTTCTACTTGTCGAGTTAGCTCGTGCAACAATTTAGTGCTGCGTTGCCATTAAATGCTTGAGCTGTTTAATGAACAAAATTAGCAGCGCAAAGGTACGAGCGACAAAAAGAGGACACAGAAGAAGCTGTACTGGCGAGTCAGAGCTGAAAACTAAAGCGAACTAGTAACGAAAGCTACAGTCGAGAGCACCCGACCATAAGATACTCTTCTCTCAATTTCAAACTACAGAGTCCACACTAATAATTGCCAACAACAAAAGTTTGCACAAATTCTTCAATTACCCTTAAACTTTGAGCGGTGTGCCATTTTTCCTTCTGCTTGCTTTATTATATAATATTATTAAATATAATATAAATAAATAAAAATAATAAAAAAGGGATAAAAGCGAATCTGATTTGATAGAAAGTAGAGCTAAGATCAGTTCGGAACTAAAGAACTAAAGACTGCGGAAAAGGGCTTTAATGAGAAGACTAAAGTGAAGACTGAGTAGAATATTGAGACGCAGAGTGGAACTGAGATGAAGACTAAGGCAGATAAATTAGGACTACGAGGGAAACTGAAATTCAACATAAGCGGAAGATTAGAAAACAAACTAATACAATGTAAAATAGAGATCAAATAAAAATGAACCTGAGACTGGAGTTGAAGCTGCTAAAGACGGAGGCTGACGCCAAGTAGGAGAAACAGTGAAGATAAAAACAACAGAGAAAGAGTGAGAGAGAGAGAGAGAGAGAAAGAGAGGGGAATAGACAAAAAGATGACGCAGGCCGACCGCATGGCGCATCATTCTCAAGCTGCAGCCGACTGCATTCTGCGGCACAGCATGCCACGCCCGCTCCCACGCCTTAATGGCGCCGCTGACAAAAAGGCAACAGTGCGGCTGCCCGCTGTGGCATCTGTGAGGGGGCGTACGAGGCGTGTTGGGCAAGTTGTGTGTAAAGTTCATCAGGCGAAAATGTCTTAATTACAGAAATGAGTTGACGCCAGGCTCAGTCACGAGCAGAGCAGGAGAGGGAACAGACCCCGACGAGCACAGAGGGCAGAGAACAAAGGACAGAGGTCTCTGCAACACCGCAACAGACAGGTGACAGAAAGGAAGGCAGGACATGTTGGACAGACTCGTGGGCAGCGCAAGAAATTCGTTCTAATTAATTTGTGGGTGCCGCTTGACGAGTAAGTGGAGAAGGACCTGCCAGGACAGAGGAGAGCGGCTCGGAGTGAACAGTGTCCTGTTGCTACTGTTCCTGTTTTTTGGTCACATCCTGCGGCAATAACTCACAGCACTTTATGCGCTTAAGTGATTTCTAATGCAAACCAATTTCCGAAATCAGCAGAAAGCACTTGAAGCCATTTCGACTGTGGCCTGTGCTGGCCTGGCTGCCACTGCTGCTGCGGCGCCGCGTCGGCTAAAGGATGTTTCGCTTTTGGTTTTTCTTTTTTTCACCACCACCATGTAGAGCGCGCCGTGCCGGGCAGGAAGTCAGCCATGTCTATCAGGCAAATGACAGTCGCGATGTCTGCTCCACAGCTGCCGCTTTCTGCTTCTCTTTCTGCTGCCGACCCCCTTCCCACCCTTATCTGCTGTCACCCCAACTGCCCCAGCTCCCACATCATCTCCTGCTGCTCCTTCATCCATTGCTGCTTGGGCTGTTTGTCTTACGAAGATGGCGCCGGGCTACGACCAGGCACAAATGTGCACATGATACAGCCAGCAGCACATAAAAAGGACACACACACACACAAAGGCTCCACACACATCCCGTACATACACACACATCCTGCATGGCGTACTCAACTCGGCAGCAAAAACATAAAGGAAAGGAAAATATTGAATTTACTGCAAGAAATGCAAATTTTTGTCATCGTGTTTGCTGCATGGCAAACGGGACACTAAATGGCATGCTCGACGCGCAAGATACTCAGCAAGAGTAACTTTGTTCGGATAAATAAGGAAAGAGCAAATCAAAAACTAAACACTTTAACTTTCAATTAATCTTGAATTTTGGTTGTGATTTTTAAAGCTAAGTAAATTTCATCTATACCAAGTCAAACGCTGTTTCTGACAATATCCCTACTATGATCTTTTCTCGAAAACATAAAAAATTGTTCGACTTTTATGGAATCTCAGAATATTTCACGGCCTATTCAAATATGATATTCTATAAACATAATCGTGAAGGTTATTAGATACATGTGTACATGTTTATTGCCTAACTATAGGGTATGCAACGCAGTTGCCAATAGAAAGAGCACTACAAATTTACAACATCTACTACCATCACTTGTAATACCCCTTGGTCGTAAACTCACAAGCGGCATCTCTATTATCAATCTATTACAAAGCAGTGAGAGTTTCGTTTCCACATAATACCCCCTTCCCTCCATCATGGCCACTCAGGCGCAAACATGTCGTCATGCAGTTGAAGCAGTATCCTCTATTTTCTATTATAAACAACATTTATGAATAGGATAGTCGGATAAGGCCAATACTTACTACTAAGCACGTTTCAAATTGAATTTCATGAGTGTTCTTCTATCGAAAATATAACAAGATCATTTTATCATCAGTTTAATGTTTTCTGCTTATCAGTTACCAAAGCAGTTACATAATACATATATAAAGATGGACTAACGGATATATAATAGTCGATCAGAAACGACAATAGTTTTTAGACTGAATCCTTTTTATTTTTCGCATTCATGCAATTTATTTTTTTTTTTTGATACCTTTGATTATTTAATTGACATGACTTGACTCAAAAGAGTGAACTTATTTTTAACTGTCATATTTTATTTTTTGGTATTTAGTTTCAAAAACATTTTCGGTATTTAATTAAATTTGATATTTCAGCAGGAAAATTGAAAAGTCATTGCATATTGATATTTTGGGCAGACATTTATTTGAGGCTTTTTGTACCCTTCAATCATTGAAGACTTCGAAATTCCTGCGGATACCCAATGGAGTAGAAGGGTATGATAACTTTGCGCCAACCGAAAACGTAGGGGCAAAAAGAGGCCCGCCAAACCTATGGAAGCATATATAGTGACATATTCATTCTCCATATGAAAAACATAAACCGATCTTTTGAAAGCTTTACTCTTCAAAAGCCTCACAATAAAAGTTCTCTTAAGACACCAACTGTCATACGATGAAAAGCTCTGTAGAACTTTAAGGTTTGCTGGCCCATAAGAATAATAATAGTTAATGAGTGACTCTGGTGTAATGAACAACAAATAAATCCATCAAATAAAAATTATAAATAAAAATTATATTTTTTTTTTTTTAAATGAACACCTAAAGACTTAATTATATATTCTTGACTAATGTCTGTTTGAAACTCTAGATCTCAGAAAGAACGACCAATTTGGTGAAAATATTATTAATATTATTGCTCACAGATCAAGTTTTTTTTAAATATGACCACGGCCCCGTAAATTGATATCTTATAGTCGAGCAAACACGACAGTAACTTTCTTATTTGTTTTAATTGACATTTGAAAAAGTCATATTTTAAATGGTATTTGTATTGATATTCAACTGCTTTTGAGAGCCTCGTGCTCTTTGCGAGTATTTCTGCAATTTTTGTAATGAAAAATTCAGATTTCAATGCACACGCATCAACACAAACCTAATTGCTGGTACTGCAAGAGCACACCTCGTTGGGGCAGCCCGTATGTTGCTCGGTAATCAAAGATATTGGATGCATATTGCGGCAAATACAGTGGGCAATAAAATGTAATATGGCCAAATGATAAACAAGGCAATGTATGTGAAGCGCAGGAGGAGACTGTGAGGTTTGCTGGAGAGGCGTGGGGAGAGGGGGGCGTGGCGTGTAATAACCTGAAATGAAACACATGCCGTAGACTTTCAATGACAATAAAGAAGCCAGAGACGGAAAGGCAACAAAGAGAAATGTGCGCTATGTGTGACGATACTCTATGTGCGCCTGTCTGTGTGTGCGTGCCCGTGTGCGCGTGTATTTGTGCAGGGCGATAAAATTAACAATTCAATGAAGTGAATTCAAAATGGTAAGTCGAGAAATGAAATCAAATAACGACGCAGTCGACAAACAAGACGCAAACAGACGCACACACACTCACACACACAGAGGCCATAAAAGCAAAAGCACAAGGCACAAATAGCAAAGAAAACAAAAAAAAGGGAAGGGCAATCGAAAAGGAGAAAGGAAAAGGCAATGAAACGGCAGCAAGCAAAGAAAACAACAAGTCAATAAAAATTAAAATAAGAAGAAACAGCCTGACGCAAAAAAAGTTTTTATTTTTATGGCCCGGGCTGTAACAATTACGAGCCGCCGCCATCGTCTGCGACGTCGTCACAGAGGGTGCTGCCGATTCGAATGGAAAATGAATACGAAAAAGGAATAACCAATAAGTACTACGAATAGATGAGTGACATATCTCTGGTGCTAGAGCAGCTGCAATGATGAAGTTTGCTATATGCGTGCTCCACTATTCCACTTTATCAAACTTTTTAAAATATCCACGAATATCAAAGGAATTCCATATTGAATGTTGATGTGTGCGTAAGGAGAGTTTATTCTTGCATATATTGAACACTTTTTATTGCATGTAGTGCTGATATACTTCCTTTGCATGAGTTTTTCCTTATCTTCCTCTTCTTATCTGCCTCTCTCTCTCTCTCTTATCGTGCTGCCGCTGGCAGCGTCAAGTCAATTTCTGGCCAATTTCTGGCAATTTCAATTGTATTATGTTTATTATGGCATAAATCGTGTTTTAAAACTGTTCCCCTAACGTCGTCTCGTCTCTGGAAAATTGAGTTGAGTCGCATCGGGTGAAACATTGGTCTTTTCTCTGCCGATGAGCTGTTTCCTGTCAATCGAGGGTGCTTCAAGAACTTGCTAGATATATCGACTATGGCAATAGACCACAATATCTTAATTAGATCTACTTAGGGAGACGGAAGAAACGAGTTACCCTAAGCATTCTTCTGCAGACACCGATAATATTCCCATTTCATATTACAACTAGTCACTCAGACTTGCTCGCTGCTTTGGCAACTGCTCGAGCTGCCCTCGCCCATTAACATATAACCATAAATCTCTCACACTCCTTGTCATTTTTATACACATTTTATGATCACATGACTTACACACACATCGATTTTGTGTGTGCGTGTGTGAGTTTCAAAAATCACTGCATGGGGAAGAAGCTGATAAAGTGAATGAGGGGGGAGGGGAGTAAGAGTGGAAGGGGGAAGGCACAGAAAATAATCGAAAATAATTTCACATAAATGGAGAAATGGAGCTTGTCAGAGTGTGTGTGCGTAAGTGTGTGTGTGTGTGTGTGTGTGTGTGCGAGGGGAGGATTGAGCTTTGCTTCTAATGAATTCATGTAGTCAGCAGCGACGGCAGCAGAGGCAACACCAGCAGTTGTTGTTGCCGCTAAAATGTTTAGATTGAGTTAAGCGCACATTTAAAATTGTACTTGTGTGTGTGTGTCTTTGTCTGTGTGTGTGTGTGTGTCAGTCACATGCAAATGCCTGTCAAATGCAGCTTAAGTGGGCGGCTACTGGGAGGCGTGGCCGGCAGCATGCAGCGCAGCCCTGTTCTGTTTGAATTGTCCATATTTTGATTAATTTCTGCAGAGCTTTTTGTTGTTGTCGTTACAGTTGTTGTTATTTGCCTGTTGTAGTAATTGCAAAGTGCAGCCGACTGTGCGCGTGTATATATGTAAGTGTGTGTGTGTGTGTGTGTGTGTGTACATATATGTATATATCTGTATGTGTATGCACACACGCAGTCAGCAATTAAGTAAATAAAGCGCTAAGAGAAAAAACTAAATGAATTAAACGATACAAACTCGCGAGCTCATTCACAGCAAGAGCTGCGTGGAGGGGGGGAGAAGGTAGCGAGTTGAGGGGCAAGGGGAAGCTCGACTCACAAGCCAACTATTGCCAGGCTGTCTCCCGCACGCACACTCGCCCTCTATCTTTCTCCCTGGCTGTCTCCCCCTGTCTTTTCCCCTCACTGCTTTTCATTCTCTACACAGCCATAAAATATGAGATAATAAAAAGTGAATTATGCACTCGCGGGCAGCAGCAGCAGAAACTGCAGAAGCTGCGAAGAGAGAAAAAAAGAGAAACAAGTCTATGAGATCTGACGGTGAGTCTGATAGACTATGCGCATATCCTGTGCAGTTTTCTAAGTCTCAAAACCCATAAATGCTTCAAGCAATCAAGTGCAAATGTTTGTTGGGTAAATTTGCCGAGAGATGATTGTCTGTCTGTCCATTAGCCTGTCTGACTGTATGTCTGTTTGTCTGTATGACTGTCTGTATGTTTGTTTTTCTAACTGTATGTCTGTCTATCCGTCTATCTGGATGCTCGTCTGTCTGCATGTCTGTCTGTCTGTCTTTCTGCTATCTGTCTGTCTGTATTTATGTCTCTCTCTCTCTCTCTCTCTCTCTCTCTCTCTCTCTCTCTCTCTCTCTCTCTCTCTCTCTCTCTCGTAGGTTTGGCTGTCTCTCTTTCTGTCTGTCTATCTGTCTTTCTCTCTGTCTGTCTGTCTCTCTTTCTCTCTGCCTGTCTGTCTGTCTTTCTGGCTGTCTGTCTACCTGCTGTCTGTCTGTCTGTTTATCTGCTGTCTGTCTTTCTGTATCTCTCTCTCTCTCTCTTCACCTTCTATCTTTCTTTTCATTCGCCACACATCTGCTCTATACAATCTGGTACTCTGTGGCACACGCCTTTGCAGGGTATGCTCAACAAAAAGAACACTTAATTGGAATTGTTTTGTTTGCCTGCTAGTTTTTATTTGCACTTTAATTATGAAAAATACGCAGCACAGCAGCAACTAATTTCTACAAGTTGCAGTTAAAGTTAACGACTAACGCATTGCGAGGGAAGCGTACAGCAAAGAGGAGGAGTAACCCAGAAGTTACTAAGTAATGGCCAATGTGAGAGAACAGGCGGCACCAGGCAACAGCCTGAGAAGCAGCGTTAGTCAATCGATTTGTATGCGGTGAAGGATATAGATTAGCAAAGGAAAACAAGAATAGAAATAAATACATGATTTAACTTCTAAGAGAGCAAAGGGGCAGCGACAAGCTGGTACCCTGTATTTTAAAGCTAAACAGAGACTAAATGACCTTGGCAAAGCCAAGCCTTGATTAATTCAAACACCGTAGGAAATGAACCGTTTATTATATCTGTTCTGGTACAGCCTAAAGTTATATTGTAGATTCAATTCCAAGATATCTTGCATCTAGTATTTGCCTCCGTTCATAGACAAAGATTGTAGATTGATAGTAGTTGCTGCGTTTGTTAGTCCTGTGCCGGTTATTCCTGCTTCTGTCATGTTTGTCTTTCTACTCTTGTTTCTGTTGTTTCTCGTTGTGTATGTTTTTCCTTCTCTTTCTTTCTCCCTTGTTCTGTTTCTCTTTTTCTTTTTGTTTTCTCTTTCAATAGTCTAACCCAGTATGGGAAACTCTTGCTCATCATTCATATTGATGGTATCTAAAGCCTGCTCTGCCTCCGATTTGTTGAGATTATGTTCACCAGACATGGCACCATGGAAAGCATTACTGCGACGATCATCCTTGAACTTGAACTCAATATCAACGACACGCTGCAGCCGCCCAACACGCTGCGGAAACATCAATGCATCGTACTCTAATTCATTGGTGCAATCCGACTTGGTCGGCTTCTTCTTCTGCTCCAACAGGGTCATCTTCTTCCAGTCGGTCTGATGCGGCTCCCCCCTCGCCAGCTTTGCGTATGTTATAAATGGGTTTGGCACGCTCCACACGCTTCGATTGCCACTGTTCGACAGTGATGAACTTGGTATCATCCTCCCCCACATCGCTGGACTGATTGCCGCTCTGTTCCTGCTGCGATGACTTGCCACAAAGGGAGGCATCCGTGTCGGAGCTTCGCAGTGAACACTTAAGGCGCTGCTCCTCGATATCGCCCAAGGGAGAGCCCCAATTGTGAGCACCATTTCCATTGCGCTTGACCACAGCCTTGATGCCAGTCTTGTCGGAGCCAGAATGGCGATCAAAACGAGTCTTCGTGAGGCGTCCTCCGGAGCCTCCGCTTGCATAGCCGGCATCTCTTCCAATGCCACCTCCACCACCTCCTCGTCCATAGGTACCTCCTCCGGCATAGCCACCGCCTCCTCCATAGCCCCATCCTCTACCATAGCCTTCGTTTCCGTAAGCCCCTCTTCCAGCGTAGTTTCCTCCTCCACCGTAGCCCCTGTTCCTGTTGCTGTTGCTGATGATGCGCTCATGATAGACGCGCTCCGGCACCACGCTCTGCTGCTGCTGCTCCCGCTGCCGCTCTTCTTGCTGCTGCTCCCTCTGCATTAGCTCCTGCTGCAACAGCTCCTGCTGCAGCTGCTGGCGCTGCTGCTCAATACTTGGCTTTGCATGTGCCTCCACTACCAGCATCGGTTTTGGCTGAGCAGTTGCCGTTGTTGTTGGTAAGGATGCTGCCGCAGCCGCTTGTGCTGCTGCTTTAGCCCCCAGCAGTAGTGTCTTGGCCTTCTCGCTCAACGTGAGCTTTTCGCGCTTCCCCTTCTGCTGCACTTCAGCGCGAGCAGCCGTGCGTCCTTGACCCCGTCCCTTCTTCTGTTCCTCAACCGGCTCATTGGGCTCATCTTCAATGAACAACAACTGGTATCGATTGTTTTCCAAAGCATCCATTTTAAAAACTTTTTACAACAGATTTCTCAGAAATACAATACAAATATTTCACAAAATTTCTGACTTCCAGTCGCTCCAGTAACGCAAAACAAACGCTCCGATTCTCGTTTTCTCGAACTGACCCTTAGCTCGACGTCCACAGCCTACTTACACAATCGGTTCAAGAAAACTATTTCGACACTCTTCTTCTTTATTTTTTTTTTCTACTACCTGTCTCTCACAGTTCGAAGTCAAAGTCAATTAATTATACCCTTCGACCATTGAAAATTGTCAAAAAAGGGTATACTAACTTTGTGCAAATGTATGTAACAGGCAGAAGGAGACGTGGGAGACCCCATAAAGTATATATATTCTTGCTCAGGATCACTAGTCGAGTCGATTGAGCCATGTCCGTCTGTCTGTTTGTCTGTGTAAACGCACAGATCTCAGCAATTATAAAAGCTAGAGTTACCAAATTTGGAATGAAGGTTTCTATATACTCGGCACAGATCAAGTTTATTTCAAATGTTGGATGCCACGCCCACCTTCCCCAAAAAATCACTAATTTAGTTTTTAAGCTCGATTTGTAAGCGTCGTAAAAAAATATAACTTTCTAACTTTAACATATACTACGCTAATAGTTATATCTACTTATTTTCGAAATTTCAATCGGATCGAACCATAAACACAGAAGTTATTCAAGAAAGTATGAGCATAACTCTAAGTGCATGTGTCAACTAACAGGCAGGCGAGCGCGAAGCGCGAGCGTCATCTGTCGAGAATAATTTGAAAGTATGTTCATATGAATATGTGTATGAATTAAACAAATTAAACTACACCGAAACATAAGTCGACTGGCTGGCCGCAGCTGGAGAAAACGTGGCAAGAGAAAAAGAAGAACAGAGAGAGGTGGTAGGGAAACGGGTAGAGCGAGGTAGAGCGAACTCTTTCAGTTAAAAGCACAAAATGTATCGATTAACAACAACTACAGCAGCAGCACGGACTTATTTGCCTATGAATGTGACAGGCGGCAATATTGATGTGGCACTTGCGGTTAACAGACAGCCAGACAGATCAACAGAGTGTGACAGGCAGGGTAATGGAAAGAGCGAAGGGTAAGATGGATTGAGGAGGAGATGGATTGTTCCGCAAATAAAAGCTGAAACATATACAATTGCATTCGCTTTTGTTTCGCCAAAAATACAAGCCCCCTTGTTTAATAAAAATATTTGGTCATCATTATATTGTTTTTTTTTAATTTCAAGCCAAAAACACGTTTTTTTCTATAATTGCAAGCCAAAAAACTTTTTTTTTTTGTTTACTTATATTTAAAATTTTTGATTTAAATCGATTTTTTCCTTGAATTTTTGAAAATAAATCAATAATCTCCCGCCTCCCTTGTTAGCTGACACAATCACTTGGTTTTATGCTCATACTTTCTTAAATAACTTCTGTGTTTATTGTCCGATCGGATTGTAATGGAGACTACGTAGTTATTTTATTCAGCTTAGTATATGTCTATATGTTAGTCAGAAAGTTGTACCTTATATACAGCGTTTACAAATTGACTTCAAAAATTAAATTATTGATTTGCGGAGGCTGTGGGCGTGGCACCTAACATTTGAAATTAACTTGATCTGCGCCGAGTACATAGGAACCTTCATTCCAAATTTGGTGTCTCTAGCAATCGGATCGAACCATAAACACAGAAGTTATTCAAGAAAGTATGAGCATAACTCTAAGTGCATGTGTCAACTAACAGGCAGGCGAGCGCGAAGCGCGAGCGTCATCTGTCGAGAATAATTTGAAAGTATGTTCATATGAATATGTGTATGAATTAAACAAATTAAACTACACCGAAACATAAGTCGAAGGGTATCCCACTGTCGCGCGCCGCTCGACTGTTGCTCTCGTTTTTATATAGGCTTTTCAGGGGGTTTTACTTTCTAGTCACGAAAGCTACAGTGGAGTGAGCTCGACTCTGATTTACCCGCTACACACCCGACCAAAACTATGTCTTCAATATATAACTTCTATGTTTTAAAAATTTTTGTGTTGCGTACTTTTAGGGAGGCGCCTTGAAATCAGTACATAATTTGAATTTATTAAATAACTTCTATCTTAATTATCGGATTGCAACAAAGTTTTCAGAAATTATTTGGCTATTCCTAGTTATTGTGTTTACCAAAAATAAACTGTCCTGCATTTAAACTACGCTTGGTGGCGGGCGGGGGCGTGGCCAAAAGCGAAAGTAAGCTTGGTCTGCGTGTAAAAATAAAACATATTGTCTTATAGTCTCTGAGATCTAGGTTTTCATACATACGTACGGTCATATGTATATACATGTTGGGTCTGCCACGCCTCCTTCTGCCTGTTATATACATTTTCGGTGGTCACAAAGTCTTAATACACTTTTACCCTATGGGTAGCAAGTAGAAATAGCAAAAAAAACGAAATAAATAAATACAAGAAAAACGTCTGAAAACTTTTTGCGCAGTATTCGATTTTCTCTCTAATTAGAATAGGGCAACGTTGCCAGTCAGACTGTGAATAGATGAAGGGAACTAAAATAGAGGGTAGAGTGCAAGGGGATTGTAGATTTAATAGCAAAATTAAAGAAAAGTTGTGACAACAAACTTATTAAAACAAGTATCGAAAGCTACTGTCGATGGCGTCCAATAGTAAAATACCCTTAGCAAAATGTAAAACGAGGAAGAAAAGCTACCTTCGACATGCCGAAGGATTTATATCCTTGCAGGTTTTTATATCCGCCGATCGACCCTATACTAGTGATATATAATGGGAACTTGTGTAGTCTCAAGCAATATATGTTGGCTAGCTCCTAAGATCCTTGTTGCTAGGAACCTTCATACGGACGGGAATTAGGTATACATGGGTAAATTATATTAACTGTTCTGGATTCGAATCAAGAGTATGTAATATTTATAGGATCTGCCACGCCTTCTTCTGCATTTTACATTTGCACAAACTAAGTAAACTTTTCTGAGTATTTTCAATGATTAAGGACTGTAGAAACAATTTTAACAGCAACAATCTCGTTACTCGATCAGAGCGCGCTGAAAATTCAGTGATAGACAAGCAGATACCCTGGGAAATGGCTGTGAAATACGGCTATAATGCAAATATCAAATATAATACACCCTAAATTTGTCTATTTCCTATGGGATTGTCATTAAACATTGACAAGCAGATCTATCTAACTATATTCGAAAGATGACTGTGAAAAGTGGAATTAAATATAAATAGTTTCAAGTCTCAATTATTAAATATCGTGTAGCTCGCCGAGTCTTTGCCTCTCTTTTATTTGCTTACAGGGTAGCCAAACAACCAATTAGTGCTGAGTTCAAGTCGAGAGAAAATACGATACAGTTTTGTGTGTTTGTGTGTGTGTTTAAATATGATGAATGCACCCCAAGGAGATGAGTGGATGCTCACCGCAGCGTTGCCAGACCAAGCAAACAGTTCTCGTTCTCGCTTGTTAAAATTGATTGTCTAACCGAGCAAAGCTCTGGTCACACAGAGTCAGCACTGGTCGTAGCTAGCGAAGCGCCTACAAAGTCAACGCCAGCCCGGAGTCGAAGCAAAGCAAACAGACCGCTCGACAAGGACAAACAGCAACGACTTCGGGTTACCTTTTGTGTGTGTCTGTTGTGGAGTGGAGGGAAGAGGGAGGAGGGATGGACAACATTGATTTATATTTGTATTGACACTTCAAGCAAAGTTCTTTTGCCTCCCCCGTCCCTCCGTAGCCAGTCGATAAGTAAAGCATTTGCATTGTCCTGGTCCATTCTTCGTCCGTTTGCCCGGCTCACAAATTTGTCCTTGTCATTGTTTTACAAGCCTAAAAAGGCTGGCCGCAGCTGGAGAAAACGTGGCAAGAGAAAAAGAAGAACAGAGAGAGGTGGTAGGGAAACGGGTAGAGCGAGGTAGAGCGAACTCTTTCAGTTAAAAGCACAAAATGTATCGATTAACAACAACTACAGCAGCAGCACGGACTTATTTGCCTATGAATGTGACAGGCGGCAATATTGATGTGGCACTTGCGGTTAACAGACAGCCAGACAGATCAACAGAGTGTGACAGGCAGGGTAATGGAAAGAGCGAAGGGTAAGACGTTAAGGAGGAGATGGATTGTTCCGCAAATAAAAGCTGAAACATATACAATTGCATTCGCTTTTGTTTCGCCAAAAATACAAGCCCCCTTGTTTAATAAAAATATTTGGTCTTCATTATATTGTTTTTTTTTTAATTTCAAGCCAAAAACACGTTTTTTTCTATAATTGCAAGCCAAAAAACTGTTTTTTTTGTTTACTTATATTTAAAATTTTTGATTTAAATCGATTTTTTCCTTGAATTTTTGAAAATAAATCAATAATCTCCCGCCTCCCTTGTTAGCTGACACAATCACTTGGTTTTATGCTCATACTTTCTTAAATAACTTCTGTGTTTATTGTCCGATCGGATTGTAATTTGGAGACTACGTAGTTATTTTATTCAGCTTAGTATATGTCTATATGTTAGTCAGAAAGTTGTACCTTATATACAGCGTTTACAAATTGACTTCAAAAATTAAATTATTGATTTGCGGAGGCTGTGGGCGTGGCACCTAACATTTGAAATTAACTTGATCTGCGCCGAGTACATAGGAACCTTCATTCCAAATTTGGTGTCTCTAGCATTTATAATAGCTGAGATCTGTGTGTTCATCTGGTCAGACAGACATCTGGACAGACAGACGGACATAGCTCAATCGACTCGGCTAGTGATCCTGAGTAAGAATATATATACTTTATGGGGTCTGCCACGCCTCCATCTGCCAAAGTTAGTATACCCTTTTTTGACAATTTTCAATGGTCAAAGCGTATAATAAATAAACAAGTTTAAAATGTTATTGTTTTCCAACACTGGCAACTTTATCAAAAATCATAATTTTGATTAACAAATCTAATCTAACACGATTAAAGAACTTAATAATTTAACTCGGTGCCAATTTCATTTTATAGCGTAAGGTGCAAGGGATGAACAATACGAAACAAAGAACTTAGAATAGAATATTAAATATTTCACATGAATTGCGAAGCTAATCCAGAACTTATGTGTATGAAAAACGCTTTAAGCATCCTCGAGTGTATCAAAAAAGGTGAGGTTAGGTTGAGGTAAGGTTGAGCAGCCGCCGACGCGCAGCTTGGGGGCATATGGAAATGTGAATTTGAAAATAGATTACTTTCGCATATCCACTCGCATATAATTTTATGGCAAGGCCAGGCCTGAAAAGCGAAGAGAAATACTGTTCCTTTAAGTTGTAAATCTTGTACGTCTTGACCTTTATTTGCAATTCGGACGAAGTGCTTCTGGATACCCTATAGAAAAAGCAAAAGCTAAATGGGCAATGATAAGAACCTGCAAGTTAAATTTATATACAGTACTACAAAGTACATACATATATATATATATATATATATATATATGTATTTATATAGACAGATCTACTCAGATATATATACATATATGTACATACATATATGTATATACATAACTAGAGTTTATAGACAAACTTAGCTCAGTAATTTGTTGAACTTATAAAAATATCTACACAAATTATTTGATAAACTTGTAAGCCATTTAGAGGGTATCTGTGATTTTTACCACACTTAAACATAGCACAAATATTTACTTATTTATAGCTCTTGGCTGCGATCGATTGCGCTGCTATTTTTGACAACGTGACAACATTTTCTGACGAGCTGCCGCTGTCCTTGCCTCCTCCTCGGGCAACCTTGTTCCTTCCTGTCCGCCTGCCTGACTGCTCCATCTTCGTTTGGTGTCACGACAAATAAGAGAGCAACACCTGATGTTGTGCGTCATTTTTTACGCTTTTAGAACTTAATCCCCCCTGCCGACTGGCGCCAGCGAATGAAATGAGGCATACAGAGGCTGCAGCCTTTTGCCAGTGTGGTAGAGAGTTCACCCCTATCACCCACACTCCCACTATCTGCGTGTGTGTGCGTCTCTGCTCTGTTTGTTTATCTAACGAGTAAATACGATTTTAATTAAATGTAAATCACATTGTCAACTCACACACACACATACACACGCGCGCGCACACCACACAACAGCCCATAAAAGTTCTTGGGCGGTTCGGAGGGAGGCGTGGCAGCAGCTGGCATTGGTTTCTCATGTTTTGTGGCTAAAATTGCAGACAGCACGACAAGAAATCCTTATAATAAGGCACATGCTGCGTTTTGTCTGCTTAAGTTCACAGTGAGTAACAGAGAGAGGGAGAGAGAGAGGGTGAGACAGTGTATGGCTGTGTGTGCCGCCTGTTTGGCTTCTCCTTCGTCTCCAGCCAGGCACCCACAACCACAACACCCTTGAGATTATTAATTAAAAGACAAGAAAACATAATTTCTAAATTTACGCACACACACATACATAAACAAGATGGCTGCCTTGGGTTGTTGTTGTTGTTGGTGTTGTTGTTGTTGTTACTGTTTTGCCATAATACTGTTTGCTGTGCGCAAACAAAGCCGAAAAAACACGTGCAAACTGTCAAACGAAAATGAAAACACAAAAAACCAAAGTGAGGCGAAGCAAGTGTTGCACAACGCATCCCGTTACCACAGACAAAGGCATTTGACATTCACCAAAAACACAAACAGAAGTGGAAGAGCGTAAGAGAGCGCAGCACAATGAGCCGCAGTGGGAACATGTATTATATAGGCTATGAGCTGCTGGTGGCCAGCAAACCGCACATCTCCATGCGCAAAGAGGACGTAAGTATCCCACAGAGTACCCTATATGTTGGCAAACTGATTGATTACCCACACACACACACTGCAGCATGGTGCATCATTTCGTAAATTTCAGATAAAAGTGGGTGCGTCGTTGGACAAGCGTCTGGTCGTTATAGCGGCCTTCAACGGGCTCGGAGATTCGAACTTCAGTGCGCTGGTGCGGGAGGTGGCAAGTGCCATGAACGATTAGCTGCTGTCACAGGACAGACAGATGCACAGATCTGTGAGGAACAACGATCCATGAGAGCCAAAGAGAAAAAATACATTATGAAATCATATGAAATCCGCATGGCCTGTTTCTCTCTCTCTCGCTTTCTTTCTCTTGCTTTCTCTTTTGTTCCCCTCACTTAAGTTGGCAGCTCTAGCACGCGCGTGATGCGCTCAAATCGTACAGCTTAAAACCAGACGACGCCGCTCCATAACCGTTAGTCATCCGATATCACGGCCTGGCGAATTGCCAACATGCCAGCGGCTGCATTGCTTCCTACCCCCCACCACCCTTCCCACTGTTTGCTTGTGCAGCAGCACCAGAGGACAAAGCGCCGCCACAGCCGCCGACGCTGCAGGCTCAGATGAAGTTTATAAGCGCAGATTACAGTCGAAAGTACTTGCAAAACTTGTCTGCAGTTGCTCGATGAATGGGGGTGGGGCAAAGTGAGGGGAGGAGGAGGAGAAGGGTTATCCAACGAGGCTTTCAAATGTTGTTTAGTTGCGCCGAAACATTCAGTCGGTTCATGATGACTTGGTATTTTAGTTTGAACGCCCCAATGGCATTGCGATGATCGCGCACTTGTGTGAATGGCAACGCAAAATAATCATCAATCAGAGAGCAAAGGCAAACACTCAGATGTACTTAAAGTAATTTGTATTTTATTTAAACAAGTGACGATATGCTCAGTACATTTAATAAACTCAGGGTTGCCAGATGGGGCTCGTGTGAAATCAGTAGTTTGTGTGGCAACCCTATTAACACTACTTTTTCATAAGAATAACCTGTAATTGAAAGTATTTACAAGGTGATAGAGCTAGAAATATATCAATGTTTACGTACATCGATGTTTCGATGTTCATCATAAAAACATCGATGTATCGATTTTTGGAAGTTTTTCAGAGCGCAAGCTGCTAATTAATATATTAAATTAATTAAGCAAAAGCGGAGATTAAAGTTTCCGAGGCGCCAAGTTCTGACGATTGGTCCTTATAAATCTCGACGATATAAGACGAAAATGATAAGTAATAATTTTTGTTTTCGGCTTAGTTTAGAAGATATATCTTTCCAAAAGTCCTGATTTCCCATATAAAATTCTAAGTTAAACATCGAACATCGATGTTTAAAAACTTCGATGTTTTCAAAAATTGGAAAAACATCGATGTATCGATACATCGTCGATGTTCTTTCCAGCTCTACAAGGTGACATCAAGCGAACACTTTCAACCTCTAAGCTGCATGTGTGGCTTATGCTGATCAAAGCACTCTCTCTCACACATTCTCTTTAAGGATTTCTCTCTTTCGGCTCAGCCAACAAGTGCCAATTCCGTAAGTCATCTGGAGTGAGATGGGTAAGAGAAAGAGAGAGAGAGAGAGAGCGGACATGCATGTAAATTGCTCTTGTAAAGCCACTTACTCGGCCTCACAAAGAGTGCTTATTAGTCTCTCTTGATGTTTGTAACAGGCCGTGGGAGGTATGGCATCACTGAGCCACTATCTCTCTCTATCTCTCCCGTTCTTTTAGCTTTACCTTTTTTTTGTCTGAATTGAAGTCGCAACTCGAAGGCGGCTTTGTCATCGTTTATGTCGTCAAAGTGAAAATCCATGCGAGAAATTATATGTCAAAGTTTCACTTTTGATATGCAAAGGCATTTGCCTGGCTGCCCACGCCCTTCCCCCCGCTCAACACTTCTCTCTCTATCTCTTTCGTTTTTTCTTGCCTGGGCTGTCGTCTTGGCAGCTTTCTGTACGGGATGCTGCTCTGGAATGGCACGCTCCAGTGACGCATTGACAAAGACACATTTTTTCAGGCTGCCTGGCAACAAAGGTTAGAGAATTTCAGAAGATGAAGGGAAGGGAGCTCTACCAATTACTCGAGTTACTGCCTCCGTCTCCAATGCAAGTAGATAGTTGGAATGGGTATCGATAAGCCCATATCGATATTATATTACACGATATTTCTCGATACATTTTTTTCTAATTTGATATTTTGTGTGATATTTTTCCTTGCTGACAATATCGATATTTTGTTGCCATCCCTAGTCACTCACTCGCCTATCTCCGTCCTTCTGTCCACCCGTCCGTAGGATGTCATTGAAACGTATCCGGCCTTTTAGCCTTTCCTTTTTCTCTTGCTTCAGCGTTGCCATACTCCGTAGTTGTCCTTTTAGTTTTGTCTATGCCGACGACTGCTTCCTATTCGACTGTTTCCTTCTTTCTGTTGACTTTTCTTTGGGTTCACTGGCGCCTGGGCCCGGTTGACTGACTGACTGCCAGCCTGACTGACTGACTCGTATTGCCGCCACCGCCACCGCCGCTGGCAGCATCAGCATTTTCCGGCATCTTGTGCCGTACTTGTCGGTCCAAAGCTCTGTAATCTAGCCTGCTTTACAGTTGAGAACCCAAAGGCAGCCCACTGGCGCGCCATCTGTCGACTGCGGTTGTGGGCTGTCTCTCGCACAAGCTCCCTCTCCCTTTCTATCACTCTCTCTATCGCCTTGCAAGTGCATTCAATTCAGTCCACAGCTTCGTCTTATTGTCCACCTCCTCCCCCACTCCTTCCCCTTTCTTCTTGCACCCAATTTTTCATTCTGTTTGCGCACTTTGGTTAATTTGATTTCGTTGCAGCACAATCAAAGCTCTGTGTGTGTGTGTTGTGTGCACAGCAATTGAGTCGATCAGGCAGCTTATTAAGTATGTATGTGTATGTGCGTGTCGTGTGCCTGTCGATGTTTCGTTGCGAATGGCTAGGCCGATAATCAGTTTACTTTGTGCCATAGTCAAGCAAAAATACCAACAATAGGCAGAGGGTTAAAATACCACTGAGTGCACTGAGAAAAGTATGCAGCTCTGTGGCAATTTTTAGCAGTAGACTCTGGAAATGTCCCAATTGGTTCCACAATTAGAGCACAAAGAGTTGTTGAGAGCAGGAGAAGAAGCCTCATAAGAGTTGATTAATATTCAATTAAATTCTACCTAAGCCTACTACAGATGACTTTCAGCAGTCCGTTCAACTCATTCGAGAGAACGAACAAAGGGATATTTTGGGCTGGCCGAGTAATTCATCTTTAGAGCCTAGGGAAGGAGGAGAGAGCAGCCTAATAAACGCTGGGCGCCTGTCAAACGGCATCGTTAGACAGGTTCCACAATTTATTGAGTCCATTAAACGCAACATTGGTTGGCACCCTCTCCCTCCAGCCCTGCTCGTCCTGCCGTCCTCCTTGCCACCCTACAACCACTCTTTGTCAGTTGCGCTCTGATTGGGATTGGGACTGGGTCCGAGAGGCTGCGCCGCGACGCCAGTGACATGCAATTTATTGCTGGGGTGGTAATTGGCAGCCCAATGTCGAGTCGAGTCCACAGTGGCGTCCACTTTGGCGTCTCGGTCCTTGGCCAAGCTTGTTTATTAATAAATTGTCGCTTGCAACTTGCGACACACATGTATGAAAGACGCCAGAAGAGACAGGCAGACAGAGAGAGAGAAAGAGAGTGAGAGAGAGAGAGAGGGAGAGAGAAGGCGCTGCACTTTGCTGGCGGCTGGTTAAGGAGCATTATTTCTGAGCTGCCAATTAGCTGGAGATATCCGTGCCACGTTCATCGTTCATCCCAGCGTCACTAGCCGGTGGCTAATCCCCTTTAAGCCTTATCGAAATTGAATCATTATCATATCGAGTGACGCCATTTTTACTGTTGCGTATCGTTGTGTGCGACCCTCTGTGTGTGTGTGTGTTTGCCTCTTATACCTGTGGGAAATATGCTCAACTGCTATCCTTCTCTCCTCCTTCGTCACCCCATTCTCCAATCTCTTTCTATCTTTTGCCATACGTTTCGATTTGCCGCTAACAAGTTTTCTTACAGTTCTTTATTCTTGGTGCGCATCGACGCGTTTGCCTGGACTCGAGACTAAGCTGCTTATTATCCTTTGGGAGCTAGCAGACACACACACGCACGCACGCACAGAGATTCACGTACACACTGATACACACACACACACACACACACACACATACATATGCGATGCAAGCATTCGGCAGCGTTAATTGGATTTTGTAGCCGGCGCAACTGAAGAAGAAAGTGAAGCTTAAACTAAAGCATCTTAAATTTTAAGTGATTCACACGCCTCTCTTCTCTCACTCTCTCTTTCACTTTCTCTCGCTCTCCGCTAAACCTCAACTCTCTCTCTCTTGCTCATTCCTTATCAATCGAAAGACTAGTTTAGTTTCTTCGAATATTTGCAATTGTATTTAAGCCTGTGAACTTTAAGCTGACTGAAGCAATCAAAAATGTGACACATGTTGGAATTGTGAAATATAAATAAAATACTTGCAAAATAATTACAAACATTTAGTGCAATTTATCTGGTCATAGATACCAAGTTACAGTTAAATTAATTGAAAAGACTTTACAAATATTCACACTAAATAAACTAACAGGGCTTAAAACCAGAGCGAAAGGCTACTTTTGGCACACCGAAGGTTATATACCCTTGCAGGTTTTTATTTCCTGCCATCGTTCCTATACTATAATCACTAAGCAATGAACAAAACAAATGAACAAATGGCCAAAACTAATATACCCTCTGCCAGGGTATACAAATGAAAAATATAAATAATAAACTTTTAAAACATATTAAGAATATATAAATTACAGGCGCACAAAATGCAATCTGATAAGATAATATTTATTCAAGCAGCGTACCATTTTGCACTCTGTGTGAATGGCAAAAGCAAGTGAAACTGTGACTGCCACTGCGACTGCGACTGCAAATGGCAATCGGACAGAAAACTTAATGAATAATGTTGGCGAATGAAAGTGCTATATGAACATTTTCAATTGTCCATGCCACACGAGAGAATGTAAAGAGGGTGAGAAGGGGAGGTGTAGGGCATGTGGTAGGTTGAACACCGCCTCACCGCTTACTGCTAATTGTGATGGCGGATGAGATTGAGATTGGGCGCGGCGGCACAAAAATACGTACATAATTCATGTCACTCTCCCCACCCCGTCTCCTCATCTCTGTCCGTCACGCTAACAAGCACATTAATAATATCTTAAGGAAGACGTGGTAAAAGCGGCGCCGCCCACACTCTCCGTCTCTCTCTCTCTCCAGGACGTGGTCGAGCACAAAATGCAGTTAATTAATCATTCGGGCAAAAGTAGTTTTGCTGCTTGATTTATTTTCGTGGCATCTCCAAGTGGTTGCCAACCACAACAAAAGTTAGTTTTTTATCTGCCGACAGGCAGGCAGACGACGGCACCAGTGTGACCCCTCCTCCCTCTCACACGACCAATTCTCAACCTATTGGCAACGCTGACGCCGCAACTGGCGAAAATATTGCAGTATTAAAAGGCAACCAAACGGAGCGGATGAAGAGAAGAGAAAAAACCACAGCGAGAGCAAGTGGAGACTCTAAAAAAGGGATGCCAACCAGTTATGGAGCACGATGAAGGATATTCTCTTTTCGCTCTGTGTGGTTTGGTTCGTCGCTTTCGCCTGGCGGCAGTGCGTCAGCTCCGCTCCCCCTCGCTCAGCTCTATGAGTCGATTAATTAAACCGCAAGCGTTTAAGCGGCAAACCGCATCAGCAGCCGCATCGACAACCAAGTTTGCTTTAATTTGACTTTCACTCTTTCACACACACACACGCACGCTCTCTTTTTATAGGTTATGTACATGCATGCAGCGCGCCAGGGCGGGCTCTGCTGCTGCGCTGTGTCCCATCGCGGCAGAGGCAATCAAATTTCGTATTAATTATGTGCTTAACCAAACACCTCGCAGCTCACAGAGTGATGGGGCAGCGGGTGGAGAAGAAGGAGAGGTTGTTGGCTCTGACGGCTGTGCAAATTGTAAACTGTCAGCTGGGTCACGTTGTTTGGTTGGGATTATGCGACGATGAGCACGAGAAATGAGAGAAAAGTGTCGAAAATGAGAGCAGAGAACAGTGAAAAAGACACAACGCACACACACAGAAAGACACACACATATGTATACACTAGCAATCTGCACAGTCTGTTGGCCATGCGGGTCAGGGCCAACACACTGGATAGCGCAGGGCAGGACAATAATTCTTTGGTTTCCACATTTTGCTGGAGCAATAAAGGACAAGGGGGTGTGGGAGCGGACGACGGCTGTCGAAAATCCTTTTGCGGCTTATGTTCATACGGGCGACACATGTCACGGGTCAGTTGCTGCCGCACACAAACACAGATGTATGTACATATGTATATGCGTGTGTGTGTGTTTTGTGTTTGTCTATTGACATGCCGTAATAATTATGTACAATTTGTTTCTGTTTCATCACATTTTGGTCACGCGATCTGGCAACGCCGCACTCATGCAATCCACCAAGTTGACTCCACTTGTTGTTGCTTTTGTTTGCCATTTCGCAACAGCAATTAGACCATTTATGAAAGAGAAGAAGCCAAGCGAAGAGCAAAAGAAAAGCATTAAAACTGTTAAGCACTAAGCCAAAAGTTATGCAGTTTTTTAAGTGAATATGATTGCATTCTAATGTCAGCCATAAATTAGCGACTCGCATGCCGCACAGTGCGGTGCCACGCATTCTCCCTCCCTCTCTCTCTCTCATTCACTCTTGTTTACCCCTCCCCCTGCACCCACCAACCACGAGCCATGCATTACGTGACAGGAGTATGTGAAACTTTTCAACTTGAACGAAAATTTATATGCTGAAAAATATAACTAAGAAAAAAAAACTGAAAAATAAGAATAAGAATGTGTGAAAAATTTCGCGTGGCTGTGGTGGGAGGGGGAAGCAGTGTGCGAAACAGACGTAGGAGGACTGCGGTTTCGCGTGCCACACTCGAATGTGGAACGTGTCTGACTCCTGCTGTGACTTTGCCAGCTGCTGCTACTGTCGAGTACTGCAGCTGCAGACCGCCTCTTTGCGGCGTGGGCGTGTCTGCAGTAAGCATTTGGCATGTGCGAGATGAAAAACTGCTACGGATTACCACGAGGTCGCTAAAGTTTTCCACGCTTGATTTTCATGTTGATTATAATCTTTGGTTTCAACTTGATCGGTTCATTGGGTGTGTGTGCATGTGGCAATAAGTGTTGGCAGCATTTATAAGTGAAAATAGCCAAATTAGATTAAAAAAAAGCTGAATTGTATGGATTTGCTATACAAAAAGCTGGATGTATATAAAAAAGCTAAATAGCAATATTTTCCCACTATTGAAAAGATTTACAGGCAGATTTGTCGGAGCTGAGCTGGCAGCACTGGTGCCAATGCGGGAATTGAACGCCAATTAAGTGTTGCTCTACTTTGTACAGCGATATCATCTTAAAAATGTCCTTAAAATATCCCCAAAAAATTGCAAATTAGGCAATTATCGATTAGTAGACAGTATTCTAATATTTGATTAACAATCGATTAGAGGCGAGCACGTGCAATGCAGCCCTTGTCTTGCATTTCCCGAGCTTGCAACACATCGATAGTTCGCACATTCGATATTATCGTTAACGTCGTGAATTTGACATTTTCGCGTTGTGTCAATGTGAAGAAAAGGTTAGTTGAAAAATTGCGCTGGAATATAGCAGAGCAATTCGGGAAACCTGGAACATCTAATTTCGTAAGATCTTCTTCCGTTTTTCGTCTTTTTGATTATTCTCCTTACCTTCTTTGATACGAAAATGGCGTGTGTAAGTGAGCATCAGCATGACCAGCAGAATATGGTAAGCATCAAAAGAGTATATTGAATAAAAAATGATTGTAATACTAAAACTATATCGTATTTGTAATTGCCTTGTTACAGTACCGTTGCTTCTATATAGATCCACACGATGCGTCGACACGTGAGGAGCGCATCTCGGCACAGCGCAATGCAGCCGCGGTGGTCCGCCAGGTGAGCCCCAAGCCGAAAAAAGTGGTGACCATTATCATTGGGGCGGCAGAGATAAAGTGCGATCTCGATTTGCTGCAACAGAATACGAAGTTTTTTGAACGCGGCCAGCCGGGCATGGCGTTTGCGCTGCCAGCCAACGATGTCAGTTTGGAGGCATTCATTATCATCTACAAATGGATGGCCAAGTCAAACGAGGTGGTACCACCGAAGCCATTGATGGCTGTCTACAAGGCTGCCACCTATTTGCGCGTTCAGGTGCTGCTCGAGCAGTTTCAGGATGAATTCGAGAATCCGCATTCAACTCGCGAGGAACTGGGTTTCTACATCTTCATTGGTCTGCACCAGCTCAACGTGTCTGTGTCCCTTCGCAAGCCATTGCGTGTGCACAAGTTTTTTCTGACCCTCATCGGCACCAAGGAGTTCCAGAACTTGTGGTCGACAGCACTGGTCGAACTGGTCAGCTCGCCGCACATTTGTGTCAACTCTGAGGTGGAGGTACTGATTGCGGTCATGTTGTGGCTGGTGCATGACTATAAGACACGCGGCAAGCATACCGAGGAGCTGCTGTCGTGCGTACGCTTCGATAGCATCCCCTTGGAGGCACTGCTGCAGTTGCGTGCCCACAGTCCCATCAATGAAGTGACCGAGTTATTATTTCGTCCCGAATTTGAGAACTTTTTAAAGCGAGCTCCGTCGCACAACAACAACATGCGCTATTGTCACCGTCGCATCTGGGTGTACGATCGCCTCTGTGACTATCACCATGATCCGCATTGTCCCAAGCGCAATTACATCACCTTTGGCGAGTTCGAGCAATTCCAGCAGGTTCTACGCAATGCACCTAACTTCCATTGGTGGCATCGCCATCAGCTCAATCCGTACGACCACGGATGCCGCAATGAGATATGTCGCCGTCGTAAATAGATGCATAGGTAATCCCAAATTCATTCCCATCAATTATCAATTGCAATCCTTCTACTCAACTAACTCAATCAAGACTAACTCTGATTAATAATGATTAACAGGCAATATTTTCATTTTCTCATTGTATTAAACCATCTAACAATTTTATATTAAAACACATGCAATTAATCAATTCGTAATCAAGATCGGACTTTTATTTTATTTACAGATTTATCTTATGTCTACATTCTACTACATTCTACTACTACATTCTTTTCTGAAATTTTTAACTGTGTATTATGATTTCTTCCTTTACCTTGAATTTAATATACGATTTTCTACGTCGTGTTTCTTATGTATATGCTTAGAACCAACAGTAGTTGAAACTCCCCCACGAAAGATATCGATAAAAGTAGCATTTCCGATTGTCGAAAGACAAAACTAACGAACTAGGAGAATGTGAAAACAATTGCCTCTTAACCCCTTATGATCGATCATTATGTATATGCCTATATCATACATACACGGATACTCAGTTCCCTTCCAACCCCGCATAACATACGATAATGTTTTAAGTGAGGTTATTTTGCTGGCGTGTGTGTGTCGTTCAGCTCGCCCACAGGCAGTGCCGCAGCCGCCACATGCAGTTGCCTCACCACATTGATGACAACAATTCAGGCCCAGGTTCAGAAATTCTTTTATTTCATTCTTTTCCTGGACTGCCTGTTGTGGGCAAAGCCGCTTGCGGAGGACCTCGGGTTCCTTTGTTTGTGTTGCCTTGTTTCCATTCACGCATTCCATGGATGACGACGATACAAACTTATCCATCCATTAGCAGAGGTCAGCACGAAATATTTGCGCTAATTGGCAACTGGCATTTTGTTGGGGCAAGGACGAGGTCAAATATTCCAACCCATAAGACTTCGAGCCTAGGACAGTGAGAGCCCAATTTCGTAATTAATCATTTTCTGATTTGGCTTGGCATTTCGAACTGTTTCGGTTTCCGTTTTCAGCCAATCCCGTTCTCTCTCCCCCGCTCACTCTCTGGCCGTTCTACCTTGCGTTGGAGCATTTCACGCGCCGTTAAAGTTTAATCGAAAAAGTATTTTTGTGGCCAATGAAAATTCCAATAACAAAATTCCAACGGCAGCAAAAACTTCTTCGATGTTTTTTTCGTCCTAACTCCCCTCTCCTTTTGTTGTCCAGGTGCGTTCGTACCCGGGCCAATGGGGATCAAGTGCAGCCAGTGCAATTGACAGCGGGCGAAACTTTTTGTGGTTCATTTACAGCAAAGTTTGCGCCTAAACGCGCAATTAAACCAAATTTAAAATTCCAAACTTTGGACAAGTTCCTAGGTAGGGAAGAGGGGACGAGGGTGAGGGGTTTGGTATTATGAGCAGCATCTTAGTGGCAGCTGTTGCCCGTGGGCAGCAGCATTGAGATGGATCTGTTGCCTTCTTTAACTGCCGCCCAAACAACTGTCAGGCAGAGTTGGAGCGTATACTTAATATAATATGTATATATGCAAGATATGTAAAATCGTCTATTAGATTTTGTTGCTAGGCAAGGTTCTCCAAAGTTTACCAAATGGTCACTTAGTCGTTCTTAAAGTTTTCTATATTTTCTCTGTAGATTTTCTACATTTTTTCAAAAAATTAACTAGATTTGACAGGATTTACAAATATCTCAAATGTTCTGGTTTCTTACGAGACATGGAGACACTGTACCGCCACAGAAGGAACCGCTGATTTCTAAATAGTTGCCACATTTAAAGTGAAGTAAACGGACAGCTCGAAGGGAAGGCAAAATAGAACGCGAGAGTGAAACAGAGTGTGAGAGGCGGAAAGAGGAAGAGCGATCACAGGCTGAGTTGACAAAGCATTCGTTTGACTACACTCAAAAAATATAACACAGCAAAAATATAAAATTTATTAATTACTTTATGTTCCAGAAGTATTGGAAAATATGGTGGACAATTCTGGCGATGCGACGCCCGTTGACGAGTCGCAATCAGAGATGCGCAAGCAGAAGAAAACGTTAACTTCATGCAATAATACCACGGTGCTCAAAGCCGTCGAAGATATACAGCGCATGTGAGTAATGGGAAAGATGAGAAGATGCCGGGGGAGATAGATATATGTACATTACCAATCGATCATCACAGGTCTCCAGAGGCCATTCGACAAGAGTTCGATCGCCTGGTGGAGCACACAAAGCGTCATTTTGTTGAGGAGACTAATCAGCCGTGCGTCAGTGTGGCGCAGTTGTTGCTACGCTGCCTCCAAAAGCATCCGCAACAGTCGTGCAAATGTTTCGGAGCCATGGATGAGTATCGTCAGTGCGTCATGCAGGCGACACAGCGTCATATTGAGCGCTTGGCCGATGAGGAGTTACAACGCCAGGGCAGACGTCCGCCGCCGTCGTTGTTACCCCCACCAGATACTGTCCCGCAATCGAATATGCCGCAGCCAAATTCGCCACTACCGTCGAATATGCCGCCAACAGTAGAGTTGGGCGCCAGAAGCTTACCCAGCTCACGTAGCTGGTACAAGCCATGGACCTGGCTCCGATAAGAGCCGAAGCGTCAATGCTTTAGTCCAAAAACTAAATCCTAAAATCCTCAAAAATCCCGGAATCCTGCTGTGAATCTTATCCAAATCCTGTACAAAAACTTTTTCAAGTCAAATTGTTTACTATTACCCCTTTCCTACCCATCCTCCTTCCCCCTTTGTAACCTTTATGAATCGTTTTACTAATTAAACAAATGGCGTCTCGGCCGCAGCGATTTGAACTGGCTCTGTAGCTATGCTTCTTCGTGGCGGACACTCGCCACACGCCTCCTCCTGCTCCTTGGCGACTTGTTTGCTATGGCGGCCAAAAAACTAAGCTCAATATTTGTGAAGCACTCGCAGCTGCAGCCAAGTTGCAGCCCCGCGGCCATTTGTTCCTCTATTCATTCATTTGAATGTCTACATCATCATCTGCTGCCTGGGTGTGCATGTGTGTGTGTGCCAGTGTGTGTCAGTGTGTGCGGCAGGACTCTGCCGGCTGATGCCGCCTGGCGGCATTGCAATTTGCAATAAAAGTAAATCTGCAGCTGCAGCAGCTACAGCAAGGCGCCTGCAGCAGCTGCAAGTTGATACACAGACTCGACTACGACCGCCCGCCCGACCCAAGCGACGATTCCCACGATGTTGTTCCCACCCCCTTACTGGGGTCCCCGGCCAACACACTCTTTCAACTCAGGCATGTGTGCGGTTTTAGGTCGAAAGCCTTTCGGCCACGGTAAGCAAAGATTAGAATTTATTAAATCCGAGCTCAGGTGCCCCAAACTTATCAAAAAACAAGAGAAAAGGGTAACCTTTGACATACCGAAGGCCTCATACTCTTGCCGCTCACGGATTGTTCCTATTTCCCTACATATAATACTTTCTAGTTTTAATAAATCTTATTCGGTTTTGGCAATGACTCGAAAAGTTGTCGATTATTGTAAGAAATCTTTATTTTGGTGGTATTGTTCAAATGAAATTTATATACTAGTTTTTACGATTTATATAAAATAAAAACAGTATATAATAGACAACATTCAATGAACTGGATCATCTAAGCAATTCGATGCAATGATGACAGTAGATTTAGGACAAAAAGAGATTGTGAAGTTTTAGACTATCTTGGGCAACAAACATAATCGCTCGATAACGTCTGTGTCAGCTATACGATATAGCAGTTGATTCGACAAATTCCGATCTATATATCATGTACAGCTATACTATGTATATCCAGGCGGTGAGACATACGGATCAGGAGTGTATATATCTCATGGTGCAAAACACTTGTTCAGACCTACCCACTGCAACGGCATAAGAAGTGAAGGTAACAGTTTTTATGATGGTGTGGCAGATTCCCTGTACAAGGAAAACGTTTGGAGCGCAATGAAAATACATGTAAGTAATCTTATATAAGTAATATATTTGCACCTCTATGTAACTTGTTTTCTTTACAGAATATGAACTATCATTTATAAACGAATTTTGCTGATTACTTTATGCACAGATGTAAAACATCTTTAAGTACCGCCACACAAGACTACAGTGCAAGTTTGTTAAGAACGCTGTTAAGGTTTCTTGTGGTAAGCAAGGAAGGCAATTGCACAATGCGATTCAATAAACTCGCGCCTTATACCCTTTATGAGTACAGGGTATAAAAAGAAAAATTATTGCATATAAAACTCACCTGGCTAGTGTGGCAGGAGCAATAGCCTGACAGAATGAATGGCAAGGGGACAGGATGAAGGTAGCGAAGGAGGAAGCGGAAGAGAAACAGGAACGAAAGGGGGTAGGGCAATCAACTTTTCGGTTGCTCTTGTGCGGGTGAGCGGCTGTGTGTGTAGGTGTACCACGCCCACGTATATGCGCACTCGGTAGCCTGTCCCGAGATTTGTATTATCTCTACCAACACATATATACTCACATATAGGGGCATATACCAGTAATCCAACTTTGTTTTTAGGCAAAAAACAAAATGAAGAAAAAATCAACAAACCGTTTTTCGTCCGGGTCTAAAAAAACCCTTCACCGCAACACAATGACCAAGGGATATCGAGTATGCGAATACGAATATATACGGGGACTATACATGGTATGTGCAGTGCATCAAGTGATTAAATATCGTTGGAAAATTCGGAACAATGAACATGGAGGACAAAGGCAAACACCTGAAAGCACTCTCAATGTGCACAATTTGAATGACAAGGTGTGCCGATAACTATCGATAAATATCGAGCTGAATACAAAGGTGCATGTTACAGTGAGAATTGAGTGTGGGAAAGGCTTAAGAACGAACAAAGGCAAACACCAGAAAATACTTTGAAAGTGGTGGGAATGACGCAGTGAAATGTTATGAAATTAATGGAGATTAAAAAGGGTAAAAAGGAGAGCTTATGAAGCCGAAAACTATCGATAAATGTTCAGCAAAGCACAAAGGCCAAAACGTGATGGACATAATGGATTATGCCAGAGTGTTGCACGCTGTCGGATAGGCAGATGGTAAAACACTTACAGAAATAACTGAAGTAAAAGATGACAAAGAATGTAAAAGATATTTATCGATTGACTTGTGGGATCAAAGAGACTAACATGGGGACTAAGGAAGGAAGCGCATTGCCCTAAGTGTACTTTAAACTTCTTTGATCCTAGCGTAAATGAAACGAAACATAAAATATCTTTGAATATAGAGATAATCGATAATTGATTCATTCATTCATTTTGTATTTTGTTGCTAGCCAAGAAAACTTATCACATTTCAATCTAAGTATTGCGAGCACCGTGCCTTCACAATGAGACAGCGCTACGTTCGAACCAATATATATTACGTATGGCCCATCGTTAGTCTGTAATCTCGAATCCCTTATGCTCTATCACCGTTCGCAATGAAGAAAAGAAACAGGAAAAACCTCTGGCTAAGACAGTGAAAAACTCTTTGCTTTTTTTCGGGGCTCTTGTTTCGTAAAAGGGCGCAAAAATGTGCTCCGCCATTGACTTAATAAAAAAAATGTAAGACGAAGAAAAACAGGAGCAAATAACGGAACAGCCAACAACTTAAGCAACAACAACATCTAAAGCAACAGCAGCAACAACAAATCACAGTGCACTCAACTACGCAAAACCTGTGCGCGTCCTGCCCCCGTCCCCGCCCTCTATCAGCGTACACAGCTTCCGTCCCAGATGCCTGAACCGTTAAGTTTATGTTCGTTTAGCTGTTTTTTCGCAAAGCTTTTAGATATTTGTTTTTTTTGGAGATACCCTGCAAAAATTAAAAGCGAAGGCTGCGTCTAAAAACGTTCTATACAGTTATATTTATTGCTTTTCAACAGTCAGCCAGTAATTTCACTGGCTGTCTGCTCCTCTTAAAACCCTTTAGGAACTCAGCTGTCAAGGCAACGGGGATATTCAGATTTAGTATGCGTGTAGCTGAGACTATTAGCTGGGTAATTTTAAAGTCTTTAGAAATTTCATTAAAAGTTTGAATTCGCTGAACAATATTAATGAGAACCAATCCGACAGGGTAAAACTCAGTCGTGCTCACTATCATTTCACTAATTTCTATACCCTTGCAGAGAGTATATTAACTTGTATAAGTACAGTACTTACAAATATTCTGTAAGGTACTGTGAATGAACACATGCTAAAGTTCAAAACTCTTTACTTTTATCATCGTAGGAACAATCGATGAATACTTAATCCAAAAGCTATTAGGGTAAGAAACTTTCGGTATGCCTAGGGTAACCTATCTTTCCTGTTTCTGTTTATTTTTTTGGCAGTTTATTTTTGTTGGTTGCCGCTATTGCCGCCTCGAAACATCGTCATGGCATAAAGATTATTATGAAAGCATAAGCATTTTGCTAAGCTTTCGTTCGTGCCTTGCACTTGCTTCCTTCTTTTCCATGCTCGCTAAAAGGGCTAAACGAGGAGTAGTGTGTGCCGGACGTGGAGTTGCAAGGGGGCGGGTAGTAGGTACGGAGAGCGGCGTAGCATCTACGTTAGTATCTTGGTGTATCCATCTCTGTCTTGCCATTTGGCTGGCACTCTGGAGGGCTTAAGTGTGCATGCATTATGCCATATATGTATGGGAAACCCTATATACTATGGCCGTACAGTACTGTATGTACTATTTTATTGTAGACTGTTAATGCAGCTGTCAATGATATCATTTGCTGAAGGTTCAATGTAACTTGGACTTCCCTTTGTTGATAGTTAAGTGTAAATTTAGGCTAACTTTGGGGCATTTTCAACTCGATGTCTTCTTTATTTTGATTAATAAAGTCTTTGAGTTTATCAGAAAAAACCTAAAGCTCATTTTGATATAATTCCAGTCAATTTGTTGCCTTTACATGAGTTTCAAATGTAATCCTATTAATTAGAGAGATCTGCTTAACATGCTACAATGAGATTTACCTTTGACAATTCTCCAAAGATTTCGTCCAGAAGGTGAGAAACATTGAAAAGGAAAAAACATCTTTTATAATGCTCTCAAGGAGAGGCGAGAAGCTAATTTATGCCAAACCGTTTGGCTGACTGCCCGATGTTTTGGCTTCGGTTTTCGGCTAGGGTCCTAGCATTCGTGTGGCACACTGCGGTGCGGTACTTGGGGGCCTGGGGGTTCTGGGATTTTGGCTTTCCCTGGCTTTCCCTTGCAGCACTCAGTCAAATTTCATATACTTTTGCTTTGTGTTCTTTTTTTTGGGTCCCATTGCTGCATGTGGCATATGGCAAACCGTTGTAGAACAAGCAGCTTTGAGTGCCAACAGCGAAAAAAAATACCCTCAACTTACTTGGGAAGGGGTATACTGTCTTGTGCAGAAAAAGTGTGTACAGCGCTTTGATGTTGACTTTGTTGTTTATTATGATGCATTAATATACCCATTAGGCAGCATTGCATTTAAAATGCTTGTTTAAAAATTTAAAGTGATAAATTTCTGTACATTTTTCGACTTCTACATCGCCCCATCTATAAGTTTAGGAGACTTGGTCGTATGGTTACCATCTATATCTTTGAAGACAACAGTTAGTGAATATAGGTTGATATTAATAGATATCTCTTTTTGTAAATGGCAAAAAGTTAAACGAACTGAATAGGTCGACTATATATTTTGTTTTCACTTCAGTTGTAATTTTAAACTATAACATCTATTTCTATGCAATGATTTCTCTATTAATCATGACATTAATAAATATATTTGCTTATACTTGTGGACAATACTCGTAGAACAGATGTTTTATTTAAAGCTTTACTTATTCACCCGTCTGGCTAGGGTATGTGGTGGGCTGTGTATTTGGTTGTCTTGCTATTCCACTTATTTTTTTGATGAAGTGAAATGAAATAATGCAAAGCTGTTGCATAAGTGCATTTGTCTGTTATCCTGCCGAGCCCGCACGCCAATGGCAGCAACAACAGCAGCAGCAACAACAACTAACTAAGTAGACCGCAGCCGAGGTGCCTGCACTCGACACGTTCCCAGCCCTCCGCCCTCTCCGTGAGCCATGCCTGCACTTGTTTTCGACGGAATCAATTTAGCGTAAGAAGTTTTGTGTTTTCTTTTTTTCCACTACACCAACCCCCATCCCATCCCCCTTTGGTTTTTCCTCCTTCGGCTTGTCATGTGCAGCAGCTGAAGAGGCATGGGAAGTGGAAGCAGCACTTGGACTTGGACTTGAAGTTGGCTTTTTGGGCTCGTTTTTTTTTTTTTTTTGGTCGAGGGCTGCCTGGGTTGTTTTGGAGTTCGCCTTGGGGCTCTTGGTTTGGGCTTACCAATGGATTTGCCTCTTTGTTTTTGGGGCATGTGGTGCAATTATGTCGGAGACTCTTAACTCAACTCGACTCGACTCGGGCAGCAGCTGTCTCTCTCTAACATTCACTCGCTCGTTTGCTCTTGTTCGCTCTATTAATCAAAAGTTATACAAAAAGCCAACGAACTGCGCCACAAGTTGACTAGCTGTGCCACCTTCCTGTTTCACATGCCACTACCCTGTTCCCGGTTACACTTCCCTGTTCCACTTTGCTATTCCTTGTACCCTGTTCCCTGTTCCCATTACAACTTGTTGTTGTTTGCAATTTAACTTTGCTGCCAGCCGAGGCGCAGCGCAAGTTGAAGTTGTCGTGCAACGACGTGGCCCGCCTCAACCCGCTTTGCTTTGCTTTGCCTCGCTGAATCAGCTTGGCGTAAAACAAGATATAATATTTTATGAAAAGCTTTCCCGTCGTCTGTCTCCGTCTCCGATTTCGAAGCTATAAATAAATAAAGCAGCCAAACACAATCAAAAACCAATGAAGCAAACCGGCAGCAACCGCAAATGACACGGCCTGCCAGCAAGGAACGAGGTAGCTGGAGGAAAGCGGGCAGCGGAACAAGTTGGCAGTCAACGAGGAGTGGACACGCTGGACACACTACTCGCCGCGGCAAGCAGCACCAGCAGCAGCCTTATCATCGTTGTGGACGTCCACGGTCAATGGCTTCTCGTAATCCTTTTGACATCTAAGTACGCGCCAGTATGCTTTATCGTTTCTCTCTCTCTCTTTCTGTGTCTGCCTTACCGTATTTACTTTTGTTGACTTGGCTTAAATCGAAACAAATAACTAAAACGACCCATCAGAGCACAGCTCTACACAGCTCGACTCGTCTACCATCCATTTGTCAGCTTAATTTCTTAGCTTCAACCAGCTCTACCCATCTCTCCATCCCTCTTTCTCTCTTTCGTCTCTTTTCTATTGTTCTATTTCAGCAATATGATGTGTGAGCTTGGTTCAGTAATCTGTTTGTGGCAATTTAATTTAACTAAATACTATTTCTGGTTTTCTTTTGTGATTAAAATGCAATAAATATTTAGCTTACTTACATCAAATATGTTATGATAAATTATCATATGATAATCTTTAAAATTAGTTACTAATAAATAGTTAATTTAAGAACTCTTTGAATTTTATCCATCAATTAGCATTTCAAATTGGTAGTACAAGAAAGTACAATAAGTGGCAATAAGTCAGGGTATTTACAAGCCTGGTATGCCTAACTCTCGAAGGGTATTCTTTGACTTCGACCACAAATATAATTTTGAATTCAATTTCAAATTTCTACCTACGGTATTTGCAATTCATGTACGCCTAACTCTTTCAGCTTTAACCGCACAAATTTTAGCACAATTCAAATTTGTTTCTGGCAATAAACAGTATCGGGTTTCTGCTAAATATTCTGTTTCTGTGCAACGAGAGATACAGACACAGTGAAAAAGAGTGAAAGAGACAGCTACTCGGTGTGCTCAAAGAGATCTTTTACTGCGTTTGTCTGCGTTGTTTGTCCCCCCCTTGCAGCCCACTTCCACTGCATAGCCAACTCCAGTGCAGTGATTCAATTTTAATTACTCAACATTTGTGCCCCGCAGCGCCACGCCCACAATCCTCTCGCCACGCACCATTTTCTAATTTACCCAAATCGCGCGTGGTTTGACTTTTTGCGACACCCTGACACCCCCTCAATACCCTCGCGCCCCCCCAAAGTTAAGCGAGTCTGCGACTCGTCCGAAACTTAATAAACGAAATGAGCGCCCACAATTGTCGTGCTCTTGCCTTAATCCCCATTACCCCCTTCTTCCTCCTCCTTCTGCTCCTGTCGCTTGCCGCCTACAGTTTCTCGCCATTTCCGTTTTGCATTCGCCGTCGCGTTGGCTTTTCCCTTTCTCTCTTGGTCCCCGTCTCTTCTCGTTTTCTCATTCAAGTTTTGTGTTTAATTTAATTTGCTTTGGAATTTTAACTCGATTTTGTTTCATGAATTCGCGTTTAGCGACTCCCACAACTTTTTAATTGCCAGGTGGTTCACATGTGACAAACCACTCACACCCTGTGTGCGGATGCCACCCTGTGGTGCCACAGTGGCGCAGCACCTTGGTTAACTCGTTTCCTCGATGGAGGTATTGGGTAACCATAATTTCTAACTTAGTTCATAAAGCAGACGAGAACCTAATTAAAATTAAGGCTAATCGAGCTAAGGACAAGTGTGGGCAGATAACTGACTAAGAGATACTCTGTAAACAGCTTCGACTCTGTAAACAGCTTCGACTGTTCTCAATTCGACAAAGTTAAATCATTATTGCTGCAAAAAACCAATTAACTTCCAAAATTTCAAGAGTCTGCACGGAGACGGAGAAGATTAAAGAGAGGGAAAGGGAGAGAAAATTAGGGGGAGTGGGAAGTGGCTATTTTTCCTTACGCACGTTTGTGTTGTACTGTTGCTGTCCGAAATAGCCGCTTAGTGCCATGCACCGAGTAGGTGGCGAATGCGTAATGCGTATACTTAATGCGTGACATCGTTCCTCATACGCCGCCTTGGAGTGACTTAAACGTTTCGCAGCATTTGACTTAATGAAGCTTAAAGACAATAAAATACTTAAGCACACACACACACACACACACACAATGTCAGTGACCGTTGGGGGGCGGCCCCCATGGCCTGAAAAGTTAGCTGGCAAGGACTTTGTGCCAAGTCGAATGTCTCAAAGAGCGTCTTCGCGGCGGGCGCGTCATAATTTCTATGAATTTCATACACTTTGATAAGCAGACAATTGGCATGCGAGTCACGTTCGCCAGGCGCAGGAAGGGCGACACAGGAGGGAGGGAGCCAGCGCCGTCGTTTTGTTTGTGTTGTAAACTTTTGGTGTCTGCCATGTAAATCAGGCCAGGCAGAAGGGAGACAATTAAACGCGCCGGTCACGATGCCAACGATTTTGGGGCTAATGGAAGCGAAACTGCAAATGGACCAGGGCCAGAGAGCACAAGGTGGCGAGGTGCTCTGACTCGCAGCACCTCTCTTTCCCACTAGCCCCGTCTCTCTTTCTCTACCTCTACCTCTACCATCTCCCACTCGTCACTTCCTTTGCCATTTCCGTTAGCTGTCGAAAAGTGTAAACAATTAAATTTTAATTAGAATGCGTCTTGCTTGACAGTAGACTGAAGATTGAAGACTTTAATCGGCAGAGGGGAGTGGCAGGATTCGCAGAGGGAAATTTAAGTCGACTCGAGAGACAGCAGACGCAGCAGACGCAGCTCAGCCTCAACATCCGCACAGACGCTGCTCATTTCCGGCCTCGTCGCCAGCGTAATTTATTGTTGCCCACCTCCTAGCTCTCTCTCACTCTATCTCTCTCTCTCTCTCTCTTTCTTGCAGTCTCAGCTGTAAATTAAACGCCTGCCAGTTAATAGAAAATGCCAAAAGCCTCTCATTTGGCGCGCACATGCTGCACAGTTGGTTTAATAAACTCACAGCGGTTTGATCTATTGCCAGCTTAGTTTTAGCCACTTAACTGCCAACGTAAGTATGTGTGTGTGTGTTAGTGTGGGTGCGTGTGCGTGTGTCTTTGAGTGTGTGTTCACGATTTATGCTGCCCAAAGGTGTTGATCCCCATTCCCATTCGTATTCGCAGCTCCAAAGCTGCCGCTCGACTCAATGGCCCCTCGCACTCGCACTCGCTCCCACTCCTCTCCCCTCTCTCTCACTCTCTCACTCTCTTCCCTCTCTCTCCCTCTTTCACCCTCTCTCACCCTCGCGCATATGACAAGCTCGTAATACCCATGATTTGTGTTGCGATTTGCTCCGGGGATTTCGTTTCGTTTTTCAAGTGTGCTTCGAATTGATGGCCAAATTGCTGTTGCTGTTGTTCCCCCCTCTCTCCATCCCTCTGGCCACTGTGGCTCGCCCCAGTCTTGGGGTGTGGGAGTCGTGGCGTACAGCAAATCACTTGAAAGGCGATTTCCTAATGCGGCGATTTCCAACTGCTTTTGCCATATGTCATATGGCGTGTGTCATATGAAGCACAAATGCGGACAAAGTAGGTGTGGCTAGGGTAGCTGCTCTCTCGGTAACGTTTATGCTGTCATATTTTATATTCCATATGCTGACTACTATGGACAACGTTGCCATATACCTACTGCATGCCATGCGCCATAAATGTTATACATATATGCTATGAAGTTGAATTTGTTATTTTATATGTTTAATCCACTTTGACATTTGGTCACATAAATATGTATATCTTCATGAAACCCGGCATACATGCTTCTTATTACTGCACGTTGTGTATACATAAGTCGGAACGAGCCGGATCGGACAGATATATCGTATAGCTGACATACAAACTATCGGCCGATTTTTGTTATTTTTCAAGATATGGCAACCAAATTTACTACATCGGACTTTTATTGGATATTAAATATGCATATAGAATGTTATCAAAATCGGATCACTATAACGCATAGCTACCATAGGAACAATCGGCCGAAATGAAGGTTTTTGTATGAAACCAGTTTTGATTTTAAAAATAACTTAACTTATGAGTGCCAATCGAAGTTGGGCATAATATTGAATATACACAATAGCGTTCAGCTCTGCACTATTATACACAACTAGCATAGGAAGGATCGAAGGATATAAGAACCTTGAAGGGCATACAACTTTTGACATTGCGTAGGTAACCATTCTTCCTCGTTTCATCTGACTTTGTGCGTGCCGAACTTCAGCCAATGAATGCAGTATTTGATTTTCATCTCCTCAATATTTTCAGTTATCAGTCATAGTTTTTTTTCTTCATTTTACTGAATTGCGGTACCCAACCAATGCACCCCCTTAGATATCTGCCAATTTGGACTTTGCTTTTTGCTCCCTTTCAAAATCATAACAAATCTCTCTTAACTAGCATATGCACATGAAGTTCTTCGTCTTGATTTTGATTGCATTCTCCGAAAGTTTTGCGTAACGTAGTAATTTTGTGGTAGAAATACAGACCCAACTGGTAGATACCCTGTAATTGTATGGCAAATAAACAAGTACCTTTTTAATTGTTGTATTATATTGCAGGTTGTATTATAAAAACAAGAAATACCAATTAAAAAATACTGTAAATGTACAAAATACTACAACTTGTACATTAAATACAAAGTTAGTATGACATGTGCGGCTTGTAACTTTTTTCCTTTGCCTTTTGGCCTTTTCATTTACTGCAATAAGTTTAGCTGCAACTCTAGTTTGAGTTTCACATGGTACTGGTTGCCACGCCCACTTTGTGGTGAGTAGACTACTCGGTTTTCTGGTCAATTTATGCGCTGCTGTTATTATTGCTGTGGTAGCAGTAGCAGCAGCAACAGTAGCACTTTATAAAGTAGCAACAAATAATTGACCAGATACACAGGCTACCTCTGTCTATCTCACTCTCTTTTTTCCCTTCTTCTTTCGCTCTGTCTCTTTCTCCCTCACACACACTCACACTCAGCTGCAAAAATATGCGACCAAGTGGCAATCATCGTCTGCCGCTGCTGATCATCGTTATTGTTGCTGCTGCTGCCGTATTGCAGCTGGCAACAGCAACTGGCAATTGTTGCTACGACACTGGCACGCCCACCTCCCCTTACCCCTCACCCCTCACCCCTCGCCCCAGTGAGTGCTTAAAAATACATTGCACGTTCAAAATTGAAGTGCAAATGCTACGAAATCCACACGCAAAAAACGCTCGACGCAGCTCCATGCGAGAGCTCACGCAAAAAGGCGACACGCTGCCAAATCGCTTTCGCCAGCAAATCGCAAATAGACAGTTGACACTGTTAAAGGCTTAAATGTTAAATTGGTTATAAATATATAATAGATATATTTGAATACAAGATAAACTCAGCAATACCTATCACAATAGTCTTAATACGTTTACGTTTTCTGGAACAGCCTTTTGTTCATGCCCCTTTGACTGTTCATGCCCCTTTAGCAGCTCTTTGACTGTTTAGATAGCTCATGCCAGAACTGTCTCAATTAAAAAGTTGCCACATTCAAAAACAGTTGGCGAAATTGTTGCGAAAGCGAATCGAGAGACACGCATGCACGTGTGTGTGTCTGTGTCTGTGCCTGTGTGTGTGTGTGTGTGTGTGTGTGTGTGTGTGTGTATGTGAGTGTCGGGCACTTCTTCTCTTGCTCATTTTGCGCTCGTTTTCGTTTTGGTTTCCTTTTTTTTTATTTCTCGGTCGGCTCAGGCGATGTCAAACAAATGCAATTATGGATTTACGCGGCGTATGCGCAATATTTATATATGAACGCTTTACGCTTTCGCTTGCGGTTTGGCTTACGTTTTAATTGAGTTGCCGCCACGTTGCCGCAGCTGATGCAAAAAATAAAAAACGGGCAAGAGAAAGGGGCGAGGGGGGGGCAGAGCGAAAGGAAGAGAGAAGGAGAAGCAGGCTGGCAGCGAGTCAAGAAATTGATGCGCGTTGGGTGCGAAAGACACATCAAACACTTGAAATATGTTGTGTAAACTTGAGAAATGACATGAAAGCGGGGCCAAACATAGCAAAGACGCAGGCCGTACACACACACACACACACACACACACACACACACACAGATACACAGACACAGGCAGACAGACACATGCATGCGAGTGTGCGAGGGCAGCTTCGAGTGCTGCGGAAAGTAAACAGAATGAAACGAAACAAAACACAGAGAAACAAACAATTTGCGTAGTCCTGTCCCTGACATATGAGTGAGAAGAGGAGATGAGCAGGGAGTAAGGAGGAGAAGGAGGAGGAAGGGGAAGAGGCAGACAAGGCATACATCTTATTTGTGCTGGCTGAAAGATGATTGATACAGCTTGGCTTGCATGCTGAGCAGCAAATACAAGACAAAGAGAAAGATAAGGAAGTGGAGAGGGGGAAGGGCGGGCGGTAGGGGACGCAGAGCGAGATAGCTTAGGGAACGAGCCAGGCTGGGTGTGGGGTTAGGTAATGAAGCGGAAATCGATTTGGTGCGCGGCTCAACCCGTGCCGGGAAATCGCTTGCCGGCTGCAGGCGTGCGTGAAAAGTTTGACAGCAGCAACAGCAGCTGGAGGAGGAGGAGGCGGCGGTGCCAAGGCAGGGGGGCGGGGGGTGGCCAAATGGAGCAAAGTCCTGTTACAGCTACATGGAACAAGGCACATGGAACAAGGCAAGGCAAGGCCAGGAGACTGAGTATGATAAACAACGGCTGTGCCATACAAAGCGTAAACAAGAAAATATTAAGCAGCGCTGCAAGAGACCAAAACAAAGCAAAACCAAAGAGAGAGTAAGAGAGAAAGAGAGACCGAGAGAGAAAGAGAAAGAAACGTTTCTTTTGTGCTGCTGCTGCCCGCCGCACTGTCAAGGGTATTCGATTGTATAACATGGCACTGTGTCTGGGCTGGACCTCAATGAGAAGAATGTAGAATGTATTTGCAGGCTTTAAAATCTGCAAATCTTTGCTGTAAAACTGCTTAAAGTCCTCAACCAACTAAGCTATGCACTCATCACCCAACTGCACTCGTCTTTCGCTTCTTTTGGGCCTATCACATTTACAGTGCTTATTGCTTATTACTCCCAACAAGTGCATAAGTTGAAACTAGACTATATAGTATATATTGTATTTTTGCTATTCTAGTATTTTATTTATTTTAATTTACTGTAACTGTTTGAGTAGTGTATTAAGCTAACGGAAACTCCGGCACTGACTATTCAATTTTCTTTGATTTAATTACAATTAAATCTTTATTAATACCTTTTCTAGTTTATACTCGCTGTTATTTTTTCATTAGTGAATAATATATACCTTTATTACAACAACAATATGTCTTGCTCAAATCGGTTCAATATATATGTACATAGAATCGATTTGATTTATTCTGTATATCTATGGTCCATTGGACTGTAAGCGTATTTAGGCTTCGTACAGTGCACAAAAAAAAAAAAAAAAAAAAGTGCGTGTGTTTTTGTTGTCGGCTGGCTGGAAAAGCGATTTCCGTAGCGGCTCGCACTCGCTCACCCCCACATCCACCAGCTATACCTATCCCTCTACCCCCTCTCTCTCTCTCTTTTTAACATGTTAGTCCCTTTCTCTCTCTCTCTCTCTCTTTCTAGCTCGTAACTTTTCACTTAAGCATTTTTGTCACGTCTGCCATTTATTTATATTTTTCTTTTGCCGCTGCTCCTGGCTATGTGAGTGTGTGTACGAGAGAGTGTGTGTGGAAATACATTTTTGTAATATTTACTCAGCGCTTTGTTGGATTTTTGCGCCGTTGTTTGTTTTTGCCGTTAGGGTTCCGGTTCGGCATCTTTTTTAGGGTATCCAGTTTGGGTTTCTGGTTTGGGTATTTCAAGGGGTGGAGGAGGGGGTGTCAAGGGAGGTACGGCATGGAGTTTGCAGCAGTTCCTTAATTTCTTTTTGTGAGCTTGTTTGCCTGTTTATTGTACTTGTTGTTGTTGCTGTTTTTGTTGGGCAAAGAAATCATATTTTATTGTTATCGAAATTTAGTGGAAGCAGATAAACATCGATAAACATCGAGCAAGGCCGATGAAGGGGTGGGGGGAGACAGTGGGCTGGAGTACAGCTAGCTAACTAAGTCCTCGGCAACATTGTCATCAGCGAGCGGTCTGTTGCTCTGCCCCAGCCCTGGGAGAGTGTTAACACGGATTAGATGCACGTTGCATGTGGAATGTTGACTGGTGTCACTGCGATTTGCCACTGGCTTCAGGCGCTCCAATTGCTCTACTCCTGCGGCATATGGCATGCATGGCATGAGGGGTGGACGAAGAGGGGGGCGGGTTTGGAGGAGAATGGGGCAGGGTGTAGTGCGTTGCAATTCGAGTTGAGCCTGCATTGTTTTGATTTAGTGCTGTCTGCAGCCAACTGCCAAGCTGCCGCACGCAACCTGCCATCTGCCACATGCCACCAGGCACCAGGCACATGCAACCCAGCTTCCACCCGCCACCTGCCACCTGACACCTGCCACCTGCCACCTGACATCTTACATCTAGCATGTTGTTTAAGCTACGCTTTGAGTTTAGCTTTTCGGCGAAGCAAAAACTCTTCCCTGTGTCCACCTGCGCATGGACTAATCTGCCAGTTTTAATCCTTTTTCCAGCTGCTTTGCAGATAGCTGACTGCATCAGCTGCTGAAGTTGTGCTGAAATTGTTAAGCTTAAGCTTTAATGAGCTTTGCTTTTAGCAGACAGTAAACAAATATACATACTCCCCTATGATGTGTGGGACAATCCAAGACAGATTAATGCAAGACCTTTTCTAACTCGATCGAAACTTACTCTTTCTCTTTGAGATTAATCCAAAGTAACAAAGTAGCAAGAGCAGCTATAAAATTGCACTGCAAGTTTGTAAGTGAGAGAATAATTTTCTACCTTGTATATGTATATATAACCTACGGGGTCTGCCACGCCTTCTTCTGCTGTTACATACATTTGCACAAAGTTACTATAGTGTGCTAGTGCTTGTTAGCCGCTTTGCTTTGCATATTTTGTGTTGCAGACTTTTAGGGAGGTGCTTTTAAATCAGTACATATTTAAAATTTCTTAAATAACTTCTATCTCAATTATCCGATCAAACCAAACTTTCAGAAATCATTTGGCTATTCATAGCTATTGTGTTTACCAAAAATGAACTGTCCTGCATTAAAATTATGCTTGGAACTCGTATTGGCACCAACTTTGGTAGCCTTAGCTCTTTTAGTCTCTAAGATCTAAGTTTGCATACGGACGGGCAGACAGACATGGCTGTCTTGACTCTGATGCTGATGCTGATTCAGTTATTATATACTTTGTGGGGTCTGCCACGCCTTCTTCTGCCTGTTAAAGACATTTCCCTAGTAGGGGTAGCTAGTATAATAAGTATAATCCATCAGTCTTAATCGAAGCCTTTTCTTAACTGCCGGACTTAAATGCTCAAAATATTAGTAAACGCTGTTGAAATTGCAATTCTAAAGCTCATAAATTTGTTTATATCTTGATAATATCTTAACTTAGCCATAACTTTGATTATCTTCAATGTCTCCTCGACTTATGTTAAAGTATTGCCTTAAGCAATTACTTAACATCTTCACATTTCATCAACACATTTCTTAAATCAAGCCAGCGGCGCAACGACCTCACCTATGCCTCCTTCTAACCCCCCACCCCCCTCACTCCCTCCTGCTGCGTAGGCAGCTGACTGATTTCCCATTCTTGCACATGGATGCCGCCTTATAAGGGACTTATAAAAGGATTTTTACCTCGCATCGACAACTCGAAACTTTTCATATAAATTACAACAATGCAGCAATTTGGCTTAAGCTCAGCCCCAAAGCTAACAAAGGTAGGCAGTACGGCCAAAGGGCGGCAAAGAGGATGGTGGGAGGGGGGCGTGGTATGCCGACTGGTGCGTGCGGTGTGCGAGTTGTATTCGATGAGAGATTTGGGGGGCAGCTTAATAGGGTGAACCCATTGATTGCGTTAATATTTATTTAAAGCTCTCCATACATCCCACTTTCCCTTTCCCATAAGCTCAAAGAGCACACACACACACAAACATACACATAGCCGGGTGTATTTCCTTTGCTTTTCTTTGGATACTTTGAATGTAATTTGTAGCGAGAAATTTTTCATGATTTGCTCAACAATTGCAAATTTATTCATTGTGTGGGGAAGAGTGTTTAGGGTATGTGGGGCATGTTGGGGATATGGTGGGACATGCAGTGTATAGGGTATTTGGGACATGCAGGCTATTCTCTGTCATATTAGCAAGTTCGGCCAAAACTCAATTGAGTTGTTTCAATGACACGCCGAAAATTTCTACCGAGAAATAATGCCTAATCACTGCTCGGGGAGCTGCTGTGGAAAAGCTGCCGGGCGTGGGAATTTTCACGAAGCACATGTACGTGTTTGGATCAGCGAAAGCTCCAGGAGAGATAAACTGAGGGTGAGAAGAAGTGAATGGGGATGAAGGGGGGGTAGGAGCACTGGAGTAGACTTGCGTCAGCGGTGAAAGTAGCCGCAAGTAAAAGTTTTGCCCCGTCCATTTGGTCAATTTGGGCCAAAAGAAAATTTGTAGGCTATAGAAAGTTTTCCACAGAGAGAGATAGAGAGAGAGAGAGAGAGAGAGAGAGAGAGACAGAGTGGGGGGGGGGGTTAGCGCGTGAAGACACTGCTCTATCTTTGGCTTAGTTGCCTGTGGCGTTTTGTAGCATGGGGCGTGGCATGTGGCAAAGTTTTTCGTGTGCCCCGCCGACCTCCGCCATCGAAAATAAACAGCAACAATGGCAAGTGGCAGCGGTTAAGTTGACAGCACATGGCACAGGGTGCACAGGGGGGCAGAGGGTACCCCCGGTGGACGACGGTACGGAAGGTACCCCGACGCACAGATATAGCCAGCAAGATAAAGCGTTGAAAACTTGAAGCCAGCGGCGGTTGGCGAAAGTCGCTAAAGCAGCGGGAAAACAAAAGTAAAAGCTGCTACCCAAGCTTAATAGAGGATGAGCAAGAGAGATAGAGAGATAAAGAGAGAGAGAGAGCGAAAGAGAGGCAGGGAGAGAAACTGAAACAAAATAAAACAGCCAAGCACAAAATGAAAACAAATTGTGCACTATAGAGCATCATATTAGGGGTACTCAAGCCGAAAGTTTCACGAAAAATAATCAAAAAGAAAAGAAAAGAAAACAAAATACACAGCAAGTTTCGATAATTCTGTCGTCAAGTCAACGTGCAACATGAAACTGCTGTGCACCTGCTGCAAACCGGGGACTCAGGCGAACTTGAGTTTATTTTGTGCAGCTTTGAGAGCGGCTTAAAGCTTTAGATTATATCTCTAATTTTAGCATATTTAAAACAATTACAGACTTCAACAATTTGATTTGTTCTTTTCATTAACTTACCAATAGCTAAAAGACTAGTCCAGTTTGAAATTCAAGTTTAAAAGCACTTGAAAGCTTTAGCTGCAAGCTGAAAGCTCTGCGCCTGACTCTGTAAGCTTTGTATGAGGAAGCACAGTCAAAATTGGAATATTAAACAAAAAAGGCAGCTGGCTGCAGCAAGGGCAGCAAAGCAGCGAAAATCAGTCGGCACGCGCAGCATTTACCAGCGAGGGAGCAAGGGGGGGAAGGAAGGCAGATAGGGGTAGCCAACGGAAACGGAAATAGACCAAAGGGCAAAAGGGGCTGTCGAGGGGGAAAACGCAGCGAATGATAACAGCGCGCAGACAAGCACGTACCCCGGGCGAGGGGCTAGAGGAGGCAGCATGTTGAATATGGTGGGGAGGGGGTAAAGGGGCTTAAGAGGGTTAGAATCAGGGGTAGGGTGGACGCGCTTATTGACGTTGAGCAACGCTTATTGGCGTACTTAATCCTTTTGGCAAATTCCAATAAATTACCAGGACAGGAGCAAGGCAACAAAATACAACTAAGGGTAGCCCCCAAGGGAGAAAGAGAGAGAGAGAGAGAGAGGCTGGTGCTGCAGGGTCTTGAGGGAGTTGAGGAACTGAGGGAAGGGGAAAACGAAAAATAAAAGACAAACATCAATAGGCCATGATGAGTTTCTGATTGCAAAGCAAAAGACAGAGAGTGAAAAAAACTGTGCCCAGTGGGAGGGGGCACAATAGGGAAGGAGTAAAAGGCGGCAGGGTGGGGAAGGCACTATACTTCGAGCGGTAGGCCGGGACTACACGTTGCTGTTGATAAGGACGAAGGTCGCGTTGCCTGTGCCCGCAGGGCAAGTCATAAAATTGAACTGACATTTTGTATGTCGGGTGGGGGTAGGAATGGGTGGAAGTGGAAGAGAAAGAGGAAGATGAAGAGGGAGTGGAAGAGGAGGAGGATAAAGCAAGTCCAGAAGTTAAATTGAAAGTGGAAATCTGTATCTCCGTGTTACGAAATGAGTTTGCTGCTGTTTTGGTTTTTTATTGTAAAATGTTTTGCATATTTTTGATTGGGCCCCGAAACGAATAAAACAAAGCAAAATACGAGCTGTGTGAGATAAGGGGAGGGGGTGGAGGAGCTCGGAAACTGTTCCTGTTTAGCTAATCCACTGTTTACTGCTCTTGTCGATTTTCCTTCTTCTACTTGTGCTGCTCCTCGTCCTGCTGTCCCTGATGTAAGTGTCTTTCATAAAAGGGGGGCAAAGGTGGCTCTCGCTTCTTCTGCTCCTTTACAACGTCTTCTCTAGGTACTCCTGCCAGCCCTACTCCACCCATCCCCCTTCTCCCCTCCCAGTGTGCTCTTGTGGAATTGTCCCTTCTTCTACAACTGTAAGTTCGAGTCCTTCTGCAGCCTATCATCCTCTTCCAGGTTTCCTTCCTGCATCTCCCAATCGTCGTTCAGATTTTCCTCCAGCTTCTCCCCATTCATCAGCTTGCCCTCATAAAACATCGCATCAATGCGGCGGCAAATGTCCACAAGATGCGGAAATTCGCGCATCGTATTCGCCAGATGTACCTGCGGTAACTTGGTGCCCAGCACGGCTGCCATATGACCAAAGAGCAGAGCATCCAGCTGCGTGGGTTGCTTGCCCCAGAGAAACACCTGCTCCCCCTGCTCCACATCCACGTCCTTCATTTTCTCTCTCACCAGCTGCAGACACTTGCGTAGATTCTCCTGCACCCCTGCCTCATCAAGTTGATGCCAGCCATAGACGCGCAGTATACGCAAAGCATCCTGTTTGCGATCGTAGCGTCGCAGCATGCTCAGTGGCCACGGGTAGGTGGCACCATTGCGCAGCCAGGTGTGCTCCTCGTAAGTGTCCCGGCTACAGAAGCAGCTATGTAGCTCGGCCAGTGTGCACGTATTCTCCACATGGGTGACCATTGTGGCCAGTTCCTCGCGTTGATCCTCGTCCAGGCAATTGGTGAGTGCCTGATTTGGCTGCTCTTGCTCCACATGCGCCACAATCGGCTCGAACTCCGCTAGCAGGCGTCGCCCGATGCGCAGCAGGGGCAATCGTGTCAAGCGTCCGCCGGGCGACATGAACTCCGCGTTGGCACAGCTCCGCTTCTCGTAGGGCAGGTGGCACATGCGTAAATAGGTCTGCACCGCCAGGCAGCTGGCATACTCTGGCAGCAGTATCTGTTGCGTCTCCAGCGGCTGGTAGAGGAGCGCATCCACAGGCCAAGCCTCCTCCTTCGGCAACGAAAGCGCCGACAAAGAAGGCTTCTCGGTTAGCAGGGATGCAGCTGCTATAATATCATCGATTTTAATTTCCATATTTCGAAATCTGTGGGATTTTTCGAATTTGTTAATTTTGGTTTTGTTGAATTTTGTAAAAAGTTGTAAGCACTTATTTCCTTATCGATTTTCAGTTGTGCTCTGAACGAACTGTGGCAACACTGGCAAGGTATTGTCAGGGTCAGTGTTTTGAACTGACAGTAAAGGCAAATGATCGAGCAGAGGCTTCTTTGTGTCAAATTTCGAGCTCTTTTTGATGCAACACAGGGCAAAGTGTCGAGCACTTGCAACACTGGTTAAGGCTGTAAAAGGGCTTGTGATGCAATCGGAGAAGCTCTCAACGTGTGTCAAGCTGCATCGCTGTGGCATACTGCAATTGTGTTGCAGTTGCATTTTGATGAATATCCACCTTCAAGGCAGTTTCAGTTAACCCAATTTTGATGTGTTCGAAAGAAGCAAATTTTCCCTAGTTCCACTCCTGTTGTTACCAATTTGCATTCATTCACAGAGACCTCAAACAGCAACTTGTCTAACTATCTTTTAAGGCTAGTGCTGAATCTTTTCATCTTCATATACTATATGTATGTTTCGTAGGTAATTCCACGAAACCTTAGATACCAACTCGTTTTAGTATGCAGCAGATACTGATACTTAGACTGCAAATCAATGAGCAAATCCAGCGTTATTTTGCTTGCTCAATTTGTTTCTTGTTTCATGCTTTGGAAGTCTTTACTTGGCCCTTGGGTTCATATTAAGTATTCGTAGTGTTGTCCCGTACGCGAGCTCAATTTGCGCGACCAGTTGAGGGCCATGTTCAAGTGCTCGGCGAGGGGGGGAGGGTGTGCAGAGGGCGGTGTAGGGGCTTGCGGGTTGGAATTGACAATTAGATGGCAACTGTTTTGTCTGCCCGGAGGGGTCGATGGACGGTGAAAAAGTGAAGTGGCCTGTGGGAGGTGTGTGAGGGAGATTGTGGCTTGCTGTCAACGCTCTTGAAGAGGCAGGTGGAGGAAGATGGAGGGGAACGGGCGAGGTAGACTGGGAAGAGCGTTGCTGTCATCGCCCCGCCTTTCCTCGGCTGTCACCAGAACCCAGACAGCGTGTACTTTGCCTCCACGTAAATAGTCTGCAAGTGGGCGCAAAGGTGGACATTAAGAGAGAGAGAGAGAGAGGGAAGAGAGGGAGAGGAAGACAGTGAGGGGGCAAGCAGAACTCCGTCTCGGGCTCAGCAATTTCTGTTGAAAATTTTATAAATTTCCTGCTCCAATTTGGCAATTAATCATTAAACGCGCCACCTGCCGGCACTGGCGCACAACTTTTGCCTAAAAGGTTTACCCCCCCCACCTCCTTTCTCCATCTCATTCTCCCACTTCTCCTGTCTCGCTCTGCCGGCGCGGGCGTCTCTCGCTGAACTTGAAGATGATAAATTACACAAGCGGAACATTATGTAATGCCCCGCCCCTTTCCCTCCCCCCTATATTCTTTGACTGGGCAAAATGGTAAAAACTCGACTCATGTGTGTGTCCGTGTGCGTGTGAGTATGAAATGCAAGTTTTCCACTTACTGTTGGCGGTTTGGTTTGCTTTCCCTTTTTTATTTTTTTTTTTCTTGATACGTTTCAAGGATCATCTGTTTCCAGGGCGAAAGAACCTAAAGTTTCTCAGCTGGATGTCTTAAAGAAATCCTGCGTTATTCCTTTTGATGTGCCAGCAAAAGAAAGGAATGTTTTTGCTCCCAATTGTTGATTGCATTTCACGAACGGGTTGTCAGGCGGCGGGCGGGAGTGCGAGCAGGAAATCACTCAAGATTTTGCATAGTTATTCGGCATGTAGCTCTAGTCTGATGATAAAGTATCTCCAGATATGTATTTGAACTGCTTTCGGGCGTTAGATTGATTGATAACTTAAAAGAATCTGCATCAATATATACTAAATAGGTTTAAAGTTTTCTTCGATGACCCTCATATGTACAGGTCTTTCCCAGTTAATAATATATGTAAGAGTTTTTAGAATTCATCTTTTAGTTTTTAGAATATATATTATTTGTGTCATGCAAACTAGTATAAAACAATTTGATAGTCTTTAAAAAAGGATATTTACTTACATAACTTTCCTTTTCTCACCTTTAAAGACATCTTATATACAATATTAATTTAATATTGATATGCAATAGGATATAATGGTCTTTGGCATAGCTTCCTTTTTAGGCCATGGATTTTAAAAAAATTCATGGACTATTGTGTTTTTCGGAACGGAATTGTGCGTAACAGGCAGAAGGAGGCATCTCCGACCCCATAAACTATATATATATCTGAATCAGTATCAGTAGCCGAGTCGATTGAGCCATGTCTGTCTGTCCGTCTGTCCGTCTGTCCGTCTGACCGTCTGTCCGTCTGTCCGTCTGTCTGTCTGTATGAACACCTGGATCTCAGAAAGTATAAGAGAGTCATCAAATTTTGCGACAACATACGTATATATTGCAGTGTCTCAAAGTTTTTTTAAAATTTGGACACGCCCCTTCCCGCCTCCGTAAATCAGTAATAACTATTTAAAAACTACAATATTAGCTCAACAACCAAAGTTGTATATCTTACATGACAAATACTTTGCCACGGGCGTTATGTGAAAATTTGATTTAAATCGGACTATTAATAAGTGAGATATGATACGAATTAAACTCACTTTGAACATACATTTATACTTAAGCAGACCTAATTTACGCAAGCATACCGAAGTTCAAATCTAGCGTCAGACACACAGCATTTTAAACTTTTTATTTGCATTGTATGGTAACAAAATTGGTTGACAATGCAGCTTTGCCGATAGGACAAGGAGTGAGGCAATGGCCGAGTGGTTAGAGTGGCGGACGGCTGTGAGAGAATGCGTGTGTTCAACTCCCAGTTGAGGCGGGTGCGAATTTTTATTTATTAATTATTTATTATTTTATTTTATTTTTTTTATTTATTTTATTCTAATAATATTCGGGCGGCGATTCCATACCGTTAAAATTTTTATTACGGTATAATATGATAATCCATGGCCTTATACAGTCAGCACCTGACTGTAGCGTTAGTATTTTTTCTTATGGGTTCTTTGCACATTTCAAGAAATTCTACTTGAAGTGGAAGGAACTTGAAATGTTAGAAGGAAGCCTGGGCTCTATGTAGTTTATTAGAGTTTAGCTATAAAGAATACAAAGAATAGACCATTAATCAAATGGTATGACATACGAGTAAGGACAATACTGAAGAAATTACTTTAATATTTTCTTCAATGTTCCTGGCACAACAGCAATGGATTATGAGGCTGCCGCTGTGAGGGGAATTCTCCCATCTTAGATTAAATTCCAACATTGTTGTTGATGTTGTTGTCGTTTTTTCTTGGCTTATTTAATGTTCAATTACGAGTTTTGATTTAGTGCGGCAAACTGTGAGATTTCCCTTTGTCAGCTGCCTTTTGTATCCTATCCGTCTCTCTCTCTCTCGCTCTCTCTCTCTTTTGTATCTCTGTCATTTTGATTGATTTGCCTCAGAGGCGTAGTGGCGAGGTGGGGGGGGTAGGGAATTGGGTTGAGGATGGAGGTTGCGACTTTGCCTAGTTCTTCCCCTTAGTGAGCATTTTGAGCATTGACAAAGTTCATTGTGTGGGTCGAATTAATTAAGCAGCTGCTGTAAGGCACTTGCGGCCCCAAGAGAGACAGCGGAGGGGAGGGAGCGAAAAGAGGAGAAGTGGGACAGGGGAATGCGAATGTAATTGTAAGCATGTTAGAGAATATGAGAAAATATGAAAGAATATGAGAATATGCGAAATGTGCGTGGCCGGAGCAGGTGGCGTCTCAAAGGAAGGCGGAGTGCGAGAGAGAGAGAGGAAGGGGGAGGGAGGAACTGGCTAGCTGGCGAGCAGCAGCCTCTTGGCCGTCGGGTTGAGACGTCGTTTGCACAAAGCCAACAAAAGGCAACAATTCTGAGCCACTAATAAAGAATAATATGACTGCCATAAAACTCAATTTATTACCAAAATGTCGACAAGCAGCGGGCTCGCTACCCCCGTTCCCTCTCTCCCTCACTCTGTCTCTGTCTCTGTCTCTGTCTGTGTGTGTGTGTACGAAAGAATTACGACTCAGGCAGTCGGGCACCAGGGCAGCCTGTCAGTATACGTATACGCAGAGTGTGCAGAGCACAGCAAACGAATGAGAGATATAGAGGATTGAGAGAGAGGAGTGTGAAAAGGGGTGGGCAAAGCAACCGGCTGAAGCACCGAAGTGGCAAAACAAGCGAGCGTATTTCATGCTGCCATTTTATTTGCCAATTCCTATTCCTATTTCAACTTCAACTTTCATTTTAATTCAGAGTCGTCTTCTTTTTTATTCTTAGTCTCCGCAACACGATGGCGACGTTGTTTTCTACACTTCTTTCCATGATCTTTGATACATTCGAGCTGAATATACTGGATCAGCTTGCGAAGGTGTAAGGCACACAACTATGATCGTCTTAGGTGCTTAAGAGATTCGTAATTCTTAAGTATTCCAATTAATTTCTCTCTACAACTGCAGTTCTCTCTTTCTTCATTTGTAATTCTTAAATATCCCAATTAAGTTTCCTCTACGATTGCAGTTCTCTCTCTCTACTCTCTGTCTCCCTCTCTCCCTCTCTTTCTCTCTCTCTCTGCCCCTCTCTCTCTCTCTCTCTCTCTCTCATATCGCTGCGCTTTCACAAACCTCTTATGCCGTTGTATTGGCTCTACGGCTCAGCTGCGGATGAGCTTACCCAGTGAGGCAAACTCACTAAGGTCGCCACAGGGTGCACAAGGTGTGCATGCATAACATAGAGCATTTGCCAGTCACCGTGCAGGCGCGTGGGGTGTTGCCATTCATTGCGTTGTGCCGGCCCATTGCGCTTTATTTCTTTGGCGACTTTTCATCTTTGTTTTGCCATTTCATTTGGCCATTTGTCTGTTTGCTGTTATTGTTGTTGCCGTTGTCTACCGTTGGCGATTTGTTGCTTTTGTGGCTGCCCATTGACCACGTTGTCGTTGTTGTTGTTGCTGCTCTTGTTGTTGGATTTGTTGGCCAGCTGTTGGGCGCATTTGCCGGCCGCTTTGTGGCTACTTTTTGGACTGTTTCTGCACTCGGCAAAAATACACCCTAAATAACTGATTTAAAAGCTAATACCCAATTCGTGCTGCACACAGACAAAAGCTACTTGCTATGGCAAGAGATATACACAACGATGCACACACATTGCTGTTTATGACAGTTTCGAGTTGGATTTGCATTTTCAATTTGTGCGTTTTGGGTGGCTAGGTTAGGAGTAAAGGAGGCGTGGTTATAAAGGTACTGGGTGCTTATGAAGTCAGGAAAGGATCGTGTGAGTGTTAGAGTAAGTATAGAATTAAAGTTCAAGAAAGAGGGAGAGAGAGCGATACCTAGTCAAGTGGATCTAAAAAGAGACACAAGTGATGGGGCGAACAAGTTAAATACCATTAAGATCTTCTATCTCTGTACCTGAAAACATAACATGCTTAAGAAAGATCTGGGGCAATAACAGTAAAATGCAACAGATTTCGCTTGAGCGGGCTACGCTAATCGTGCGACTACCCTCTTACCAGTCCCCCTCCCCCCGTTAGCACTTGCAAATAGGCGCGTGCGACACTCTCTGGGTTAATCTCCGGTTGGTCTCGGCGTGCAAATTGTTAATTTTGAGGGCCATTTGTGTAGGTGACTTAACAATATTTTCTTAGGGTTAGGGCGCCATTGCGTCGAGTCGCGGATGAGTCGTGTCGCGGGCATGTCGCTGCTTGTCGAGGGACTTGTCGAACTTGTCGCGACATTTTGCTCTCACTGTCGGTGTTGCTGTTGTTATTGTTGCTGTTGTTGTTGTTGTTGTCACTGCAAATTATGGCGGCCTCAATGCGTAAATGATGCTTAATTAACATTCACAAAGTTGGCGACAACCTGAGCAACCTGGGAAAGTATCCCCCTCAGGAATGTGCTCATGCATGCAAGAGGGAGAAGCGAGGGGAGGGAGCCATGGCACATTTTGGCCGACAGGCCGCAAATAGACGCGCAAAAATTGCAAATGATGTGCGTTTACAAGCTTAATTCAAGCGGGAAGGGTCAGGGGAGGAGGTATATTATGTAAGGCACCAGTGTGAACGAGAGGGTAGACGGGGCACTTCCGCACAGAAGGCTGTCGCGGGAATGTCGTCAAAGCACATTAAGGCCAAGTGAAGAAAAGCGACAGCCGCAAAATATGTTAGAGCGGCTATCAAGGTTAAAAGCAAACCTCCTTCCCCAAAACAAACCAGTAAGAAAAGCAACAGTCGCGCGGCACGCGACAGTGGGATACCCTTCGACCTATTGCTTCGGCGTACACCTAACATTTGAAATAAACTTGATCAGCTTATAGTACACAAGAGTCTTCCTGCCAAATTTGGTAACTCTAACTTTTATAGTAGCTGAGATCTGTGCGTTCACATAGACAGACGGACAGACAGACATGGCTCAATCGACTCGGCTTGTGATCCTGAGCAAGAATATATATACTTTATGGGGTCCCCAAGCCTCCTTCTCCCTGTTACATACATTTGCACAGAGTTAGTATACCCTTTTTTGACCATTTTCAATGGTCGAAGGGTATAAAAAGAAGAAAATAGACGGACGCCACGATGTGGAAAGTGTTTCTGGGGAGGATGGGAAGGGAGTGTAATAGGTACTTGGGTTCGCGCACTTGGCAAACGCTTTAGGCTTTGGACGCGTGTCAAAAAGCATCTCGCTAACCCATTGAAGGTTGTTCTAAAAATAGTAAAGAAAGTGTCTACCCGGGGAGGGGATTTGGGTGGGGGGTTAATTGCCTAACCGAATTCTTATTGCTCTGTCTGAGTTAGCTTAGGATAGCGCAGGTCAAACAAGAAAGTCTAGTTGGCCTAGTAGGAAGGCCACTTTGATATTACTTCTTGGTGCTGATCTGAGGAAGGAGTCTAAGTGGGAAAGTGTTAAAAATATAGCAGAAGGACTGAGGTCTAGAAAGCAATACCAGTTGACCTTATATAAATTGTTTCAAGCTTAAACATAACATGAGCTAACGCAAGAGTATTCATGAAGCTCTGCTAAGTCCCCGGGGTTAGCTGCTTCCCTGAAGAGGAAATGTAACTAAGAGGCAATGTTAACTATGGTTAGGTTGGGTTAGGTTGGGCTAAGTTAGGTTTGTTTTGATTAGGCAATCTGTTTAGTTCAATAGGTAAACACAGAAATGGCAGAAGAGTAAGAGTTAGAGAGAACGGAAGAGAGGTCTAGGGAGATGAAAGAGAAAGGAAGAGGAAGTGAAAGAAACATAGATTGATAGAGGGAGGCGTAAGTAGTGATTACTCTCCTTCCCTTGCAATCAAATTGAAATTATGGTCTCCAACCATACATCTGTGTACATATGTACATACTTCTGAACCTACTCCTCTTATTGCCCCCTATGGCGTTAGTCAGACGGTCCAAAACGTTTACATCAGAAGTCAAACAGCTTGCGTTGATATCCTCGATGGATACACAAGCTGAGCCCAGCTGCAGCTGCCGAACCAAGTGCTTTGCAGTTCAAGGACAAAACCCGTTGGGCGCCCATTGGGTTATTGCTGTTCCCTCTCTTCTTCTTACTGCTGTTGTTCTGTTCTGTTGTTACTGTTGTCCTTAATTAAACCATAAGCCAAAGATGGCCAAAAAGTGCCGTTGTTTGCTGGCAAAATGGCTGGCACTGGGCGCAGATAACGGCTAATGAAAATCACTTAGCCGAATTGGCCCAATGAGAGAAAGAGTACAAGAGAGAGAGAGAGAGTGAGAGCGACTGAGAGCATATAACGGGACATCAGCGTCAATTATGTGAAAAGCTTCGGCACACAACAAAAGGGGTGGGGAGACAAATGAAAAATTGTACAGGGTAAAGGGGTATCAGAGAGGAAAGGCAGCAGGGATAACGAGAACTGTTGGGGCAGGGAGGCGAGCGAGAGGTCGGAGGACACGCTTTTAATACAATTAGAAGCTCTTAAGTTAAGTGCTTGAGACAGGATGGAGCCGCCGGTGGACCAGCTGCCGGGCTCAAGCTGACCCCAAACAACAGCGAATGGCCATGCCAAAGCAGACGCGTAGAGGAGGACAGACAGAGAAAGAGAGAGAGAGAACGAGGGAAAGGGTGAGAGAGAGGGGAGGGAAAAAGCAAAAAAAAAAGGATTGAACTTGCGGCAGGTACGTGCGGCAATAGCAGCTGGCGGCCAATAATGAAATGAACTGCAGCCAAAAGGCAATGTAAGAGAAAAGAAATAGAGTGAGGTAGGAAGAGAGGGAGGGGGAAAGTGAAGAAGCAAGAGCAGCTGAGAAGCAGCTTACTCGCTGCGGCATGGACGAGCGCCAAATTGGCTGCAAATGAAAGCATTTGCGTATAATAAACAAGACTCGGAGTGGGAGAGAGAAGAGAATGCGGGAGGAGATGGAGAAGGAGACGGAGTTGGAGTAGTAATACAGGGGGTGGGCAGGGGTTAGCCTGGACAGGGGCGTTAATGGTGCGCTGCTTCGCTTATGCATTACATTTACACGCTAATGAGGCGGCAGGGAAAAAAGGTGTGGCCAGGCGCTGTAAGCACAAGCTAACTCCCGCCCCCCTACTCCCGCTACGTCTCTTTACTGACTCATTCTATTCTGAATCCTGCTAGGAACGGCTGCAGCTGGCATCGTGTTAATTGAAAATTAATGGCGCGAAGGCAAAAACTAAACATGAAAATTCGCCAACACTGGACGCCGCCAGGTGGCGCTAGTGCACACACACAGTGCCATGGGATGGGGGCTGTGTGTGGCGAGGGAGGGGTCTGTTGGGTTTACTGGAATTCGGCTAACGCGTGAAGTGCTAAGCAAATTAACATTTCCATAATTAAATCTAAAAGGTGATGAGCGCAGTGCATGGCGCACGCCAAGGGGGGCAGGGAAGGTAGGCCAATTGTGGAAGGGGTCGCTCTGAAGTCTGCGGGTTTGGCTCGGCTCAGATGTCAGTGTAAAAATATGCAATTAATCACAATTAAAAGAGCCAAAAGTTTGCTTTATCTATGTCTCCCTCTTTCCCGCTCTCTGTCACTCTCTCTCCGTCTCTCTCTCTGTCTCATTTCCTTCCCAATTTGTGCGTAAAGTGGGTGTGGCCCGAGGTCCGGGGCGACAAGTTTTTTAATACTTTGCCGGGGGACGCACACAGCGGGCAAATTAAAATAAATATGCACCCAAAAAAGGGTGAGAAAAAGGAAAGGGGTAAGGAGAAAGAGCGAGAAAGAGACGGAGAGAGAGAGAGGGAGAGACAGAGAGAAAGAAAGTGACAAAATGTGCTCGGGAAATTAAAGGAAATTAAAAAAGTAACGAAGACAACGCGAGCTTAGCTCTCCAACTGCGAGAGAGAGAGTCAGAGAGAGAAAACGAAAGAGAAAGAGAGAGAGAGAGAGGGAGATAGATGAACCTTGTGAGATTGCGAGAGAAATGAAAGATTCTTTAATCTTCGAGTGCGAAAGCGAAACGCGATGAAGTATAACCATATAACATGGCTGAAACAAGGAAATTATAAATAACGAGCCAAAGAAAGCCACCATAAAGCCAAAAAAGAGGAAGGCAAGAAGAATAGGGGACACAAAATTAAATGTCATGCGGATAAATGGGAAAAGAAAAATGAAAGCGCTCTAGTTGGGAATATTCGCGCGCGTCTCTTGCTCCATTCTTCCTCCCTTCTTCCTCTTTCTCATAGATATATGTATATGCAGCAATTAAATTGTATACGAAGAAGACAGAAAGATACCGAGTTTAAGTGTTAGTTATGACATGGGATTAATGATATAAATTGCTTGTAAAAATTGAATAGAAAAGTTAAATCCGATACGGGACTGAGTGAGGCTAGGAAAAGGTTAGGTCAAATTGCAAATAAGCATAAGAGGCCAGCTCAGACTAAGATTAAGAAAAGTAGGTATAACCTAAGAAATTAAACAACCTGGAGAATATTGAATCAATCGAGAAAGAGATTAGGAACCTTTGATAAAATCGATGTGATACTTGTTTATGAAACACGAGTACATAAGACCAGTATATACATACATACATAGTGTATTTATGTATGTATATGTAAACAACAGTGATAGTGGCAGCTTAATAGTATAGGTGGCAACGCTACAAGGATCAGGGTTGCAGTTGACAAGCATAATCAAGCAGAGAAGTCAGTCGATGTTTGGAGTTGAACTTGCGAGTCGCAGAGTAGTCGTTAAAGTTTGTGAAACTTGTGTTGCTCGAATCAATCTGTTAAAGTAAAACTGAAATTTGCCAAGTTGAATTATTTGTACCACTTAAAATAACCACCAACTATATTCATTAATAATATATCAATAAATATTAAGTACGTGTATATACATATATGTGCATGTATTACATACATACATATGGACATACATATTTAATACCATCAAAACGCAGGCGCAAATTTACATGTCAACTCACTTTTTGCATTAAACATTTTCAAAAAGGAAGGAAATAAAAAAAAAACATTTCACTAGTCAAAAAACTGTTTCTAAACGAGTCTTAAATACCTGAAAGTTTCAGGTAAAATTGAAAAAATGCGAATGCTAATAGGGAAAAATGCAATTTTCTAATTCAATAAAATGTTGCAAAAAAAGGGAAAAATTATGAAAAAACTGGAAAGGAGGAAATAGAAAAAAGCCACAGTCGCGCTGCACGCGACAGTGGGATACCCTTCGACCTATGTTCCGCTGTAGTTTAATTTGATAAATTCATACACATATGCAAATGCGGATGCTTTTAAATTATTGCCGACAGATGGCGCTCGCGCTTTGCGCTCGCCCGCCTCCCTTGTTAGCTGATACAAGCACTTGGTTTCATGCACATACTTTCTTAAATAACTTCCGTGTTTATTATCAGATCGGATTGCAATTTTGAGAATACGTAGATATTTTAATGAGCTTAGTATATGTTAAAGTCAGAAAGTTGTATCTTTTATACAGCGCTTACAAATTAAGTTCAAAAATTAAATTATTGATTTGCGGGGGCAGTGGGCGTGGCACCTAACATTTGAAATAAACTTGATCAGCTTATAGCACACAGGAGTCTTCCTGCCAAATTTGGTAACTCTAGCTTTTATAATAGCTGAGATCTGTGCGTTCACACAGACAGACGGACAGACAGACAGACATGGCTCAATCGACTCGGCTTGTGATCCTGAGCAAGAATATATATACTTTATGGGGTCTGCCACGCCTCCTTCTGCCTGTTACATACATTTGCACAAAATTAGTATACCCTTTTTTGACCATTTTCAATGGTCGAAGGGTATAACTGGAAAGGACGCTTGGCGGAAAAAAGAGACATAGCCCGGCGCGAGTCGACAAACTTTTTGAGTGGAAAATATTATACGAGGAATATGAAAAAAATGTGGAGAACGGAAACGTAAGCTGTGTGGGAGCTACATGTGCGGGAAGGGGAAAGGGGCAGGGGTGGGGTGAAGGTGAGGGCGAGGCTGAAAAGGAGACCTAAAATGAAATGTGGAAAAAAGCAAGCCGAAAGTCAAATACGAAAAGCAAAAGCTGTCAGTGTGTGTGTGTGTGTGTGTGACGGAGTACTTAACACGCTGTTTGCTTGGGCAATCGAAGTGGTAGAAGCAGCAGGAGTGAGGAGGGGCTTGGATGGCTTAGAGGGGAAGGTAGGCGCGAGGCAAATTGTTGCCAAGCCAAATTTGATTGTCAAATGAGATGGGCGGCGGTTAGACAGTGCCGCAGACATAAGTAGAGGAGAGTGAGGATGGAGCGGGGAGTGGGGTGTGTTCAGCTTGTGGGGTGTGCCATAGCTACGCACTTGAGCCCACAGATAATACCGTTACTTAACATTTGAGGCGCAAACAAGGCAAAACTGAGGCCAAAAAGGCGCCGACGATAAGTTTTAGTGCGAGAGGGGAGGAAAACTGGCAGAGTGAGAGTTTAACTGTGTGTGTGTCTGCAGTGTGTGTGTGTGTGTTTTGCGCTGTGTGTAGCAATAAATGTCTTCTGCGGCTAGTGCCAACAACAACAACAACAACAAAAAGTTTCCGCTTAAGTGATACAAAATGCAAATACGCCGCCGACCAAGTCACAATTGGCAACTCCGGCATGAAGGGAGCAGGAACAGAACAATGAGGTGGAGGCGTGGCATACTATTTTGCCGTCTGCAAAGTCACTTGAGCAGGCCGCGCCGACTTAACTTTTATTTGCACAAGTCGATGACGGACGACGAAGACGGACAGACGCACAAAGGAGGCATGTGATATGCTCTCGTCGATTGTTGTCCTACATGCTGCTTGGCCCCCCTCCCTGCCTCGTGCCCTGCTGTCTTCGACCTCTCCTACCACTTCCTCTTCTTCATCGCAAAACTCACCATTGCCCAGCAGAGTCTGAAGAGCAAAGTTGGATGAGATTGGCCTAAGAGGCTTGTGCAGAGAATTCATATGTGCACCTTCCTTTTTGCCTTACTCAACTGGTGACAAGTCACAAGTCTATCAGCTTATGCAATATACATATATATCTTCGTGTAGTGTATTTGCTATACATTCATGTTCCAGCTGAAGGATGGTATGAGTTTTGTGTAGAAGGTTAAAGGAAAGATTTGATTCACGATGAAGACGATCGTGTTCTTTATATTTATTAAATTCATATTTAATTCATCAAACTTAATGGAATAAAACATTAAATATCAACAACAAATAATAAATATATGCCCATATGTATGTACATACAATATTCCAAATATATAGAAAGGATATGCCGCTCTAACTGCCTTACCCACATATAATTTCATGTTTGTCCGACTGGGTGCACCGACCTCGACTGTAAAAGTGGTGACCATGTGACTGATATGTGGCATTGGCAGCTTAAGATGAAATGTAAACACAAACACATCCCCTGACAGCGGGAACGCCCACTCGACGTAGCATCCTAAACCCTCTCCCACCCCTCTGCCCATTGCCCCCTCCTCCTTCTGGCGGCACATTGTTAAATTATGCGTGGCAGGCGGCAATGTTTGCCTTTGCCTTTTCAGCTGCTGCTGCTGCTTTTTCTACTTCAGCTTGTTGTTATTCTTGTTGACAGTTTTGTTATTATTATTATTATTGTTGTTGTTGTTGTTGTCGTTGCCTCATTTTGTCAGCTCGTAAAACGCAGCGTCTAAAAAATATCAAAAACTCATCTGCATGGCGGCTGCTGCATCATCTAAATCAACTCCCCGAGCAAGTAAAAAAGCCCTTGCCACGCCCCCTGCCTCCACCCATGCTAGTATGGTACTCCCCATGCTTTCCACAGCCGCCAGCGATAGTCCCATTTCTGGTCACGTCACAGAACTCGCATTTCAGGGGAGCGCCACGTGCTCTCGATGTTGTTCCATACACACATACACACACATATATATATATATATATACACACTTACTAGTGAATTGAGAATGCGTCTGTCGATCGTGACCAATTGAAGCATTTTATAGTCTCTCCCTCTCTCTCTCTCCCTCTGTCATATTTAACTGTAAAACCATCGCATATAGATAAACTTCCCGATGAAACACTTGACAACAGATTGCTGAGGCGTAAAAGTGGACGGGGAGAGTGAATATATATATATATATATATATATGCGCAGAAGAGTGGGGTGTTATAGAAGCCCAAGCTGCAAGAAGGTTTCTACAAAAACAAGAAACTTTCAAGAACTGTTTCATTCAGCTTGGTCCGAGTGTCGAAAGATAAGTAATTGATTACTTGGAAAAGGTTTGCATATTTATATTATAATAAGAAGAAGTATAAGAAGCTATAATGATTCTTTAACCAACCAATTTGAATGCCATAGAAAGCTTTAGTCATGCCGTACTCGAGTGTAGCCAGAAGAAGTGTTGAATAATGACTTAATTAGTGCCAAACCCAAAAGGTATCTCATTCAAAAACCGCTTAAATATTTGTTAAGCATTTATAAATCATTATTTTTCCCCACCAGCTGAATTATAATTGCCATAAGCAGCTTAAACCCCTTTTTAACAAGTCAACAAGTTGTTAACAAGATTAAAAGCGCATGAACTTTAATGTTGAAGGATAGCGCACTTGCAGCTTTCAAGGGAAATGCAGGAGGACTTTTGTCGGGTGCATCATTTGCAGTGTTGTCGAAGGCATAAAGCGAAATTTGTAACTAATACGGTACTCTCTCTCTCTCTCTCTCTCTCTATTTGCCAGGGCAGCAACTAATGAGGTCTAGCAAACTAGCAATCCCTTCGACAGAAAGGATTATGATGGAGCGGAGAGGGTGCTAGTGTAGGGTATGGTAGGTCGAACACCCCATTTTATTACTTATTTCTACATGATTAAAAGTCGCTGCGATTTGTTTATTTTTTTATTTTCTGAGTTTGCATAATAGGCCGGGCAGGCAGTCGGGTATGGAATCGGAACTCTGAAGACCTTCGGCGTGCAGGTTCTGAATGCTGTCGGTCCCGACTTGGGCATTGAATGGTTCTTCTCCCTCTTCTTTGCTTTCATTTGAGATTGCTGTTGGCGTTGTTCCGGTTGCCCGGGCAACCCATTAGTCGATGTGGTAGGGTCCCAAGGAAATGCCACTCCACTTCCTCACCCACTTCCACTCACAGTCTCCTACCCTCGGCTCATTCTCAGCTGTGGCCTCGCCTTGCTTTGCTGCTGCTCGGCACGTCAATTCAATACGTTTAAAAGTTCATTTGCTGTTTAGCTTGGTCATTATGTGCTCTGGCCAGCACGCCGTCCTCACTCCCCCCACTCTTACTCATCCTACCATCGCCTCCATCGGCCACCCTCGCTTGTCAGGCCTCTCTTTGTCGGCCTGGCCATTAAATGGGCACTCAATGTGTTTGTCTAACTTGCCATTTGCGATGATAATAATGTCGTATGGCCGTTACATTGATGCCCCTCGGCTGCCCGTTACGGCCGAGCGCACGGACAACCCAGACAGATGGACGGCAGGACGGACGGACTGCCAGTCGGACAGGAACCATAGAGCAGCGAGCATTATTGTAGATATACCATACCCATTGTTGTCTGCTTGTTGTATGTTGTATGTAGTCTACCCTATGTAATCCCGCGGGTATGCGCAGTTACCTGAGATCACTGTGCCAGCCTTGCGTACTGCAGCCTGGCCTCATTAAACGGAGCGGAAAGACTAATGAGTTTGCATTATGAAATTTAATATGACCAGAGAGATTGAATATGACAGGGTCTTAATTTAATTTAATCATTTAAGTCTTGCTTTAAGCTCTTAAACGGTATTGACTGCGAATAATCAGAGCTTTATTCGCCAGAGCTGGTACAGTTAAGTTGCATTATTGCAGCATTCTAATAATATGTAAGAAGTCTTTAAGGGACTTTGAGACAATGGCAATCTGTGTTATGTTCTACAGGGATTAAACAAGTTAACTAATAATGAATGAGGCATACTCCTTACTTATCATATGTAGAATACTTCTTCTTCTTCTTATTCTTTATTCTTTAATTAAATATAACTTCTAGTTCGTAAATTGTTTTTCAATTGAATCAGTTCGAAAACTTGTTTATTTTTCAACAAACTCATCTTGTTTTCATAGTAAGAGTATCATAACTGCGACCCTGCACTCTAAACGGATGTTCTCACACGCCCAAGCTCTACCTCTACAACAGGCTTTGGCACCCTTCCCCTCACTCTCTCACTCTCTCTCGCTCTCTCTATGTGGCCTCCCCCTGCCCACCAGTAGCTGCTTGTTTTTGTTGGCTGCTGTCGATGTATTTCCAAATCGTTTGGCTTGGCGTTTTGATTTCGTTATCAGTTTTTATGTTTATAAGTGAGACACACACACAGACACACACACACACACACACACAGTATACGTGTGTGTGTGCGATGTCTGAGTTTTATTTGTGCGCTGTTTGGTCAATTGGAAAACATTTCGTAGCAGACTTTTGGACGCCGGCCACGCCTCGCCTCGCCAACCACGTCGGGCGGTCGCCAAAGTGACGACGTTTTCCTCGGGTTGCTGCCGCCTGTTCTTCTTCTCGTTGTTGTTGTTATTGCTGTGGCTGCTGCTACTGCTCGGCATAATGGCGTCGTTATTATTTTGGCATTAAAAAGAATTAATACGCTTCAATGGACTCTCAACGTAAATAGATCGTTAGGCAACTTGCCAGCCAACAACAACAGTAGAAAACAGCCTGACTATTGTTACCCATCCTTTCTCGCCCCCACCCCCCATATTCTCAACCCCCTCTTTCTTTTTCTCTTGGTCCCTACCTCTTCTATCTATCTTCTCTCCTTCTCTTTCGCTCTTACTCTTCCGCTCACACGTTGCTTTGTCACGCAATCGCCCACAATTTTTGGCACTTCACATGCAAAAAGCAACGCACGCACACATGCTATCTCTCTCTCACATGCATGCTGTCTCACGCTCTCACGCACACTTCGGCATGTTGAGGTGTCTTTCGCTAGTTTTAAATGAGCCCAGCTATCCACTTGACCAGGCCATAACAGCGAACCTGTCGAGGTATCCGTTTCAGTTAGCTCCTTTGGGCTTCTCCTACTTGCTTCCACTCACTCACTCTTCAAGTATCTCTCTCTCTCTCCCTCTTTCTCTTTTTCTTCTGCACTCTAGGCCCCACTCTCATTCTTGGCTAACCTTTTAGTTTCGCTTTCTCCTTCTTGTGCCCTCTAAGCTCTTTCTCACTCCTGAGTTTCTTTCAACTTTCTTTAATCTCAGCTTGCTTATGGCTTCCATAGAGATGTTTAATGCACTGCTTCGCTTCGGGTGGGGTTCTTTCGTCTTAAAGCTCGTGTATCTTTTATTATAGTTCAAAGATGAAGGAGACACATTTTTCCAACACTATTTGTCATAGAACTCTGTCAATGTCTCTTTTCCCAATATTAAGCATTTTTTTTCTCTCGAATTCCTTCACTTGCATTTCTCTTCTTACATAATCATAGCCGAATCGCTTTTAATGCCTTAGGCAACCATATTCTACGTTTACTCCTTAGGCAACTTATTTATAATTGGCTTTCTCGTTTCGCCCAGCTTAAGCTCCTGTTGAGCATTTCACATACGAAATTTCATTTGAATTGCTCAATCAGCTTCTAAGTTATGCAAGAGAATTAATTTACCTTGCAACCGCTTTGGGGCTTTGGGTCGGAGACCTCACAGTCTTCAAAGCCGAACTGATTATGACGCTTGAGAAATACCGTTATGAAATTTCGGAATTCTAATTAATGTTCACTCACTTTGTAATTGTAATATGAATATGGATAATTTTCAGTTGAATAAATGTGGTTAATGTCGAATCGAATTCATATCAAAATTGAACATGGCATAAGCATGAATAACATATAATATATATATATAAATCTACTATATATTTATGTCGATGGGAGAGACTAATGTGATATGATGTACGCTCTGCACGAATGCGTCTATAATACGTTATTTGGGGAGTAGAATTGCGCAGAATTTTAGCATATTGGAATGTCAGAGTATATGAAACCATTTGCAGTTGCTAGACCTGAAATATATCCTGTAAATAAGTCACAGCTAATACTATAAGCTTGCATAGTTGTTTTGAGTTTATATTGGAACTTTGAACAGATTTATTGGATGACTAAAGTACATAGTGTTGAGTTTTCTATATAGGATGGTGTTTTTTTGAGTGTGTTGTATTTAGCAAAGAATACCGAAATACGTATTATGAAAATATAACTCAGAGACTCTCGTTTCTGCTATTTAATTGTCTTCAATCACCTTTCAGGGTGTTACCTGAATGTATGTTGTATATGAATATATAAAGAAACACTCAGTCTTTATCGAATCTAACTGGCCTCAATTCAATTAAGTCTGTTATTACTCTAAAAGAATATTAATATTATATATACATTAATTATACACATAGAACTGTATGTCTGTATAAACAGTCAAAAGATAGGTTCAGATCTCTGCCTTGCATCATATTCGCAACGTCTACAGGGTATACATAATTATAATAACGTTGATTATCTGCACACACCGCTTTTGGTTCGTGTTGTTGCCGTTGTTGTGGTTCGGTTTGGTGTGGTGCGGTGGGTCAATCGGGTTGAGTGTGTGCAACACACTCGAAACGCAATTTGAAATTTGCTCAGGCAGCATTTCAATTTAGTTGCATGCAAATATTTAGATAATTTCCAATGCTTCAGCTGCAACTACACACAACAGCAAGAGAGAGAGGGAGAGACATAGTGGGGGCGATAAGGTTATTCCGTTTAAGAGATGCAATGCATTCATTCAGTTTGCTGCCAGTGATAAATTCCTAATGGACACAACAACAAAGCTGGCTTGGGTATTTTCTATTTTCCATTTTCCATTTTGTCATTGCTTTCCACTTACCATTTTCGCATTCTCATTTTCATCTCTCTTTTGACAATTACGATTAGTATGTATTTTCAATACCAAAGGATTGCCTTTGGAGGAATTTCCACATTGAGAAACAAAGAGGAAGATACAGTTACGTTCAATATCTTCCTTAATTTGATTTTTAATTATTTGAAAAATTCAAGTAAATACCAAAATTTCAAATATACCAAAAATGTGCTGCATGCGCAACTCACACGTGGCCTCCTAAATTTCTAATTGAATGCACTGACTCCTCATTGGGCCCAAGGCTAATTGGCCACGTTTGTTTTTCTTCATGAGAACAGTTTATTGATAAAAGGTTTTTGAATATATCGTTCACGCTTGATTTGTTTATGACATACAAATGCAATATATACATGTATTGTATGTGTGCACCTGTATGTAGATGTTTAACTTAGAATGGCATTAAATTTCGCTCTGTTTGCTTTGAGCTTGACTGAATTGAATGAAAATGCAACCAGGTGAAAGCTTCAGACGAGATGGAAAAATATTGCAATTTTAAAACCAAATAAAAGTCATGTTTATGTGTAGTTGTAAGCTTATATCTTGATGAATATATGGTACTATACCAGAGTCCGTGAACTGATATCAAAGTTTCATTATAATTGGACGAAAGTCCAAGCGGGTGCTTAATGAAAGCAGATACCCTAGTTGGACGTGAAAAAGAGTGGCTTCTAACGACTGATAGGTACCCTAAGTGCAAACAAGAGATGTAAGGCTTGTCTGTATAGGGTATAGGGTAACGTGTAAGTCGTGCTTGCCCATTTGGCTAACATTATATGTAACTATTTATTGCTGTGCAAATCAATGCCGATTCAGCTGCAAAATCTGCTTACAGGGTAGTTTTGTGTGCGGTCAGGCAATGATTAATGCTGCAGAGAACGCAGCAAGGATCTAGGAACTACAACAACAAGAACAGCAGTTAAAGTAGCAACAACAACAGCAGCAGCTGCCGTAACAACTTGCGCAACATTTTTTTGCGCTTGTCAACATTTTGAGTAGCAATTTGGCTACGCTGTCGCCCAGCTCTGCCGCACACCCTTTTAAACATTTACCCCACCCCCTCCTTCCCACTAAATCCTTGCCTCCTCCTTTCCCGTCGTTGCCTGCATGTGGCACATTTTGAAAAATACGTAGCTACTGCGAACAAACGATTTCTGCTTTTGCTGCAACAGTTGCCGCTGTTCATCAAATGCATTTGATGACGCTGCTTGTGCCCTGCCACACCACTTGCCCCCCCTCTCTCATCTTTCGCTAGCCACCGCTGATGAATGCTTGGAGTTGAAACCAGCCAGAGATTACCGTTAGCCCAGTGCAACACTGCGTTTACTGCGACCATTTTGGGTAATGCCTTTTGCTGTGGTTGGCAAAGAGAGCCGAGGGGGGTAAGGGCAATGAGCCCGGAGGAAGGGGGCGCGGCAGTCGTTGTTGCCTTTTTTGAAATCATAAATATCAAGGCAGCAACAACAGCCAGTCGCTGTAACAACAACAACAACAACAAACACTTTGCATTTTGCTTGTGACAGTTGAAAAACGTTGAAAAGAAGCAAAACGCAGCTTGGGCTAATGAAGAAAGCAGAGTTCAAGGGGAAGAGCGAGAGAGCGGGAGCAGGAGGGGAGGGCACTGTGAGTGTAGGATAGACAGTGGGCAGAAGGAGGCGTAGCAGTTTATGATCTGTGCTGGCTGCCCTCAGTGCATTTGGCAATTATGAAATGCAGGCATGCACACAAACAGGCACACAAATACACACACACACTCACACACACACACACTGACTGGTGGCCATTTCCGTCTCATATCTCCCTACTCATCTCTCTTACCCTCCACGTGCGTAGCAAATTTAGAACAAGCGTAAAATTTGCAATTAAATGCCAAAGTACCACGGAAAGGCCACTGCCACGCCCATTGCTGAAAAAGGGGCGTTGAAGGCAGAGCGGGATAGAGACAGGGACAGAGACAGGGACAGGGACAGGGACAGGGACAGGGACAGGGACAGGGACAGGGACTGAGCGATGTGTGTGGGGACAGTGGACAAAATAATAGAAAAACGGACAGGCGGCAGGGGAAGCGTGGACGGGACTTCATAAATGAGGTCAGCTGCACTTCAGCGTTGTGACAGTTTTTGGCTTACAACGGCAGCAACAACAACAACAACAGCAACACCAATAATAACAACTGAAACAGCAACAACAACAATAACAATACAACAACAGCTGCAGCTACAACAACGTCTGCGGCGTGCAGGAAATAAAATGAAAATTGCTGTGCACATTGCGTATACGCGACGCTGGACACGACGCAAATAATGCCACGAAATGCATTAAAAACTGACAGCAAGAAAGAAGGAAAGAAAAAACGAAAGAACAACAATAAGAATATTGGAAAAACAGAAGCAGACTGCAACAAAATCAACGAAGTTTGTATGCGCTGCAGAAAGAATTGGCGCAAATAAAGTACAGATATTTCACATACTTGAGTTCTGTTGATAAAGTTCTGTGATCCAGATAGTGCTGCAGATAATACTGAATACTACATATGAAAAAACATTTCACTTAACAGAAGAGACAGATATAGAGAGTTATAATGGTAAAATTGCCACACCTTCCATTATGCCATACACCCTTTTGGCAGCAAGCCTCAACTAGGGTATTCAACAATGAGACAACAAGAAAATGACACAAGGTTTCGATTCCCCATATAAAGTACGTAGTTCGTATAAAGCCATAAATGGAAGCGGGCGGGGGATAGGAACTGTTTGAAATGCTTGCGCTGAGGGTCGTTGCAGAAGGTGGAAAGGCAAAAGGGGTGGGGCAATCCCATTGCCGGCAATTGGTGAGCTGGTGCACTGACACTGTCAACCGTTACATTGACCCCGAGAACCCACAACAACGGCAACAACAATAACAGCAGCAGCAACACGATGAGGGCAGGCGGAAGATTCACAACATGACAAATGATAAATGGGCAAAGGATACGCAATGCAGCAGCACAGAAAGTGACAGGACAGACAGCCGGACAGACGGACAGCTGGAAAACACGATAGCAGTAGCAGTTCCAGATTCCACATATCAAACGTTTGTCAAGCCTGTGACAGTTAGTCGCCTCAGCGGGTATTATGCATTTCAGAGGCATCATGTCGCCTTAAAACCGCCATCATGTCAATTGGTAAGTGTTTTGGATCGTCCCTAGAATAAGTGCAGCAATAACAGCTTGAAAGTGCTTGCGGAAGTGGCTCAGTTGAGGTGGTAACCGAAAGGAACCTCCTTAGAAAGAGGATTTTCATTAGAAGAAAGCTGTTATGACATATGTTACAATAACTGTTTCTCTATCATATTTCTGAGATGGAATTAAAGGAATCCCATGTACCCTATGATTGGAAGCAGATTGAAAAAGTGCTATGGCGATTTGAATCGGCATTCCTCTAATTGGCCAGTTTATAATAACTGAACAATCGGAACATTTTTCGTCTGCACTTTTTTCTACCTCTCGCTGTCGTAAATACTTATGGAAATCAGCGCAACTGTCGGTCCCATCAATATGCAATATCAGTCACGCCCACGGGGGCGCTCAAATTAATTGATTCGAACAATTCAAACGATTTGCACATTAAAAAGTCCACTGCGCCCAGTCAAATCAAATTGAAATGCCAATGGACGCCGTCGACGCTGTTCGTCGGCCGTCGTTCACCATTCAACATTCGCTTTAGTATCCGCAGCGCCATACGCCAGCAGGGCATCCGCAATGGATCCACATCCGCATCCGTTGTGTATGTGTGTCTGTGTGTGTGCGTGTGTGTTATGTCCATTTCAAGCGAAAACTCTCAGCATGAATTTAATTTTGATTTTTATTTGGCTTTTATTCGGTTTTTAAACGTCGAACGATTTAATTGAATTGCACGCGACCCAGACACGATTTCCGGCTGACCTCCGCTTTTACCCCTCTCCCCTGCTTTATTTTCCCATCTTGCTGTGATTATGCAAAGTGGCGCCCAACGTTGGGCAATGTGTGGCTAATTTCATCGTTCCGTTGCCCGGATTTGCCTTTTCCATGTCACTGCAAATTGAACAAGCAACTTGCAACTTGCAGCTGAAGTCTTTGTGACTTCCCTACATCGTCCCCCCCCACTAATAGTATTCTTTGCTGACTGCATGTTTATCTAGCTGTCTGTATGTCTGTCCGGACATTGCATCCTTCTTTAAGTCGTTGGTGGCCACTCGAGGGCGCTTTGACAAGCGTCTCGTTCAAATAGGCCACAATTTCAAGCTCCATTTCAGTCGACATCTTGAACAACTTAATTTGACAGACAGACACGCCTTCGGCTGGTCTTGTTGATTTACCCAATTAAAACGGGGCACTTAAGTGATACACAAACTGTGACGCAATAGAAACAGAAATTCCATTCCAACAAATCAACAAAACGAGTCTTAAAAGCAAGATAAAACTGTGCAATTAATAACACTATCCAGTTGAACCTTGAACAAAACAATTCATATTACGAGTTATACAATAAGATGAAGATAAGTATGGTAGTAAGGGATGGCTAAAAGGGTCACTAACGACATGAACTCACATGACGAACTCGTAATAGCGTGACTCCAAAGTTTTTATTTATTTTATTTATAAACACCCTAAACTGAGGATTCAAGCGCTTTCTTGCAATGCATAAATCATCGCACAGCATGAGAACAATACACATATCACTAATATGGTGATTGACCTTTTGCTATATATGATGTTTAATATTATCAATCGGCTTCAACTTGCTACTTCAGACCATTTAACTCAATAAACTGTTATTGGTATAATCCCACAAACTCCTCGGGGAAAGAACCAACAAGTGCACAAAGGAAATCAATCAATTGCAACTGAAATATTACGCATACGCAGCGATGTACAACAAGCGCATTATTCAAGGCCCGTACCAAACTTAGTGGGCTATTAAACTGAAATCTGAAATAAAATGAACTCGAATGAAAACTAATCTGAATGAATTGAATAGAACTCAAATGATTGATTGATGGTCCGCTGAATAGCAGAACGGACGGAAGGACGGACGGAAGGATGGACAGACAGTTGCGTAGCATTTCCATTAAGGCAAATTTCCATGCAATTGTTTTAACCCAGATTCGTTTTAGATGGTTAACAGTTTGACTGGGAGGAGCAGGTTGAGTGCATTACATAATTGAATTCAATTATGCACACGGCCTCGATTTGTGTGTGTTGCAAGTCGATCAATCAATCACACAATCAGGCAATCAATCACACAGTAGGCAGCACTAATAACGGAAAACATGAGAAAACAAAAAGAGGAATGAAAAACATGAGTTTTTTGTAATGTTATTTGCGGGCTTAGGCAAATCCCAGTGAGTTGTTGTTGCTAGCCAGGATTGCAGCAGCAACTGTTGCTGTTATTGTTGCATTGTCAATTACCGCTGTTGTTCCGATTGATGTTGCTATTGCTGTTGTTATCGTGTTGCCGTTTAATGCACTTTTTGATTAATCACTGCCAGTTGCAGCTGCGGTACCTACCATGGGAAGCATAGGAGGTGAAAGCCAAGGGGGACAATGCTAAGGGGTCGGCAATGTGGCAGACGAATCTGAGCTCACTGTGCAACCAAATGTCAATTTCATTTGACACTCGTCACAAATCGAGTCACCGAAAAATGTCAACGCAAAATGCGAATGAGAGAGTTTCGCGGTCTATGCCATTGTGTCCTTTCTAAGCACGGTGTGTATGTGTGTAGGAGTGTGTGTGGGAGTGTGTGCTGCTGTGTGGCAGGTGTGTGCATAGGTGGGGGGGGTGTGTGTCTATGTGCGTTAATTTGATTTTAATTATGTAACAAGCGCACAGCAGCGAAATGTTGCTGCGGTGCAGCTCATGTTGCTGCGGTGCAGTTGGTGTTGCTGTTGCATTTGATTCGCTTTCAATTCCCTCTCGCTAGGGTTGCCCTGTTCTGTGGTTAATCAACTGGCCGTTGTCGTTAATATTTTGATCGAGTCGAGTCTAAATGCAGCACGTGCCACATTTCGCGCCACCACGGAGCAAGCCACAAAAGTTGACAATTAAAAATAATTTGAAATGCAGACACCGAAAATGGGCGACACAATAAAAGCGACACGTTGCCAGGCGCATTTCATTAAAATTTCAACTCAACGGGTGAGAGACGAAGAGGAAGAGCAAGAGAAAGAGAGACGGGGGTGAGCACTTGACAGCAGGAACGCCCATTACACACACGCATACGAGCGAGTCGACGACGCGCAGCGACAGCAATTTAAAATTAGTAAAAGTTAAAGCAGAGCAAGGGAAGGATAGAGGGGGAGAAGGAGTGACAGCAGTGGGAGGTGGGAGCTGGGTGCTGGGTGGTGAACTGGGCCGCGGCAGCTGAGGTTACGCTAAATGGGAGCATCCCGAGCTGCCCTGCAATTAAAAACAAGCAACAAAAGGCAAGAGCAAAACAACGAACAGAACAAGCTGAACAAACTCAAACGAAACTTGAATACGCTAACCGAAAAATGAAGAGAAAAGTTCTAACTAACCTCACTATGTGTTCTACATAATGTTGGCCTAACTAAGCTCGAGCTGCGATCAATTTGAACTAGTTGCCGGCTGAACTGCCTGCATGGCTAGGACCCAAGTTAGTGTATGGCGAAAAATCAACTATTGGCTGTGTTAGGGAAGTTGTGGGGGCAAGCGAGTTAGAGGGAAGCAGGGGGTAGTGCCTAGAGGGTAGAGGGTTAGGGGATAGTGGGTTAGGGGATAGTGGGTTAGGGTATAGGGGATAGTGCGCTAGGAGGAAGCGTGTTTGAGGCTAGTCGGTAAGGCAGTTTTGGGTTAGGGCCTAGTGGGTTAGAAGGACAGAGTGCAGTGAGTTAGGGGATAACGGTTGCTGGTGGTTGTCGGTGGGGGCACTGTGGGTTAGAGGGTAGTGGGTTATGGGTTTCGTGTGCGGGTGTCGTCTGTCAGCTGAAACTCAAAACGTGCTGCTAAACTGCTGCCTTTTACAGCCAACTTTCCGCATCTGGCCGCATCGCATCGCTGCAAAGCCTGTCAACTGACCTCTTCTCCACTAGCACCCTATACCCCCCTCGTTCCCTCCCCCACTCTCTACTTTGCGCTGTAGCAGTCTTTCATCCGGCCAAGTGCCGTTGTGCTTGTTCCTGTGGCAGTTTTAGTTTCGTTTTTTTGTGCCTACCTCCGTCTCACATCCCACTTGATCTGTCTCTCTTTCTCTCACTCCCGTTTGGCTCTGCTGTCAGCAATGCGAGGCCAGCTTTATGGGCCTTTAAGCGTGCAGGCCAAGCCGCTTAAGTGGGCTGTTAAGGGCTTGTTAATTTTATTGATACCCCACGCTGAGATCGAATACAGCTTTGGCTCCCAACGGAGCCAACAACAAAGCAACTGGAGCAAGTGCTGGACTGTCCACTCGACGTTGACATCGCCGACACATGTTGCGGTTGAGCTGCCTGCTCGAAACTGTGTGCTATGTATGTTGTGTGAGTGTGTGTCGAGCCTAGCAGCACATTTGGCTATGCCATGAATTCACTGCAAACGCTTGAACAACTCTGGCTAAACTGGTTCTGCTGCCTACATAAAGTGTACCACTCTCTGTCATACACACCTGTCCTCTCTTTCTCTCTCTCTCTCTCTCTTGTCTCTCTTCTTTGGCTTGTACTACTCGCTGTGCAGACTGTCACAAAGTGACATTTTGAAAGATCCACAAGAAAAGGAGGGAGATAGGTAAAGAAAGAGATAGCTAGATAATGAAATTTAACTGAAATAAAAGATTTAATTGGTTGTAGTATAACATACTCACAACTTGCATGGCTATATCTGACATACAGTTAGGTGAGTTGCTCTGCTACATTTCATTTACCAGATTTATCCTTCTGTGTTTGAATTGTTTCACTCTATTAGTGCCTTAGCACTTTCTTCCGTTTTACTTTGTCGAAACTTTTCCTCCTTCTGATTTACAATCTTCGCTTTGCTTTTCCGCTGCATCCTTTCTCTGTGGTAGAGCTTTATATCATTAAAAAAAAAATATTTCTTAACCTTGTTTCGCTATTCTTGCATTTCGTATTCATGGTTTCGTACTTACCAACACTGTGACCCCATTGCATCCCATCAATATAAAATATTTAAATTCTTTATGTCGAATTTCATTTTATTCAAGTTATTCCAATCGTTTAGTAGCCTTACATAGTTTCCCTTAATCTTTCAGCTTTGACATTCATCGCTTTTCTTCTTTTCAGCTTTTTGGTGCTCGCTCAAATCGTTTCATTCGTATTTGGTTTATCTTTCGCATTTTTGGCTATCTTTCTTGGCTATATATATGTATGTATTTATATATTATATATATATAGATATATATATATATATATATATATCTTGGCATGCTTTACATACACACACATACATATATATCAATTTATCAGTTAAATCGTAACTTAAGTTAAATAACAATCACATTTACTTATTCTGTTTTCCGTATTTCTGTATTTTCCACCTGGTTTGACTTTTCATTCTCTTTTCGATAAAAAAAAAAAAAGACAACTACCTGCACCTCTTGTCTAGTTTATGTTTTATATATTTACGATTATATAATGTATAAGTTACTCCATTTATAGCATATAATATATATATTTAATAATTTATTAAGTGCCTCCCACAACGAAATTGTCAATAAAACAATTGAAACAATCAGAGGAAACAACAATTCAAAATTGGGTAAACTTAAAGAATAATAACTTTCGCCTCGTTTCGTTTCGTTTCATTTCGCTTCGTTTCGTTCCAAAAAAAACTAATCGATCATCGCTATATAACTTGCTATATCCTTTGGGTATTGCATAGAATTTTCTACTTGTATAAAATACGCGCCACTTGCAGTGCACGCATTCACTGTATTCAATTTGATTCATTCATCGATTGATTCATGTTTTCTTTTACTTTTCTTTTTTGTATGTTTCTTCATCTTGAAATCTTGACTTGTGTTACTTGTATTATGAAATGTTCCATTTAAAGTTTCCGTTTATCTTTATGTTTCGGTTGTATAATTATTTATGTAGAGCAAATATTTGATTTTTTTTTTTATTTTTGTTTTCGTTTTAGTATTCGTATTTTTCTTTGTGTTTACTAAGTATTCCAATTATTTAGCTTAAATCATACGTAGTACATTCATATTTGTTTATATAGTTAATGCTTTGCTCTGAATCTGAAGTCCTCATTCTGTAGTTTACTTAGTGAGTGTGTCTATGAGTGAATCTATTCGCTAGTCGCTAGTTTTAATTTTAAAAAGATTACACAAGTTAAGTTCGTATATTGTATAAATTTTCGGTATTGTAAATTGTGTTCATCTTTTTTGTTCCGTTCTCTTTGTAAATTTCGGCACATTTGATTACATGTCATGAGAAAGAAATCGATAAAAACTATATATATATATATCTCAATGTTATCTAGTCTTGCAGATTTTGTCTATCTTAGCCAGAACAATTATGCCGATCTAAAGAAACTTTGCAAATCGCACTACTGTGACATTGATAGGTCTGCAAACCGGATTTGAGCGATCCAGTGCATAGGATAAACCAGTTCATTTAATTAGTTACTGTAGCAAAAGTAGGATAATCTTTAATAGCTGTTGGTTTTCGACTATTTAAAGTTGTTCTTCAAAATGTGTTCAGTTGGCCCGAATGGCTTCTTGACGGTGTGATTCAAGGAAACTCTAGCAGTTTCCTCACACTAAATCGGATAATAACTGAGGTCGGATTAGTGTTTGCTTTTTTTCGGAGTGCTTCATCAAGCAATCTGAGAGCCTGTTGGCCTACAACAACAGAGTTATATTGACGCTGTTGCTTGTTAAAAAGTTAATTGAACGAATGGCTCAAACAATTCAACTACAAATTGCGCACATATTAATAATGCATTTGATTATTGTGTTAGTACCGCAGCTTGCTTGCATATCTGGGGCATGATGAGTGGGGGCGGGGCCTCTCCAGTGATGGGGATTTTGTTTTGGCTTATTTTGTAGTTCGTAGATAGACATTTAAATAGCATTCGCAAATAGACAAACAATTAATTATGATTTATTCTCATATTTATCGCAATTGAATTGTTCTTACATATTATTGTTATTTATTTCGTATATTTGTTTGGTATTTTTTTGTTGTTTTTTTTTTTTCATTTTGGTATTTTGCTTGTAATTTTATCTTTAGTAATATTTTGAAAATCAACAAACAGTTAGTTGGAATAATTGAAATATTCTCTCTGTTGTTTTTAAGGTTTCGGGTTTCCATTTTTAGCAAAATGTTTTAATTATTGCAGCACTCGCTATGCCAAAATGGAAACGAAAACATAAACTTTTTACTGTGTTGGTATTTCATTACTTAGCCTAGAAGGGCGCAGAGTGTTTGAGGGACGGGGGACGTGGGACGTGGGACGGGGGGCTTGTGGGCTATTTAGTTGTCTTAAAAAAAAGTTCTTTAAAGTTACCATATTAATTTTGTATTTTGTTGTTTAAGGTTAAGTGCGTTAAGTACTCGTTCGCATGCGTGTCTTAACGTGTCTGTTTTGCTTACCAGCTTTTCATTTCTTTTCGTCCTTTTTCTCTTCAGCACCTTCTTCTTAACTGCCATTCACATCGACGGCGAGTGGCACGGTCACGACCGGGTGGATACCGTTGCTCAGTCCGCCGCCGCAGAGCGATGAGGCCGCTGTAGGGGATGCTGGTGGCGATGCTGGCGGCGTCAAGGTCGACGGTTCCTCGGCGCCAACTCCATTGGTTGGTGGTGGTGCTGTTGGAGCTGATGCTGCGTCTGTTGGTGGCGGCACATCCGCGTCTGTTGCTGGTGGGTTCTGGTGCTTGCCATTGCCAAGCACCCCTGAAGCTGGTGGTGGCTCCTTCTGTTCCTTCATCGCCTCCTCGTCATCCTGTGTCTTGTGCCCATTGTCGATTAGCGGTGGTGGTGGTGGTGGCAATGAGTCCAATTGATTCGTTTCCATAAGCGTGTAGTCGTTCAGCTCCTTGATCTCCTCGTTGGAGGGCGGCGCCGGCAGACTCATCAGGCTGTCGTAGCCGATCTCAGAATCGAGAAACTTCTCGGGTAATTTGGCTGGTGCAAAGGACTCTGGCTCCTGTTGTGGCTCTAGGTCCTGTTCGGGTTCGGGCTTGGTTTCTTTTTCTACCTCTGGTTGTTGCTCTATCTTCGTCTCTAGCTCCTTTTTCGGCTCAGCCTTTTCCTCCTGCTGCTGCTCTACATTTTCGAAGGCGGCAGGTGCTGGCAATGGCAACTCCTGCTGCTGTTTCAACTGCTCCAATTTCTCTAGCTCCTGTTGCTTTTCTTTCTCCACCTGCTCTCGCTGTTTTTCCATTTCCCGCTTCTTCTCTAACTCGCGCTCTTTCTCCAACTCCCTCTGCTTCTCCAACTCCTTCTCTTTCTCTAACTGCCTCTCTTTCTCTAACTGCCTCTCATTCTCTAACTGTCTCTCCTTCTCCAATTGCTTCTCCTTCTTCAATTGCATCTCCTTTTCCAACTGCCTCTCTCTTTCCAACTGCCTCTCCTTCCCCTGCTGCTCCGCCTGTGCCTGATCATTCTTCTGTGCCTCCTGACTCACAATCAGCGGAGCACTCAGCACCTTGGCAGCACTCCCAGCATAGCCAGGCTGTTCGATGACATAGAGCTCCTGGTTGCCATAGGAGTAGCGTTTGTTCGAGTCACTGGACGAGGTGGAGCTCAGATCGGACTGCGACAAACCGGTTTGCGATTGTTGCTGCAACTGGTTCTGTTGCTCCTCCTCGGCCAGTTGCTCCTCCCTCCTCGATCAGGTGTAGCCCGGTGCCGGCAACAGTTGCCGCTGTGAAATCGCTTGGCGGAGCATGAATCTGTACCTGTTCGTGATTTGGAGGCAGCTTGCGATCCTCAACGGTTTGCTTTGTGTTGCTGCTGTTGCTATCGAAGGGTAGTTCAGTTATGTCGCCGGAAGTGGTGCCAGCTACAGGCCCAGCCAGGGCCGGACTTTCAGGCATCTGCTTGGAGTCGATGCCACGTGCCACTTCCACAACGAAGACGCCATCCTTGTCCGTGTGCATTTTGGTCTCGCGTGCGTTGCGCGAAATGTCCTGCAAAGTGAAATCAAAGTCAGAACAAGGCTCAGTGAGGACAACGAGACAACAAGGTGTGTGTGTGCAGCAGGCAACAACAACATAAACAACAACAACAACAACAATGACAACAACAAGGATAACAACAACAATGACAAGGACAACAACAGAGAGCACAACAGCAAGTGAAAGTTGCCACAAGCAGCCGCAAGAGCCGCGCAGGTAGAGGAGGGACAGGAGACAAATCGAGTGCCTGCCATGCGGAAAGTGTCGAAAATTGCATTTGCATATGCTTCGCTTGTGGCACATTTACACCTAACACACACAAACACACACACACACTTACAGAGTGAGAGAGACAGACAAACAGATAGAGAGAGAGAGAGAAATAGTGAGGGTTGCACCTGATTCGGGAGAGTGTGCAGGGGAAAGCGAGTCAGTTGGCGGCGAAGGCTAAAGACTTCCTGGGGCTGTTCTGACAAATAGCTGATACTACAGAGAGACAGAGTTGGAGTGGTGGTGGTGGTGGAACGAGCACATGGTGGCAGGTAATAGGACACAGGGTGATTCATACGCACAGGCACAGACACAAAGACTTTGCTCTGTCAAAATGCAGGACTCATATTACAGGGACAGTCACATCATTTGTTGGCAGTGACTGAGACAGAGAGAGAGAGAGAGGAGTCCTTAACCAACTAAACACACGTGCGAAAGAGATAGACAGACACTTATGCAAGCGACAGCAGAAAGAGATGGCTATACAACAGTTTGTTACTAAGAGAAATCCGCAGAGTCAAAGATATTCGAAGGATTCGATAGTTATTCGATAGTTTAACGATTAACTTTTATAACAGTATTTCGATTTTATATGTATCATTATGTTTGGATAGGAAGGAAGGAAGTTACTTGTTAGTTTTGATAGGAACTGAAATTCAAACAAAAAGTATATGAATATTACATTATTGCATAGTTGTCAGTTAAGAAGAGCTAGAAAAAAGAGACAGCTTATGGTATTATGTATATGTATCTCATAGTTATAAGGATAGAAAGTGCATTCAATAGACACACACACACTTAGAATATATTATAATAAATAATATCGATCCTGCTAGTATGTACAAGAGAGCGAATGAGACAGGCACATAAGATAAGACAACTTTAACATCAACAACTCTAACTACATACAACAACAATAAGAGTAAGACAAGCGAACTATGTCACACAGCAACAGAGACAAAGACAGAGGTAGTGTAGAAAGGCTTGTGGAGATGCGAGCAAGAGACAAACACACACACACAAGAGATGCCAAGGAAAGACAGAGACGGACAGAACACACACCTTCACTCCTCGACAATTGGCTCTATCCCAGGAACTGATTCAATTCATTTGAACAAAGTAAAAGGAAACTAGTTCTCTAGGGAACCAGGACTAATCTTATAATAAAAGTGACTCTCTTTTTTGAAATTTCAGTTCGATGAACTAATTAAATATAAATCTGTTAGAGGCTTCGGTGTGCGGTTCTCGCTCTGTCTACCCAAAGCGGTGCGTGAAAACGAGACGACAACAACGAGAACTGGCAACAGGCAATGCCAGCATGAGAAAGAGGGACGACTGCTAACTTACAGCTGTTAATCGACTGTTCACTATCAATTAACAGCACGCTAGTCTCCACTTACGTGTCGCTCTTCGGTGACAACAATCAGGTGATTGTCTTTGAGCGTCATCTTGGTCACAGAACCGCTAAATGCAAGCGCTTCCGCAGCAGGCGTTGCAGTTGTAGTGGGCATGGCCGTCGGTGTGGGCGAAATTATGGGCGTGGCTATTGGTGCCTCGAATTGAAACTCGATACGTTGCACTCCGCTGGCCAAAGCAAGCGACATGGAACGCATCAGTTCGGAATTCGAATTTGAATTCGAGGTCGAAAATGTACGTTGCAAACCGGCAACTGCTGCTGGCGACGGCGACGACGACGACGACGATGAGTAGGAGGAGGAGGCGGAGGAGGATGCAAACTGTGAACTGCAGGACTGTAAAGGATAACAGAAACGCAGAATGTGTTAGTGAAGAGTCCATCGTGCACACACATGTACATTCATACTCACACCAATATAAATACGCACACAAAAGCACACACACACACACACACGAATTCGCATACACGCGCTCTACCAGAGACTTTTCCTCGCAGAACTATGGAAACGTTTTGAATGCATTCAAATTGCTCTGGGAAATTCGGCAAATGCTTTTCGCAAAATAGTTCCCAGCATTGTTGCGTGGGCATCATGCGAAACTCAGCCAGCCTAGCGGCAGAAGGGAGGATGAAGGGAGGGGCATGGCCAGTGAGGCGTTAGTTTTGGTTCATTTTTTTATCTTGACAGCATTTGCGTTTAAATTTCAATTGAAGTTTCTGTTGCGTACCTTCTACCATTCTCCACAATCTTATTCACTCTCCTTCATCTTCATCATTATTATCATCATCTTCTTCTTCTGGTTCTACTTGAACTATGTGGGCACTTACCTCATGTTTGGAGTCCTGTCCCTGGCCCTGTTCGCTGTCATTGCCAGCGGCGCCTGAAGTTGCATTCTTGTTCAGCAAATAACTGTAAAAAGACAAAAATAGTCAACAAGAGAGGGAGAGCATGTTAGAGTGAGAGGAAAGTTAAGTGAGTGTCATTAAAAAAATCTCATGCATTTCAAATGTCGTTGGAAATTCTTCACAATTTGTTGCCTACTTTTCGGCGCAAGGCTGAAATAGTTGACTGACTTGAACGGGGCGTGGCTGTAGCCATCTGCCTGAAGAGTGGGCAACATTAGAGGGAACAAAAGGGAGGGAAGGCATAAGGGGAAGACAAGGCATAGTTCAAGAAAGTAAAGAAAGAGAAGGAATAATAAATTAAAGAGATCTAATCTTGGATTCCTATGCGGAGAGGTGCTGCCCATCTGCTTATATAGTGAATAAGTGAAAGGAGAAAGTGAAAAAGAAAGAGAAAAGGGAGAGGACATGGAAAGAAAGAGAGTGGAGTAAGTGAGTGAACGAGGATCATACCAATTTGTAAAGCTAACCAAAGTGCTACCCATCTTAATGAAAGCTACTCTTCTGTGTGTGAGCATATACATAAGGTAAAGAAGTGTAGAGTGCCTTGAATGTTGTTTGTATAAGACAAGCTGATACTACTCCCTTCATTTACCAGGTCCATATCACACGTTTCCCTTTGCTCTGCCCTTTGGCACTTGCCTCTTTTCCTGTTTCGCACTCTTTCTTTCTTTGAAGACCCTCAAATTCTACTTTCGTTTTTAATGCGTTTCTCTGGGCAAATATTGTGGCACACACACCCACCAATCACACACACACAACTAATTTCTCGTCTCGACAGTTTATTGTGCAATTTCCTTTGCACCCTCATTCGTGTGGTGTGTGAAAGAAAGGCGAATTTTATTTCCGTTGCGCATTTGTCGACTTTCATCTGCGTGTGGCACCTTTTTTGTGGGAACGTTTTGCGGTTTTGCCGTTTTGACGTTTTATGCGTTTCTTCACTGCCTTGTTAGCTTTAGCTCCACACCCCCACCTCCTCCCCCTCTGCTTATTCTTCTGCTCCATATTCACTTTGCTTTCTACGCTTTCTTTCTGTCTGTCGCCGTGGCAACTTCCGCTTCCGGCATCGTCGTCTTCTGACGACAGGCGTCGCGTTGATTTGTGGCGCCTTTTTATTTTTTTTTTTCGGGCGGCTTTTAGCTTGCCACCTCAAGTCGAGAGTACCAGGCTACTCTCCCGACTACCCTCCATTCCCCTCCTTCTCTCTTTTTACCAACTTCTTCCTGATTTTATTTTGTTTGGCATTTAGTGGCAGCATATAAAAGCGACGGCGGCAACAAATTCCCATTTACGTGTGGCAAGCTCGAGATTTATAGAGGCATCGCTTGCCCCCTCGTTCGAAAGGATGTGTGTGCTGCCATTGCGTCGCATGCCACGTCCCACACCTTGCCCTGTATCCCACTTGAGTTGCAGATTTAGTTGCTGCCGGCAAAAGAAATAAAATGCCAGAATGAAGCTGATAAATGCGATTTGCCACGCCTCCCATACCAATAACTCCCCTGTGTATTATGTATTACTAGCTGTAGCTTCTGTTCCACCTGCCTTCTGCTGAGCGCGTCCAGGTAACCCTTTGATACGCGTTTTTATTGCTTTAAACTGACAGCGACATCAGCAACTGTTGCTGCTCGTGTAGTCATTGGGGTAGGTTGCCCTTTGAAGAAGACAGCAAGGCAGGGGAAGGAGGGATAAGTGAAAGTTAGTTACTCCACATTGCCGCCAGGTGGCAACTTGGCAATTGCCACCCAATAACGGCGGTTTCAACTTCGTTGCGCATCACTTGCAATTATGTTGCGACCTGAAGGACATCGCAGACAAGTTGATTAGACAATCGCCCTGGGGTACAACCAGATGAAGGTGAAGAGAAGGAGTAGAGATAGAAATAAAGTAAGAGAGCTGCAATAAGGTGACCAGATCGAACTAGGCAACTTAGATAGTGGGAAAAGTTGTATTTGAACAAGTTGGAATTGGATTGCAAATGGAATTGTTAAGGGAATTGTTAAGGGAATTGGGCTCACTGCTCTGTAATACCAACAACAGGTTACATTAGAAGCTTGAGTAAATTATAAATGGTTAGAGTGTCTTCAGTTTGTAGAAGGACATAATAGTTAGTCTTTGGGATAGATTGCATATTTAGTGAAGGCGTCTTGGAAAACATTCCAAGCTTCATTTTGGTTGTCATCTTCTAATTTATAGTTTCATTCATCTTTTTTTCTTCTTCCATTTTGATGTGTTTGCTTGTTCACAGTTCTAGTTCGTTCGTAGTCAGGTCACAGTTAGGTGGTACCCTTTTGGCTACCCTTTCACTTACCGTACAGCGCAGTACATAGAGGTCAAGAGTCCTGCTGGCAGAATGACAATGATCAGACCCATCGACACGGCGAAGAGATTGAGAAAACCTGCAAGGCAAGTGAATAAGAGGAAGAAAGGGTTAGAGTTAGATCAATCTTCTGTCCATATGATGTCATCCGTTAAAACTCACCATCATAGTCAGCTAGTGGGTCCTCGGACAATGCTGTGGCATTGCCTATACGCTCCGACAATTGATTACCGCCATGTAGTAACGGCGCCATGGCCGAAGCCGTTGCAACACCCACATTGGCTCCGCCACTTCCTCCTCCGCTCTCGTTGTGCTGCTGCAGCGTTGCATTGAGCAGCTCCGCCACGGGCAACTGATCGCGATGCAGATGACTGTAGGGATGTCCGTGCTGCTGTTGCTGTTGTTGCATGCGATGTGCGGGACTATCGAAGGGGTAGGATCCCTCGACACCATCGAAGCCGCCACCAGCACCATCATCGATCAGATCGCCGCCATACTGAATCGAGCTCTCGATAACATCCGAATCACTGCCCAGTCCCATGCCCAGGCTATTGCTTTCGATATCGTCTTGACCACGTCCTGACATAAGTTCCCCAGGCATATAATCGATCTCCTTCAGCTCGATCTGTGGTGGTAGCTCCCCAATGACGGGCACACCGATGGCCAGATCTGGCAGCACTGCCGGCTGTATTATAATGTCAGATTGCACTGGGCTCGCCGATGGTGGAGGCAACGATTGCTGCTCTACCTCAATGACCGATTCGCCTACATAGGTTACGTCTAGAGGTGGTGCGCCATCTCCCCCCGCCTCCCATCGAGGGACTGCGTAGAATCTTCAATGCATCTGAGGTTTGATGCAAGGGCGATAGCATAATATCCTCCGAGGAGCTACGCTGTGACTGCTGCGACTGATCCAGCACATAGCTAGCCGGAAAGAATTGATTCTCCAGCTGCATCTTGCGCTGCTGTTGCTGTTGCTGCTGCATCTCGTTGCTGCTGGCGGTGGGTAGCGACTCACCCACCTTCACCTCCGTGTTGGATATATAGAAAATCGTATCGGAATCACGATCGATGTTCGGCTTGTTTCGTGGCGGTGGCGGCGGCGGCGGTGGATGTGGTGGCCGTGGCAATCCCAGCTCACGATCTGCCATAAACAACTCATCAGCATCCTGCTGTGGTGGCCGTATCGCCGGTGGCTGCCCATTGCTCAGGTGCTCCGAGTTGTTCTCCGTGCTGGAGTCGATTATCTCCACAACGAGTATCTCATCGTTGGGTTTACCTGAACCAAGATTGCTGCTGTCGTCATCATTTAATCCACCAGCTGGTGGTTGGCGGTACGAGAATTCCAGATCTTCACTCTCGCTTCCGAAAGCCTCCGAAACATTAATGTGTATCTCAATGGCAGCCGGTTGTGGCTTACCTAGTCCCTCGGCTGGCTGCGTGGAGACATCCGCTCGATCGATAACGTATTGTGTGAAGCGCTCCTGCACCACCGGGGAACTGGGCGGACGAGTGGTTGCCACTGCCGGCTCTAGTGGCATCGGATAATAACCCTGATTATCGCGGAAATTGGTTGAGGCAACAATTGAATCCACCGTCGAGTCGTAAACTTCGATTTGTATATCGGATATTTTGGATTCAGTGCGGGGTGGCAGTGCGGGTGGTGCAACCACACTGATCTCAGCCGATGGCAAGGGCAGGCGTGTGGTGCTGGTCTCGGGTACCTGGAAAACTGTGGTCGAGAGCACCGACTGTGGTTGGGGCTGTACTGGCATCGGTACGGCAGCAGGTAGCGAGGTGGTACTGCTGGTGGAGGTGGTGGTGCTAGTCGTTGTCGAGGTTGTGGTGCTACTGCTGTCCGCTTTTGTTTCGAGCAGCGCAGTCGGTGCTAAGATCTCCACTATGCGGCCCTGACGCAGCTGGGATTCAATCGATTCTTGGTGGTTTAGTGGTGCTTGTGGTTTCTTAAGCGGATGCACTACACTGAACGTTTTCTCGCCCATGAAAATGGGTCCTAAATAGCCATTGGGCACGGGCACAAGTTCCGCTGCTTGTGGACTGCCCTCCAAAGTGGTGGTGCTAACGGTGGTGCTGCTGCTAGTTAAAGGTGCTTCCTTGGTGGTGGTGCTGGTGGTGCTGGTGGTGCTGGTGGTTGGCGCATGAAAATGTTGCTGCTGCAATTGCTTTTTCTTGGTCAGCTTGAGGCCATCGTGCCCATTTTGAATGGGTGGTGCTGCGGTCAGTTCTAGTTCGAGCAGTTGCACCACCGACTGCAACGGTTGCAACGAGTTGTTGTTGTCGCTGTGGTTGCTGGTCTTGGCGGTTACAGTTGCTACTGCTGTTGTTATAGTTGCTGCGGTGGTGGGGCTGCTGCTGCTGCTGCTGTTAGTGTTGACAGCAGCAACTGTTGCCGCTGTGTTCACTTTGTCTGCATGTTGCTGCGCTGCGGTTACGGTCAGAGTGGGCGTATCACCCGCAACGCCAAAGTGCAGTTGCTGCTGTGCCGTCACTGTTGTCGCTGCTGCCACTGCTTCTATGCCAGCAACAGTTGCTGGTGCTGCCTGTCCTTTGGCCGCCAGTAGCAGCAGTAAAATCAACCGCAAGCTGCTGGCAACTTTCTGGCCACGCCGACTGCCCCCGAGTGCAGCAGCTACCATGTTGCTGCTGTTGCTGTTGCTGCTGTTGCTGTTGCTGTTTTGTATATTTTGATTATGCTTTTTGTGAGCTTTCTTTGTGCTTTTCCTTTGTGCTTCTTTTTAGCTTCTCTTCTTTTTATGTTTTGTTATGTAAATTTAGTTTTGATTTTGCTTTGCTGCAAAAGTTGCTGCTGCTAATGCTGATGCTGCTGCTGCTGCTTGTGTGGCTGTCGTTGCCTTTGGCACTTAATTTCCCCTTTTCTGTTTGTTGCTGCTGTTGCTGTTGTTGGCACTTGGCATTGTCGTCTTCGTCTTCATCTTCATCAGCCGTCGCAGCTGTCGCTGCTTTCATTCATTCAGTCGCTGCTGCTGCAGTTGCTGTTGTTGTTGTTGCTGCTGCTACTTTTGCTGCTGCGGCCATTTTCTGTGGCTGATGCTTCTGCTGCTGTGGCTGTGGCTCTGGTTGCCGGCGGGCGTCGTTGTCTTTGTTTGAAATATTTCAAAGATACAAATAAAAATATAAATAAAGAAATAAAAAGAGAATCAAAAAGTATAAAAAACGCTTCTGCTGCTGCTGCTTGAAGCACTTAACGCGTCGCGCTCGCCGCGTTGCCTCCTTCGGCCTAACGACTGCGGACGACGTCGCCGTTGCAGTTGCCTCAATTCGTTTCGTTTCGTTTCGCTTTTGGTGTTGTTTTATTCTGTTTGCTGGCTCTTCTCGCCCTTTCTCTTTGCTCCTCAATGAGTTCTGCTTGAGTGGAAATAAAATTTAAAATAAGGAAATATGCTGCAGCAGTTGCTGTCATAGTCGTTGCTGCTGCTGTTGCTGCCGTTGCAATAAAAAGCAATGCAACGACGCGAATAAGTACGCTACGAGGCAGAGGTAGAAGAAAAAGAACTAACAACAGCGACAAAAGCGGCGCACACAAAGAAAATATAAAGTTAAAATAACGAACATAAATAATGCTCTCAACGCAACGATTCCCACTTACGTTTTCGCCTCCTTTTCTCGAGAGCAATAAAAATAAATCATGCTAATTGCTTGACAAGCTCAACATGACTCGCAGTTTTCGATGGGCAGTTTCCAAAACAATCGATTCCAAACATGATTATATATAATTTAAAATCTTAAGATATGATTGGCAATTTACTTTAGCTTGATCTATTTAAGTTCTGTTCAGCTATAAAACCTTTTTTGATGGCAAATAGAAAAAATACTTAAATCAAGATTTTAAATAAGAAATTTACTTCTACTGACTTTCAATTGATTGTTTATTAAAAAGAGGAATCCTTTCTTAATGGTATACTTTCATACAATTCTTGTACATAAATTTTACAGTATTTCAAACCATTAAATTGTATCAAATTGCGTACTAACTATGTCATTAACAAATCTCTAAACAGACTTTGTCGCAACGGTACTGGGAACACAAGAGAAAGGCCTTAAGCCTTTAAATGCATAAAAACTTTCTAGAATATTTCTTAGTTATAAAGCCCCTAGCAAGTGAATTGTATGCTGAGCTCAGCTGAGCAGCAGGTTCAGCTAATAAAATTAAACTGTGCACAGTAAGCTAATTAACTTTCATTGTTGTCAAAGGAGGTTGGAAAGGAGAGTGGGGAATAATCCCGGTAGCATTGTCTACCTTAAGACAAAATCACTTCAGATTGTTTCAAATATTTTTCAATGTTTTTGTATTCAATAAACTCAATTCAATTTTAAGTGTATTATTTATTATTCATTTTTAATTTTACTCGCTGCACCAATTAGTGCACTTCAATTTGACTAGTCACAAAAAGCATTGCCTACATTCAGGCTGTACGAGGAAAGGACTCGCTCAGTCGGGGCTCATAAAACATAACAATTTTGTATTTATGAAGAACTTTCGTGCTTTCGACCGCCTTTGTTCCCCCAAATTCTTGCAAATTGTTGTGAAAGAAGAATTGGCAGAAAGTGGAAAACAAAATGAAAACAAAAATATGCCAAATAAAATCCCCAAACGGAAATCCAAACAGGGCGAAGCATAGAAAACTTGTCGAAATTGTTTGAATTGCTCGTTGGTGCTGCCAGATGGTGGGGGTTGGGGTTTCAGAGGAGTAGGGGCTAACTGCTTAGAGGCGCACGCGGGTTTTGTGCCATGCAAATTAAATATTAAGCCTACAAATGATTCGATTTGAACTTTCGCCAGAAAACCCATCAATCGGTCCAGCAGGGTAGTTCAAAAAGGTTGCACTGTCTCCCACCCGCCCCACTCTCTCTCTCTCTCTATGCTGCCACACCGCAAGCAAAAGGTTGCGGCTAACTGTTAACGGTACCATTGGTCAACTTCCAACATCCGCTCGGTTCGGTCTCGTTCTGTGCGCGCTATCAGACATCGTTATCAGCGGCAGCCCACAACAAACCAACCACAGATGCCGCCGCTTCCGCAGCAGTTGCCTCACCGCAACAGCAGCAGTAACTTCAAAGCAGCAACAACAACAACAGCAGCGCAAACAAATTTAATGACAAATGATAATAATGTTGATGCGGCTTGTTACGCTTACCAGATGAAATTGTCTCCTTCTCCCTCTGGCTCTCTCTTTGCCTCTTCTCGCTTGCCTCCTCCTCTTTCTGTTGGCCCGCAAGGTAATCCAAGGGTCCTTGCAGAGCCTCTCAATTCTTCAATTTCAATTCACACGAGATAACACACTCAGTTCACAATTGTTTCTTGTTAGTTCACAATAACTTACAGCACTGCAACAAAAAATACATTTGGCCTTGAGTTTCGTTTGTTTTTGGCGAGCGAAAAACACCGGCAAATTGGATCCGCAACGGCAGCAATAAAACCAGCGCCAAAAACGCGCGCAAAATATTTTCAAAATATTTATATCAAATTTTATTTTAAATTTTTATCAAAATATTTTTTTTAAATATTTATTAATAATTTTCGTAATTTTTGCGGCTACGTTTCAAGCGCTGCAAAAGCCGAATGCAGCTTAATGTTAGCTGTGTTTGTGTGTGTGTTTGTGAGGATGTCTGTTTGTAGGTGTGGGATGCGAGGGCTGGAGTCTAGGGGGTATATGGCACTTGGTCTCACGGCTGACTGTGTTGACTGTGTTGGCTTTTTAGTTCGAATTTTTCTGCCGCTGTTGCGTCCATTAGCTCCGATAACCGCACGCAAACTGCGCAAAATTCGTAGCATCCTTTGGCTAAAAGGACTCGCCTCGCCGCCTGACAACAAGCAGAGCAGAGATTCCCTACAGCTGATGTTGCGACGTTGACGTCGGCTTCAAACACGACGCTGCGACAGCTGCGCACTTGCCCTGGGGTTTGTGTCACGGCTAACTGTACTAGCTGGCCAGACAGTTGCGCGGGAACTGGGAAATTTTAAAATTTTACTTAATTGCATTAATATTTTATTTGTTAAGAACATATTTTAATAATATATTCACATTATTTTATATAGACAAATTTATTAACTTTATTTCACTCAATATTTTGAACTTAGCAGCAGTCTGGCAACGCTGCGTGCTGCTAAGCTTTCACTTCCAGTCTACACAAAAGCTTGCTTCTTTTGGCATTGGAATTCAACACACTGCGTGTGCTGTGGTGAACTATACGCCAAAGCTGTGTGTGGTTTATGTCTTGGCTTGAGTTGTGTCTTGGCTACGCTGCTGTTCAAAACGGTCTATCGCCGGATCTGATCAAAGAGGATGCACGTCAAAATTGCGTTGCCACTGCTTGCAAGTTCGCGGCTTTCCTCGTGTTTTATACTCTTCGACCATTGGTCAAAATAGGGTATACCAACTTAGTGCAAGTGTATGCAACAGGCAGAAGGAGGCGTAGAAGACCGCATACAGCATATGCATTCTTGCTCAGGGTCGCTAGCCGAGTCGATTGAGCCATGTTCGTTTGTTTGAACGTCAAGTTCTCAGCTATTATAAGAGTTAGAGACTCTAAATTGGACACGAAGGTCTGCTTATGTATACTTATTTAAGAAAATATGAGCATAACATTTAGGAAAGACTTATGGCTTCCCTTCATTTCATAAAGTAGGCTCTGATTTTAATTATATTTATTAAAGTGTAGAGTGTATCATACAGTTAGATAATTTTTACGGAAACATAGGTCGAAGAGTATCCCACTGTCACGTGGGGCTCGATTGTTGCTCTCGCTTTTAATTTTTTTTCAGACTATTTTCAGCACTTTTCCTTTTCCTTCCCGGTAAAACGACTTGTTATACCCTTCGACAGTTGAAAATGGTCAAAAAGGGTATACTAACTTTGTGCAAATGTTTTTTCATTAAAAGTTGGCAGCACTGGTTCTATATAATGATCGTATTGCGATTGGCAAATATAATGAGAGATATTTTGCCTGACAGTTACATATATTATTCCTTGAATATGCGCACATACACACACATATTTTCAAAGTTTTTTGCGCAGCTGTCAAAAAGTGCGATTGATGTGCGACTTGTTGGCTCGCTGTCTTCTACCTGTCATAAGTCATGTTTTTTTCTCTCTTTCTCCATCTCTCTTTCCTTTTCTTTCCTCCCTGATCCGCTTGATCCATTTGATAATGCAACGCGCACAATAATTCCCATAAATAATTTGCCATTTGGTTATGTAAAAAAGTCTTTCGGGTGCGCTTCTCTTTGTCGTTGCTCGTTATTGTTGTTGCTGTTGTTGTCTACGTTGTGGAATTTGAGGCAGCCGACTGGGGCGACACTCCCAACAGCAGCAGCGGCGTTACCAACAACAACAACAGCTATCGTTCAACATCGGCAACAAGCACCGCAAACTGTCGGCGCGCCGGTGGCAACGTCTCCATCTCGAGCTGCCTCACTTCACCTCTCTCTCCACCCTCTCTTCCACTCTACCTCTCGCTCTTTCGCTCACTCAATCTAAATGTCTGTCAACTATTGTGGACTCTGGACTGCTTGTGTGTGTGTGTGGACTGCAGTTGACAGAGATTGAGCCAGCAATTTGGCATGTGTTAGGAACGCGCATTTGCAGCACCTACACACAACATACGAAGTACCACACACCACACATACACACACACACACACACTACACACACATTACACACGCACATTTACTCGCACACTCCCATCCAGATGGCAGCTTAATTGCGCTTTCGGCTTTAGTTTTCAATGAAATCGTTTTGCCGGCTGACCTCAAAGCGTTTCCAATTTGATTCATTTCATATCATGCGGTATTTTGTTGGTATTTTTTGGCTTAACGCTTTCTTCGGCAACAGCTGCCCTGCAGCCCGTTAACAAGTCGAGGTTGCTCGCACTTTATGATGAGCATAACGAGCGAATTTCGGGATGCCCGTTAAAGTACACCACACACACAGACACCTTCACATGCACACAAACACACACACACACACTGCTAGACAGGTGCATAAATGAAAAGAGTTTCAATTGTCGGCCCAATCAAAGTCGGAGAGATAATTAATGAAGCTGATTGTATTAAGATATGTAGAAATGGGATGTGGAAATAGCGCGAAGATAAATTTGCAATTTGTAGATCATTCTTCATTTGGTTTATATGTAGTTTTAAGTAGCTCATGTGGATCACAAAGCGCAGCGAGATCACGTGAATTATGGAGATCATGAGCATGTGTCGATCGCTACACATACTATATACAAAGATCATATATGACAGATCATTTCAACTCATATGTAGATCACATCATAAAGCTCATAAAGCTCATATAAGTCATGAATAATATATAAATTTTATAGATCATATGGATCATACAGATCGTGTCAATATATACCAAATGATAGACTTTATTTCTCAGTCTTTTTTGATAAAATACATTTCAAAAGTCTGCCAAGATCATCAATTGCAACAGTTTCGTTGGAAGTCGACAGTCCAAATCCGAATCCAAATCGGGATCGTAAGCCCAAGCCAGCTTGGGGCTTCGGGCTACTCTTGGCCTGACGTCCACTAACGTAGCACCTTGCGGGACTTTTGCAGTCCCGTATGTCACGGCCCAAAACGAAGGCTGTGATCGATGAGCCTTGACAACGACTGTGCCATCGAAATCAGGCATCGATTTGGCATCGATTTTGGCATCGGCTGTGGCTTGGCTTATCGATCGACAGGCACCTGGGGCCATGTTTACCGTTTCGGTTTCAATTGGCAATTGGAGAATGGCGAATGGCGCATGGTGCATGCGGCAAGCGGCATAAACAATTTCGTAGCTAAACGGATTCGAGTTGGTCATGCGAGGCACGCGCAGTGCAGCGTGTGGAAAACTCATGGAAAACTCAAGGTGCATAAATAGTCAGCTAGTTGTCAACGTGTCGTCAGGCTCTGCATGCCAAGAAAGAGAGAGAGAGACAAGAAAGAGAAGAGTGTAGAGAACTACGAGCCTGCAGCAGCGTGTGGTGCCACTTGCTCGCTGAGCTTGACCAAGCTCTGAGTCAAATTAAAATCATCCGTTACGAAGCCGCTGGAGTTGGTTGTGCGGAGTGGTGCAGGCTGGTGCGATTGATCTGGCCAACCAGCCGGCGGCTGTAACTGTGTGATTGACAACACATTAAACCGAGTCGAAGCGCCGAAGCGAGTCTTGGTCAACCTCACCCACTGGATGAGTCTTTAGCAATCGATTTTCGACTTATCGTCAGCTTGTTTTTTTGTCTTTAGTCTGTTGTTGATTCCTCTGCTGCTTGTTTAAACCTTTGCTTCTATCTTTTTATTCTTTGCCTTAAAAAGATGACTTACTTTTTTATTTTTCCGTATTCCATTTCAATTCTTCAGTTTCTCAATGCTAAGATCAATAGATGTGCTTAAATTCTATCTTCACCTTCAGTGTTTATACTTAAATCTTTTTTAGTCACCATCTTTGACTTCTACATTCTTTGACTTCTTCTCAACTATATTCGAGTTTTTCGATTATTTATAAATCGTAAATCTAGATATATGATTTCCCCCCTCCCCCCAGCAAGTGATCTCCACAATGTATACAAACTATTTGATCTTTATGATATATCTAACATATAAACTTTTCTATCTAACCTAACCAACCCAAAGAAATTTATTTAAATTTGCTAACCATAACTTCTAAGTGGATCTGTTGTATCTGTAATACATCTATAAGATAAAAAAAGCCATAGACTGATTTCCAATATTGAGTGATCCCTTCTCCTTACGCCCTGCTCTTTTTCTCGGCTCTCCATGCATTTATATCTCTGTCTCCCTATTAATGTGCCCCATTGACTCATAGCCCTACAAAGGCCATGATTGTTTACAAAAAAGTAACACTCCCAGATAAGATCTACGCGCACATGTCACGCTTATCGCTTTGATCTGCATCTGTGCGTCTCTCGCTCTCTCCTTGCAAGGCTTATGCAATATAGTGTTATATAGCCTATCAATAATCGTAAATTAGTCAAAAATGCGCAAAAAATTGTCCAACATTCCGAAAGCATTGTAAAAATATAAAGAAACGTGTGAAAAAGGCGATTGAAATCGTTGGACGAGTTTGTTTTTAAACGTTTAGTTTTTATGACTGACGGTTTTAGAGAGAGAGAGAGAGAGAGAGAGAGAGAGAGAGTTTAGAAAGAGATGAATTTATGACATGTTTGATAAGAAACTTTCGCGTGAAAACAGACGTTGTTGTTGTGTTGTTGGGTTTATGACTAAGCTGAGGCTAGCCCAATGCTACAGGGCGACTCAGGCCAGGAGACTCGGGGGACTCAAGTGAACCAGCCCCCTGCGGGGATGGCAGGCCGATTGAATCATCCATCGCGCATTCTTCTTGTTCACTTTCTTTCTCTTTTCATGGGCAGCCTCGCCCGGTTTGATTTCGCTTTCTTTTGACTCATCCTACATCTCTTCCTCTCGCTCTCGCTCTCGCTCTCGCTGTCTCTCCCTCTGTTTGTCTCTCTAACTCTTTTTCTCTCACTCTTCTTGCTTGATATATGTGGGTGAGGATTGCAGCATCTAAGACAATGCGACAGCTTTGTGCAAGTTCCCGTTGTTGTTGCAGCTGTTGTTGTTGTGGTTGTTGTTGTCTCTTCGATTTCGTCATCTGCTAGTTGCCACTTACCACTCCCTCCCTCCTCCCACCACTCCTCAGGCAGTCATCATTCATCATACACACAATTAATGTGCACTATTGTCGCCGTGGTCGAAAAAAAAGAAGCAGCTAAAAACAGCCAGAAAAAGTGGGAAAAATAAAGCGATCTCTGTTTGTTTTTTATACACCTCGTGTATTTTGTTACAGTAGAAATTGTTGGGCAAATATTTTGCTGGCCGCTCGAGAAGGGAAAGGAAAGACAACAACAACAACAACAACAACAACAACAACAACAACAACAATAAAAACCTGTCGTGAAATTGAGAAAATTTTCTCATTTTTTTTTGTACTTGGGCTGCATGTTTATATTTGCACAGTTGTTGTTGTTGTTGTTATTGTCGTTTTGTTGTTGTTGCTGTGCAATGTTGTCGTTTTCGTTTTCGTTTTCAGTTTGGTTCGAGCTCTCATTGCCAGCGCATGACTCAATGGCCAAGCCAAGAAATCAACGAGAAGTGCGAAAGTTGTTGGTGTGCTTGACGAGCAGATACCCTGTGTAAGACATAGCAGCGGGTACGACTCGGAAAAGCTTTAGATTGACTAGTAGATGCTAAGCAAACACAGTTAGACTTGTTTTACTTATAGACCTATTTCATTACTAATCTTGTATCTGCTCGACTATACCCTGTAGACCTGCAGATGCTGATAGAATGCTGCAATTTGTTATACATGCATTGCAAGGAGCCTTTAGATTACAACAACCACATTCAGTGCTCACCTGCATTAACAGGGTATAAAGAAAACAACGCTGCCTTTTTCGGCGTTCGTCGGCCCGCAGAAAAAAATAACTTTCTTTCATCCGTGGACTCAATTCTGGCGACAGTCACGTTCCTTCGGCCTGCCCCAAATTGTTCCGAGTTCATTCGCCGCAATTGTTGTTGCTGTAGTGTTGCTGTTGTTGTTGCTGGTACTGCCTCGTCTGGTGGCAAGTGGTCAAGTGGTCAAGTTAAGGTATCGAGCCGCGACGCGGCAGAAATCATAATTTGCTAATAAATTTTCATTTCCATGTCGCGTCGTCGTCATCGTCAGTTGTTGTTTTGTTGTTATTGTTGTTATTGTTGTTGTTGTTGTTGTTGTCATTTTGTTGTTGTTGTTCACATTTTTGTAAAGTGAAAGTTCCGCGGCGGAACAATGTTTCGCCAAACGATGTAAACAAGGCGCCGAAAGCTTTTCTTGGCCTCTGCTCATACGTGTGCTTCTTCTTTTCCCCCCTCCTCCCACCCTGCTCACTGCTGCCCTTCCTCTTCCTTAGCTTTGGCCTTTCCCTTTTATGCATTGCCACTCCTTTTCCCTGCACTTGCCGCAGCAAAAGACTTAGAACACAAACTTTCGTCTGACATTGATTTCGTTCGTTTCGCGAACAGCTTTGGCCTCACGCACGTGACATTTGAATGGGGTCGCAGCTGAGCATTATATATTCATTTGGAGAGGGGGAGGGAAGGGGGGAGTTCAAATATGGTTTAACGTAGAAAAGCAAGCTGATGTTCGGAATTTTTGGCATTCGGATTAGTTTTATAGAAAAGTTTTCGATGATTTTTTGGATTTATATATCTTAGATATCCTATTTATATAGGTAAACTATATACCTGAATATGCATGCACAGCAACTGTTATTACAGGGTATCTCGTAGTTAATGATGAATACATATTAAACCATCGATAACACTCCAACCTCGATCGCTCTCTTAAAGCGTATCTATGTATGTACATATTTATATATCTAAAGATATCGTTGGTATATTTATCCAAGCTTCACAAAATGCCAGGGTGTACTCCAGTCCGACTGACCACACGCAACTTCCCTCATACTCATTTCCAGTTTGTTTTCTAAGTTCCACGAATTAAAGCATAATACTAGACATAATACGAATACGCTGTGGCTGTGGCTATTTGGAAATTTCACTCTCGTTTTCCGTTTAGAAAACCTCTTGACAGAAAGCTCAATCGAAACTAGTTTCTTGCTTGTTGCTGTCTCGCTCGCACTGCCACACTCGCTGGCGCAGTTAGTTTCACTTTTATTAAGTAATTTTTCAGAGAGAGAGAGCGAGAGGGAGAGAGAGACGCGTCCGAATGGCAACGGCAACTTGTCAATTGCAGATACGGATGCGGAATGTGCTGTCAAAGAGACCACAAGAAAGATAACAACAATTGCCACAGCAACAACAGCGACAACAACAATGGCAGCACAAAATGATGAGGAGGAAAAAGCAAATGAAACAATTAAACGGCGGCCACATTAAAAAAAGGCAGCCCGACCAGCTTCAGCGCACAGCGAGCAGCAGCAGCAGCAGGGCAGGGTCGTGGGCAAGGAGGGGGGGAAGGGGTCAGACAGAGAAGGAGAGCGAGAGGGAGAGATGTATAGAGGCTGTCTGTCTTTCAAGCTAAGAATGGCTGCACATTTGGCACACTACAAAATGCCACAGCGAAAAAAACCAATCAGGGCAAAGCCAATTCACGTGGAAGAGGGTGGGGGGTGGAAGAACCAAGTGGAGAGCCATGCATAGGTCTAGCAATGTCAGAACAGTAGGTTAGAGGCACAGAGGGAGGGGGGAGTTATGTTTACTGCCATTAAGTGGCGCGCACGTTGTTTGATAAAATCGCAGCGCATAAATCGCGTCAATTTTAGGGCACAGTTAACTTCTACCCTCTCTCTCTCTCTCTCCATCTCCCTCCTTCACTCACTACGTTCTCGTGTCATTTGCAGTGCTGTGACTGATTCGACTCTCGTTTTCCAGCACTTTCTTTGATGATGATGATGATGCTCATCAGGCCTGCGATCTTAACTCTTCGATCTGTCAGTTCTAAGCGAAAGTTTCTCCACTTTGTCAGTAGCTTTACTTTTTCTATCGTTCCCCTTCCTGCCCTTTAAAATTTACAGAGCATATACCATGATAATTATATTTTAAATCAAATTTGCAGGCCAAAGCTTTCGGATTCATTAAATGAAACTGCAGACGGTATAAATAAAGACTTTACCACACTTGTTCGCCCTCTTCTAAATTATATATGAAATGAAAATAAGGCTTAAGGTTCTTCAAGATGAAACTGAAGGCATAATAAATAAAGAATTCATCACTTTTCTTTGTTTTTTTATTGTTTACTATCTCCTCCGCTTCTTATATTGGCCCATAAACGCTCCTATCTTCATGTAGATTGTATATGAAATATGTGACGAAACTAAAGATGATATTAATAAAGACTTTATTTCTTTTCTCCGCTTCTTTCTGGCACCCCATTGCCTTTCCTATCCCTATGTTGTGTTTCTAATTTCCAATCTTAGTAGGAATATTACTGGGATTGTTTATTGCTGCTGTTTCTGTTTCGTTCGTTGTTTTTCTCACGCATTTGTCACTTTGATTTTTCCCTTTCAGGTTTTTCAACGAGTTTTTTTTCACGTCTCGTCTCAGTTTTAATGAGCGGGTCATCAAGGCGACATTTTGGCCATGTCGTAAATTATATTTACTGCATTTCAGAGTGACTCACACACACACACACACAGAGGGCGCCTTGGCAATTGTCACTTACACAATGTTTTCATTTTCATTTTCGCGTTCATTTTCGCGTTCATTTTCAAATTTTTCACATGTGTATTTTGTGGCATTTGTGGCAGGGCTGGCTTTTGTTCATCTGTGATACCCTAGACTGTCAATGTGCTAGGGTGTGATGTATACTATATGTACGATATGTATGGTATACAGATATTTATCGTAGCAGTGCAGAAGTTTGAGGACTCTCTGTCTGGCATTTCATGATTTAATTTTGTTTAATTAAGAAAACCTTTCTTTCAATTTACAACTGTAATAATGTCTAGAAGAAATTAGGTTAACATAATTCTTTATAGTAGTTCAAGTCAATCATCTCCTACATGCTACAGGGTATCATTCAGTCGCATATGACTGTAGCTTCTTGGGTTGTTTATTGATATTGCGCTGATAAGCGGCGGCTAAGTGCAATTGCTGCTACTGCTGTTGGTGTTGCTGTCGTGGTGTTGCTATCGCAGTGTTGCTGCGTTGTTGTTGTTTCCCAGCGTGACATTTGGTGCCAAAAAGGGGCGTGTACGCACTGCAACTACTAGTGTTTGTTTTGGGCTGCGATGGCCTTGCAGCCCAAGCCGCAGTTGCAAGTGCAACAGCAACACCAGCAGCAGCAGCAGCAGTAGCTTTCACAGCAGGCGACGCGATGCGGAAATGCGGCAAGTGTAAGTTGGTTGTTGTTGCTGCTGCACTTGCGCTGGCTGCACTTCCAGGCCATTCGTCACACGTCTCGATTCACTGACAACTTGCAATCCTCGCTGCAGCAACAACTTATCATAATTTTAGCCAATTTAGCAACAAGTGTTGTTGCTGCTGTACAGTGACTTGACTTTCTCCCGACCTCGTTTAGTTCGAGGCGATTCCAATTCCGATTCCTAAAATAAATTATTGACACACAAATTGCCGCCGCCGTTGTTGCTGTTGTTGCTGCTGTGCCTGTTGTCGCTGTCGCTTGACGTGCGTCTATTGACCCGCAGCAGCAGCAGCAGCAACAGCTCCAAAAACAGCTTTTAGAAACTCTTTTGCGTCTGTCGACGCGGCCTGGCTATAATCATAAGGCCCCAGTCGAGTAGGAAGCAAGCGCAGTCCGAAGACGCGCCACAATTTATTTGCATATTTCTTTTTCGTTCATGCAGAGCGCACAGGCGGCAAGAGAGAGAGAGAGAGAAAGAGAGAGAGAGAGAGTAGGAAAGGAGAGTGTGGGGTAGCATGGGCTCGCGGGTCACTGGGCAATGCGTGGAATGCGTTAATTGCCCGGGCAGCTGGCAGAGCACACACTGTGAATATGATCAAGAAATGCGACAGTTTGCAGGTGCTGCAACGCGCAGATACCCTGTAAATGTTTAAAGTAGACCATGTTCTGAGCAAAAGAAATACAGCCGTGGTGGCTCTACCAACATCACTGGAAACTATTAAATCAACAAAGTATTCAGGGACCGATGGTCATGAAGATCTATGAACTGATAGATAATATGCCTTGATAAGTCCAAACATATGTCTTCAATATATAGTACAGTTTAAGAGTGTAGTATACCCATTGTCTCTCCTATGGGGTACACAAGAAAGACAAACAGTTAGGCTCAGGCATGAGCGCGCTCGTCAGGTGTTGGCAGCCCAATAATTTAGCTTGGGGGCAAACGCTTAGAAACCTAACGAACCATAAATTCTAACTAGCCACAGCAACAACAACACAAACAACTACAGCAACAAATACAACAGTATAAACTACAACTACAACAGTGATATGAACAACAACAGCAATTCAATTGGCATCGAAAGTGCCTCGGCTAAAATTGCGAGTGAACAATTTCTAAATGAAAATATTTTCCAGCTTATTCAATTATCAAAATGAAAGTTGCAAACGGACGACGGACGATACGGAGCTGTACGGCACGGTACGGCACAGTACGGCATGACGAGGGCTACAGAGCTGCGAGCGGTCAATCAGCACGTAGACAACATCAATAAAATTGTCAAATTGGCAAAACGAGTAAAATGAAAAACAAGAAAGGCTGAAAGCAATTAAGTGATGCAGCTAAAAGATACCCTTTCCAGCTGAAATAATAAGAGAAAATGAAGAACATATATTTGTGAGATTAAACTTAAGTTTAAAACTGATAAAGGTACATGTAAAATATAGTATATAATGATCATAGTTAATGAGTTGTTTGGGACAATTTGTTGCCATTGAAGATAAGGTATTTACCTATATATGTAGATGTATAAAGGCAAATGATAGTCTATACTTACGAAAAAAAGGAAGATTATTCTGCATTTGAACCGATTTGTGGAACGACCAATATTGTTTAGAATAGAAAGCTACTTGTTTCAGTTAGGTTAAGACTTTATGGTTATCTTTTGAGATACGAATACAACATATACTGTCACACTATATATGTGTGATCATAGACAGTGATCAGAATTAACTAACAAATCGAATCAACGAGGATCATGGCACTAAAGGGATTGCTAAATTCGCTAATACCCTCTTCATAGCATATAACAAGACGACAGAAGGGCTAAGGTGGCTGTTAGGGCGTGACGCACGTGTTTGGCATCGCCAAACTCAGAGAGCCAAAAGCCAACAGCGTCAACAGTTGCTGTCGATGGGTGCGGCAAGTGTGCGGCGCTGTGCAAAAGTCAATATACGAAAAAGACTCAGGCAACGAACTTGCGTTTGTGCAGAAAGCAAATGACTGAGGCAACAAACTTGAACACCAGATAAAGACTTGGGCTAAGGGAACAAAAGTGCACTGAGAAAGCGCAAATGCTTTTTTCTGGTGCAAATTGCGAGAAACAGAACTAAATGCCATAGTATTTGTGCTATTAACTGAAGTTCATTGGAAGCTGTTTCTGGACAGATTTCCATGTGGAATTACTGTAAGTGCTTTGCAGCTTTAACTTTTTAAGTCTTAAACAGAATAATCAGCTTGTCCATGCAAAAATTACACTTTAGTCGAAACGAAATACTTTTACGAGCAATCATTAATTGTCATATATGTATTTTCAATGTATCTTAATATTCCCTGGTCTTACATAACCTAAATGTAACTGATTTCCTTTATTTAAATCACTTTTGCTTAATGCCTTGACTCACAGAGTGATTCTACATTTGTTTCTGTCTCTTTTGACATGCTTTAAATACTTTGCAATTATCGAAAACAAATCGATTGTGGCAACAGACCTGTTGCCTTCTGGTTTAGCTTTGTTTCATGTCTTGACTTCTGCATATAAATCTACATTTGTTTTTGCAGATTGCCCCATTTGTTCCGCTTCTCAGTCATCGATCCCAAACATTGTACTGGGTATCTGCCGGTCGACTGCGCTGCTTGCCTCGTTTTTGATTTTGTTGTATGCGGCAACAACTAAACCAAACCGAACGCAATAAAAAATGTCATCTTTATGTTAGAAATGAGTTGCTGTTACAGTTGCTTGCCCCATTATTAAGTATGACACAACCGGCGGCGGCAGTGGCAGTAACAGCAGCACCGTCAGCAACAACATCCACAGCCACAGCAACAACAATAACAACAACTGCGGCAAGCATAGTCAATCTGTCAGACTCCAACGCAGCCGCGTCTTGATGTTGGCCAAGATCTATACAGTCCAGTCCAGTCGGCTAGGCCGGCCGGCGCTCTTCCAGGCCCCACTTAAAGGTAGTGTTGGTGGTGGTGCTGCTGCTGATGGTGGTTCCCTGCCGTGCAGCATGAGCATTTTGTTGTTGTTGTTTCATTTCAGTCTTCTGTTTTATTTTTGCAATGTTTATTGTTGTCGCTGTCACACAATTGTTGATAGTCCCCCTTGTTGTTGCTGCTGCTGCTGTGGGTTGTTGGTGGTTTTCTGTGTGGTTTATGTAACATTGTTGAATTCTTCGCTGGGCAGGCATTTCACTTGGATTGTTGCAGTCATCGTCATTAGTGTCCAAAAATGAAGTGATTGCAAATAGTCTCGCATCGTACAGGCAGCTCAGCGAGGCAGCTCACCTAGGCAGCTCTTTCAAGTGGGGCAGCTGAGCTCCGCACGGGTGCACTGAGAGAAATGACTTGTGTAATCGGTGAGCTGAGATAAACAGGAAGTGCTGGGTTAAATAAAGAAAATACTATAAGTATATTCTGGTAGGGTTAGCTCAGTTTCATTCTAGTTATGTATTTTAAATGAAGTCGGGAACCTACAAGAAAACACTGGACAGATAGAAAGATATATGGTACATATGTATGCAAATAGACACATATACACCGATTTATGTGATAGATCCATAACAGATTGAAGGATAAGTGGATTTCAAAGAAATGCGAGGATCGGCAGAAAGAAATATAGAAAAATATGTATGAAGAGAGATGAATTGATATGGATAGATAGACATGCCCATATTGTATAGCTAGATAGATAAGAATACAGATAGTTAGACAGACAAAAAGATAAATATATAAAGATAGCCTAGATTGATATATAAATATGTGTGCAAGTTGTTATTTATTTTTAAAAATATTATATAAACGTATTTGGAGCGGATAAGGAAACTAATTAATTTATAAAAATAAATTCAGTTGGACAAACAAGTGGAATAGTTTTTCTTGCCGTGTGGCTGCCACTTGCTGTGCTTGTTGTTGTTGTTGTTCTTATTGCTTTTGTTGTTGTTATTGTCTGTGGTTGTTAAGGGCTTAAAAAGGCAAAAAACTTCACAGCTTCCAACAATGCGCCAAGTTTACTTTCGTTTCATGCAATGTGCGCGGCCACATTTCACTTTACATTTTGCATTGCAGGCTGTGTGTGTGTGTATGAGTGTGTGTGCTGTGGTGTGGGCCGAGTGCCAGCAGGGTGGTAATCAGTGCCCAGCTACAACCATTTTTCCCCCTCTCAACATTTTTGGGGGTACAGGAAGGTGGTTAAGGAGTGAGGGGGGGGAGGGAAGAGTGGGAGGGTTCAGTTTAGGTTTTCCGTTTTTTCCAGCTTTCTATATTGTATAAGTAATAACCACATTGAGTTAGCCCCACTTACGAGTGCCCACTGGGACGGGAGAAGCTGAATTTGAATTCGAGTCGGATTTGGATTCGGATTGGGACCTGAAGTTGCAGTTAAAGTCATACCTGAAGTTGAAGCTGATGTTTAGCAATCCTACCGCAGCGATGGTGGTGCGCTGGTGGTGGCGACTCGAGCCACTGGTGCTTGCAACACACACACACACACACAATGTGGGCGCACAGTGGTGCCAACTATTATCAAAAGTGCCGCAAACTGCTGCACAGACAAGCAGCCACTTGAGCTAACACATTCACATTGTCTTGTGGCAGCACTTATGAGATGAGACTTGAGTTGTTTTGCAACACTGTTTGCCACTTCCTTCTATTACTACATGATGCAATGCGATAACTTCGGACGGGCCAAGGGTTTTTGCTGTGCAATTAATGTTATGAAGGAAAATTTAACTGATCTTAGCATTGAAAGCTCCGCAAGTTGCTTGGAATCAGCCAAAAAGCTCATTCGAAGTACTCTTCTTAGTTATGTATTATTATTATTATGAACAAACTGATTAAACTGTAAAATACGAAAAGGAACTCGGAAAAGAACAATGAAATCTGCTAAAAGTAAGTTAGTGACCAAGTATCTTTGACTTCATTTCGAGTTCTCTTTTCAAACATTAGGAAGCAACTAGCCTTTTGGCTATTAAAAGGTGAATAGCTGTTCTTAATTCAGCCATGCTGAGTGGGATCTCTTTGAAAACACTGTCAAGCTCGTTTCATTAGCGCCTTATTCAGCGGATATTTGAATAGTTTTATCTCTATTCAAACCATTAGAAATGAGAACAAAGCTGGCGATCTGAATGGAGAAGCTTCCCAGCTGTGGCAGTGCATTGCACACTTTCAATTGGATCACACGCTGTAGGGATATTTTCCGGGGCAGGGTGAAGTGTGAAGGTGCAGGGCAAAAATAAGAGAAGTGTGCCGGGGGAGGGGGAATTGCCACTGGGAGGCAGCGACTCAGAACATTAATCTTGAGACTTTGCTGGAAATGAAAAATAATAAAGCACTAAATGGAAAATTAAGCGCGGTACGGGAGGGAAATGGGCAATGGAACTGGAACTGGGCGAATAGTGAGTGTAAGGGGTTTGGGGGGAGGGGGAGGAGAAGGAGAAGGGTGGGGGCAGGGGGGAGCACACTCTTAATTGAGCATCGTGAACGCAAATGCAGCAATTCGTTGTGCTTCGCCGGCTGCGGCACGTTGGGCAGAGTGAGTGGGAAAGAGTGTGTTGAGTAGGACAGAGTGAGGGGAAGCGGCCAGAGGAGGGGGATCGTAGCTAAGACATTCTTGAAGCTGTTGCGTGCGCTGAAACTGCCACTTGATTTCCTTGTTACTTGCGGCTTGCGGCTCGGTGGGCGTCAATGGCTCCTCGGACACCCTGCTTCGACCCAGCTCTGTCCTCCCCTGTCCTCTCTCTCTCCCCCTCTTGTCTTCTACTGAACTGCCTGCCTTTGGCCGCACGTGGCAATGCATCATCCCACTGGGCAGTCTCGGCACTCGGCGCATGCCAAGCGTAACAACTGGGCGGTGGCACGCCTCCTCTACTCACTTCCCTCTTGCTAACTGACCGGCCTACAGAGCACAGAGTGGGTTCGGCGAGCCCTCCTCACTTCCTCATTGTCTAATTAAATGTTTCTGCAGTCATAGACACAATTTGATTAGTTAACTGTTAACGGGACTTGCGCTGAAAGGGGAAGGGAAGAGGAACAGCTGCCCAGCTTACCCGGAACTGTACAGAGCAAAGTATAAGCTAGATGGCGCTGATTTTGTCTTTAAGGTTAGGAACGATTGGAAATGAAACAGATAAGAGAATAAACCTAAAGTTGATACCTACTGACAATGTATGCCATTAAAAATAACATGCTTTTGGGCTAAGAGGAACGAGTGGAATTAAAGAAGACAAAACACTAACCCCAAATGAAGAAAAATAACTTATCGGGTAGAACTTTGAGTCATGTCAACCAATAAACATAACTGAGAAGGAAACATTTGGAATAAAAACGCAACATCTTTAGCCTGAAATTAATGTACTTGATAAACTAAACTTAAAACTATGTAATGAAACAATTAGAATTGAAACATATCAGACAAATACATTGTTGAGAATGAGATAGTTCACATAACATTAAACCACAAAACAAATGGAATTGAAACAGAACACCTTCACAGCTTCAGTTTGAGGGGGAAACAAGTGGAATTCAGAGGAAGATAAGTTCAAACTTAATCACAAAGCTGCATAGCCTTTTGGCAACTTGTTGAAATAAGGTTAGGAACGTCTGGAATCGAATTGGAACTGGGCCAGCTGCTGCGCCCAATTCTATTGACAGTCGGACAACATGATGAGTGTCTGCCTGCCTGCCACAGTGGTGCAATCGATGTTGCTGTTGTTGCTCTGCTGCTGCTGTCATCACTTGCGGCAACGCTGTCTTTGTGTTGTTGCTGTTGTTTCTGTTGCTGTTTCGTTTTTATCGTTGCGCTGCTGCAGCACTTTAAACTGGGTTAAAAGCACAAACAGCACGCAAAAATGTGACGACAACTCGCAAAAGCGATCCCCCCACAGAGAGAAGAAGCAGCAGCAGCAGCAGCAGCAGAAGCAGCAGAAGCAGAGCAACAAGTAAAGCACACGAAGATACAACAACAACAGCAACAACAAGTCGAGAACAACCCGAACAACGTCGTTAACAAGACTCAAATAGCTGTAACCGAAATGATCATCATGCGCTGAGACGATCATAATGATCACAATGATTATGCTGATCATTCCTGTGTCGGGAATGGAATCAGAACACAATAACTCATTCAATGCTGCAAGTTGCAAGTTAGTTTCCATGTCGCAGCACCATTCGAAAACGTACGGAATGGGGAAGTTAAAGATATTTTTGGCAGGTACTTTAGATACTTTACAAAATGAATGTACAATACAATGTACATAGTACATAGTGTATTTAGTACTCTACAACAATCATTAGCTTGCGATTTTATTAGCTTGCGATTTTATTAACTTGCGATTTTATTTTCAGAGCACTGGAAAATTGTCAAAATCTTATTTATATTTTTGGAAAAGTTTTACAAATATGCCAAATAATCCATTCACATGTTGTTTGTAAATCTGTTCTGACCTCTTAATGAATTAAAGGATTTCTAAAAAAGAAATTATTAACTGCATTGTTAATATGTTTTCAATATCATAAAAATAGTTAAGTAAAGTTAAGCTTCCAATATCATAAAAACAGGTAGGTATGCTGCAGTCGAGCGCGCCCGACTTTGATATACCCAATACCCACCTGACCAAACTTCTTCTAACTTCTTTTGCGTAATTTGTGTTGCATGCTTTCAGGGAGAGCCTTCGAAATTAGTACATATTTCGAATTTCTTAAATAGCTTCTATCTTAATTATCCGATAGCAACCAATTCTTTTGGTCACTTCATAGTTATTAAAATTACGCTTGAAATTTTATATAAGGGGGCGTGGCCAAGATCTAAAATAAACTTGATCTGCGTGCAGTAATAATACAATACATGTTAACACCAAATTTGGTAGCCCTAGGTCCTATAGTCCCTAACGTTTTCATAAGGACGGACAGATGAACAGACAGACTGACCTACAAATGGACAGACGGACATGGCCATATCTCGGCTTTTGATGCTGATTCAGAATATATATACTTTATGGGGTCCCCAAGCCTCCTTCTGCCTGTTACATACATTTGCACAAAGTTAGTATTCCCTTTTTTGGCCATTATCAATAGTCGAAGGGTATAAATATGCCATAACAATAAAAGTTTAAGAATTGATAGTCTTTTTCTGATAGAGGTAATAAAATTTATATTACTAGCTTAACTCTCCGCAGCATTGTCCTAGATACTTAACGTGTTTTATAATGATCTCTTTCTGCACGTTCCATACTCAATTTCAACTGCAAATCCTGTGGGAATCTCGAAAGTTTCTCTCGTTCTCATTTCTTTACCTACTATCCACCACCCCCCTCTATATCCACACTTTATAATGCAATTTGGTTGTAATTCTCAAACGGTTTAGGCCAAAACCTGCCGCGAATTAGGTTCCATCTGTGCGGCTCATCTTGTTCATCTGGCGGCCTTAAAAGGATCAGCTACATGACCAAATTTTTGGCTAGGCAAACATGTTTAAGCAGGTCGATGGAGGAGCGGGGCATGGGAGAATTGGAGATGTCAGCGAGATGTGGTTAGCATATTCTTTTGGGGCATTCGCTTTGCATTTGCCCCACATGTGTCACACAAATTGTGCGTTTTCTGCGACCAAGAGAAGGTGGGCAGCGGGAGGGTGCCACACGTTGCAAGCATCAGGCTGCTCCAATTTGCTGACCATTTGGCTTACTTTTCCGCTGCTTGTTGCATGCAAATGCTGCGACTTGCTCGCCACATGCCACATGCCGCATGCAGCAAAGCAGAATTTATTTGTGCTGGTCATTTGGTGCAGTTGCAGCTGCAGTTGCCGCGCGCGCGCCAGTTGCATAACCTGTATTAGTTGTTGTTACCGTTTTGTGGCATCCACAAACAAGCGCAACTTTCTTGGCCACCACAGCAGCAGCAGCAGCAACAACAACAATTTGCCATCGATTGATGGACGCACAGAGAGCAGCGCTCAGCCTGCAGCACAGAGCAGCGCAGCGCACAAAGCCCTAAGATCTGCTGCGCAGCCAACAAGCTTTGGCACTTGCCAAAAGCGCAGCAAGTGCGCAGCGGCTGCTAAGTCGGCGTCGACACGCATGCACACGCTGTCAGCGTCGACGCAGCCACGGCGTCTCGGCGTCGCCTAACGCAAGCGCAGCTTACAAGACGCACAACGCGACGGCGCAAACTTTCAGTTGCTTTCGAGCTGCACACGACGACGGTTCGTTACTAAACCCACCACCAAAATTCACAACACCAGCACAAACGAGAGAGAGCAGAGCAGAGTAGTTCGTACAATTTGCGCTCTCCTCTCCTAACGTGAAAAGTGAAAGAAACTTCGCCGTCGCCGTGTCTTCGTCTTCGTTTTCGCCTTGGTCTCTCGTCGTGTCACTTCGTATTAACAGTGCGCGTGCGTCGCGTCGCTGACTTAACCATCGTGAGAGCCCCGTCGCTTTAAGCTCGTCGCGACCAGCGCCATCGCCTTTAGTTGCCGTGCCGAACGCAAAGCGAACGGAGCTCTCTGTGTGCGCATCGTGTGGCGCGTGGGGAAGAGAAAATATCAGCGAAAAAAACTTATTTTTATTTTACTTGCCACTAGTTCTTGTTGCGTTCTCGCTCTGTCTCGAAAATCAACAACGTCTGCTTAACGGTAAACGGCGGCGAACGACTAACGGTACGCGCGCTAAGTGCTCGATAAAATATTGTGCAAAAAAATAAATAGTTTTTCTTTTCCGTTTCTTGTTTTAAGTTTTCATATCTATTTTTTTTTCGGTGCATGTGAGAAGGATTATACGAAAACGAAGCCGCGACGTCTGACACACTTTCTTGCGCACCTGTGGCGAATTTTGTTCGTTTTTTGTCGATTATTTTCCTAAATTGTTTTTTTTTTTACTTCACAGTTTTTTTTTTTTGTGGGCATAAAACATAAACATTCAAAACTTTCGACGTGTGAAACAAAAAGAAGTGTGAAAACGAATTGCAAATTCAAAGAATAAAAAACAAAGTTACAAAATACAAAATAAAGTAAACAGAAAAGAAAACTCAGAGGAAGCTGCGCAAAAGAAGAGGGGAGGAAACAAAATAAAACAGCGGAAGATCATCGCCAAATTCAACGAAGTTTCCAGTGTGAACGACAAAATGCAACGCACGCAGTCGCCGTCGACGACGACGCTGCCGACAGCGACACGGACGTCGACGCCAACGCTGCTGCTGCGACCAGTGCAGCTGCTGCTGTCGCTGCTGGTGCTTGTGCTGCTATTGGCGTCAGAGCAGGCGCAGGCGCAGAATATAGGTGAGTGTGTCAAGCGAAAGAGAGAAGACGCGAAAAAATCAACAACAAAAACAAGGCGAGACAGCAAAGCAAACAAATTTTCTCTGTGTTTTTGTTTCGCTGCTGCTGCTCTGCCCGTTCACCTTGTTTTTCATCACCTATTTTTCGGTGGTTTTTGTTGTTGTTAGTGAATTTTTGCATACGCGCTGCCTTTGTCGCTGCCTTTTGATTTCCGGTTCTCTTTTATGCGCTTTTTCCCACGTTCATAAGGCGAGCGGGACAGCGACACCAACAACAGCAACAACTGCAAGAACAGCAACAACAACAACAGCAAATAGTCCAGCTTCAAGTCAGGTGCCGGCAACTGGTCAGTATCAGCTTGCTGTTGTTGTTGTTGTTGTAGTTGCTGTTGTTGCCTCTTAAATCGGTCAGCTTTTGTGCTCGTTAATTGTTTCGTGGGATACGCGCGACAACTGAACGAACGGGGCCGGCGCGGTGGGTCCAACGGGCCGTGAAATGGTCAAGCGCCACAGACAATTCCCATATGCATAACTGTGTGTGTGTGTGTGTGTGTGTGTCCATGTACCGTAAGTACCATGCGCCAAGCTGAACTCGATCAGCGATCAAAGGCGCTGTAAAGGGGGGCTTTATACATACCGCTATGTATGTACATGGGAAGTATACATACATATTATGTATATGGTAGGTAGTATACATGCATAAATACATATATATATATATATATATATATATATATATATATAATATATGTATATATATGTGTAATTTAATTTATGGGCTAAAATGTATGCAGTTAATTGTTTGTATTTTGGGAATTTCATCGTCTCAGACTTAGCTTGCCCTGCAGTTCTTTAAAAGCCATTGAAATACAGCTCTGGGTTGGGCTGGTTGCAGGAAATGTGATATGTAGGTTTGTATTAGTGATATATATATATATATATATACATATATGATGATGATTAAAGCGAGTTATAAACATAGAAAGGATCCAGTTTTGGTGTGAATCCGCGACTATTCCGTTTTTTTTCTGTCTTATATAGTTTAAAAAAACATTCCATGAAATGATATTAATATATATGTATATAGCAAATTAATATATTATATAATATATATTATTATATAATATATTAATATAATAATGTAAGATATGTATGTGCAGAAACTAGTGCGAAGACTTCCTTCCTTTCAAAATGTTCCCTCCTGAGATAAAGAATAGACGTAGCTTTTCTAGTTAGACGAGTCTACAGCATGTTAATATTAGCCAACTCATTTATCCATTGAACCCTAAAGCTGTTGCACACTGTAAATATCCCACGATGGGTGTGTACGCCCAGATGGGCGTGTCTGCAAATGTTGACCGCAGGAAACGGATGTTTGTTTGGGTCAGTAAACAAAAATAGCAGCAGCAGCGGCGAAGCAAGCGTCAAATGTGTCACACACACAACAAAAGACTTAGGCAACAAACTTGCTGCATTGCACGTGGCAGCATGGTCACCTGCCGCAGAGCAGAGTAGCATGGCAACCTGTTGTGTCGTTCTGTTCTTGTCTCCAATTACCAAACCGAGTTGCTGCACGTGGCAACCGATCGGATTACAGTTACCATATAAAAGCAGGTTAAAGGAAGGCAGAGAGAGAGAGAGAGAGAGAAAGAAATAAAGATAGAGGGAGAATGAGGGGACTACGCCTTGAACTTGAGAACAAAGCAATTCTCTCTTTAGTTGCACAGTGTCTGCCATTTGTCTGTGGGCCACCACTTTACTGTTAGCTCGAGCTTTGTTTTCGGCTCAGGTTTATGACTCCAATTCCTGCTCAATAGAATTGTAGAACTTATCTCCCCCAACTGCCTGGCATATCTGTCGATACGAGTATCTGAGTGCATCCATTCTTCAAGTTAATGTGTCGCCCCTGGGCCAAGTGAGTCTTATCGGCAGTATAAACCGTTAAGAAGTTGAGAGACCCAAAAACCAAAGCTGTGGGAAATTAATTTAAATTACAAATCAAAAAAAACAACAAGACGGAAAACTAACAAAAAGATGAATAAAAAAAAGTGAGAGAGGAATACAAAAGAGGGGAAGGGGTGGCTAAAAGAAAAGGGCGACAACAAGGGGAAAAATTGTCTAAGAAATTAAAATAAAATTTACGAGCAGCTCGACAAAAAAAATTTCACAACGTCGCGTCGTCGAGAGTTGCCTCTCGGACAAATGGGAAAGTTTTTGTCATATATATATATATGGTATATATGTATGATATATATGTATGTAGATAGTTTTCTTTGCAATTGTATTTCATATTCATGTTGACAATAAGAAAAAAGTAAAAGTGCAACAAGAGAAATGGCGACAGAGAAGAAAGAGAGAAGACGATGGGGAACAAATGCTGGCAAATTGTGGGGCAGGAACTCTTACGTAGTGCCATGTGGCATGTGGCATGTGTGGATGCGCTTCGATATTAGAGGATGAGCCATGAGTCGTATAATGATCGGCCCAGTAATGATGAAATGCCAACTCTACCATCATCATCATCATCATCATAATTATCTCGATTTCGATCATGAACATATCAAACATGATGATCGCCGTCATGGAGCTAATGCTCCATTGCATTGCGGAAGCTTGGCGTTTAATTGCAATGCGAAAAATCAGGCATAACTATCCGTAAGATGCTCGTATCTATGAGATACATAACTTTCGAGTGGCTCGAGTTGTTGTTACTGTTGCTGCTGTGGCTGGGGCTCTGGCTGTGTCTGCTGCCCATGTCGTTGCCTTTGGTTTTTCTTTTATGATTTTGTTGCCTTGGCTCATTTGCTGCAACCACAGTAAGCCACACACAATGCCTGAGATATAGCCGAGCCACCTCCCTCACCCCCCTTGCCATATTACCCAAAAACGGGGCGTGGCATACTGTGCGCGCATGCGTGCAAACATTTCTCTCTCTCTCTTCATTTTGTTTTTCTCGACTTGTTCGCGGTTTACATTGGGCAAATCCCGAAACGAGAAGGCATCAGCCGCCCTTACATAATGGTCCATGGTGGGGCACCAACAACAACAACAGCAGCAGCAGCAACAGCAATAACTAGGAAGTCCGCGTCAAGGAAGCCGCACTCGCTGTTTACCGTGGGCGGCAAATCACGCACTTCACTAGACAGCAACAACAACCACAACGACCCGCGTTGACTTTTCTGTGACAACAAGTCGAAAGTGTCAAACATCAACAATAACAATGGTAGCTAGTAAGAGTGACACAACTAATCCCAAAGAGTTCCAAGACAAGCATAACCAATAATGAACTATAACTCTAAGGTCCATTGACAGTTTCTCATGAAAGTTTTGCCACAATTAACTTAAGTAACTAGCTAAAGTTATTCCAAATGCAATGACAATCGGCTTAAGGGTTACACTCATTAATATCGCTTTACCTACCTCACTGTATTATGCACCGCCTTGTTTGGGTTTACATTGTGCTTATATACCAAATTTCATAGCGCTGCCTTATCTCGTGGCTGAGTAGAGCCCTACCTGCTGTGCCTGTGTCATCGTGGGTGGTGGCACGCACTCGCACTCGACTTGAGTTGTAGTTTACCAAAACAGTTTAGGTTATAAGGCAAGCGTAACGGCTTTAGTTGTTATGAAGTGGATCGAAAAATGTCGATATACGTGCGCAAGATAACAAATTAATCGATCAATTGTGGTGCAATCGAATACGATCGAAATGTAATTAAGTTGCGGCTATTTTGGACATTTAACATGGTAAATTTCATAGCGCTAACCTGAAGAGTTGTCGAGGTTGTTAGGTACACTGATCTGCAAGTGTGACAACTGTTGCGAGGGCAAAAGTCACAGCCAAGCAGACAGTTTTGCGCAATGTCCCCTCTCGATATGTGCGAGCTCACAAATTTACGCAATACTCGCTTTGTTTTTGTTTTTTTGAGGTGCAATCTTCATCAAGTGATGCCGCCTTGGCACGTAGGAGGGCAATTTGAAGTGGGGGAGTCTAGTGGGGAGTGGGGGCGAAATGGAAATGAGTTCGAGCAGCGTGCAGCGAGCAGCGAGTAACTTGCGCAAGCTGCCGCATGGCCTTGCCAGATGCTCACAGAAAGCCGAAGTCCAAGTCGAAGCTGTAGCTGAAGCTAAAGTTAATTGAAGTTGCAGCTGTCGATGATTGATAGGAATTAACTCATGGAAACTAGTGGAAACTTGTGGAGATTGGTGGAAAATAGTAGTAAGTATATGGGGGCATGCCAGGAGATTAGATGATTGAGACATAACCTAAAAACTGGCGAGCTTAGCAAAACCGTTAGCGGAACCTGATTGAGGAATTTGGGAGTGGACAATAAAGAAATTATAGCGGGTTCGCAAGATCGAGATTGATTGTAATTGATTTGCACTCGTGAATGCTTCTAGTATCATCTTAGCTAATCAGCTTTTGACAATAGCTCCCCATGTAGTAATCCTTGCAGTATTTCCTTTAAATATATGTGTATGTGCCTAAGGTATTACTAGAAAGATTAGAGATTATTTAAGGTATTTTATAGTTGAAAATACTTATATAGTATAGTCTATTCTAGGGAATTGAGATTCAAGTCAAGATGATTCCATAGCGCATTATAATTAGGCATTGCTCACACACAATGCGATATAGTATTGCAGCGCATCATCAGCTTATATGCGATATAGTATTGCAGCGCATCATCAGCTTATATGGTAGTTTCTTTTTCACTCCCTCTCTCTCTCTCTCTCCTTTTTCTATCGATTATTTTCAATAATTTTCCATTCATTATTTCGTTTTGGGTGCAGCTCATTTGTATCCCATAGTCATTATTGGAAACGAAACTATTGCTGCAGTTGTAGTTGGGGTTTATCATGTAGAAACTTTCGCGTTCGTTGCCTAAGTCATTCGTTGGCAGCAACGTTGCCATATCTGTGTGAAATTTTAATGTGTGTCTCCAGTAGCAGTCGCAGTGAAATGCTCGGAAAGTGAAACTAACAATCTAATAAATAAATGAAATTGTTTGCTATTAGTAGCGCATTTAAATGCGACAACAATAACAACAACAACAACAACTGCAGCAGCAACAGGCCATGCTGACAGCATGAAAGCTGAAAGGAAAAAAGGTATAGCTAATGTTGGACGACAGAATTTATGCGCTTTTTAATTAAATTAATTGTAATGAATGTGCGACGCGTTGCTGCTCGCTGTTGCTGCTTAGCTGTTGCTGCTTAGCGATTGTTGTTGCTGTTGCCATTTTGAAATTGCTGCCAACAATTGGTAACAACAACAACTAGCAACTGGCAACTGGCACCTGATTCACTACTCGTTTTCCAGCCACCATCAATACCAACAACCAACAACCAACAGCCACAGTCAACTTCATCGAAATTGTTATAAATAATTGCCTTTTGTTAATAACTTTAAACGCTCTGTGTGCGTCTATGTTTGTCTGTGTCTGTGTGTGTGTGTGTGTGCGTTTCGTCACTGGCCTACAAAGTAAGCAAGCTGTTTCTGTAGCAATTGCCTGCCAAATGCGGTGTAAATAAATATCTCAACCCCCAAAAAAATCATACATGGCTATAGAGAAGACCGCACTATAAACTTCGAAAACAATGCACTCATTACAGGGTATATGCATTGCGTATTAGTGTTAAGTGCTTAATTTATGCCGACATTGGCACAGATCATGAACAGATATCGTATAATAAACTATATATAGATACAACAGCTGCCATAACGATTTTGTTTTTCAATCGATCTACAATAGAATTAACTCTGCCTGAAAAGTCTTTCTCGTTGCGTGACAAAATTACAATATTCTTACGATTTATTTCGCATATATAATATGGATATCTTTCATTAATTAAACACACAAACTGACACTGCTTCAACTCACAGTAGACATGCGATAAAGGCAATTCGATGAACTGCAGAAATTTTAAAAGTACAATTGATTTGAAATTTCTTTAAACGTTTCTTTAATTCTGAATATCTTTCAGGAAATACTTGAAATACGTGACTAATTTATTATAAAAATATACATTATTTTTATTCTACAGCTTAGTTTATATAATGTATATATATTCTTGTTAAATCCCGACTTCTTCTATGCAAATTGAACATTTGGAAAACCTTTAATATTTCCAGTTTGGTTTTCAATGTTAGTTTCTTTGCCAAGCCCACATCATATATAGACCATATAAACGCTGACCCTAACTATCGTATTACGCTACAATGAAAGCAGACCAAAATCGAGGCTCGCATTACGGGCTCGAAGAACTGAGGAAGGTACGCAGCAACTTTCACAACAACAGGTAGTCAAGACTAGGCAAGAGGGAGCGACTCTTCGTTGTGTAGAGCAGTGGAAGCGTTTTGGCACAGCGCCCACACACACCCATTCAGTACAAAGCTCACATGCTGAAAGAATGTTGGGCCGCGCTTCGCATGTGGGTGAAAGCCAAGCCCATTTGCTGTGCCTACTACACCCACACAGTCGCAGACAGACATACACATACACAGAGCATAGCTTAGTCACAATTGCATTGGACAATTGCCCACTGTCTGCGTACCACTGTGCAGTGCTGCTGCTGCTGTGGCTGCTGCTGCTGGCGCATAAAGAACGATTTGCCATAACAATAACCATAACAATTGCCATGGATTATGGCGCCTGCTCTTGGCTCGGGACGTTGCTGCCACTTGTGGAGGCCCAACTAATTGCGGACATGAACGAGGCAGGCAAATTGCTCAGCACTTGCTATTGCTGTTGATCATCATCATCATTATCATTGGCAACATCATCAGCAGCATCATTATCTGTCTGAGTGCAGTTCATTGGCCTGAGCTGACTGGCTTATCCCGAACAATATCGGAAGTAATGATAAACGCAGCAACAGACACAGCAGCAGCAGCAACAGCAGCAACACTTGCTGCCTCACATGGGCAATTGTTGCAGCTACACCTGCTGCTGCTGCATCGGCAACAACATGTTGTATATCAAGTTCCGACTGATTTCATAATGTGTTGCTGCTGCTGATGCCAGCGGCAACTGTCTAGCGGTAAATCTCGAGCAAGTGGAATGCCAACAACAAAATGCCGCGAAACTAAAGCGACAGCAACAACAAATGCATACTTTATAATCAAAGCACGCCAACAAAAGCAGCAACAATACAAGAACAGCAACAGCAATAGCAAAAGTAACAGCAACAGCAGCAGCAGCAGGAAAAGGGGTTGTCCGGGGGAGAAGTGGCAACATATTTGACCAAAGTGAAAATGTTGCTCTCTCTCTCTCTTTCTTTCTTTGTTATTGTTGCTGCTGCTGCTGTTGTTGGGCATGCGCAACGCGTTGACAGAATGAACTTTGACATTAGAGAATGTACAACAACAACAGCAGTCAGAGCATCAGCAACACAGCATGAACAACAGCAACAACTCATTTGATTTATTTAAACAAATGAAAGATAAAAACTTTTATTTTATTTCTTTCTTTTTTATGCAAATTGCTCGCCCTGAGCAGGGCAAGTCAGCTCGAGAATTTACGGCGGTTTCTGGCTGCTGTTGCCCACAACTTTTTGTTTTTGATTGCTGTTGCCTTTGGTGACCACAAAAATGCCATAAAAAGTCAACAGCAACAACAAAAACAACAGCAACGAGAAACATTCGAGAAAAATTCTTTGGCGGCGTGTGCAACAAATTAGGCACAAAACCAAAAACAAATGCAAAAAACCAGCAGCAGCAGCAACAACAACAACAGCAATAGCAGCAAAGCAACAATCAAAGCTAATGAAAATTGCGAAGGCAGTTGCAGCAGCAGCAACAACAGCAGCAGCAGCAGCAGCAGCAGCTGCGGCAAAATTAGCAACTGCAACGAGAACGCTTCTCGAGTGCACACAGACACACACACTCACACACGCACACACGAACACACATCCATACATACACACGCAGAAACACAACCGCACGAGCCGTGAAGCGAGTTGAGCATGCGCTGCTGACGTTGCCTTCACCCCTTGCTGCTGCTGCTGCTGCTTCCAGCGCCAACTGTTGCAGGTGTTTTGCAGCTGTTGCTGCTGTCACACACACACACACGCACACGCAGCGAGCTTGGCCCGTCTTGACCCAGTTAGCGTTTGCGCTGGCAGAGCAGGACGACAACGGCGACAGCAACTGTTGCTGCTGTTGGCAACACCTTTCTTCTGCGCGCTGCTTGCACATTGATTTCTTGTCGCTTGTTGCGGAATGCGGTCAACAGGCAGCATAACAGCAGCAGCAGCAGCTACAGCAACAACACAAACAATTCTCGACAGCGATAGCCTCATCGACGTCGCTTGGTCAATGTCGATGTTGCTGGCGTCGCAGTCGCGCTGCTGTTGCCGTTGCTTGGCCTTGCTTTGGTTTAGCGGCAAATCAAGCATTTCCTTTGCGGCAAAGTGCCGCAAAAATCTTATCGAACCTGTTATATGTGCGACGTCGCTGTATTCCCCCCTCACCCTCACTCGCTGTCTGCTTCTCTCTCCCCCATCTGCCAGTTTCTTTCTCTCTCTTTCTCTCTATCTTTCTCTGACTGTTGCTGTCATGATCTGGGCGCAGGTGAAAGATGTTGCTGCTGTGCCTAATGCCAGCATTGTTGTCGCTGTTCTTATTGTTGCTGTTGCCGTTGTTGCTGCTGCTGTTGTTGTTGTTGGTTCTTTGACTGGCTGCTGCCTGCCTGCCTGTTGTTGTCATCGTTTTATGTAACTGTTTAAGCTTGAAAATTTATTGTTGTCTGTCTGCGTCGACGTTTCTGCTGCTGCTGCTGCTGCTGCTGCGTACCGTTACATAAAAGCCATGTCAAGACAAGTCAAGACAAGTCAGCGCATGTTTATTTAATACGCTTAACAGCTTTTAGCTGGACATCGACTTATAAACACACACACACATGTTGCTGATGTCTCAATTCTGCCAAGAACAGCAGCGGCAGCAGCAACGAACAACTGAGAGCGGAAGTACGAATCAAAAGACTTAGGCAACGAACTTGCAATTGCTAACTGGGCGCATCCATTACAAAAACAACAACAACACAATAAACCCCAACAACGACAACAAGCAAAGGCACTTGCGAAATAACTTTTAACGAGCTGCCTCTAATTCTGCTCCGCCAACAGCAATGCCAACAACAACAACAAGCCTACTTACACTAACAATAATAATAACAACAACAACAACAACAACAACAACAACAACAACCAAAAAGGCTTCTAACTGGGTCAGCAGCAGCAGAAGAGTGGAGAAGAAGCTTAAATGAAATTCTCAAAAACCGGCCAAGTGAAGCAACGCGCCAATTTATGTAAATCCAAAACCAATCAGCCTTAAAGCAACAACAGCAGCAACAGCAAGAACAACAAGAACAACATCTAGTGGCAACAACAGCAACATCAACTGGCAGCAGCGTCATCATTCTGAGCATTATGAGCGCTGATAGGCTAACGGTTTAAACCGTTGCTGCTTATTTGACAAATGGAGAGGGAGTGTAAAAGAGGCAAGAGTAAGCACAGGGAAAGAGAGTGAGAGAGAGCGGGAGAGAGAGATAAGGAGATAGAGCGGAAGAGAGAAGGAGGGGATTACTTGACTGGCCAAGAAACTCTTTTTCTTTCAGTTATAAAATGAAGGCGTAGGCTTAGTAATGTCTTCAAAAATATAATTTAATAGCAAATGAAATGCCCAGAATATGTTTTAAACCATTTCCAAAATGCCTCATAGGTGGTATATATGCAAATGACAGTTATAAACTGTCGTAACTCGAAAACTAGCAAAGCTAGAGAGGTAAAAAATTGGTATTATATTTACAATCCTTGGTAAGTCTTTGAGGGAATTTAAAGAGCTTATTCATTGAAATAATTAATATTTTACGGTTAATCTTTAAATAATTATTACATCTAATCGTTTATGCAGTTTCTTTTCTCGTTAACACTTTGATTGGGGATTCCTAATGCAAAACTAGCGAGTGTTATCTCTCATACAGTCTTCATTTCACATGGAACTTCATCAATAGAGAACTTTTTGAAGAAACTGTATAATCTTAAGTATTGAAACCATTGCAGATAGCATGTTTAATATGTGTATGAACAGTTTGAGCGTCGTATCTTAGAGTCAGACACCTTAGTTTGCTTCAATTTATAGGATATCTGTTAGTCAGTCTGTTTACATTCATTTCATATTCGATTTGCTTTGCAATGTTTCCGTCTCAGCACAAAACATTACATTTAAGTTGCCCCATGAATCATTGCGGCTTAGGTTAAATCGTTAAGTTCACCCCCCCTCGTCTTCCCTGTCACACTTGAAAACAAGAAGAGAAAGAAAAGGGAAAACCTTCTTTGAATGCGCTTTTCACTCGCCTTCGACTCGAACTATCTCAATTAGGTCATCGGGCAAGGCAAATGGAGTTGCTGCCGCTGATGTTGCTGCTTCAGCTGCTGCTGCTGCTTCTTCTTCTTCTTCTTCTTCTTCCGCCTGCTACTTGCCGCACTTGCACTTTTCAATTTCGTAATTGAAGCGGCAAGCAAAGCAAAGAGAGAAGAAGAAGCTGAAGCAGAGCAATAAGCGAAGCGTGGGCGAGTTGAGCAATCAGCGCATGACGCTCACAGTTGCTGCCCCACCTGCAACAGCAGCAAACAGCAACAGCAACAACAACAATATCATCAATCTGTAAATCTTGAGTAGCTAATTAGGCACGTTGGGCAGTCGCCAGGGGGAAAGGGACTGCGGCATGGGAAGGTAGGGCGTGGTCAGCCAACTTGCTGACAAATTCACACGCAAAGCGAGTCGCATTTGGCCAACAACAAATTGCTGGGCCCATTTACAGCAAACAATTCCCACTAAGTATTCACCCCCCCTCCACAGCAGTGGCAATTAAGCTGCATTTCTCTCAGTGCATTTAAAATGAAATTAACCCACGTACGCAAATTGTTGTCGCCGTGGAATGCGAATTGCTTTGGGTTTGGGCTTTGGCTTTGGGCGCGACGCGTTGCAAGTAGAAAGCGCAATACTGCAACTTGTAATCAGTAAGAGAATGGGGGGGGGCAGTTGAGCAAGCGGCTCAAGGAGTGGCAGCAGGTGCTTAAGATGTAAACAGCTGCTTATTAAATTTGTGGCTGGAGAATTTGAACAGTTTTTGGCCGAAAGCAACTGCAGCCGTTTATCGTTTTGTGCCACTAAACTAGTTCCAAGGCTCATCTTGGTTCATTTGAAGCTGCATTTCGGCTTCTACTCGGGGTTGATTTGTCAATTGATAAGCTTCTAGAACTAGCTCCAATTTGGAGACTCGCAAACTAGGCTGTTTCTAGATCACATGTAAATTTATAAGTTCAATGGATCTAGTTCAGTTTGATAGCAAATTGCAAATTGCAGAACCAGTTGCATGCTAAATTCATATGAAAGTGTAGTAAAAGAGTATTGTGAGCTGGTGGAACTAGTTCCAAAGTTTCTTATAATTCCTAAGTTGTTAATTCATTAAACTCATTTGAAGAACCCTCTGCAGTGCTTGGAATCGATACAAAATAATACAATGCTGAGCTCAGTTCCGTTTTGCAACACACACACCGAGTTGCGGTTGCAGTTCATTGAACTAGTGGTTCCATTGCAGACGCTAATCGACTGATTAGCGGCCCATTCAATTCACATGCAATTAATCTGAGCATTTCACCTGAGCCATCGCAAAAAAAGAAAACCTGCAGCAACTTTTGATTTGCACGTGTTCAACTCGTACAATACCCTTTCCATTTAATACCCCCTCCCCCCGCTTTGCTACCTACACCACTGCCTGCTCACCCTTCCATACATCGTTTTGGCCTTGTTGACTCGTTGGAACGGACTAAGCTTTCGCTTTTAACTCTTGTCTGCGACTCTGTCGATGCTTCCTAGACGACGGCGCTTTTCTTGCTGCACACACGGCAACTCTCTTCCTCTCCTCTCCCCTCCTCTCTCTCTCTCTCTCTCTCTCTCTTTCTCTCTCCTTCCCCCTGCATCTTCACTTCCATTCTTTGCGTTCGGCATCTGCGTGCAAGGCGGATTCAATGGTTTTTTTGTGGCCAAAAGGCGTTGATGGGCAATTTGTTACAACAACAACATGTTGACCGTTATTATTATAACTTATTGTAATTATTATTATTACAACGATATTGTTGTTGCTGTTGTTGCATGCAGACACAATGAATATTCCAAGCTCATAAAGCAGTTCGACTCTTTTTTATAACTTTGTATTTTGTCTTCTTTCTTGTTGCTTGTTTCGTACAAATTGCTGTTGTTGTCACTGCCGAGGCGAGTGTGTGTGTGTGCAAGTGTGTGTCTGTGTGTATGCAAGAGTATGCGGGGTATCACTTTCACTTGGTTCGCGCACGTAGAAAGCAAATGAAAGCAAAGCAAACAAAACTGTTGCACGCCCCATGCCAAGTGGAAGCGACAACAACAGCAACACACAAACCGATCTACCTATATACATATATACAGCTCTATATATGTATATATATATATGTGTGTTATACATTGTGTATCGCAAACGATTTCCATTCCCGGCCGCCTTGATGGGGCAACCTTTTGGGGCGACTCTCAATCTTCTCTCTGCATCTCGGCCCGCTTCTTCTGCTCTGCTGCTTCTACTCCTCTGTTTTCGGGTTCGTTTCAGCGCACAGCGTGGGAGACAGGCCCTCATCTGAGTGCCTCCCCCCCTCCTTCTGACGGCACTACCTACCTTGGGGTGACTGGTAACTGAAACTGAAATTGAAAAATTTTCATGAACTTGATTTCTTAATTTAGACCTGGCGTTACAAATGTCTCTGTTTCGTATTGCATTGTACCCTGTAAACAGAAGGGGAATGGGTAGTGCAGAGACTACACAGAAGTGATATAGTATGTATGTATCATATTATATTTGATTAGGTAAATTGATGTTAATGGGACAGAGACTCAGGACTTTGGCAAACAATACTCAACTTAGTAAGAGATCAACACATTGAAACTTTATAGAAAGATATTTATTAAGTTAGCGTAGACAAGATAATAAAGGGCTGCAGCAAAGTTCCAAGAATGGCACATATATATTTCCTGCAAAGGTTTAATGGGTATCTGTTAGTTGTTACTCTCTTAGTTTTTGTGCTTTTCTTTTGCATTTGGTCTGATGAATTTAAATTTGACTGAACTAATTTGATTTGTGCCGGCGCAGCAATTTGTCTAAAACTTAAGAGCAACAACAGCAACAGCAACACCAACAGCAACAGCATTGGCAAACAGCAACAACCACTGGCAGCTAGTTGCGGCAGGCAACCGAGCACCGTTATGATGAAATTGCTCGACATTGATTGTATAAGCAGCCTGGCAGACTGTCTGCCTGCCTGCCTGGCTGCCACTTGCAACTGGCCACAAGAGAAGCGGCAATTGTTGCTGCCAGTTGCGAGTTGCTGTTGCTGCTGCAGCTGCTTGGAAAGTTGCCGTGGTCAAATGATGCTGCAGTTATTCGAGCAGCATTTATGGCATGACTGACTCCCCCACCAGCTGGAGAATTGTGCACAGTCTATAAAGCAGGCGATGCCTAATGATCTCAGCCAGCTGTGCAGCATGAAATGACATAGCAACACAAAAGCAACACAAGAGCAACAAGAAACAACAACACAGGAGCAACAAGAACTTGAATTAAATACAAAAAAAAAAAACGGTCAGAACAAGTCGAACTCTGTGTGGAGCTAGGAATTCCTGCAGCTAACACGACAGCAACAGAAACAGCAGCAACACTGATTTAGATCAACAGCAGCAGCACCACCAGCATTGCATGCACAGCGACAGCAACTGCTGTTGTTGCTGTTGCTGTTGCTGTTGCTATTGTTGTTGCTGTTGCTTTTGCTCTTGGTAAGCCCAGTGGTCAATTCGATGATGATCAGTCTTCTGTCTCAGAGTCTGCCGTCTCCATTCTTCAGTCTACAATCTCCGTTTACTTCTACGTCTCATGACATGCAAATGCGCCTGGGAAAATGACTAAATTGAAAATGTAATCACAGCAGCAACAACAGCACAGCAGCAACATTTGAATTTAGCATACGAGTTCGCGTATCTTCCAGATGCAAAGATACAAGCACTTGCCTCAAGATACATACAAACACAGCTATACAGCATGCCACATGCGTCATACATCACGACACAAAGCAATTTCATCAATTTCTATTTGAAACGACAACTTGATGCCCTTGCAGCAATCATTCTTTCTCTTACTGGATATACACACACATGGATAGATAATGTGCATTGATATATAGATAAATCTAACTGATAAACAAAATATTTTCCATATATAACTCAGTAACCCAGGCAACATTAATTCTTTAAAGCAATTTGCAATTCTTCTCCAACAAATTTCAGTTTCACAATAATTCATTCAACTATCCAGATAATATAATAGTATATCATTATAAGCTGACAACTTTCTAGCTCTCTATAATCATTACTAAGATAAAACATAATACAATAATGTTCACTTAACGTCCTTAACATTCTTCAGCCCCTTTATAAATTATATTGAATTTCCTTCAAAATTCTTCAGCTCATTCCATAATCAGCTATATATTTTCTCTTATCTCTTGTCTTGTTCTATTTGCGTCTTTCAAGTTTTCTTTTGATATATTTTCTATTCTTATTTTAATGAAATCCCAAAACAATACCCAGTCAAGTCGGTCTACAAATCATAATAAATTCTCTTTTTACAATCGAGTCTACTTATCGAGACTTATGTTAAAATATGTAAAACAACTTGCAAGCTGAAAATGATTTGAAAATCTCAACATTCTTTGCTTGATACGTTACACACATACACACACACACACACGGCACATATCATTTATTTATCTGGCAAATTGCATCATAAATCTGTTGGACCCGATGCGGGGCAGAGGAAAGCTAGAAAAATGCCAGCTAAATTGATGTTTTTTCTGCTGTTGTTGTTCTTGTTAGTGTTGTTGTACTTGACAGTTGCCGCCGCTGGTGTTGCTGTTGCTGTTGTTGTAGCGATTTTCTCACGCTTTGCATTGACATCAACAACAGCAACGAGCTGAGAACATTTTGCAATGCTGAATATACTCGAATTGTTGGCATTGCTAAGGTGTTTCGTTGACGCCACAGCGAAATGCCCCAGCAACAATAACAACCAACTACCAACAACTAGCGACAACAACCCACCAGCAACAACAGCAACACCAGCCCAGCAGAAACAACATTGAAGTCCAGCACGATGAAAACTGGAACGGAACTTGCTTAATTGCCCCTCGCTGTGGAATCAACTTTAAAACCAAAGCCAGAACCATTGGGCAGTTAGTCAGTTGGCCAGTTAGTCAGCTATTCAGTTAGCCAGCCAGCCAGGCAGTTGGCCATTTAGCTTGGGAATTCGACAGGTTGTTGCCCGACAAAATGTTGTAATAAGCGATGCCGTAATCCAGGATCCTTAAGCTTCGCTAGGTTAATTACTCTTGAGTATGCATTGCAAAGAGCGGAAACTCAAATAGAGTATTTTTAATAATATTAAAATATATAATCTCTATGTTTGCAATAGTTGAACAACCGAATTTACAACAAGAAACTTGGAGAAAGATATAGAGATATGTGACTGAGTTGATGGATTAAAAGAGAAAAATGCAAGAATATAAAGAATTATATTTTGGAATAGTTATTTGGATATAAGTAAATATTATATTTCTTTGATAATGTGGTGTACATTATTGCCTTTACTTTTGTTATCGCTGTCTATGAGATATCTGCATGTTCTTCTGTCCCTCTTTTTCCCCCATTAACTCAATCTGCAATCTTTAAATACAAATTAAGAAATCAATCAAGGGTCATTTCAATAACTATGCTCGGGTAGATTATCAATCAAAGCTGTTGCGCCCCCGAGTGGTCAGTCAGAACGTTTCATTTTTCCCCTCACACCGTCTCTGTCTCTCACTGTCTTTCTTTCGTCTTAATTAATGAATTTTTAATGTGCCACGACTATTTTGGGAGCGCATAAATGAATGCTTAATTCAATGAAATTTCACCAAAAATATTTCGTAGCTTAACTAATTCTCTCTCTCTCCTTATTTGTCTTTTTCTTATAGATGGATCATGTAGTTTTCCCGGCTCACCGGCTCACAGCAGCGTCGTCTTCTCCAGTGCGAATCTGACACAGGGCACCGTCGCCTCCTATAGCTGTGAGCGGGGCTTCGAGCTGCTCGGCCCGGCTAGACGTGTCTGCGACAAGGCACAATGGGTGCCAGAGGGTATACCGTTTTGTGGTAAGTAGTAATAATGTACAATGTTAACAGTTGACAAACGAGTTGCCAAATACGAGACAACAAGTATACACTGTAAATACCATCATTATCTTCGTGATCAGTTCTGAGCAGGTGAAGGTAGCTATCAGAAAACATCTTCCAATTGAATTCCTCACCTAATGCAAGAGACTTAGGACACAAACCTGTAAAAAGACTTAGGACCCGAAATGGCTGTCCGAAGTTTATGTGCATGAATAGTCTCGATTGCCATGCAAAAGCACAACAATTTCTCAAATTAATCAGCACTAAGATACACCTGGTCATCATCATCAGTAAGTAGAGGTGCCCAGCAAACTTCAAACGGAACAAACTTCTTTGGACACGAACTTTGTATTGGCATTTCGACTTTGCACCACACTCAAGTAGCCCCGCCCTGAGCAGAGGAGGAGAGGTGGGCACGCAACTTTCTTAGCCAATAAGTATGGCCAGCAGCAATTTCGCCAGGCTAAACAACAGACCTAAGGCACGAACTTGTCACCTCGTCCATTTCGCCAAGTTAAGAGCATCGTCTTGTTGTTGTTTTTGTTTTGTTTTTTGTCCATCAATTAGCACCTTGAACAAGCGGGCAAGTTGGCAAAAAACCTGGCTAAAACTTTCACCACCAACAAGTCTCAACGTTCTCAACGTGTTTTTTTGTCCGTTTACGCGTGTCAGCGGAATTTCAATTCCGAATCGGAATTCAGTTCGGAATCGAACGACGAAAAACGTATCCCACAAGCCGATTCCAATTTCGAATTTCGATTCCGATTTCCAATTTCCAATTCCAAATGCAAAGTTGTCGTGCCGTGATCCCAAAGTGAAACATGATTAACACGACGCACAAATTGGGCTAAACGATGTGTGTGTGCGTTTGTGTGTGTGCGTTGTCGATGAAAGGCGGAACACACACACACACACAACATAGTCAGCACACCACGATCGACAGCGCGTCGAGAATTTAACGTAACGAATTGACCCACATTCGGTTTAGTGGTTCGTTTGTTGGCTTTGTGGCTCGCCTCGAAAATCAAATAGAAGCAAAGAAGAAGAATGAGAAAAGAAAAGAAACGATGAAACGGCGCAGACATAGAAAAACACACAGACAGACGGACAAACAGGCACGAAAAGTCTGTTCTAAGTGAATTTCTTGTTGTTGTTGTTATTGTTGTTGTTGTTCTTGTTGTTATTTGACTGACAACAACTTCCGTCTGTTAGGCAAACAACATCAAATTGATTGACAGAAGCAGTTCACGCAAATTGAATTGAATTGAAAGCAGTTGCTTCAACCGGTTGACTGGTTACCTGGTTGCATGGTTGCCTAGTCGACAGACTGCCAGACTGGGTGACTGAGGGCAGCCTTGACCCCGACAGATGCAACAGCTGCCGTGAAATTGTGTGAATTGCAGCACATTCCCAATTGAAATTAGCGACAGATTTTTGAGAAACTTGTTACAAATATATTGGCAAGTAATGCAATTCTTCGTATGTCTAAAAAATATGATCTAAGCTAGGGAGCAAAAGTGTCCACGTTTGATGGAGCATCTTCTATTGAAGCCGTATGTAATGTAAATTCCCTTGTGATAATTTATTCATTGGCTCAAAATAACCTGGAACAAGCATTCAAGCTACAGTCGAGTGTGCTCGACTGTGATATACCCGTTACACACCTGACCAAAACGGTTTCTTCAATATATAAATTTAGTGTTTTGCATATTTTGTGTAGCATACTTTCAGGAAGGTACTTCCAAATTATTTCATATTTCGAATTTCTTAAATAACTTCAATCTTAATTATCCGATCGCAATCAAGTTTTCAGAAATCATTTGGCTGTTCATAGTTATTGTATTTACCAAAAATGAACTGTCCTGCATTAGAACTACGCTTGGTAGCGGGAGGGGGCGTGACCAAAATATAAAATTACTCGATAAGCGTGCAAATTTGGTAGCCCTAGCTCTTATAGTCTCTGTGATCTATGTTTTCATAAGGACGGACAGACGGACATGGCTACATCGACTCGGCTGTTGATGCTGATTCAGATTATACATAGTTTGTGCGGTCTGCCACGCCTCCTTCTGCCTGTTAAAGACATTTTTGGCTGCCACATATCATAGTTATTATAACCTTCTACCCTATGGGTAGCGGGTATAAATAGCCGAGTGTACTCTCTAAGAAGAACTATGAATAGCATAAACGAAAAGTCGATAAGATGAGCTTGCAATGAAAGTGTTTCGCATGCCTCTGTGTCATTTTCGATCGTAAAGATCGTACAGATCGTAAAGAATATACATTTATAGACTTGATGGCAGCATTTGCAGCTTCTTGTCGAAATAAAAGTGTTAATTACTATGGAATTCGAATCCCCAATCCCCAGTTAGTGTAGAGGCAGTGTATAAAAAGAGAGCAGAGAGTTGCGTTGCCTTCTCTCTCAGCTGTAGTTGGGTCGTAAAACCGTTAACGTGCATTGCGTGTTTGTTGCCTGTGCTTGGGTTTACGGCTGTCACTAATTTTCAGTCTGGTAAATTGAGCCCAGCGGCTGCCCCACTCCGAGTTGAAGTTGAACTCGCCAAGTTGCCCGCAGACAAATTGCCGCTGTTGCCAGCGAGGGAGCGCAGGCAGGGGAAGGGGGCTACGATCGAGAAGGGGAGGTAACCCATAGCCGGCGGTACGAATCAGCAGCGGCCCATTGATTAATTGAATGAATGTGAACAGAGAATCGAGAGGTGAGCGCAAAATTGAATGACGATGCAGATGACACAGCAGGAAGATTTGAGCAGATTCGATACGATGAGAAGATTGGAAAATTGAAATTGAATCTGAATTAGGTGGGCAATTTCGGGCAATTGTCACAGAACGAAAGTGTTGAGCTGTTATGAAGATGAAAATACGATGTCGCACCACCTGCGCGGCCAACCCAGTAGAAAGTCTTTCTCTTTCTCACCGCGACCGACTTAAGAGTGAGTTTTACGATCTGCTGCAATCTGCGATCTGTGCGAGCGGCGTCATGAGCTGCTGCCTGTCTGCCTGACTGCCTGACTGCCTGCCTGACAGCCAGCCGAGCTGCCTTTTTATCCGACAGATGCATCTGATTAATGAATCTCAATGCTGTGCCACACAAATGCGTAGCAATGTAATTAAGCCAAAGCAACAACAACAACAACAATTGAACCAAGTTGAAAGAAAAAGTTGAAGCCGAAACCGAAGCCGAAATAAAAAGCCTCACTAAAATTTCACTTTTGCTTAGTTATTTTTCGTATCTGCCAGCAACAATTCGCTGGGACCTTGTAACACTCGCTGAGTTCTTATTGACTTGTAGACCCTATCTAGTATAAGACCCCCCCTCTTCCTCTTGCCCCCGCTATTCTATGCAGCACCAACAATGGAGAAGGCACAAGCGGTAATTTGGCGACAGCAGGTCGCGTCGACTTTGGCTTGACAAAACTTTGCAGGCGATCAGAACTTTTGCGTATACCCTGCAAATGTTTAAGATGCGATGGGGGAGATACCTTTGCTAGTAAAGCTGAACAAAAGCTTGTCACTCACTTTGACAAAAGACTTACGCTTTGATTCTTGATCTACCGCAGAGAACAAATGTCAATTAGATATACTAAGGATTTAACAAGATTCGCTTAGTTGACAAAAGAAGTTTCAATGGTTTCTCAAGAGGGTGACTCTCTGCTAGGGTGTGCACTGTTTTTTGATATTGCATTAGTCTCGAAGAAGGAAAACGATTACAAGGTATCATCTCAGCGATAATTTGCTTGGGTTCTTTGTGTATGCCCAACGTCATAAAGCATGTCAGGGCTAGCTGTGTGTGTATGTTTCAGTGTTTCAGTGTGTGTCTCAGTGTGTGCTTAGCCCTGGCCAATTGGCCAGACCTTGTCTTTGAGACTGGGAACTGCCAACTGCTATCGAACAATAAAACAAAAGCCAAAAGCTTCAATCTCAACTGTTTAGGGAAACAAATCCCAAACCATGTGTCTTCCATTTGTTATCCATAATCTTTAATCTTAACTCTCGAAATTCTCCCACATCTTATCGTCGCGAACAGTTCTCAATGTTGCCGCTGGCAAGGCGCCTATGCAAATCTCCACAGATGGTGCTGGGGCACCGCAGAAGGCCATCGATGGGTCCACCTCGGCCTTCTTCACACCGGATACGTGTTCGCTGACCAAGCCGGAACGTTCGCCCTGGTGGTATGTGAATCTGCTCGAACCCTATATGGTGCAGCTGGTGCGTCTGGATTTTGGCAAATCGTGTTGTGGTAAGTGCTAACGAAATCACAAGATATAGATGAGCTCGAAGAAGTAGAAAAGGTAGTTAAAGACTAAGTAAAAGGGGGGTTAGCTTGTGCAGCAATACGAGAAGAATAGAACGAGTCATAGAAGCAGTAGTTGTAAAAGATGCACTGAAAGGAAGTAAAATAAAAATTAAATCGTAAAAGATAAAATGGAAGAAGTTAAGAAGTTGAAAGAGTTAGGAGAACAAATAGAGGAAAAACAATAAAGATGGAAGAGTAGAAGAGTCAGCAAAAATAAAAGGTCGATAGTCTTTAGATAGTCCTTGAGCTGGAGGAAAAGACTCGAAACAGACAATGGGAAATTGAGAAGATATGCAACAGGGAGGGGGTAGGGAGAGAAGGCAAATGGCTTCATGCTGCATGCTGCACGAGCTTGGCTTCTGGCCGACAGAAAGCCGAAAGGGTAGTCGAAACGCCAAGCAAAGGTAAACAACTGACTGCAGGTGAGAACAGGGAGATGGGGAGAAAACTGAGATCGAGAGACAGAGCAATAGACAGAGATAGCCAATGGGGTAGGGACGAAAGGGGAGTGGTAAAAGGGGAGGTTTACCTTCCAGTCGCAACGAGACTGTTACCCAAAAGAGTTGGCCAAAGAGTTTTTCCAAAAATGCTTTCACTCGCAGTTCGCGGCGAGCATGGCAAATGTTATGTGATTTTCACGTGGTTGGAATGATGGGAGGGGGGTAGAGGGGATAGAGGCAGCAGCTCCATCGGCTCCCGGCTCACTGACTCACTGGTTCAGTGGCTCAAAGTCAGCTAGGGCCGACGGGGAAAACGAAAATTTATGTTTACTTTCACTGCGCAAGTTGCAAGTTGAACTTGCCACATTCCCGCATAGCTGCTTGCCACATGCAACAATGTCATTGTTGTTGTTGTCGATGTTGTCGATGTTGTTATACTCATTGTTGTCTTCATTGTTATGGTTATTCCCCTTGGCAGGCAACAAACCCGCAACGATTGTGGTGCGTGTGGGCAACAATCGTCCCGATCTTGGTACCAATCCCATTTGCAATCGCTTCACGGGTCTCCTCGAGGCAGGCCAACCACTGTTTCTGCCCTGCAATCCGCCCATGCCGGGGGCCTTTGTGAGCGTACATCTGGAGAATAACACACCAAATCCCTTGTCCATCTGCGAGGCCTTTGTCTATACGGATCAGGCACTGCCCATCGAACGTTGTCCCACATTCCGGGATCAGCCGCCAGGCGCCCTGGCCTCCTACAACGGAAAGTGCTACATCTTCTACAACCGTCAACCGTTGAACTTCCTCGATGCCCTATCCTTCTGTCGCTCTCGCGGCGGCACTCTGATCAGCGAGAGCAATCCCGCTCTGCAAGGATTCATCAGCTGGGAACTCTGGCGTCGTCATCGCAGCGATGTCAGCTCACAGTATTGGATGGGCGCGGTACGTGATGGCAGCGATCGTAGCAGCTGGAAATGGGTGAATGGCGAGGAGCTAACCGTCTCCTTCTGGAATCATCCTGGCGGCGATGAAGATTGTGCCCGATTCGATGGCTCGAAGGGTTGGCTCTGGAGCGACACCAATTGCAATACGTTGCTCAATTTCATCTGTCAGCATCAGCCCAAGACATGCGGCAGGCCAGAGCAGCCACCCAATTCCACTATGGTCGCCCTCAATGGGTACGAGGTGGGGGCCCAGATCAAGTACAGCTGCGATGCGAACCATCTGCTGGTCGGACCCGCCACGCGCACCTGCCTTGAGACCGGATTCTACAACGAGTTCCCGCCCGTCTGCAAGTGTAAGTAGAGCCAAGTCACATATCCTAAGACGATAAGAATACATAATTTCCAAACACAGAAATCTAATAATCCCCAAAGCAGTTTAAGCTTTGAAGACCTTCAGGCATGTAGAACTAATCGTAATTGCTTCCCCTCTTCAGACATCGAGTGCGGTCTGCCCGCCAGCATTGCCCATGGCTCGTATGGTCTGCTCAATGACACTGTGGGTTACCTCAGCCTGGTGAAATACGCCTGCGACGAGGGATACGAGATGATCGGACGCGCCCTGCTCACCTGTGACTTTGATGAGCGCTGGAATGGACCCCCACCACGTTGCGAGAGTAAGTTACAGCCAGAACGATCTCAGTACGCTCTCCGTTGCTCATTCTCCTGCTGCCGCCTGCTTTCCCCTCTCTTGCAGTTGTCGAGTGCGACACGTTGCCCGGCAACTACTACAACACCATCATCAGTGCACCGAATGGCACCTACTACGGCTCCAAGGCAGAGATCAGTTGCCCGCCTGGCTACCGCATGGAGGGACCCCGCTTGCTCACCTGCCTGGCGACAGGTCAGTGGAGCAGTGCTCTGCCACGTTGCATCAAGCTGGAGCCATCGACATTGGCAACGCCAGCATCACCACCTCCGGCACCGCCCTCTACAGCAGCAGTACCAGCAGCACCAGTACGACCTAAGATCATCCCCTCTACGAGTCGCACTCCACCAGCTTATCGCCCACCGAGCACCACGAGCGGCACCAGCAGCACAGCTGCCACATATCCGCAACCACATCCACATCCACCTCATCCCAGCCTCAATACGCCGCAAGTGGAGATCAACGGAGAAGGTGAGATACCGTTTAAACAGGCTCCACACGGGATGTATTTAAAGCTAATCCCCTTTTTCGTTGCCATCCATCTTGCAGCCGACTCGGAGGAGGACGTCATCAATGTGCCCGTGCCTGGAACTGTCCGCGAAGAGTTCCCACCTCGTCGCACTGTGCGACCCGTGCTCATTCCCAAGAAACCAAGCAGCACGCCGGCCACAAGCAGCACCGGCAGCAGTAGCAGCTCCAGCTCCTCCACCAGCACCACGCAGTATGCTCCACCTCCCGTATCGACATACGCTCCGACGCCGCCACGCACACGTCCCACGCTGGAGACGACGACCCGCAACACGCAGCAGATCATTCAAAACTCGCATCCGCAGGACAACGAGATCGCCGACAGCGTCAACATTCGCCAGAACCAGTCGCCCAATGTCAACGTTCCCTTCGCCGTCGACAATCCCGATCGCAAGGAAACCAAGGAGGCCAAGCTCAATCTGGGCGCCATTGTGGCCCTGGGCGCTTTTGGTGGCTTTGTCTTCCTTGCTGCGGTCATCACCACAATTGTCATCCTGGTCAGAAGGTGAGTGCGCCTCCTTGTTCTTCTTCTTGATCAACGATCTGCGATTGAACGATACAGTTCAATTGTATTTTTCTTAAGTTTCAATCAAGCTGAAATTGAAGGGAAACTGAATTTAACATCAAGCTGAAATTGATGTTGAAATTAATACCTTAATTGAAGTTTCAATATTGAAAATAACATGTTGGCAATGATTGAAGATAACAAAAGTTTCAAATTGTTTCAAATTGAAGATGTGATTGTACACTCTGAAAGAATTATTCAATCCGAATTACTTATTCAAGTTGAAACTACTAATCGAATTGCAATCAATTCATTTGAATATCATATGAAGTTCAAGTTTTGTAGATCATTTTAAAGTTACTTATGTTGAAATTAAAGAAGTCGTTGATGTAAGTGAAACTTAGTCTTCGGTTTTAGCTTTGATTGAACACTTCACAAGAAGTATTCAATTCGAATTACTTATTCAAGTTGAAACTGCTAACCAAAATGCAATCAATTCAATTGAATACCAACATCAATTCAAGTTTTGTAGATCATTTTAAAGTTTTATCAATTTTATGAATTCATCAATCAATTTCAATCCGAATGCAATTTCAAATTCAAATTATGCTTGGAAACTGACGATCTTAATCATCTCTTAAGATGTTTAAAAATAATTTAATCCTGCAATTGCATTGAGACAAAGTCTCGAACTTATCAATCTCATGAAAAATACCCTATAAATAATGTTGTAGCCGGGAAACTAAATTGACTGACACGCTATATACAAATATATACATACTATATATCTGCTTTATTTGTACAATTTATGTTCGTGCTATATACTCTATTTGTTCGTGCCTCTCCACCACGCTGTATACCCTGTAATATGCTGATTGCGTAACACTTTTATCCTCGGTCTGCTGTCTTTGTTGCTGTTCTTTCTGCCTTTTCCTCCCCACCCTTTTCCCCCTTACCCTCCCGCTTCACCGTTTTCTGTGTGTGTTCTCTTCTTGTTGTTGTTCTCATCGCTCTCTCCCAGCTGCCCCACCTCAGATCGTGCTCTCTTGGTCTAGCTCCCGCTCCCACATAACTGTACATAGCCCACTCTGCGGAGGCGAGAAGGAAAAAGAGGGAAAGGGAGAGGTAGAGGTAGAGACGGAGGCGGAGGCGGAGAGACAAGCTCACCACACCCACACACACTCTCGCACCGTACACGCACACGCAGACACACATCGAATACATCATGAAACGCTTTCTCTTTCTTTTGTTGTACAACTCTCTTTTTTCGTTTTCGTTTTCGTTCTCTCTCTCGCTCTCTGCGGCAAATCATTCGCCAGCACCCCGAACAGCAAACGGCGGCACCTTGCTAAACATTTAACCAATTACCATCATCATCACCATCACCTGCAGCAGCAGCACCACCACCACAGCCAGCAAGCGTTGCACCACCACCACCCGCACCAGCAACAGCAACAGCAGCAGCACCACCACAGCCAGCAGCTGCAACAGTCGCAACAGTCGCATCACCAACAACAACAACAGCAACGTCGCCAGCAACAGTCGAAACGTCAACAGCAGCGCGGTGCACCACCTGCACCACCGGCCTATGCCACAGCAACAGCAACAAGCGCCACCAGCTACGCCTCCACAGCGCAACTGACGCGCTACAGCGGCAAAGGCAGCGCACGCAACGCTTCTGCTGCTGCTGGTGCAGGTGGTGGTGCCGGCAGTGCACTGGGCGGTGCTCTGGGTGGCTACCACATGCGACTGTTTGGCGACAGTGGCTACGGCTATGGCAGCATCGGGTCGAGCACGCGCTGCGAGCCGCCACCGTCGCTGTGGTACAGCGTGCTGGCGCTGCCGTTCGACGATCAGAAGCTGGCAAGGCGCGAGCTGAGCACCTACGGACGGGGATATCGAGCACGAGCGGGTCTCTTCAGCAGCAGCAGCCACATGTGAAAGAGAGGTGGATATGGAGAGAGAGAAAGAGAAGGAACGCAATAGAGAGATACAGGAATAATGAGAATGAAAGAGAGAGAGAGAGAGAGACAGAGCAAGCGAAAGAATCAAGCTCAAGCCAAAGAGAGAATGAAACGAAACGGAATGAAACGAAACGAAACGGAATGAAACGAAACCAAGTGGAATGAAACGAAATGAAATGGAATGAAATTAATTGAAATATAACCAAAACCGTAAACTACCTGCGAACCAAACGAGAACGTGTGCCAAAGATGAGCTACAATTAATCAATCAAATATGATAACACTCAAGCAATCAATCAATCAGTCAAGCAAAGGCTGTGTCTTCAATCAAAACGTACTACGGCCATACACACAAATGTAAGCAGCCCTCCAACAAAACAAACAACTACCAAAACAACACCAACAACACCTACAACAACAACACACGCTCAATCAATCAATCAATCAATCAATGAACACAATCAAAACAACTCAACACTGGCGCTTGGCGGATAATGCTGTGGGGCTGACTCTTGTTGCTGTTTAACTTCATCAATCAGTCAATCAATCAATCACACACCACACAGTCATCATACACAAACACACATAATACACCTCACACACCAACGCACAATCTGTGGCAATCATCCAATCAATCAATCAATCATCCAATCAATCAATCAATCACACAATACACCCCACTCTGTTCCCTGTTCTGGCGCTGTCTCCGTCCCGCTCTCACTTCACCAACAACTTGCCTCATCTATGTATCTCATTTGTATTGTAAAACTGTTTGATGTATGCTCTATATGTGTATCGTTGTATGTGTCGCTAATCTCTTGCACTGTACTTTGTTGTGTTCTCTCTTTCCCTCTCTCTCTCTCTCTCTCCCTCTTTTTTCTCTGTCTTTTTTGTGACTAACACGTCCCGTTTTAGTGCAGTTCGCGTAGTGCGCCCACTTGAAACTTAATCGAGATTAAACTAATCAAACTTTCTCTTCTCTTTGCCTCTCTTTCTCTCTCTCTCTCTCTCTCTCTCTCTCTCTCTATCACTCACAGAAACCGCACGACGCAACACTATCGCCATCGCGCCTCGCCCGACTGCAACACCGTCGCCAGCTTCGACAGTTCCACCTCAGGCTCGCGCAATGGACTCAATAGGTTTGTGTCTCGGCTAAACTATGGGGAATTGTGTGAATGACAAAAGCTCGTTGCCTTGCCTTTTACAGATACTACCGCCAGGCGTGGGAGAATCTGCATGAATCCGCCTCGAAGAACAGCTCGCACAACGCTCTGCGCCGCAAGGAAACGCTGGATCCGCCCAGCATGACGCGCTCCCGCGACAATCTGCGCGACAATATGCAGCGCTCCCGTGAGAATCTGGACAGGTGAGAGAGATAGAGAGAGAGAGAGACAGGGAGAAGGAGATAGAACAGATTTGATTGATGTTAATGTATTGTTTGGCAGATGCGGCCGCGATAACTACGGCATGCGCGACAACTCGGAGATGGTCGTCTCGGACGTGTGCCTGAAGGGCGAGAAGAAGCGCCACCATCACCATCATCACAAGAGCAGCTCGCGCAACGGCGACTATCGCGATCGCGATCAGTCTGCAGGTCGACGCGATCATCACAGACACAGCGGCAGCGGCGGCGGTGGTGGTGGCGGCGGACACTATTGACCTACCATGATCATTACCATCAGCATGGAGCAATAGCAAATAGCGATCAGTCGAAGAATTGATAGGTTAATCGATCGATATCGATCCGATCGAAGTCGCAGCCCCTGGGAACGCACAACGAAAACCTTTTTGTTTAAATTTTAAGCCTGGTATTTTTTAAACGAGTTTTTTTTTTTTGTATTATGACAATATTTCTGTTCATAGCGAAAATGAAAGATGCTTAGAAAGAGAAATATGACGAAGAAGCAGCAGAAGCAGAAGAGAAAACAAAATGTTAGAAGATTAGCAAGTCACTATATACACACATATACATATACATATGTATATCGTATGCTTATATCGTATTTAGTATCGATTTCGTGCCCCTCCACTCCCCTCCCCCTTTCATTCACGTCTCGTCTATTTTCTATTAATTCCTCAAGTGTTTTATTTTAGCTGAATTATGATGAATTTGTTGACATTTTAAGAAACAAATGAACATGAATCGAAAATAAACAACAACAAAACGAATTTCAAGCGTGGCAAAGGGCGAGCGAGCGTAGGCGTTGGCGCGATTAGGGCGTGGCGGTTTATCTGTTAGTTATTAGTTGAAAGTGAGAAAAAAAAAGCGAAACCAGAAATGAAAAATGAAATACACACGCACAGTCTTCACATACACTAAGAATCACAAAAACTTTATACATAGATATACCCATACTCCCGATATACCCTGCAAACCTAACTCCAGAAAAAATTATGTGCAACTTGGTTTAGCCTGAGGCGAGCTTAGGCCAAATCGACTTGCTCATAGTACTCACAATTCACTTAGATACGTAAAGAATCTCCCCCGTCCCCCCTCCCTTCCACAATACTCTCCACAGCATCGAGAAGCCTCAGTTTGAGCATCCATAGATCACAACAAAAATAAACATAGAGCAGCAAAATCAGCAAATACTGAATATTGTAGTAAGCGTGCCATTAACGGCAACAGTTGCAAACAAAAACAGAATGAAAATGAAAAAGAGAAAGGAAGAGAGTTTACATTTATTAGATTACATTTAATTCATTTCCTCGCTGCACATACACACACACACACACACACTTACCACATACTACATAAATATGTATTTCTTTCGCAATTTAACGCATAGTTTACTTTCATAATTTTAGTGTGTTTGTTTTGAGTGTATAAATTTGTTCATGCAAAAGCCGCAGAGTAACAATATTATTTGTATTTCGTGCATTATTTCCAATGTAAATAATAATAATTTATTTCATAAATAAAACAACAACAATTTTAACAAAATATGACGCTCGTATTTATTTTATTATTCACTTTATAATGTATTTTAAATTTTAAATTTTCCGTTATGGCCAATTGGATCTTGAAGCCATCTATTGGCGGTTTGTTGTGTTTCAGAGTACATTTAGCGTTCCAAATTATGTTGGCTGGTCACACTTGACGCTGGCTGTGCTCTTTTTTGCGTTCACGCGAAGTTGGATGCGTACGTTTTTGCACTCACGCAAGGCACGTAACACTCACGTCAAGTTGGCAGCAGGACAAACTATCGATATATCTGTGTTACCGCCAGATGGCGCTGCGCCAAGTGCAACCTTGGTCGCACGCCATATTGCCACAGCTGCTGTCAAATTGACATTTACTCGTATCGCCTCTCTTTCGCTCTTTCTTCTACGAGCGTTCGCCATACAAGATGGTTCGTTGACAAAATTATCCACGTTCAATTGAAAATAAAATCGCCAATTTATTAAAACATCCGCGATTATTTCTAACTAAGAATAATTCATAAATATTGTGTGTGCTAAGCTAAATATGAAATTCCGAAAATTTTCTGTGAACAATTGTCGTGGCGCCGTGTAAATGCAATATATGTCCGGCCCCATAAAAACAAACAAATTGGCGATTTTTTTTTCTGTGATCTCGGTGACTTGTCTTGAAGCAAACAAACTAACACGGATTATTATCTGATTACAGACGAAGGGTACCTCGAGCTTTGGTAAACGCCACAATAAGACGCACACCCTGTGCCGTCGTTGTGGACGTTCTTCCTACCACATCCAGAAGTCTACTTGCGCCCAGTGCGGCTACCCCGCAGCCAAGTTGCGTTCCTGTAAGTGATGCCCCCCCTCTTCTGCCCCCAATTGTTGTCATATGCTAATTGATTGATTTACTTCCCACAGACAACTGGTCCGTCAAGGCCAAGAGGAGGAAGACCACTGGCACTGGCCGCATGAGCCACTTGAAGGTGGTCCGTCGCCGTTTCCGCAACGGCTTCCGTGAGGGCACCCAGGCTAAGCCCAAGAAGGCTCAGTCCGGCAAATAAGCAGATTCTCCGGTAGCGCGGGAGAGATACCAACATTTTGATCAGCGGCAACAACAACAGCATCAGCAAATTAATGTGGAAAAAAACGCTCCTGCACTTTGTGGGAGTTAATAAAAGAACGTTTTTTTTAATTGAAGTGAATGTGCCTATTTTTTTTTAACGGTGGTTCTTCTTTGAACAATGTGCTTTGCCCAAAGACGCTGCAACAAGGAATTGTGCTGAGACCGGCTGAAAATGTTTCTTTTTTTTTTTTTTTTTTTTTTATTGTGAGTTGCACATGGTCGATATGTGCGAGTGTGTGTGTGTCAACTGTTCTCAGTGAATGACATTCACTACAGCAACATTTATCTGCATTTTTTGTTGTTGCCACCTTTGGGCTAAGCTACATGTTCACATTGGGCGAATTCATCACAAAAGCAACAAGCTCTGTCACAGGAAGGAGGGAGAGAGAGAGATATACAGCGGGAACAACAACACAAGAATTGCGAAAGTAATGGGTAACTAAAAAGGCACAGGTTGGCAACTCTGGCTCCAAAGCAGCGAACCGAACAAGGCTACTATTTATGTTGCCAGCTCGCTTGCACTTGCGAAAGAATGTCGGACACTCAACTGCTCATTCACTCTATCGAAGTTTGAGCCATCCACAGCAAGTTGAAGTGCCTTTATGGTTACCCAAATAAGAAAATATATTGCACCTCCCTTGTGCAGAATAATCCCATAATGGTCGCTTTGTACTGCATACCTAACAATTCCTATTTATCCGATAACTCGATTTACCATTGGTTGTTGTTTTTGAGCTGATCAAAATGCTTGGTCATCCCATTATACACCCTCCTACATAATTTGATCGCAAAGTTCATAATAAAGTTGTGGATTAAAAAAGTAATATTTGGTTTTGAAATTTTGTTTGTATCGATATCATTAAAAGGGAACTTATGGCAATGCTGCCAGCTACTTGGAATTCCAAGTTACAGCCCTAAAGTGTGCAATTAAAACTAAAATGCAAAAGAATCGATTTACTGTGCTTTTTTTTTTATATATTTTATGATAATTAAACACGCATACGACACATGAGTGCGTTTGTGTATGGGTATGTGTGAAATGTGATCTATCAAAAACGTAAACAAAATCATATATGAAAACAAAAGAGACACAGTTGTCTGAGGAAAGAGGAAGATTTTAGGGCCGACCCCTGTAGATGATTCGTCTGAGGCTATTTTACAGGGGTTTATTATACAGGGGTTCTGGGTTCGAATCCCGGGGGAGGGCATGGTTTTTAAAAAAAATACAGATTTAACATAAAAACAAAATAGATAACGCTAACTATAGTTAGTTAACCGGGGCGCCTTAAATGGGCAGAATTAATAGATAAAAAGGACACAAAGGGGATATTGGATTTTCCCCGTATGACTTAATAATAATAAAGATAAAAGAAAAATATATTTTAAAGATTTTAGGCTTTTGTTTCCTGGCTGGAAGTATGCAACAGAAAAATAGACCAAAGCTACCTACAAAATAAATATGGAGCCAAAAAGTATGCACTGAATATGGGCACAAATAACAAAAATTAAAGACAAATTGTGCGCGCCACGCCCCTTGGGCGTCCAAAGGACGTTTTTCAAATGGAAAAGAGGGGAACTGAAAGAGCTGCTCAAAACTTACTTCGCCTTCTCCAGAGCGGGCTGAGCACTCTACGAACTTGGAAACTGGCGTGCCGCTAGAAGAAGAAAAAACGAAAACATTCAAAAAAAAAGCGCAAGTCGTTAACTCTGCTGGTTTTGACGCAATTGCAATTTGAAAAATGCAAAAACTGCCGTTATTCCAAATGAAAACCTGCTTGTTTTTCGCTAACAGAGTTCTGTTTCCCAAGACACGAACCCGTTTGTGTCCCGGGTGAGGCAGATCAACGAGGATTCACGTCAACTGTATTACCGACAATGTTGCAGCTTTTTTTTTTCACATTTTCAGCTTTTTTTTCCGTTTTTTCCCGGATTTTTGCCGCTGATGATTTAGCTATAAATAAATGCTCTCACAGAAAGTTTTCCCGCTGCCCACTGTAAATCGAAGCTGTCTCGATTTGGAACTTTGAAAATAGCTAGATTTGACGGGAATAAATCTGAGTTGTTCACGTGCTCCATGGTTCTTTTGTTTATTATTAAATTAGGCAAAAAAAAAAAGCAATCTACCTCGCTTAAAAATAAGTTTCGTATATGGTAATATAATATATATAGTATATAGTATGTATATATGATAAAACGAGAGCTGGAATAGACCGAGAGCGTTTTAGCAAACAAGATAATATCGTTTTTTTTAACAACAAGCAGTGTGGTTGGTTATTTATGACTATGAAATGCAGCATTTCAATTTTTGTTTTCGCTTTCGACTTGCTGCGTCGCGGCTTCCTTTTTCGGTTGACTAACAGTACAATTTACAATGTATAAAGCGTTTCACTATGACTAATGGAAGAGGCTCGGGACGGGGACGGGGACGGATGGGAAGAACGTGGGACAGGGGATTGTGGGTGTGGATGTGGACTGAACGTGGTCTGGGCTCAGGCAGGCGAATTAAATACATTGCCACTAAATGCTAAGACAAAATTTACAAGATACAAGTAGAAGAGTTTGCTGAGGCGCATCTGCAGCAACTAATCCGAGTGCGGATGCGGACGCAGATGCGGGGCAGTGCTGGGCGTCGTCGTTGTCGTCGTTACTGTTGTCGCCGAGGCAGGAGCAGCAGCTGCAGCAGGAGCTGGTGCCACCTTTGCTGGGCGGGATTTGATGAGCAGCTTTTTGAGGTTCTGGAAGGGTGCATCGAAGAGCACCGTTAGCGCCACCGAGGCCAAAAATATCGATATAAATTCGTTTGTATCGAGCTGCAGGAAGGATCGAGAGTGAGAAATTTGTACGAAATGTATAGACAGCTCACGACACTTACAATTATGGAGACAAAGTTATAGTAATGATGTACATGACGCCTGCGTCCGACATTGTAGAAGAAGACGGGGAACTGCGTCAAGTAGATGGCGTACGACAGCTTTGTGGACACCTGGAAGCCCCGCCAGGAGAACATCCTCGTCACTTTGTCTACAAAGAGAAGAAAGTTGCATTATGTAGATCGATTGGAGTGTAACCCGCTGAAGGAGAACTCACTCTTGTAACCATTGTGTGAGACAAAGACAATCCACGAGAAGAACAGGCACCACGCAATGGGAGCAAAGGCAGCATAGATGGCCGCGTGTGTCGAGTTGTAGACGTAGTTAATGTCACCCATTGGCGCTGGGCCCAGCACCGAGGCGAGCAAGCAAATTGTGGCCGCCAGCCAGCCAAGGCGCAGCTGCAGTGAGCTCAGCTGGGCACCCTGGTACTTGCGCAGCGCATAGCCCAGCAGAATGCCCATGATGTACACCGTGGAGCGGTGTGGTGGGAACGAGTACATGTAGTCGGCAGTGCGGAACAGGCGCTGAATGCTGAAAGGGGATGTCAGGGAGGGATTAGTTGAATCATACAGAGGAGCCTGCGCCACTCAACTCACTTGGTGCCAAAGTAGATGTAGTTGGACAACTGATTCACAATGGTTGTGTAGTAACGCGCTGCTGTGCCCACTGTGCAAAGCAGCAGCAGGGTGAAGAGACCACGGCGTGGCCACCGCCAGAGTGCCAATATGAAGATGGGTGCCACGGCAAATAGTTCCGTGTCGATGCCAAGATGGTGTGTGTGCGTCAGGCACATCTCGCTGAAGCCGAAGTAGTTGTGAATAAAGAGCAGATTGCGCCACCAATGTTGCTTGCAGATATCCGCATGGTGGCCCACCACGAGGTTCCACTGTGGCCCAGAGCCCCAGAGAGGCAGGACATACGTACAGAAGAGTATCAGGGCAGCCAGCGGAGGCACAATGCTGCCAAGGCAAAGAAAGAAATAGGAGTAAGTAACTTCCAATTGTAGGGTGTCTCTTTACTTACCGCATCAGTCGACTAATGTACTCGTTCTTCAAGCGAATCGGCTGCTGCTTCATGAGTCGCCCGAACAGCGAGTACGAGGTCAACATGCCGCTGAAGAGCAGAAAGGGATCCGTGTAAAGCGAGGCAGCGCGTCCAATGACTGTCCATGGTTGGCCCAGGCTCTCGGCCATGGTGGTGCGATTGTTGTACGGATTGAAGAACATGGCCATCGATTTGTGCGAGAAGATGAGCATGACGGCGTTCAGGAAGCGTATACCGTGCACCGCCTCAATGTCCCCAGGCGAGCTGTTCGTGCTGAACAGCCAGCGCAGGTTCTTGTCCAGCGAGAAGGCAGTACACCAGTCATCTGCGGAGCGAAAGCCAGAGATTAGCAAGTGATGGTGAGGTCAGTGTGCATCGCCTGCTGCTGTTGCTGTACTTACTCTGCTTCTGCTGGGTCTTGGTGCTGCGGTCGTAGATGGTGGAGAGCACCGCCACCGAGAGTATGAGCACAAAGAAGCGCACAGCCCACGTGGTGTTACGATCCCACGGCTGTGAGTCTCGCACCTGGCACATCTGTCGCTCTACGCGCACATTGAAGCTGATCCCCGTCGAGGCCGTCTGGTTGCGCAGATACTCCGCCACGCTGTACTCGACATCGCGGTGCGTGCAACCAGAGGGCACGCAGATGCCCCAATTGATGAGTGAGTAACGCGGCACACGGTGACCAGGCTGAAGGAGAGCAGGAGAGAAAGAGGCAGGTGATTGGTTGGTCCCTTTCAAGTTGAGAAGGCTCGGCTCTAATATAGTCTCATTAGTCAGTCATACGCCAAGCCACACTCACTCACTCGTGCCATAACTCACTCATCTCACTTGTGTGCTGATCATTTCGGCTTTTATTGTGCGATCGCAATCTATTTTGAAGGTCAGCTAAATAGCTCGATAATTCATATATATGTCAAGGTTCAAAGCTATCTGATCCAAGCTTAAATTAATTGTTAGCGATTGTAGCCATGATCTGTAACCAGCTAGGGTTGTACAAGATATCTCAGGGTATCCGCCTGGCAAATCTGTAACTCTCGAGATCATAGGTGCTAATCGGCACGCACCATGTGTACTATTTATAGATGCGATGTGTGTACAAATATACCATATTTAGCCAAGATCGAAGGGAGAAAACCTTGAACCTGTTGCCAAGGTACAAGGTCCAAAAATGCTTCTGGGCGAGTGAAATTTGTAACTCTGCCAAATCTTTCTCTATCTTTGTTTTATTTTGACAAGTTCAACGAACCCGAAACACTCAGTTCGCTTAGTGATTAGCATATTATTATGCCAATATATTGGCGCTCGCTGGCTAAAATACAAAAACAAAAAAATAACAAACAAATCGAACCCCATTGAGTCGATTCGAATCGAATCGATGGTGTTTGCTTTGCTTTATAGCCCGCATATTTCGTCAAGTTCAATGTCGACCTGCAGTCAGGCTGCTCTCTATCCATTTCTCTCTCCACCACTCTCTCTACCCCTCTCTCTCTACTTAGCTCTTTAACAAGGGGAAATGTCAACCAACTGAACTTAATGAACTTTTTGCATATGGTGTCCCACCTACACACAGACAGATACGGACGGGCTTGGCCGAGTGGATCTCATTGCAATCTCAGTCACGTGCAGAGTGCGCCATTAATATTGCATTAAGAGCACTAAGGCGGACAATTGGCCGACGAACTTGAGCAGCAAAGCAACAAAGCATCCAAGAATGGCAGTGTATGCAGTACACTTAACTGAGATGATACCTTGTACTCTTCCAGTTACCTGACCATGTTGGAAACTAAGATTCATTTGAATATCACTTTAAGAAAAATCTGTTTTTATTGGCATGGTCCTGAGAATATTTGTACATGAGCAGATAGTCTTTATACTATATATAGCCTTGTTTTGCCAAGTTCAACCTAGGAACCTAGGAAGTGTATCAGAGCCCATCTCTCTAAGGTATACAAATATACCATACTAACATACATACATATTATGTACTAAATGCATGCATATACTATATACATATATTTATACCCTAAAAGTATTAAAAAGTATTTGAAATGCATATATTTCCCTTCGGCCACAGTTACAGGGTATCAGCAGCTTCTCTACTTACGTCATTGAATTCACTTCGGAATGGGCCGTGCGACTGCAGCAGCTTGAAGAAGGCCTGCAGCCGTTTCGACTTGTGGGGCAGCACCGGCTGCGCATAGGCCAAACAGTATTGTCCACGAAGCACATCTTGATGGGTTTCGTCTCCGCTGACGTCATCGTCAGTGGCTTCTGCCGCCTGAGCGATGCCCATGCACTGATCGAAGTCGCCTGCCTGGTTTATGTTGCCATTCAGAATGCCCGAGTTCAGTTTGCCGCTTGCATCGTGCACTACAACGAGCGAGAGAGAGAGAAAGAGAGGGAAAGAGTGAGTGTGAGGGGGAGGGCGTTTAATAGTCGTCATGTTGCATGTGGCATGCCCCCAAGACGGCATACAAATTAGCACAATACATGCCAATTGCCGACGATGACCTTGACTGTGATTTCAACGCGACGCGTCGCAGTCGCCGCACACAGTTGCCAGCGTTGCCAACTGTGCGCGGCTTTTCCGCCATAACTGGCTTGTATTTTTGTTGTAGTTAAGAATTCTAAGCGTGTGCGCAGAGTTGAATGGAAAACATAAGTCGTAACAGCATTAGATATTACTTCTATGGAATATTTCATCATTATTAGCATTCATTTCAAATAATTTAACCTGAATTTCAATTAAAATCAGTTCAATCCTCAACTCCCCTATCGACTCCTATTCACCTCCACTACCTAATGGACGGACAGCTGCTTTCGCTCCAAAACTAGCCATTTTAGCTTACGATAGTTGGCAACACTGGCTGCAGCTAACTCGTTTGGGTTCGGTCGTTCTGATTCTGAGCTGCGGCGCAGCGCGGCCTGGGGTAGCAGCACCTGCTGCAGTTTTGTGCCAAGTTCGCGTTTGTTGTTGTTGTTGCTGCTGCTGCAACAGCAATTTGCTGCAGTTGGCTAAAAATGCATTTGTTGCGTTTTGGCATTGCGGCTGCTGCAAATGTGGGTAAAGTTCGACGCTTGACCTTCACTTTAGCCGCACACAACATGCATGTGCATGCAAGCACATGTTGCCCCGTCTGCGTGTGTGTGTGTGTGTGCTGTTTGCAATTTCAGAACTTGATTATTTGATTCATTTGACTTTGCACTCTGACAATTCATGTCGTCTCGCGTCTGGCGGTCACAATGGGTCTGCTGCGACGTCGACTGCGACTGCGACGCGTCGCTTTCTTGCCCGGTGCTGGTTGGCAATGACTCGAATTCCGAGAGCTTTGGCTGATTACCAGTGGCGTCGTATCGTAAACCGAATCATCTGGCTAAACGGATATATCGTATTGTTGTTGTTGTTTTACTTACTTTTCAAGGCCCACAAATCGAAGTTGTTCAGCGCATTCAGATAGCGCTGCATTTGGACGCGGCAGAGTGGCGAGGCGTCCGGATTCCGTGCAGAGTCGAAGGGTTGCGAAAAGGCCAAAAAGCGTTGGCCAATGTTGTGCAAGTAAACTGCAAAAGGGAATAAACAAATAGTTATTATATTTATTAAAAGTTCAATTGCAAATCGAAAATTGTCCGCAAATTGTGAAATGCAAACAAAGCACACTGGCGCCAACTGGCGTTAACCAAGTGCAATAGCACTGCTTGCGCCCGCGTTGCCAACTCCTTGTTGGCTTTGCAGCAAGCAGGTGATTCAGGAAGTCAAACAATTCTGTCAGCTTTCGCCCCACTTGGCAACATAAAATGGGCTCGGAATCGTTTGATTACATATAAATCGTATCTAATAAGCCGACACGAGACGGCACAGCTGCCAAAAAATTGATTCCATTCTTCGATTGAGCCGAGATCGGCGTGCGTGCGTGACAAACCTCAGTCGCTCTAGTACAGTTCGCAGCGCACTCGTGCCATGATCAGCATGCAGTGCGCAGCGCGTTGCCAACTGAGTCTTTTTTGTGCTGTTTGTTTTTTATTATTTTTTTGCTTTGTTCTTATTAACATTATCATTATCATTGTCGGGCCGTCGTCTTATGCTAAGCTAACTCGCAATTCGTATTTCGCATTTCGCATGCAACGCGCGTTCCTAGAGCCAAACCAAACGGATCGATCGATAGTCAGACGGACGACGGACCGGCAGACCGCGAGACTGACTGATTGACTGACTGACAAATCTGTCAGCTAGTTACGCTTCTGCTCATTCTGTGCATCCGTCTCGGCGGAGAAGGGGTGAGTGTTGTTGAGGGCGTTTCAAGGGGTGGCCTGGGCAGTCCCAAAGTGCCTCGGAAACTACGTCAGACAAAGCCAGCGACGACAAGTCCGGACTGCGGAATGTGGACCCTGTCGTCACATTCTATAGGTATATATGTACGATATACGATCTAAAACCATATGAGAAAATTTGTAATGCCCGGCATGATGATCATGATCATGATGATGATGATGATTAATACGTCGACGACAAGGAAGAATTGAAAATTCGCGTCAACGGAGGCAGTTATAAATCCTCAGTTTGGGGCAAATCAACACGATGTGCCCGGCATGGTAAGTGATTAGATGCTGCTGCGAGCGGGAAATGCCAGAAGAACTTGGGTTTATCCACTACTCTATGAATAAGTGATAAGCAGCGCGACGCGAAACGATCCATAAAAAACAATCGAACAGTTGAGGTTAAATTGAAGTGAGGTTAAGTTCGGCAGAAGTGGATCAGTTTAACTTGAACTACAACTATCAAATAGCTCAGCCGCCACTAATTAATCATCTTCTAATCAATCTTTAAATTAAAACTCATTTTGATCTGATTAAAAATCAATAAATTAACTTTATGTTAATTGCCTTTGAAGCAGGATATAAGTTTGACAATGGAAAATGCAAAATGAAAAATGAAAATGAAAAATCGGGAATTGATCTTGAACCTTGCTGAAGCGAATTAAATGTAGCAAAAAAGGGATTTAAAACCTGAAAATTTGAAAACTTGAACTTTCACGTGAGAACATGAACAAATGAAACAAAAACCTACAAACTTCCCGATCGCAATCAAAAATGTGTTATTAAAACATATAGAAGGGCAACGAATAATATTGCCAAAGTCCGAGGTTCCGATTGTCATTGCAAACAATTGAAAGGAGATAAATGTAGCAAACAAATATGCCATAATTTGCTATCGTTTTGAATGCATACATTTATATATATATCTATAAAGAGAGACAGAGACAGAGAGAGAAAGAGAGAGAGAGAGAGAGACTGAATCCACACTGGACTACACGCCCAAAGTCGGGTCTGGTTTGGTGTTTGTGCACTGTGCATGTGCAGCGGGGAATATAATCAAATTGGTATGGTATAAGTAAATCGTATTGGGATAAATCATGCCGTATTCTATAAATTAATGGCAGCCTAATATCAATTGACATTTAAGAATCAGCTCAAGCCATATAAACGTATTTCGCATTAAGCGAAAGTCAGGCGCCTTTCTTGCTCTCTCTCTCTCTCTCTTTCTCCCAGTTAGTGCAAGTTTTGCTAACTGATGATGACACTGCGATTTTAATCGAGTTATCGCACTGCTCGCCTCTTTTGTTATCGTTCTTGTTGGGGCTGCCAATTAGCATGGCGAAGCGACGGGGCAACATCGTCTTAAATACTCCTTGTATCATATCATCATCGTGTTTGCCTAAACGGGGCAATATTTGCCCAGCCAATTTACAGTTAGCTTTGGCTGATGCTGATGCTGAAACTGAAGCCGATCTTGTTATGCTTGTTGTTTTCTTTTCTCTTGCCTTTTCTTTTTCTTTTTTATTTACTCTTGTCATCAAAAAGGCTAACAAATAAGTTCAAAGTTCACTTTCAAGTTGATTGTAATGCAGAACTCTGAGTAGATCTCTAGCTATTTCTTTGTATGTGTACCCTATAGTGCTGGCCACTAGTTCATAGCTGGTGAAATACGTTCTTACTAAGGGAATACCCGTACTTGCTTTACAAACCCTAAGCAATGTTTATGTTTCATTTCGTAGGAAAACTACCCATGTAGAGAGTAGTCGGATACATTATAGCTTATCGACACCTTTAGAACGACAGGTAGTAGTAGTAGTAGTTAATACAATATACTAACAGATACTAGTATGATACTATAAATAAATGCTGTCATAATAATTCAACAGAACAGGGTAGCTGCTAGTCAAGCAGTGTTTTAAAGTTGCCTAATTTAATTTCAGGCAGTTCGGTTTATTGCAAATCTTAAGTAATTTACGATTATTAACCAATTTGATGGATAAACTCTTATCGGCACGCTGCCAGTTCTCTTTTGGCAAATCATCATTAGCATAATCAACATGACAACAATAAACATTATCATCATCATCATCATCACCAGCATCGGTCACTTGGAACGAGTTTTGAGTTTTGAGGGGCGCAAAAAAAGCGCCCATGTCATCGTGGTACTCCAGCAGAGTCGCGAGTCGCCGAAGAATATAGAATGACTTAAGCTTTTTGACAGTGTTGGCCAACGCGAGATCAACTAGCTTGGCAATTAACAGCGGACTTGGCTTGAAGGACTTCGCTTTGTGATCATGTTCTTGAATTACCTCATCTTCAGCTCGTCTGTCCACATCAGTTAACCGTGAAAATTCACTTTGAAATTCGCAAATTACGTGCAAATTGGCACATTGCAGCAAGCTACCCGATCATACGGGGATTTCTCTTGTACTCAGACATTGCCCTCTCTCCTTCCCCGCCCTCACGGCTTGGCTCCGTACTAAAGTACTCCGGCGGTACGCAAATATTTAACCAAAAGTTTAACAACAAGGCCGAACCTTTTAGCAAGAATAAGTGGACAACAATTGGAATTGGTCAAAAAGGGTGTGAGATAGCGGGAGCGCGGGGATTGCGGCAGACCGAATCGGGAAGGAAGGGGGGCGGAGGCGAGTAAGAGGAATATATCGCGATCGCATAGTCATTCGCACATATATTTTTTACGAGCTGCGTCGTTTGGCCAAGCCGGAAGTGCCCTAAACAATTAGATCGACCTACGTAACAGCCCAGACGCTGACTGGGCAAGCCTACAGTCGATAACTTAGTAAGTTGTGGGGCTAGCGCCATGAAGTTTGGCATGTAGGCTCTTCATATTTAAGATCTTGATGCTTCACATGCTCCCATTTATGGGCAGCAGGTGTCGTAAAAATATAATTAAATCTTTCAGTTACAGTCTTCACAATAGTTGTGTATAGCATATGGTTATATTTCTTTTATTGCTGTAAGTCGAAGGCTTTATCTCTAACTGCTGACTACGTTATCATACATATATGGCATATAATATGATCGTAACCCAGAGACTACACTAGTAAAGCATTTGGTTTGTGTGTGATTCTTTAAATACTTATTCGAATCTCGGATAAAACTCGTAACAACATCTAGTGCAGAAATAAGCTTTGGCGTTATCTATCGGCCTCATAGTGCTCTCGACACGCCCTCTCACGGGCGATGCACAGCCAATTCTTGTCTGTCCAAGGGTCATTGGTTCGATCACGTACAACTCTCGGCCCATGCCCACGTTTTTGGAGGTCTTTGTAACCATTAAAGTGCTTGGCGAACGTGGTGGCGTTGCGCTGCTGCTTATGCTGCTGTCGGTGTTAACCAGCGATAAAGCAAACAAAAAACCCAAGCAGATTTATCATGATATATCATGATATATCACATGGACAATCGAGCAATTGATTTTGTTTTATTTACCGCACGCGTAGCTTATGCAACGCACTTGTGCAAGGGCTGGGAAAGGGGGCACATCAAGAGGGTCTGGGGTAAAGGGGGTGTCTGCTTGAGGTGTGTGTAATAACGTTTACAGCTATAAATGACAATAACAATTGAATTTGAAGTGGAAATTGAAACCGAAATCGAAATCGAACAATGGCCAAAGTCGCCAGCGGCGCATTGTGTGGGCGGCGTGAGAAAGTCCACAAACAATTTGTAGGGGAATTTGTCGATGTTTTGAGGTGTCCGATATGTTGTCAATATGTTAAGTGTTGTTGTTGTTGTTGCAACGTTAACTCGCGCACACACTTACCACGCTCCTCTTCCTCCTCATCCTGCTGCTGCTGCGCCAGCTGGCGTTCCTCCTCTGTGGCATTGCGTCGTTGCCGCTTGTCGCTCAGCTGATGCAGCGTGTAGTTGCCTGTGCTGCTGTGGTGCAGCTCACTGAGATTGCCCGCCGCAGCGAGTGCATCGTGCAGCACATCCAGCACCGTCGTTGTTGTTGCTGCTGCCCCAGCAGCGCCACTTGTTGGTGTCGTTGCATCATCCGCAAACAGTTTCAGGCTGTAGTTGACCTTATCCTCGAATATGGAGGCAATGTGACTCTCCACGGCATCACTTGTCGCGTCCGAGGAGGGAATTGCCAGCAGATTGTCGCCCAGATTGCAGTTCTCCTTCAGGCTGCACGTGGGCTGCACCACGGCCCAGCTGCCACGGCTGGCCAAGCACAGCAGCAGCAGCAGCAGCAGCTGCTGCTCGAACAGCACAAGGGACCAGCGCATGGTGGACTACTCTGGTTGGGCTGGGGGTGCTTCGCTCTTCTCTGCTGGGTTAATGGGGGGTTGGGTCTTTTGAGGATTCGAGTCGCATTCACGCAGCACGCAGCTGGATCATAATCGCGCACTGCAGCACACAAGGCACAAAAAAAAATTACAAAATTTCGAATTCGTGTGCTCAAAACTTTTTCAATTATTCGAAAATTCTTCTTCTTATTCTTCTTATTCTTTTTTTTTTTAATTATTCTTATTTCTTTCGTTTTCGAATTGTCTTGTGTAGGTTCTTTGGCTCGCTGGGGTTGTATCTTGGCGTGTTTAGCGTCTTTTTTTAGCGACCGCCAAGACGAAACATTCAACGTCAACTGATTGTCCAAGTGCCGCGAAGCGTACGAAGACCGCTCAGAGACGGCGGCGGCGGCGCTTTCGACGACGGCTTCGACGGCTGCGACGCTGCTTTGGCTCGAACGCTTCGGACGGTTTGCTTTGCAGCTTACTTAGCGGCTCGACTACACTTTACACACACACACAGAGACACACATACACACAGAGGCACACACAGAGACACACATACACACAGAGACACACACACTAGCTTACTCACTGTTTTGTGGAGCGTATTTCAAAAGCAAATGCAAACCGAATTTTGAGCTGCATCTTGTCAAGAATTGTCGTCGTCGTCGTCGTCGTCGCCGTCGTCGATTGCATTTGGCTTCGTGCTCGGCCTACGAATCGATTACGTCGATTACGTCGTAGGAGTTTTTTTCGGCGTGCCTCATGTGGCTAAATGTCCGTTTTGTTGTGCTTTGCACTGTGCACAAAGCTTGCGGGGAGCTTTTGAATTGGTCTCCAATCTGATAAACCAGATCCACCTGCAATTCCGAATTCCTCTCATTGTTTGCCTACAGTTTTTCTGTGCACAATTCCCATGTTTAGAGCGAGCACAATTATGGGAGTTTTTATACCGATCTATCGATCAGGTGCTCGTAACGATAGAACTTTGAAAATGGCATTTTGTGAAGCCATGAAAGTATTATATGTATATAAAACAAAACTGATCTAAAGCCTGTTTTGCGTCTTCTGTTTTCCAACACTACAGAATACCGAACAAATTGATTTATTTATTTATTGACTTTCTCACAAATCAATCAAGCTAAGATCAAAGAAATTCTTTTGCTTGCATGTTGATTGATCTACACAAGAGACAAACAATAATGTGCTGGGGTTGACGACACTCCCCGACTACGTTGAAGACTATGATCAATTAGCATATTACTCATATACTATTCTCATAAACACTCGACTTGATTGGGCAAGCTGCTTTGTTGTTTCTATACACATATCATTGATCGTAACATAGATTCATTTGAGCCGATCAAAAGCGAACCAGCAAACGTTGTCGTTCAGTATAGTAATCGTTTAATAGGTGGGCACGAAACTAGGTCGGCGAAAGAAGTCTGCGATACAAAAACTGAAACTGACGACAGCATGACCAGTCAAAAAAGAAACAGCAACAACAACAACAACAAGAACTATAACAAAAATAATATTATAAATAATAATGAAGTGGTCACAGAACTTTGTGGTGGAGAGTGACAGTCCAAGCCGTTGATTTGATTCAGTTGAACTGCAAGTTTGCCTGGTTTCCGATTTCGAGCTGTGTCGCAGTTGGAGGTACCTGATAAACGATTTTGCAACTGGCCGCGTAGCAGAGCTCGATCAACTGGCAAAAAGTCTACAAATAATTATAGCCATGGTATTAGCCAACTGCAGCGACAACAGCAACAACAGCAACAGCAACAGCAACAGCAACAACAGCAACAGTAACAAAAGCAACAACTTGTTTTTTGTTGTTGTCTTTTATGTTTTTCTCGCGAGACAAGCGTCTATAAAAAATCTGAGTTCCACGAGGACCAAAAAACACATGACAGAGAACAGCTTAAGAGCGATATTGGCGCCCCCATGAAGTTGCCATAGTTTGAGAGTGAATTATGGCAATTTATGGGACTTTCATTATTACATAAGTTGCCTTAATTGCGGGGTTACTTATGCATTTAAAGCACGTGAGATTGAAGCAGTTGGCGAAGTTTTTAATGAAAGAAAGTTAAGGAGACCAAGCGGCTGTAAGTTTACTTAATTTGATCATTACCAAGAACTAAACCAAGTTTCAGTTCAATATCAAAAGGGAAACCAGAGTTTCGGCTAAGAATGAACCTTATGGTATCTGCAACGTGTTTCAATCTACAATCAATATACCCCACAAAGAAGGAGTATTTTATGCGCAGTGGGGGTCGCTTTTTGCACCTTGTTGGATGATGATGATAATGATGATAATGGAAGATGACGCTGCTGAAGATTGGCAGCGCAATTAGGCGCAGAGAGGCGGGGCAAAGGTTGAGGTAGTGCAGGCAATGAAATGCAGCAGCAGAAGCAGCAGTGACAGCTGCCACAAGGTGGCATGGCTAATCATAATCTTGCCACTTGGCAAGCTTGAGCAACCAACGCGCAACTGATGCAAGAGCACTGAAAGTGAGTCTGGTTGCCAATATCAAATTACCCAAGCGGTTGCTGGCCATAAAACGTGGCAGCCTGCTGCCTGCTGCAGCTGAGCCGAGCCGAACCAAACCGAGCCGAGCCGGCTGAGTTGCAAGCTCGATTCTTGCGACAAGGCGGGCGAACGGAACCGCTACTGCTCGAGCGGAGCCGGCGCACTGGAAACATTCTCTTTCGGCCGCGGGGCAATTAGGCTGCCCGGCCTGGCCAAGAAGGAATGTGGCAATGTGGCGCGAACGAGTTGGTTTGGTTCCGCGGAACCAGCATCGTCTCATTAACTCAACTAAAGGGGAGGGAGTGGGCAGTGGGAGGCGGGCAGCATGTTGCATACACTTTTCAAGTGGCAAGCGGCAAGCAGCAACAGCCAACGTGCTGCAACTGCAAGAGAGCAACTTGATTTAGTTGTTGGCTCTGCTTGCCCGCCTGTTCTTGTTGTTGCTGGTGTTGCAAGTATTGGCGTTGCCAATTGAAATGTTGCCTGGCTTTTTGGCATTTCGTGCGAATTGTTTCGTTTTCGTTTTCAAGACTGCGTTTTCGTGTCGTTGCTCGAACTGTTTGTGCAATTGGTGACCGCAACTCGGGGAGGAAGCGCACTCGGCGCAGAGCCATCTCGTGTTTACACACATTAAGTATACACACACACACACACCTAACACCTCACACACATACACGCACGCAAGCTAACACTCTGCAAAAAGAAGAGACAACAATTTGCACCAGTCGACGCCGTAGCGTGACCAGCAAGGTGCCTCAAAAACGAGACGAAGAGAGAAGCAGCTTAGCTTCTCACGCCTGCGGTAGTAAAGACCGGTTGCATCCTGAGCTTGGACATATTTGTGGAACCTAATCGTAACCATTGGAGAAAAGTGAATGGAAAAAGTAAGAAAAATAAAGTACAATACATACAAAGCAAGAATGTTGACCGCTGCTGTTCTGTAGATCGCCAAGCACGTGCTATAATATGAACAACACAGCAAAGTATTCTAAATAGCATCAGCAATATACGTTCTCTGCATCTGCAAGATACTTCTTCCTGCTATGTATGCTCTCTTGTCTTGTAAGATACTTACGTATCTCATAGATACTTAATAGATACATATATATATAATATATCTGTTTACATAACATACTTTTCTATCTGCAAGCTACTTTAGTGTCTACAAGACACTTAAGAGATACAATTGTATCAGATAGATACACTTTACCAACAAGTCTTGTGTTACTCTTTCTGATCACCAATCGTTCGGTGTGTCCCACTGTGCTAGGCCCTTTGTCGGCTTTTGGTCAAAAAGACTAAACCAGTTAACTGAAAACTATGCAAATCGCGAGCCCTTTTCCTTTGTCAGCTGCGCTTCGCAACGTCGCAGTAAACACAAAGAGCGTCGCATATGAATGCAAATGTGAATGCGAATGCAAATGCAGCCCAGGGGGGACGACTGGTTACTTCTCCCCTCCCCCTGCCCTCTCGAGAAAGGAGGGGTGTGGTTCAGTTGGTTCGAGGCCTAAAGCACAGCGCACCTTAACAGATTAACACCATTTGCCATGCACCATGTGCAACACGTTGTACAAACGAGTCATAAAATTGGAATATGGAAAAAACACACAAAACTTTGAGTAAACGAAAAGTCAGAAAACTCTTTGGAGCTATTAAGTCAGCGCAGTAAAGCGATAAACCAACACAAACTTTTCCACCACCTTGCACACTCAACTTGCAAGCAGGGGTAAATTGTTTGGCTCGTGACACGAGTTGATACGGTTCTTAGATTTTGAGCATTGAACACAAAAAACGGAAATAAAAACAGAAGGAAGAAAATCTACCTTAGGCATGCCGAAAGGTTTATACCCTTGCAGGTTCTTATCTCCTCCCATTGATCCAATACTTGTTGTATATGTATCATTGTGCAAAATTGAAAAGTATTGTGTATATTTAATATTATGTCACTTTAATTGACACTGATAAGTTATTTCGAAAAACTAAACTGGTCTTCATACAAAAACCTTAATTTTGGACGATTGTTCCTATGGCAGCTATATGTTATAGTGGTCCGATAGTGTTTGATAAAGTTTTATATGCATATAATATATATAGAAAAAATCTAATGTATTAAATTTGGTTGCCATATGTTGACAAATAACAAAAATCGGCCGATAGTTTGTATGAAAACTATACGATATATCGGTCTGATACGGCTCGTTTCGACTTATTTACAGCGTGCAGCAATAAGAAGCATGTGTGCCGAGTTTCATCAATATAGCTCTGAAACTGAGAGACTTGTTTGCGTTGCAACAGAATGAAAGACTGACAGGCGGAAGGACGGATAGACGGACAGACGGACAGGCAGACATGACTAGATCGACTCCCCTGGTGATGCTGATGCAGAATACATATACTTTATGGCGTCTGAGATGTCTCCTAAGGTGCATTGTAAACTCCTTGCCAAAATAAATATACCCCCTGCAAGAGTAATATCTTACGCAAATATTTATTTCATATTTGAAATCAGAGACCGTAAATAACCGTTATGGGTATAGAAAATATCCCTATGAAGCGATCAGCCTAAAAATTTTTCGAGGACGCCAAAAATCTTATAAAAATCCCATTATATCAATAATATAATAAACATTGCAACTGTTATTGAATACGTCTTGTAATAACCGTTATTTGTGATTTTTAAAAATAAAAGTTGCAAAATAATTATTAATTTTAATTTTTATTATAAAAGTTATTACTAACTTTTATTTTACAACTTTTATTTTTCAAAATCACAAATAACAGTTATTAGAGACTCATTCAAAGACTTTTTCAAAATATATAAGTCTTCTAAAAAAATAAAACTCTTTCATAAAAGACTTTTCTATTTTAAGATTACCGCATACCGCATACCATGGAAGATAGAAGCAAAAGATTCAAATTTTCCACAGTTGTTTATTGATTTTAATTGATTTAATTGATTGATTTTTTAGATAGATTGGGTCCTAAGTCCGACAGAATCAATTAAAATGCAGAGACTTTTATGATTTTAATCTGAGAGATTTATTTTTGACAAGACTTTTTTTTCAATGTTTTTGATTTAAAAGTCTTTGAGTGACTTTTATAATAAAAGTCTTCAGTAGAAGTCTTTTAAAGACTTTTAAAATAAAAGTCTTTTATAACCGTTATTGGAGACTTAAAAAAATAAAATTTTGTAATTAATCATTAAATTAAACTTTTATAATAAAAATCAAAAATAATCATTATTCAAAGTTTTTTATGATAAAAATCAAAAAATAATCGTTAAAAATGATTTTTATGCATAAACCTCATAACCGTTACGGTCCCTGTTAGAAATTGATATTGTATTGTGTGTGGAGACGATGCCATCTCTAGCACAAAACCACAAAAATATCATACGGCTTTGCTGCTTGAACTAGTCTAAGCTTGACGCTTTAAATTGAACTTCTAATCGAACTTATCCCAAACACAGTCGCAGACCTCATCCAAAAGCCAAAATTGCAAAAGCAGCTGGCAAAGTGCATGCGATGCAATGCGCTGCACTGCGAGATGGATAGGCAGAACTTTCGTAACGCCCATTCAAATGCCTCATTGAGCACAAGTCCAGCGCATCGAATCGCTCAGCAATAACAACAACGACAACAAATACGTGTGCCGTGGGAAACGGCAAAACCAGCACTAACTGTACCGGAGGGGCAGGAGGGGGTCCGACGTGTTGGCGTTGGGTTGCGCGTTGTCGATAATTCGATGCCAATCAAGTTGAGCCAAGCAAGTTGCTCGCTTAAGTCTTATGTTTTGCATGAAAACGAAAGTTGCCGATGCGTTGCCCTGCACCACTGGAGCTTTGCTCGAATTGAATTGAGTGATATATTTCATTTGGTATTTATGGTATTTATTTATTTAATACTGCACACATGGTTCGCTTTCGTTTCGTTTGCAGCGACCTTGACGATTGAAGTAACCCATATTCAAAAGCCGCCACTGCAACGTAACGATAACGTATCTGGAATTTTAACTAGTTGTGGCTTGTTTTGGCTTCACCCAAAACAAGGGAAGCCACTGCAGGGGGCAGTGAGGGGAGAGGGGATGGGTCAACTGGCTTATCGCGCTATCGTGCGCAGCTGTTTCGCTTTGAAGGGCATTGTTGCACGATCGGATCTAACGTCCGACTCCATTTCCATCTCCGAGTCAGATTCAGTTCAGGTTCAGAGTCAAACCACATGAACGTTAGGCATTGTTGCTTTTAATTGGCTCTTTGTCTAATTAGCTGAGCTCAGCTCAACATACGACAGACTTGCGTCTAATGCAGCGCTTCAAATTTAAATTATGCAGCGCAATTAACTAAGCCAAAAAACGAAAATAAAAATAAAGTCAAAAAATTTTCAAAATGTTGGTATTACTTGTATAGTCGCATATATTATCGGTTTTCTGAAGAACAAAAAATTATTTGTTAGTACGTTTTGGGGTACTTTGATTGTGTTGACTTATCGAAGTTTAATCGTTATTAATCTACACTTCGAAAATCTTAAAAAAATAACAAAAACAGTACAGATAAAATACAGAAATTAATATTGTACATAAAATATCTATAATATAGACGCATTTTAAAACATTCAAAAAAAGCTCTTAAATCTCTCTTTCTTGAATCTCTTTCTGAGCCTGTCAGCCTTAAGTCAGAATTTCTATATTATTTCTATAAATAACCCAGAGTCATTTATAATTCAAATCAAACAAAAAAGCAAATTCTCATGCTTATTCACCTTGCGGAAGTCCTAAAATTTGCGTTTCAATTCACCTCTGAACAACAGTAAAAGTGTCGAAATCAAAATCAAATTAATTGCTCCTGGTCAGGGTATTCGTGTATTACCGATTCGCCAAAACAACCTTCTCCTGTTTACTTTGGGGTTTTCGTGTATACTTTGTACTTAGTTTTTGCCAAATTTAATACACAAATTTAATGAGCAATTAAATCAAGTATGGCATTACTTCTAAAACGAAATAAAAATGTCAGTTGGTTCCACAGCAAAACTCGAACTGGACGCGACAGGTTTTCGCGCTAATACAAGCCGAGCGAGTCCCTACAAGGCACGAAGAAGCTTCGACTAATTTGCATAAAGAATCCACATCAATTGAAGTGAATGGTGAGTGAAGAGGGTCCACTACGATATACTTCGATCCACCACATTCCACAAGAGTCCGCAACAGAATTGGTCACGCAATTTTATAAACTTGTTCATCCAATCAATGTGCGACTCATCTGCGGCCAACGCCCAGTGCGACTTATAGCAAGGTATTTAAACTCCCTTTTCTCTATTCGCGGCAGGGTGTTCGTTTCTCGAGGCGTATCTCATATCAGACCTGAGTCAAACTCAACTCATTTGCATACAAAAGAACTTGTTTTTGTTTCATAACTGCATTCATTATCAAATTCCCCTCCTCAACAATTACATAGGCGGAATTTTATAGGGTATTCAAGCATTAAAATATCCCAAAAATACTGCAGTTGCTGTAAAGATTTTCAAGGTGGTTGAAGTGAAAAAAAGTACTAAGGGAAATTAAAGAAGTATTTTGAAAATGTTATTCCAAATTTAATACGCCTTGTATACCCCGATTTTGACTTCATTTGCCTCTAGGGTATGCTTGTGATTTATTAAACCTTTGTTTATGGCTTTTATAGCATTTCGCAATGTTTGATCATTGTCTATTTATCCATAGAGTATCGTCTAGTCGTATTCGCAGATTTTCGTAGCTTTTATTGAGGAGGAGTTGTCCCATGTCTTAAAAGAACTGAAACCTGTTCAATTAACAACAATGTTGTCACCTTTAGCTAATGTCAACTCTACCCATGGAGGTATCTCTCATTGTGGATGATATCTAACTGTGTTGTTGTTGTTGCGGTGACCATAATTGCAGAACACTTGACGAAACAAGGAACCGAGATTATTCAGTGTGCAAGTCCATTCCGCTTGGCTATAAATCTAAATTGTACGTTTTGTAGAATCTTCGTAAGATGAACAAGAGGAAGAATTATGGCTAAAAGCAGTACAGTACAACAACAACTGCTACAACAATGACACTAACAAGACATAACAACAACAATAACCATAAGAGCAAACAGTCGACAGACAATTTCGAGTGCTATAAACGCGATTTATGTGCGCGTATTTCACGCCTCTTACTCATTGTCTCCTTGTATGTGTGTGTGTGTATAGTTGTATTTGCTAAAACATGAGACATGCTCGTAGTATGATGTACTAACCACTTTAGATTCTCTTTCCTCCGCCTCCTGCTCAAGTTCAAGGCGAAGATTTATGTTTACAATTCGCAGAAGCCAAATAAAAATACAGAAAAGAAATAAAATAAATACTATACAATAAGACAGATCTACCAATTTCGAAATATCTTAAGTAGTCGGTTATAAAAACTAACTTATTAAGCTATAATCTATATAAGCATTGCGGATTGTGAGCCGGAAAAGCTGTAACACTGCAGTAAGTTGAGATCAGTCTATCTGTACTAAGCGAATACGAAACCTAGAGCTACTAAATTTTGTTTGCACACATTATACTGCTCGTATAGTTTTTATTTTTTCATCCCACAGTCGTTAGTTTTAAGCTAATTATAGTTCAGAAAATTAAGTATGTAGCTAGCAGCTTGTATCTGTTGTGTGTGTGCCTATGTCAAGTAAATGTTCTTACGTTTTCATACAAATAAGTTCGTTGTCATTGAGTTAGTCTTATAGAATTCAGGAACTTGCACAGATAGAGCTAGTCAATTTGGTTAGCAATTTTTTAGGGGGCTATTATTCTTAAAGCTTGGGGTCTTGTGTTTTCCTCTTTACATCAGAGATACTTAGTTGACCATTTGTGTATTAGTTGGATTGTATTATTATTGACCATGTGGTGTGCTTGACAGGCTCGTCTATTATTTCTCTATTTTCTGAATCACTTAATTGACTATAAAACACGCGTCTAATCATTGCCTTTAGGGTTTTAGTTTGTTTCATACATACTAAATCGTATATACACTTTATTTACTTTTGAGAGTTGTTGCCGACTGCCGACAGCTTTAATGGGCCGCAAATTTATTGAAGTCGACTTTGTGCTGTCAATTCGCGATCATTTGCATAATTTTAATGATCTTCTGTGTGGCATCAAATTGATGGGTTGGCTTCCAAACTCCCCAAAAGGGACTGCACCCCTTTTTCTCCAGTAAATAAATTGATCGCGTTGTTAAGTTGGGTTTGGAGGTTTTTCTTTTTATGTTTCCTGAAAGATCTGTTAACAGTATTTGCAAACTTTTGGATGTTCTGTCCTTCATTGCCCAGGCCCGGAACTAGTCGACTCACTGAGGCGCGTCCGAGTCAATAGACTCGGGTTCCAATTCAAAGGTCGCACGGTATTTCGTACTTTAGTCTAATTCGGTGCCAGACGAGACGCCAACGCTGATGCCTACAGTTAATCGTCGTTCGGACAAAATAGCCGCAATGAAGCATAACGGTAACGCCCCACTCGAAGACACACATAGGTTTTTGCAAACTCATCCAGAGTCGCAACCACCGTCTCGATCAACATCATCACATTATTGATCTAACTAAATTGATATTTACTCAAGCTTCAACGGAAGTCGATATCGCTGTCCAACAACCCAACTCCAATATTTACTCAGCGTATTTGCCGAGCACTACGAGGTGACCAATTGAATCATTGCTGGGTCTCACAATTACTTCGGCAAAGAAGGTTCTTAAAGAATTTCGAAAATGTGTGGAATGCTCAAATGTAATTGTAGGAATGTTTCATTATTATTTGTTATAGGGAGTCGTACCTTTTACACTTTTTATATCCCCCTTTGAGCCCAGTCTAGTTTTCTTGATAAAATTCCTTCTTCTTCCAGCACGGTTTTACTATAAAAATCAATGAATATTTCTTACGACTTTCATATTCCAGTTGCTCCGGCAATATCCACCAAAATTCAACAAATTGCATAATTGAAATGATAATTTTGGATATAGACATTTCCCAGATGATAATTTATGATGATGTTCAGAGGGAAAAAGGCATTATTTAAAAACAAATGAACTTCGAATGATATTTTTCCCATAACACACGATTATTTATATCCATATACAGGTAGTCAATGGATGCATAGTCGACTGATAAAGTCAATTAAATAGATAATACGCGGAGTCAGACGAGTCTCTTGATTTGCATACTATATTGTTATATCGAGCTCTGTAAAAAAACTGGTTTCTGTAAAGCCGCAAGCTGAAATTGAAACCAAAACCGCAGCTGAAACTGAAACTGAAAATACAAGTCGCATAGTGTGCGGTAGTTGTGGGCGTTGGGCGGTGTTAGTGGTTCGATTTATTGGTTCGATTGATCGGTTGGTTGGTTCGATTAATCGATTGACGTATTTTACGCTCTGCTCGATTGCCCTGAGCTTTGGTACCGGGGTCTTGGGTCAACATTTCAGTCAGCGAACGCGCCCAAAAGCCAATCGTCATCAAATGTCACCTCCCCTCAGTCCTCCAGTCCGCTCTTTACACGCCCCTTACAGCAGCTTGGCCAACAGAAGCTGTTGTAAGCAGCTTGTGACTTGTGCTTTGTTCAGCGCATTGTAGTTTTTTTCAGTATTTCTTTTTCGGTATGCCAAGGTCAAGATTCGATGCGTTGCGATGTTTTCTGTTGCATTTGCATTAAATTTCATTTCTTGTTATAAGTAGGGCGTGCGTGAGGAGATGGAGAGGGTAATGAGAGAGAGAGAGAGAGAGAGCAACATTTTGCTCATACGAAATAATATGATATGTTCCCAGATCTTACCTACTTAGCAAATGCTTTAAAAATTAATGAAAAAACTTTGTAAATTAATAAAAATCACTGGAGTGCTGAGTAAAGCGAATTAATTTACTTTATGCATTTAAGGGGGGGTCGAGGTAGGACTGGGAATGAAAACATAAGCAGATAGAGGTGAGTGAATACATACTTAAGTTTTACATTGAACAACAGCAAATGCTGGTGAACTCTGAATAGTCGCAGTATTATGGAATGAATATGGCATGATGAGTTTCATTGTTATAGCCATGAAGACGTACAGCTTACAGGTTGTACCTTTCGGATAATTGAACCCATGTTAATAGTTAGTTATTCAACAAATATTATTATATTCACTTGTTCTGGTACCCAAGTAATGCAAGAAGAGAACAGGGTAGCGCTTCGTCCGGCTGTTTCTTTGTAAATATGAAAAACGCACGTCAAGTGCAGAAAAAATGTTACCATTATAATACGATAATACGAAATTGAATTAAAAACAAAAACAAAGACAAAGAGGTCTCTGAAAAAGGCGACACGTCCAAGCGGACACGTCTGAGTGCGTAACGCTTGTCCAATTCGCTATTGTCATTAAAGGGGGGCATTGGGCAATCTGCCCACAAGACACACGTGGAGTGCCAAGTGAGGCAACCTTGAAGGCGACAAATGAAGGAGGTAATGCCAAAACTAATCGTTGATATGGCCATTTAATTCGCATTAATTGTGGCAATGATTCTAAAAACTGGTTGCCAGTAGAATTCTTCACCGAGTCTTCCCGTGGAAGAACTGGTCTTCAGGTTGTTCACTTTCATTAATTCTCAAACTTAAAAGATTCCTCAGCACTGATTCCTTCAAGAACTCGATAGGGGCTCGATGTCTATTTTTAAAATGTTTACAAAATATATTTCGCATATTTATTTTACTGGTCATTCGAACCGGTTTTTCCTGCAGTCCACATATCAAACTCATATCGAGTAGATATTCTTAAGATTGTAAATCGATTTAAGGAGGTAAAACTAGTTTGACTATGAAAAAAGTCAGTTTTAGCTATTTTTAGCTTAGTTGGGTAAGCATGAAGCATCACTTTATGGAAGCCTAAAAGTATTCCAAGCTTAACAAGTTCCGAACACCGAACTATAATATTTGCATACTTATGGGCGTAGCTAATCTACATAGCCTTGAAAGAAAATGAGTTATTGATTTATAGAGACCTAGTCAAGGGTAGGACGAGGCCTAATCAATTATTTCAATAGACAAATCAAAGTTCAGTTGATTTCCTGTAAAACAAATATAATGCATTTGATGATTAGTAGTATAAGGTTCAACCATATTATTAAGGGGCTTGGGGACTTATCAGTAGATTATTATACAAAAACAAACAAGGCTGGCAGTGAGCACAGCTGTTTGAAAAACTATACAGCAAAAATAGTTTACCCAAGGACTGTCTATCAGCTATAAAGATAATATATATCACCACTTAGTTTCTTTCTAAATACTTTATTTCTCTATGATATCAGCAGGGTATCTAGAAAGCCCACTATTTAATAAGCCAATAATCAATACGCAAAACATATTTTATATACGAGTAGAAAACTGTGAACTTTGGATCTCATTTCTAGTATTAAATATATGGCGTAATATACGTCATTAGAGTGAACCCAAAAAAGAAAAAAGAAAACAAAAATATAAAGCGCCTTCTATCGTACTATAAACAGATCTTCGTATATCAAGGTGCATGACTAGATACTGCAAATAGTTTTCCAACCGGCTCGACGACTTAATAAAGGTAAGATTGCTGATCGCATGTTCTACGATTTCTATAGAGCCAATTTTCAGTGTTAGGCACCAGCCTAATGTCGCATAACCTTGCTTGCGATTTTTATGTGGGTCAGGTCCGACATCGTTGTATGTAACTTGTTTTTGCTATTGTTGTTGTTGTTGTGGTTGGTTTTCTTTTCGCACTACGCAATTGTGATGGGGACGCAGATCGGCGAACCATTGGGGAGAGGGGCATTCTCTGACAGCTTGTTGTTTCTTGTTTAGTGATGGATCCTCTACGCAGTTGGGATCGGCTCGCTTCATCTCTTTCGCTTTTTGCTGACCTATCGATGTTTAATGCTATTTTATGTAATTGGTTTTGTTGCTACTACTTACTTTTGTTTATTATATATCTGAATTTTGATGGTGCAGCAAAATACAGGGGCTTGCGTAACTCTGCATAGTCGTGCTTGTAAATATGCATAAGAAACGAATGTGGAGGTAATCGAGGTTAATTTAGCTCTGGAACTAGTGTTATTCATGTGTTCATACTGAGCTAAGATCCTACACAAAAAGTCGGGTCTATAAGAATTCCAAACCCCAATTGAAAGAATGATTATAAGAAAGATTTTAATATTAAATTATAATTCTGCTCATTGACATATTTTATATTTGCTATTAATACTTTTGAGTTATATATTATAATATATTCAAGTGCATTATTATACTTTTTCTGATTTTATAAAAATATATATTTTATTTATATAAATCTTGAATATAGGGTATGCTCAAAAATTGTTTTTAGGGTATACAAAGGAATGCATAGCCGGAAATTTTATGACAATGACAATGGGAAATAAAAAGCTTTAAAAATAAATAATAATTTTGCCATAACAAATTTTACACAGCATAAACAAAGCTTCGCAAAATATTGTGCGATTATTGCTGACTTTATTTTAGTTACTTTTCGTCATTTGACATTTCTACATTAGTTTAGTCAGCTGTAATCTACAGGGTACCCGAGAAGCTGACAGATCCGGCGAAGCTTCAATCGGTCGATTATGGCTCACTATGGCTGACTATCATTAGCTCTCGTCTAGTCCAATGCGAATTTAGTTGAGTTATTCGCCAAGACGCGAACGGTTGATTCACTCGCATAGATCGAGCCCCTCTAAAGAACAACGACAATAACAAAAAACAACTACGAAAGCAGCTACGCCATACAAAATAGAGAGGCAAATCGAAAGGCAACTCAAGTCAAGATGAATACAGTGGCTTTGTTGGCGTTCGCTGTGTGGGCGCTATTTCTGCGCTACCTGCCACACATTCTGCGCTTCTTGCAACTGCAACGGTTTAGCAAGACACTGCCGGGTCCCAGTGTAGGCGAGCTGATTGCCAATGTGAAAAAGGGTGGTAAGTTACAATGACGTAGGTCGGAGTCAAGGTCTAACAGTTAGCTGAATCTCTTTTGCTCGATCTCTATTGCTTATTTTATCTGTATCTATGTCTCTCTCTCTTTCTCACTCTCGCAATTGGGCTCTGCCCTTCTTCAAGTCACTCCTTTTGTCTCTTTATTTCAATATCTCCAAATATTTATTGTTTTTGTTCTTTACCCTCCCCCTTCTCATTACCTTACGCTTTTTTTTTATCTGCTTTTGCTCTTCTTACTTCTATTAGTTCTGATTTTGATTTTCCTTCTTCTTCCTTTGCTTGTTTTTCTCAGAGATCCTCAACTGGCTGAAGGAGCTGCGTCAGCGTCACGGTCCCGTCTTCCGCATCTGGTTCGGCAAGGATCTGATGGTGTTCTTCACCACACCGGAGGACATTAAGCAGCTGCTGAGCAACAACACACTGCTGCACAAGTCACGCAACTATGAGCTACTACGTCCTTGGCTGGGACTGGGCCTGCTAACGAATGGGGGCGAGTCGTGGCATCGTCGCCGCAAGTTGCTCACACCGGGCTTCCATTTCCGCATCCTAAGCGAATTTAAGGAGCCCATGGAGGAGAATTGCCGTATTCTAGTTAGCAAGCTGAAGGAGAAGGCCAATGGCGAGCCCTTCGATATATATCCGTATATCACACTCTTCGCCCTCGATGCCATCTGTGAGACGGCGATGGGCATCAAGAAGCACGCGCAGATGCAGAGCAACTCGGAGTATGTGCGGGCTGTGCAAATGTAAGTGGGGCACGGGAAGGAGTAGGCTAATCCTTTGACATCACTCTACCAAATCCATTTCTCTCTACCTTCCTCCCCCTATGTAGCATCTGCCACATTCTACACCGACAGAGCTTCTCGTTCTGGCAACGCTTCAATCTGTTTTTTGATCTCTCCGCCGCAGGACGTGCACGCAAGGCTGCGCTGCGTGTGCTGCACGAAGAGACAGACCGGGTTATCAAGTTGCGGCGCAAGCTGCTTCAGGAGCAACAGCAGAGTGAGCAGCCGCAGCAGGAAGATGATGCGGGTGCTAAGCGCCGATTGGCCTTTCTCGATGTGTTGCTGCTGGCGCAGATGGAGGGCGCTGCGGAGCTGAGCGATGTGGACATTCGCGAGGAGGTGGATACCTTCATGTTCGAAGGACACGACACTACCAGCTCAGCCATTGCCTTTACCATAAGTCTGTTGTCCAAACATGCCGATATTCAGCAGCGCGTCTTTGAGGAAGCCGTCGAAATGGAGGGCCACGAGAAGGAACCAATGCCTTATCTGGAGGCTGTCATTAAGGAGACTTTGCGACTGTATCCCTCGGTACCGTTTTTCTCACGCAAAGTTCTCGAAGACCTCAGCGTGGGCAACGTGACTGTTCCCAAGGGTGCCTCAGTTAGCTGCCTCATCTATATACTGCATCGTGATCCCGATAGTTTTCCCGATCCGGAACGCTTTGATCCCGATCGCTTCTATCTCAATGAGAAGCAGCTGCATCCCTTTGCCTTTGCCGCATTCAGTGCTGGACCTCGCAATTGTATAGGTAAGTTATGGGGGTACTATCATTAGGGATTGCAACTTTGTTCAACCCCTTTATCTGCTTTCACAGGTCAAAAGTTTGCTATGCTGGAGCTGAAGTGTTCCCTGTCTGCGCTTCTGCGTCACTATCAATTCCTGCCCGTGCCCGATCATAATCCCATCCCACTCGCCGAGCTGGTCATGAAGAGCGGCAATGGCATCCAGGTGCGCATACAACCCCGTTCCAAAGCATAAGTGTATCTGTTGAATCTTCCAAGTATCGGACAAATCGTATCTATTATTATCTTTAAATATCTTTAAATAACTTTAAATAACTTAAATATATCTCTGCTTCGGACTCTCGACATAATCTTCAGCTCATTTTTTTTGTATTCGTATAGATAAAATAAACTTCAATAACATAACTACATTGAAAAACTATGATGTGTTTTAAACACCTCATGCTGAATCTTAAGTTATATAGCACACCATGTGGCAAGTAACGGTCACAAGATTAGGACTGTAAAGTTATATTCCTTATGTAGAAGAAAGTGAAGCTATTTATAATGGAAACTTTATAATTTTATAAATAGCAATATAGTATTTACTACTATGGTGCCACAATTAAAAAACTTTGCCCCACTCTCGCAGCCATAAGTTAGTTTTACGAGCCCAGCTGCAAAAACACGTATAATCTGGGGCCACTCAGGGGGCCCTACAAGTGCCACTCGATGACTTTCCATTTCATTTAGGGTGGGAAAAACAAAACCACATCAAGCCATTTATTGTTATCAGCCCAACTTATCTTCCCTCAACGTACGTGACGCACTTTACTGGGGGAACCTGGGACTTTAAAAGTAGAACACATTGCTGGAGCAAGCTTATCAAGTGATGACAGTGACCCAGCGGCCATTGAAATGACGAACTAAAATAGATTAACCATCAAAGAATTTAGAATTATGTTTTGTTTTGTTTTGTTTTGTTTATTTCACGCATTTGGAACTATGGAAAATACAGTTTTTATATTAGATCATATTTATATATAGTGTATTTGTATAGGTATAGAATAATATTGTTCTCTCAAGTTAACATCTAAAGCCACCAATTGTGTGTAACATCTTGTTTTGCATTTTCAACAACAAATATATATATATATATATATATATAGGATGGTTAGTTATATATAAAGTTATATGTTTATCTGTTACATAATAGAATACACAAACATATATATTGCTGACCCAACTAACACGTCCCCTCCGCACAGCGTTTGTTTACCCATGTCTGTGTTAATGTGTTTATGGTTTCCCTGACAATTCCTTCCCTTTGGGTACTTAGTATTATTATGTAGACTTAGTGTTATAATAGATAAATTCCTTGAGGAATAGATTAATAGTAGTATATAGTAAGTATATATTATGTATCTGTATCTCTGTATGTGGTATGTATGTTACATTTCCCTATCTAGATTGCCTTCAATTTCCGTTGTTTGTGTGTTATTTTTAAGTATTTTGTTGTGCCCATTTTTCGGTCAAACGCCCAATTCGCCCATATACATATATACAGTAGGTATATGTCGACTAATGATATGAGATATCGTACTATATAGCATATGTTATTTGTTGTATGTTTATTTAGTATGTAGTAGTATATGTTAATCAGAGTAGGATTATGAGAGCTTTTTAATATATTTGAAGTTCGAGTTACCCTTGCAGTAGCTATAACACATTAACAACTATTCTCATACTATATGTAGATAACAATTTGATCAAGCGATTAATATATACGATTAATATATAGCTTCTAACAGATCGACAGACACTTATAGGAACACGCGCAGGGTATGAAGTGAAGCAAAGCTTTTTCATCAACATCGGACGAGTTTAAGGCTGCAGGAACAATCTCTCTTTAATAATATGTAGAGTTTAAACAAGTTCAAAGGAATATCGGACGATTTAATTCGTTTTTAAAGCTTTTTAGGTTGCTATACTAAAAGTCAACGAAAGTCTACAGTATCTGCAAGGATAGCGCTCTCTCTCTCTCTCCCTACCATCAATGTGAAAGCTAGTTAAAGCTTTTGAAAATATCTGGATATCAAGCTATCGAATTTGTCTCAGATTTCATTCTCCTCTAATCTAATATGCATTCGTTAACAACATTACTATAGTTCACTGTTATATGTAAAGCTCTCTCTTGTGGAATCAATCTCAACCCACCTGCATTTATATCCTTCACTTATGTATGTCTGGATATTAAAGCTCTAGTTAAAGCTGCAGAGCCCTTTGCTTCTTATTAAAGCTATAACCCAGCCGTTAAAAGCTTTTCTTTCTCTCATTTAAGCATAAAGCTATCACCAGAACCGATTGATCCCTAGCGTGCTCCATTTCCTTGCACTAATGTCCTCTCATCACCACAGCTTTTACAACTTTTTCTCTTTGTTTTCTCATTCTTTCTTTCTTTCTGCTGCTTAACTCGTTTCATTCTCTCAATTTTTCTCTCTTTTCCTATCTCTATAAACAAGCACAATTATGTGGATCGTAAGCAGTAAAGCTAAGGCGAACGATCAAAAGATATGGAACGCAATTAAAAGCTTTAGGTTCGGCTTCCTCAGAGCCAGGGTATGCAAATGGTGCGGCAGACATCGCGTCGATGTGGCTGTGGATGCGGTTCCTCGCCCCTAGGACCGCCTCCACCTCCACCTCCGCAGCCACCACCGCCGCCTCCTCCTCCTCCAGCGGAACTAAACTTAAAGAAAGAACTCCTTCGTCAGTGTTTGCGATGCGCCTGCGGTGAACTTGAGTTCGAGTTCGAATTGGAATTGGAATTTGAATTGGATGCTGAGCCGGAGCTGCCAATGGAACCGACGCTGCTGCCCTCGGGCATTGACTGCAGCGCAGCGGCGACACTGCCGTAGCTAGCGCGCTGCTGTGCATGCGAATGCTGTGGATGTTGTTGTGGATGCTGTTGCGAATGCTGATGCTGCTGCGTCGCTGTCAGCGTGGAGGCTCGTGCCAACCGTTTGGGAATGACAAACGGCGGCGGCGCCTGCGGCATGTATTGCGGCGGTGTCGAATTCGCCGAGGCCTGACGCACGAAAGAACGAGTCGTCGACGTTGCCTGCACCGAGCCGCTGCGCGCTATGGCGCCCGTGCGCGGCGGTATCGCCGGCGGTGGCCCTGGTGGCGGTGCTGTTGCGCTGCCGACTCGCTGGCGGCTTGCTGGCGGCGAACTGATGATGCTAGCCAGGCTCTCGGTAGACGGTTGTGAGGGCACGCGCGGTGGCAGCTGCGGCAGCTTGACTACAGTGCTAGCGGGGGTGGGGGCGACGGTGACCGAGGCGGCTATAGGAGTAGTTGTTGACGTGGGCAGCCTTACCTGCGGCTGCACCGTGGACATAGTTATGGTAGGCTTCTGCATGGGCATTGTGTGGCGTATGGTGACTGCGCCGCCGCCTTGCCGCGATGCAGTTGCTGTTGCTGCGGTCGATGCTGCGTTGGCTGCTGCTACTGCTGCTGCTGCTGCGTTGGCTGCTGCCGTTGTAGCAGCAGTTGCCCCCGTTGCTGTTGCCGCTGTCGAGACTGTCTTCTGTTGTTGCTTCTGCTTCTGCTGCGCGTGAATGTCCTGGATCTGCGGTGTTATAACCACGGGATTCTTCTTCTGATCCTGCCCGGCGGCGACGTAACTGAAGACGCACAGCACCGAGTAACAGATCTGATCCGACTGCGCCGAAAGGTTTTAGGTTTTTTTCGTTTAGTTAGAGAGTGATCACTGTGGCCGGTGGCTTGTTTCGTGAGTAAGAGTGGGTGTCGGGTATGGGGTATGGGGAACCAGGAATCAGGTTATTGAGTGATAGCGGGCCAGTGCGAGGGGGTAGGGCGGGGGCAAGTGAACAGGAAAAGGGATGTGTGTATGTGCTTATCACAACGAGTTACAAAACGAACGAGAACGAACGAACGAGAACAGTTACCGAACGAAAAAGAGCAAATATCAGAAAGGAAACCAGAAAGCATGCAGTGGAACAAATAGAATGGAACGCAAAAGGATAAGAATAAACACAATATCGAGTTAAAATTAAAAATGTTTATTTCTACAATTTGCGCTTTATGAGTGTGACAATTGTTGTTGTGGCTGCAGTTGTTGTTGTGTTCCTACACACACACACAGTCACACACAAATAGACATACACCCACACACACACACACACTCTAATTGAAAAAAATAAGTGATTTACTTTTGCTTTGTGGAATTTTATTTACAGAAAAAACATAAATATTTTTCATGTTTCATTTGCCGCCTGTTCCGCCACAGCAGTTACGGCCGCATCAAATTCTGTTTCGATTCCAGTGTTTGCAGCCCTCTGCTTGGCAGCGTCGAGATGACAAATGGAAGCGAAACGCACCGACGTCACACGATGAAAGCTCAGCGCAATTTCAGAGGCCTTTTTAATCATTGAGTATTTTGTTGTTTTTGGTTTTTGTTTCAGTTTCACAACGTTTTAGTATTATTCCAGGTGTTTCATTTTGTAGGCAAGGGATATTGTTTAAATGATGCAATGATTGTTTGATGTGTTATGTTATGAAGTAGTTGTTGTTGTTGTTGTTGTTGTTGTTGATGGTGATGGTGATGTTGTGTTAGTTGGTGATGTTGGCAGGCAGAATGTTATTTGTTGTTGTTGTAGGTTAAGTTGTTGTTGATGTTGGTTTTTTGGTTGTCGTATACATAGAAAGAAATGTTTTGTTGACAAGGTAACGAAACGAAAGTGGCAGCAAAAAACGAAACGAAACGATCGAAAAATTTAAGGCAAAAATCAAACATATTCATTGATACTTTTATATAGAGATATACATATATATAGATATATAGAAAGATATATATGTAGTATGTAGATTGGTTTATACTTTAGAGACGCATCTTTTCCATACAAAAATTGCTGTGCATTTTATTTACAATTTTGCATAATTATGTACAGGCTAGGGATATCAAGAATATTGGGTGGATTGAAGTTTGAATGGTACAGCTTTTAATACAATATTATAAAAATGTAAAAAGTAAATTTGAAAAGACTTTCTTAAGTAATCTGTGCGGACGGTTACGAATAGCTTTGCTATATGCGATAGGTATGTACTTTCATATTTTACATAGATATGTATGTACATATAATTACGCATACATATTTGGGTTGGGATAATGAATGGAAGTTGGGAATAGTTGAAGTAAATTTAATAAAAATAGACTTCAATGTAACGTCCAATATTTTTGAACACCCCCTAGTTCGCCTTTTGCATACTGTTAGTATTTCTTCATAAGCATGTTTAGCATTTTTATTACATTTTGTTTTTAGCATACTCAGTGCAACGATATATCGATTCAATTTTTGTACAAAATATTGCAATACTTCTGCTTCAATACAGTGTGACAAATATATAGAATACTGTGGTGCAGTGGAGCAAATGTGTGTGAGTGAATAGTAAAAGAAAACAGAGTGAGCGAGCGAGAAGGAGGAGAGAACTTACCATGCTAGACTGATATTTTCGCTGGATAAGATTACGTGTCTTGGGATCTACGAATAAAAAGAGCGAGAGAAAGAACATTACAGAGCGAAAGGTTACGCAACAATATTTTGGAACATTAGCTCTAGACCAGCATCAACTGTACTTACTATACTCCTCCAGAACAAAAATGCCGCCTTTTTGTGTAAAACATTTGCGTATGTGATCCAAACGCACAAAGAACTGAAATTAATTTGGGTGGATTGAGAAGAATACAGATATATGAATTTTCGCTTTTCACTAAAATTGCGAGTTAAGTACAAAATTAATTGTGATCAAGTTCCGTCACTAACGGTACGGCAAAAGTAACGGAACATAACGGCATGGAACAGAACGTAATAGAGCAGAACAGAGGAAATGCAAATGAAGAAGGAGTACGAAAGAATCTGTACAAATATAGAAATGTTGTGGATAGCACTCAAATATATAATACATACATATGTTACATAGGTTTTGTAGTATATAATACAGTTTATAGACATACAGGTAAGAAGTTAATAGATTGATATAGAAACCGAAATTTATGTTCGAAAATTATAGAGAAATTGTAGTTGGGATTTCACATTTCATTTGTTTCATATTTCAGTTGTTTTTTTTGTGTATTCCGGATTTAAATGTGAGGGTGGTGGAAACAAACTCAAGTACAATTCAATAGCTAATTGCTACGCAAGCGCATGTACAGGTAGGCAAGGCAATGCAAACGGGCGATCAGGCAGGCAGGCGAAAGAACACAAGCAAAGTGGCATGCAAAAGGTGATCGATACATCACGTTGACTGTCGCAACATAGAGATAACAACAGTTTATAGAGAGATAAAGAGAGAGAAAAGCAAGAAGTTGTGGTAAAAAGGGCAAAGAAGAAACCAAATCGAAAGAGAAAATGAAAAATAAGAAAAACAAACGCAGAACAAACTTGTTAAAGGGAAACGCAAGAAAATGGAACAGAAAAATGGGTTGAAAGAAACCAATGAGAAACGCAACGTTTTTTTTGGAAAATGCAGCAAACGATAAGAAAACATTTAAATTGTTTGGTTTTCGACAGTTTTTGGTTTTTTTTTTATGGAATTAATTCCTTTTTTGGGGGGATTTCGAGAGGGAGGTAAAATTATATTATCTATATGCATATAGATCGATTTGCTCAATTTTGTTATTGTTTGTTGTTGTTGTTCTAATTTAGCACTTGTGAGATGGTCGTTTATAAATTTGCTGGGATCGGATACAATAATAGGGGCTTAGAGGTTGTTTTGGTTCTTTTACTAAGGTGAGGGGAATTAGAACTATATTGAAATAGAAAAAACTCTCACTAATACAAAAACAACTATGCATTGTACTCAATTGTCAGTGTGAATGTTGTTGTATTCCTGTTTGTGTATCTATGAGTGAGTGTGTAAGTAGTTAAATAAATGAATTTCAAATAGAAGGAGAACTTAAGTATTCGAGAGTTTCATCTAGCAGGGTGCTAAAGCAGCATGATAGATGATAAACTCATATGAGAACAATAGAGCAGCAGCTGGTAGGGTTGTGTGACAGAGTCGTGTGAGCAAATAATTCTCTTGGCTTCATATGTTAGAAAGGTTATATGTTGAGGTTAGGGTTTTTATACCCTTCGACCATTGAAAATGGTCAAAAAAGGGTATACTAATTTTGTGCAAATGTATGTAACAGGCAGAAGGAGGCGTCGGAGACCCCATAAAGTATATATATTCTTGCTCAGGATCACAAGCCGAGTCGATTGAGCCATGTCTGTCTGTCTGTCCGTCTGTCTGTGTGAACGCACAGATCTCAGCTATTATAAAAGCTAGAGTTACCAAATTTGGCAGGAAGACTCCTGTGTACTATAAGCTGATCAAGTTTATTTCAAATGTTAGGTGCCACGCCCACTGCCCCCCGCAAATCAATAATTTAATTTTTGAACTTAATTTGTAAGCGCTGTATAAAAGATACAACTTTCTGACATTAACATATACTAAGCTCATTAAAATATCTACGTATTCTCAATATTGCAATCCGATCTGATAATAAACAAGGAAGTTATTTAAGAAAGTATGTGCATGAAACCAAGTGCTTGTATCAGCTAACAAGGGAGGCGGGCGAGCGCAAAGCGCGAGCGCCATCTGTCGGCAATAATTTAAAAGCATGCGCATTTGTATATGTGTATGAATTTAACAAATTAAACTACAGCGGAACATAGGTCGAAGGGTATCCCACTGTCGCGTGTAGCGCGACTGTGGCTTTTTTCTATTTTTCTGTTTCAATTCAGGCATTTTCAGAGAACATCATGCTTGTACAAGCATAAGTGGCTCTACTTGGTTGTTCAGAATGCGAACGAGAGAGTTTTTATTATTGTTTTCTAGCATGTTCTCAGTCTTAGTACGAGTATATAACTATATGTTTTGTTTAAAGTAAAATTATGTAGAAAGTTAAGCTTGAGAAACGAAATGGAATGTCTATCACAGAAACCAACCGAAATCAAAGAAAAGAACGTGATAGCCACAAAGAGAGAGCGAGATAAAAAAAGAGAGAGAGGGGCAGTAATAGAAAAAGGTCTAAAGTTAGAGATTTAGCGCTAAAATTAATTTTTTTTTTTGCTGTTAATTATCGAATTGCTTGAGTTAAGAATTTTCCTGATTATCGGGAGATTCTTACGAGATACAACTTTTCCCGCTACTATAACTTTGTGCCAATTTAAAATGTATGTAAAATAGCTATAGCTACTAAGTTGTGTCATTTTTGCATGACAAGTGTGTTATTATTGCACTCAGATCAATGTTATTTAAGAATTTGACCACGCCCACTTCTGTTCCTATAAATCGATGAAAACGAATTCCAAGCGTACGTTTAATGTTAAACAGTTAGTTCTTGGTAAACACAAAAAATATCAAGGCCCAAATGATTTCTGAAAATTTGGTTACGATCGGAGAATTTATGTAGAAGTTGTTGAAGAAAAGTATTTGAGTTACGGATTTTCAAGCCGCTCCCTAAAAGTAGGCAACAAAACTCAGCTCAATAGGCTTAGAGTAGTACAATCACGAGCGGCACGACATGCATCTGGGCTACCTTGGTATGTGAGCAACAGAATTATTGAAAGGGACCTTAAAGTTGTCCCATTGGGAGACCAAATTAATTTCCACAGCAGCCGATACGCCGACAGGCTTGTTGCCCACCCGAACACGTTGGCGAATGACCCCATTTCCCTCCGACGGCTGAAGAGAACACACCCTCATGACCTCCTTACTCGTAAGATAGCATAATCCTTCATTTGTACTTTGTATATATTATATTATTTAAGGCACACTTTATCCATATTATCTCTTAAGCCAAACATTAGGTTAAGTTCATATGATATTGATCGATTCCTACTGACTATAATAATAATAATAAATAACCTTGAAACACAGAAATTGTTTTGGTTAGGTGGGTAGCGGGTATATCACAGTCGAGCACACTCGACTCTAGCTTTCGTGCTTATTTCAATTGGAAATCTTTTTGATACAACTAAAATCTACACAAGCAAAAATAAATGAAAAAATAAACAGATTATGTGCACTCCAATGGGGCAAGTCGATGTTCGGAATTTAATTCTGAATTTGTTTTCGAGGAACCCTCTGTTTACTAGGTATGGCGTTCTTTAAGTATTTCTTTGGCAACCCAACTAGCTTGGGCAGCAGAACAGCTACATCTACAGCTACAAACTATGTATATCTATGATATATAGAAATTGTGAACAGAACTAAGTTAGTTTTAGTTTTGGTTTTACTTTGATTATTTGTTTTTTGAGTGTTGGTTTTGTATGTTGTGGGCGTATTCAAAAAACATTCAAAGAACTTGCTCTTTAACGAGTGCCAAATCAAAAGCAGAAATAAAAATGCGTCGACTGTTGTGTGTGTATTTGTGTTTCTGTATGTTTGTGAGTGTGTTTAGGGGGCGACCAGTTGTTTCATGCGTCATCGTCAGAGGATTTCAACTTGTTTCACACACAGACCGACAAGCCTAGCAGTTTCGTGCTATACATCGTGTGCCCATTGCATTAATCGATATCGTTATCGACATCAATTTATATTGACTGTGCAACGCATGCGCTGGTTGATTAGCCCCCTCCCGAGAAATGTGTTGTACAATTTTGGATATTTTTGTATTTTGCAATGTTGTCTTCAGGTGTTAAGAAAAAAAACAGAGAGAGAGTTGAGAGAGAGAGAGAAAGACAGAGAAGAAAGAGAGAACTGAAAACTGAACAACACACAAGAGAAGTGGCTTACAAATAAATTATATATCTATATATATTTATGTACTAGTTCCAAAACGTTCCAAACGCCCGCTATGTAAGTATATGCAGTACTCGTATTTGGAATTGAAATGAAAAGAAACTCGAAACTGAAAAAGGGATAAACCGAAAAAAACACAGTAACGCAAAATCATACAAACGATAATTGATAATAGTGTTAAATCATTTTTGCAGTTAATTGAAAACTGTAATAGTGGGAGAAAGTAAGAAACGCCAACAAGTTTACGGCTCTGTTTCAATGTAACAAACAAACCAACCATCCAACCAACAGTTCCAAAAATAATTTCGTAAAACGTAAAAGCTTATAAATAATATACATAGTTTTATAGATCTATATATGTATATTATTTGCTGTTTTTATGTAAATTTCAAATATCAACTACAAATTGTTTTGTATGCCTTTTTTGTTATTTTTTTTAAGTGTATTGAAAATAAGTAAAAAGAAATAAAACTAAGTTTGTTTTGGTTTTCTTCTTTTGAAACTTAAAACATTAAGTTAAAACGAAACGCAAATGTTTTGGGGGGAGAAGGGGGTAAAACAGAGCTTAATAGAACAATAGTTGCTTATAAATTTAAGTTTCAAATATAACAAGAAATTAGTTCATTTCAATACCTCGAAATCCTTTTCTCGTATAAGTTTTTGTATTGTTTTTGTATTTTTTTTTTTTTTTTTTTGAGAGTTTGACCAATCATTGGAATTTTTCGTTACGTTTTCGTTTTGATTTCGTAAGGAACATTTATTTTTATCATAGTCCACAAATGGGAGAGAGAGCAACGGTGCAGCGTTCCACGTACGACAAAAACATTAAACAAACAACAAAGAAAATTATAAAAAGAAAGTTGAAAACTCTTTTTTGGTTTTATATATATATTAATTTTGGTTTTCTTTTTTCAGTAGTTTTGGTTCAATTTCAAACATTTTTAAGTAGAATTTCTAGCGAATTTTGTTTGGAAACGATATGAAATGTGGTTGTTGTTGTTGTGTTAGAGTCGTTTTTTTTGTGTCGGGACGTTTATTTTGGTTTGTTCAATGGGAAAAGGACAGCTAGATCTTAGTTATTCTTGTTGTTATTGTTGTTTTTGCTGTTGTGGTTCAATATTTAATACAGAAAAGTTATAGAAACAACGGAAAATAAACATATTAAGGAAGAAGAACGGAAGGAAAAAGTAAAATAACTTAACATTCAAATTTTGAGCTGTAAAGAAGCTAAAAAACATTGTGGATTTTATAGAGAGAGTTAGAAAAAGAGTAGTGAAAGAGGAAGAGAGCGAGAGATCGATAGACAGAAGAATAGTAGGAAAAATAGATAATAGATACTTTTCGAAAAGTAATATAAACAAAGAAACCGATAAAGAGCATAAGAATGAAACGAAATCTGCAAATATACACAAGGACCATCTCAAAAGTTACCAGTTTTATAATATTCGCTTGCTCTGAATTTTGGATTTGGATCTTATTTGCCTTAACAAAAGATGAAGTCAAATATCGATAATTGAGAGAACTGAGAATTGACTTAAAGAGCGAGGAAAGATTTAAACGATACACACAATACATCAATCGGAACCCAGAGAACACTCTCTCGCTCTCTTCTGCTCACGAAAGAGAGCAGGGCGATCGTTTTAGTTTACTCTTGAGGTTATATATACAGTTGAAGCAAAACGAAAAGGGAGGAGGAAAAAAACGAAAAAATAAGAGGACTGACGTAATCACAAAAGGAAAGTTCGAAAGAAAAGTCTAAACTTTTGAATGGGGGTCCTATGTTAAGATCCTTAACATTAAATATATATTTATATTATATTTTACACATATAAATATATATATCTTTATTTTTAATTTTTTTATTGTTGTTGCAGTTGTTGTTTATGAATCATATTTTTTTTAATTGTAAAATTGTACACATTACAAAAGTAGCGAAAAAAATTGAAAAAAGTATGACAATGATGATGTTTTGTCTGGTTATTGCTCGACAATATGTATAATCTACGAGCTCTATAGTTTCCAAAGAAAGAAAATTAAGGAAGGAAGGATAAAGAGAAATCAAACAAAGAAGGCTTCAAAACATAATGCCCATTTAATTGAAAAAAAATCGAAATCGTAATCATAAGATGATAAAGAGAAATGTGTTTTTTTTCGTAATTGGTTAGGTAAATAAATAAAGTAGAGAGTATAATGAATATAGCATTCAGTACATTCACTAGCACAATATATGAGTATGATATATGGATTTTTATTATATTATTATTTTTAGTTCTTAATTTTTTTTTTTTTTTATTGTAGAGATTATTCATTGATTAAAGATTCTGTTGTTGCTGTCGCATAAGTCTTATATAAGTAAATATATATAGAAGGAGGCGAGTAATAATCGAACGTAAGACGAAAGCCAAAACACAAAACAGAAACGTGAGAGATATATCGAATATTGAAATATTAAGTTAGATTAGGTGGAGTATGTCGGTCAATATTAAAAAAATTCTTTTTATTTTGGGGCGAGGAGAAGGAATTACGTGATTACTAAACGAGAACAAATTGCCAAAATGATATACTTGTCATAAGGTATGTATTGTATCAACTACAAAATTTGGCGGGCGGGTAGAAATGGTCGGACGATATCTTAAGTAAAATGTTGCCCGCAATGGAGAGGTACTATTATGATAAGGGGAAGACAAGCTACCGGGTTGACATTCTGTTCAATAAACGTCAGAAAACTCGAATTATTCCGGTATCAAACCAGCATATAGAGAAGGTTATGTGCTATGCTAAGACTCATATATCCTATAATCAAATTTTGTTTTCCTTAGCTTGTTTTTGTTCCAAAACTTCAAAAAAAATAATAAAAATATTGAGAAGGTCCTTATGTTATTAGGGGAAAACAAAAAAACTTTGCGTATTACACAGTCTTTGCGTTGCGATAATACCCAAAGTAAAAACCAAAAAAAAACAAACAAAGATTGAATATAAAACATGACGAAAGCCAATTGGAAAATAGACGAGAATAAGTTGTTATTAAAAAGATTAAAACAAAAATTAAATAAAATTAGCCCAAAAATGTGAGTACAAGTATAGTATGTATATATAAATATATATACACAGATATTTATCCTTCATGTTGAGTTTGTACTGTACTTTTTGTCTTAAGTTCTGACCACGAACGAAACAGAAATCAAATGAAAAATAAAATCAAAAGTAAGGAATCGAAACAGACGCACATTGGGAACACATTTTTTCTTTAAGTTAGTTAGTATTTTTTTGAGGGGAGGAAAAGGAAAGATTTATGAACTGGACTTTGAACTTTTCGGCCCTGGTGTAGGGATACACCAACTGCCAGTGGCACTTTGAACTCTAAATAGTATTTCTTGTTTTGTTTTTGTTTTCTTTTAATATATATATATATATATGTATATATAGACATAAGATAATACAGTAGATGTCTGTGGTTATGTAGAGATTCTGTGGCTGATTTGAAGGTAATTTTTATGATTCCTTTTGCTTTTTTTTTTGGCTTTTATTTATGTTGGGTGTAATGGGTTAATCACGAGGGTTTGAGGTAGTTAAGTTACGTATGTTTTTATCACTTAAGACTGATGGATGGCTTATGTTTATGGCTTTTTATAGATGCAGAGAGTTTTCATACAAAACGAGTATTTTAGAGTTAGAGAGAGACAGAGAGCGACTTGTTTGAGAGTGTGTGTGTATAAAGACTTGTGTCTTCGTATGTATGTGTGTTTGTGTTTATGTCTTTGGTTGTGTGTATAAATGTCTTGTCTTCAAATGCGAAAGAGAGTGTAAGAGAGAGAAAGATAGCGAGACAAAACAGAAGATCGCTGACTTACCTTGCTGTTGGAGAACAACAAACCGACACCCTCGAGACAGACCTGCAGCAGACCTCCTTCGCCGGTATTCATATCCTGCACGGGAAACTCACCGCCTAATTCGGGTACATTTGTAGGCGTACCACCACGCTCCATAGCCTCCTTGATGCAATTGTAAAGCTCCTTGCACTACAAATAGCAATCAATATAAGCTAGACACAACTTTTGGGGATAGTACCCTTTCCCCGATTACACTAACCTTTCTGGTGTAGTATTTGTGGAGTTGGGTCTGCCCGCCATTGCGACGCCAGAGACAAAGTAGCTTGGTCTTTGGTGAGTAGGTCATGTTTACAAGTCGCTCGTACCACCAGCGCTCCACAATGGTGCCGTCTACAGAACGTAAGACAAGGCCATCATCGCGCACTTCCATAAAACGTAACGGTCCATTCACATCGATGCCCTGATGTACTGTGAAGCTTTGACGATGTAGCAGACGCGAGCCGAGTGGCTTTAGGTCGATGTCGTTGCCGTTCTACAGAGTATATAGTTCATAAGCATCATAAAGCATAACTTTACGCCCATTTATCTTACAAGATTGTTGATTTGATCGACCACGTTGTGCACCTCCTGCGAGTAGACTAGTCCAATATGACTTTTCCCGAGCAGGCGACGTATCTTGCGTCGTATTTCATCCTTCGACACATTTAGCATAACCAATATAGCGGTCAAATTATATAACATGGTGCTCAGAAGCCGATCCTCGTCGTGCTCAAGACGTTTACGCTCTGATTCGCTTAGTGACTTATAGCGTTCCATCATCTCGATGGGACCCTGTAACGGCCGGATAAAGTTTACTTATAATAAGTTATTATCTGAAAATTAGCCCAACACTTACTTGATCCATGCCGATCATGTCACGCTCCTGGCTGACGGCGTCTAGGAAGGCATCCTCCCAGAACTGCATCTGGTTCCACAGATTGAGGCGATCCTTGCCCAATAGGCCCTCGAAGAGATAAACACGTGGGCTATCAGGCGATGGAGAGGACGATGTATTGATCAAATGTCCGCCCGTATAACGAAAACCAGCACTAAGGGTCGATTTTCCCGACCAAAGGTTGCCCGTGCTCTTCTTTGAATCCTTCGATGTGGTTGTCTGGAAGATGCGGCACATTATAAAACGATTAGCCAATGAAATCCAGAAAACCAAACAATTCAAGTTCAAAAATGAAGCTGAAACCTAGAGGGGGAACAGAGTCACTGAACAATGCTAATAGTTATTTTGAAATCAGCACAGGGCAGAGAATTTGATGAAAATAAGGGAGAAGGGTTTGATTATCACAATATTCGCAGAGTGAGACGAGCATGGGTGGTTCATGGTGGTTAGGTCGGGACGTGGTCGGTCGGAATCGGTTTATCGTACTTACATTTTCGTATTCGGTGTCTGAGACTGTGGAACGGCAGCTTGATGGCATACGAACGCTGAGACTGCCTGCCGGTAGCAGATCACTGACAACGGATAGCGCGCCCGTAGAGCCAGCAGCCTACGATATACGATATACATAGACTTATAGAGTATACAGTGCCTACGATATGTGTGAGACACATTTTATCGAGTTTTCTACATACGAACACATACAACGATTACGATTATTTTATATTAGATGCACGATATTGGCATACGATACGATATAAAATCTAGGCATGGACGTGGAAAAATTATATATATCTTAATATATAATTGTAACTTGCTATGCCTGATAAGCGCTTTCTACAGATATACGATACGGTTATACGATATTAGCGATGCACGATATTTGGTATACAATATAAGCACTAGGAGACGGGCGTGGGCGATTAACATTTACAGCTTGATATGCCTGACAAAAGTACGCTCTACAGTTACGATATAAAGTACGGTATATAGAGTATTGGTGTATACTTAGCATGTTACAACGATTAACGATTAGCGATTATAGCGATGCACGATATTGGTTAACGATACAAGCTCTATCACTTTATGGGCATGTTGTTGTGGACATGGACATGGTGGGGCGTGGCATGGTTATATGATTATTGCTAACTATGGTGCATGGGTAACTTTCTTGGCCTTTATATATGTATGGTATGGAGCGAGCAGACAATACGGCAGGCTGAGTTCGATGGTTCCAACTTACATCTGAATCAAACGAGGTTAGCATATTCTTCAGGGCACTTCTCTTCTGTGACAACATGTCCTTGAACATCTCCGTCGTCGACTGCCCTTCTTGGCTGTCCGCGGAGGAGAGTCGTCGTGCCGCCGCTGGTAGCGTAGTGTGCGTCGAACTCTTACGCGACTCTTGCGGCGAGGCCCATTCGCTACCCAGGCCCGAGTGTGAACCATTAGGACTGCTCGGAGAGCGCAGATTTTCGCGACTACCCATGGGACTAGCCGCATGGCTGGAGAGCAAACTTGATGACATGTCGCTACCCTCGTTGATCTCTTTGCTCCAGTAGTGCGTGTGAGCGACCTCCATTAGCTGGAAAACCGAGGCCATGCCACCCAGTCCAAAGTTACTGAAGGTAGCATCCAGTCCACCTGCAATGGCCTGCACGCACTTCAGCATGCCCTTCCACACTGGTTTGGTTACACACTTAAAGAAAGGTAGAAAAGAATGCCTCGATTGATGCCTCTGTGGTGAACAGTGTACACTATACTTACCACATCATCGATATGATCATCTGGTGCTATCTTCTTGTCCAGTGTCTTGTTCAGCTTACTCAATACCAGTGTACGATATGATTCATCCTCCATGAGCTTCTTGAAACGATTTAGCTTCAGCCAACCAACACCCTCTCCGGCGAGCACTTGATTGGTTACATCCTTAAGGAATGTCTGGTTCTCGGCATTGCTGTGCGAACGTTCCTGATTCTGCTGTCGTGTCAACTCCTCCTGCGTTTGTCGTGGTCCCGAGTGCTTGATCAGCGGCGTTCGCTCAACGAGACCCTTACGACCGGGAAACGGATCAAAGTTAATGCCGGTCTTGGTCTTACCCATTGCTACATTCGCCGGTTTGTGCTGTACTGTCGCCTGCTTCTGCTGGTTCTCTGTATTGATTAGATGGGGTTAGTGCAAATATTAATGGTACTCGATTCATGTTACTTACTCTTTCCGAACATGCCCGAGAACATGGTCGTTGTGGAGGAGGCAAGTCCATTGAAATCGCTTCCGATGGAGGAGAAGAAATTGTTGCCACCACCGCTGCCGCCGCTTTGCTGTATCTGTTTTTGTGTGGCCAATTGCGAGTTTGGCATAGCCCCTGGGTTGCCCTGCACCATTGGACTAGGTCCATGTTCCTCGATCTTAATGATGCCCTTTTTGGTGGCCGCTTCTTTGGCGGTCTTTGTGAGGTCACCCAGCGTCGATTTACCCACATAAGTCAGATCTTCTAGCGTATTCTTGCTCACACCCGCGGCCTGCTTGGATACTTCCAGCGCTTGCTTGGATGCCTCGCCTGCTGCTTTCTTAGCGTGCAGTGTAAACTGTGAAGAGTGCCGAAATATTATAGTTAGTAAAGTAAGGTTTTACAAGTAAAGGTTTTACATGAACAACAGCGCATTATGCAGGGTGTAAGCAACTGATTATAAAGCGACTTAGGATTAGATTCAACTTGTACGATCTATGAACTACAATGACTTAACCTAAAAAGCTCAAAGCGTGACAATGGGCGTAGCTCTTCCCACAGTTATAAGCGAAAGCTAACGAATGCACGCGAATCATTTTGTTGAATAGTCGAGTGAGTGTTAGTGTGGGTGGGAGAATGCGTGTGTGAGTGTGCATGATATTTGTGTTCTATGTTATGTTTGGTGTTGAGTTATGTTGTGAGTGTAGACTGGGTACCCACCTTTTCGAAGGTGTGACGCATTTTATCGTCGAGATCTTCGTCCAGTGCATGCTATACTTAGTTATACATACATAAATATATATATATATATATATATAATACACATACATATATATATTTGTTTTCCTTTATAAGTAATAGACACATATAACGTGCGTTTCCGATTCAATTTGTTTTAACTTTTTAAAGCCAATACGCAAACACAAATGATGATAACTATCTTTGGTAAACCAAAGATTTGATATTCTGGCAGAATTTGTTGGTTATTCATGATACTTCTTTCAAGCATGTTTCCTGAGTAATAATTCGTTGATTGTGTTCTCAAAAGAGGCATCATCAACAATCAATTTCTGGATTTCTGGATATTTTAAAATACGATTATACTTATGATTAAGGCGTCAGAAGAAGAAGAACTTTAATTAATAAGCAAAACTAGAAACTGATTTCACCTGATCACAACTTTTTGCTCTGCAAGAATATCATATACATTTGCAAAACAGCAGCACAACAATACACGGAGAGTACACATGGTGAATGCTGCTCCTTTGTCGGAAGCATGCGTACTCACCTTGTCCACATGGGCGAGCAGACCCTCCTGACTGCTCTGGCGCGTTGTCTCACGCACTAGTTCCTTGGCGTGCGAGGCGAAATTCTCGAAGAGCGAACTCTGCGAGCTCTGACGACCAGGGCTGCTGGAACTGGAGCCAGAGCTGCCGGTACGGGCCAAAATGTTAGTCACACTGGGCTGCTTGACAGGCGGCGTGAGTGGAGGCTGTGAGACGGAGATTAAATTTGAATTCTTGCTATTGAAATGCTCTGCTTACCGGTATCTTCTTTTCGGGTTGTTCCATATCGCTGGTGTTTCGCTGTAGTTTGCCACTAGATGAGATTTTCCCTGCAGAAGTGGGAACTGCATCCGACTCTGCCTCTAAATTGGCCATCTTAATGGTGGCCTCCAGTCGCATGGCAAGGGGCGTTGCTAACTCAAAGCCTGCTGCCTCCGCAGTTGTTTGACCCGACTTGGGTTGAAAATCAAATTCCGAATCACGATTAAAGCTAGGTGAACTTAGATCGGAGCGACTCGACGATGAGGAGACGGGCGAATCAGCGCGCTCTTCATCCTCCTTGCTGATGGCTGGACCAGCCAGGCCTTCAGGGTATTGCAACTTGCTGGGCGGATGATAGACCAGCGCCGGATCCAGATTCGAAGACAACGTTTGCGGCACAACATGCGGTCGATTGTATGAGCCAAATACATCGTGCAGACTGGGGGACAGATCCGACGAGGCCATCTCCGAGACGAAGTCACTGAGCGAACTATACGACGAGCTGCTGCTGTCGGCACCCTCTGAGTCCGAACCACTCTCATCGGTTGGCTGACACTCAAGCTGCTTCAGGGAACGCAGTGCTCCGTTCAGCGAGCTGCCATCGTCCCAGACCGAAAAGCGAATGGGCGTGAGAGAGTGGGCAAACCATTTAGGCTTATCCCCAACCTGCATGGGATCCATGACACCCGTTTGGACGCGCAGAAAGGCCACATTTGTCGGCGTCAGCGACCATTCGGCGAGGAACTCAACCGCCTGCGTCCGAGCGAACTGATTGAGGAACAATGAGGCACGCGGTCGAGAGCGTAGGAAACTGTTTATCTGAAAGGCGACGACGGGACGCGGATAGAGACGCAAAGTGCGCGTGTGCTCAGCGAAATTCGCTAGGGTATTCTGTGCATTGAAGAAGCGTACCATGGCCACCCGCGTAGCCACGTCCACGGAGTCCACGTCGGTGCCATAGACGAATGGATTCAGCGCCGGCGAATTCATCGGACTTGGCTGTCGCGACATTAGGGCGCCCTGTGCGGACACCGAGTTTCTTTGGCTAACTTGGGCCGAGTGTGGCGGCGTTTGCAGTGGTAGACGTACTTGAGAGACGCTGCAGGGGGCAGGATTAGTGTAGCACAATGAGGCAGAGAGTATTCATTAAGTCTAAGTCCAGATTGAGTCAAAGTCTAAGTAAAGCTATTGACTTACCCCAGCAGAGGCGGCTCCTGAAGACTATCCCGCACTGAGGGCAAAAGCTGCTGCGAGGAGACAGCCTGGTTGGAAGCTGACATTGAGGTTAAAGCCTGTTTGTGCGGGGAAAAGAAAAAAGGGTTTAATAGCCACCAACTAAGTTGCAACTTCAACATGGCTAACTATGAGAGAGACAGACAGTGGGAGCGAGAGACAGAGGCAAGGACGGAACGGAGGTTGGGGAAGTTACAATTCTATAACCTAAGGGAAGCTTACGTATTAAAGAGGAATTACTGTAAGGCATGCATATTAAAAAGGGACCGAGTGGGAAAGAACAGGATGAGGATAGCTAGACTAGACTACTTGCAATTCTGAATGTGAGAGAAATGGGAGATAGGATAGATGAACACACATAAGAAGTATCTTTTGAGTATCTTAAACTATCAAATCGCTTCATAGCTCAGAGACTAGGATAGAGAGATCCACAATGAAACTTATTAGTAGATATTCTATCTACTGCTCAGGATATTTCTGCATATAATATTTACACATAGATGTAAATATAATGTTCAGCAGACAGTTTTTGAACAAAATAAAGTTCAAGTTGAAGTTGAAGTACTACAGATTGTAATAGACAGCTGACAGCTGATTTGGGAATATTCAGTTAAAGATAAGTAGACATCCATATCGATTTACATTTATTGCAAGTGTGCATGTGTGTTTGTCTGTATACAGAGTACTTATTAATGGGTAGGGATGACTGTATGCATGCAGTTATTTATAGGCTAGACGTTCATTAGTATGTTACAGCTATGTTAAGGTATCCATTATGGTATATACTCCACTCCACACTAGTATTCTCTTATATAGCATATATCATCTATATACAAAACGCTTCAACGGAAAACGAAATCTAACTCAAAATAAAAAGTTTCCAAAACGAAACAATAAACAAAAAATGTTATTAAACATTTATGAACGATATTTACACCAAGTCCAGCTTCATCCATAAGTAGCATAGCCTGCAGATGTTGTTGTTGTTGTAGTAGTAGTTGTTGTTGTAGTTGTGATCGAGTTTAAGAAATTTTTTTTTAAATAGTTAATGCATGAATGTTAGAAGTAAAGAACAGCATTAGCGAAACAGAGAGAGAGGAAGAGACAGAAAAAGGGCAGATAGACAGAGAGAGAGAGAGAGAGAGAGAGAGAGGGGGGGTAAAAAATGAAGAAAGGCGACAACAAAATGAGCATAATAAAATATATAAATTAGAGATAGAGATAGGGAAAGATAGACAGATAGATAGCACAGTTTGATTGTGAGACAGTTGTACAAACAGATTCTTAGGACTATAATAATAAATAGAAGAGGCCACAATCACACAAATTACAGTTATCATGACGACTTGGGCCGTAACATACATGATATGTGAGTTCTTTCAGATAATTCATATTCAGATATTTCTTATTAATCAGAAGAACTTTCATATCTTCAGTTATATAGACGTTAATCACAGGACGTAAAGTTGAAAAAGCGATTGCCATATCAAGATATATATATAAATATTAAAGTACGCGTATAAGGAAACACAAATATGAATGGTTGTCTTTTTTTTTTGTTGTTCTAATCAATTTGATGAGTGCGTTTTTTTAGAGAAATACACAAATTGTTGTCATATCAAGTTGCTGTATGAAATGATATTGTTGCAGTTATATGGTAATATATTGTGCAAACTTGATAACTTGATCCATATGTTAGGGTTGTGGGAAAGTTGTTCTGTACTTCTACTACTTTCCTACATAAAACTTATGATATTACACTTAACATATTACACTTCCTTTAACTGTCAATGGAGTCGACTTTATATCTCATAGTTGACAGTTATTTGAATTCAGTTTGCATCCAGTTTCTTTTGCAATAGTTTCAGTTTTCTTTTTAAAAAATCATTGTATTGAATTTACAAGAAAATAACCCAAGAGTATTATAGAAGACACTAACTGAACTCCAAAAAATTAGCAGCCAATTTAACAAGTACACAATTATCCCTCCTTTCTCTTTCCATTGTGTTCATTCTTTCTGCAGAAATAGGAGATCCGTTCAATGGATCCGCGACTTGATCAGCTGATTGTCTATAGTTCTCTGCTAGAGAATCTTCTGCAGCAGAAGCGGCACTGTGAAGAAGAGCGGGATATTGAGATAATACGACTAGAGCGATTCAAAGGAGAGGGAGCTCACGAGCGTCGCATTAATGTGCAGATGCAAGTTATCAAACAGATACAGCGCATGCTACCCGACATTGTCTTCAAGATGCGCAACGAGTGTGACAGGTTTGAGCATTTTCTGAGGAACGAGAAGACCATCGAGACGCTGAATGAGAGTCTATATAAGAGATGTTGGAAATTGCTTTTCGCCTGCAGGGATAGTCTATTACAGGGATAGTCAATAGCTATACAATACGAAGAACCCTTTCCACAGCCCTTTTCACATATGGATAAGCCAATCTTGCTTTGTGCTTGAACCCAATTCTTGATTTTCTGCAACTGCCTTCTCTTTTTTCTTACCTGTTTCAAGTGATTCTTCAGTATGGTACCCTCTGGTTCGGGGAGTGGCGAGATCTCATCGTAACCCCCCGTAGGTGGTGTGAGCTTAGTCGAGTCCAGGTCCACCACCCAAATGTCATCGGGCAGCCTAAAAGTAAAGCATTAATTTCTATGTACCATAGCTACATAAAGAATTCATACTTTACCTGAAATTCTTTTTGTAGACTAAGAACGAGGCGGGCACACCGATGACAAAAGGCGTGGGAGCCAACAGCAGCTGTTCAGCGCAACTGAGGCAAGTGGGCAGCAGAGGTATTACGGGGAACATGTACTCCAGTGGATAAAGCATTGTCACAAATGCCATGACAGACATGGAGAGTGCGTTATAGTCGCGCGACTGAAACAGCACCTTGTTCTCCAGTATAATCAGTGTCCACACCTTCAGGCAGGTCTCCACGCCCAGCAGTTCAAGGGGTAAATGTAGTGGGAAATCCACAAGGGAGAATCTCGTGTGATCCGGCAGGGCAAAGAGGAGCGGTTCGTGCACAGTTGGCGACAACACCTCCACCTAAGCAAGAAATGCAGGAACCATTTACAAAATTAACAGATTTACATGTGTATGTGTGCATTGTGACTATTACTCTTTTACAAACAAATTGATAGAAATGACAATAAACTAATAAAATAAATAAATAATAAACTTCAATAAAATAAATAATTAGCTTATGAAATCACAAACTATGGCCTAAGCATATTCAATAGAAGAAACGATTAGCTTCTACTCATCAAAGATTCATCTCTTGTGTGAACTCACCTCGACACGCGTGGAACCAGGTACCGGTACCGGCGTGGAGAGCAGGCGGAGAATCCACGTTTCGATCTCGCGCACATCGTGCAGCACTATGGAGGGTGTCGCCTCACTGGCATGGCCCGTCAGCACCGTCCATACATTGTCGCGATTGATCTTCTGTGAGGCACCTACGCGCTTGGGTGACGAAGACTCGTTGCAGGCATCGATGAGCTTCTTCAGTATGAACAGGCACTCGCGGAACGTGGTAAAGAACGGATGATGCGAGATTATGCACAGCGAGGTGAGCGATTGGTTGCGCAGCTTGGTACGTTTGCGTGAAGCGCGCGGGGAGGGTGAGTGACTACCTCCCGACTCGGAGTCAGCCGACGGTGCCATCAGACCCAACTTGGGAACTGACGAAATTGGCTGACCTCCTCCTCCACCTGCTGCTACTCCTCCTGCTCCTCCATTTGGATGATGAGCATGCAAGCGCTGTTGATCCGAGTCACGACGCGAAGTCAGTTCACGATCCGAATCGCTGGGCGCGACGTTACTTCTGTAGTCGCTAGAAGTAGTTAAGAGGCCGTAACTATTATGGAAATGGTTTGGGATTCCGATTAGACTCAAGCCAAAATAAGTAAAAAGAAAGCGAGTATGCGAGTACCCTGTGCAGAAGACCTTGTACCCACCGACCAATGTGTTAGTTGGTAGTTCGCAATTTATAAATATGATAAGAATTATGTGAATTAATTCATAACGTGATATTGCCTCAATCGACAAGTTGCTAAGTAAGTATGTATGTAGGTAGCTAAGGTCATTCGTATGCAGTGGGTACAGGCTTCAAACAGGTGCAGAATCAATCATCGCCGCATGCCAAAAACAACACTTGCCTGCTAAAAGCCGAGTCCGAGCTGCGCTCCATGCTCTTGCGCCAGGATTCGCGGCGAAACGCAGAGGAACGTCGCCCGCGCGTGCCGCCACCTGAGCCACTGGCACCGCCCACACCGGCATGTCCACCATGTCCATTACCTGCGCCACCAACACTCACGCCAGCCGGTGTGGTCGAGCTGGGCCGTTCAATAGGTCGATAAAAATTAACGCAGATGCCGTAGCGGGTCTTGCCCGAATCCTTGTCTGTCAGTGCGAACACAAAGGATGTCATGTCTCTGATGGCTGAGCCAGTGCGTCGTGGCCCCACGCTGGTGCAACCCTCCGGCTGACAGAAGTACACCATGTCCAGGGGCAGTGGGAAATCCGCGTGATCCGATGGCGGATAACGACGCAACAAATCGGGCACCTGCCACAAGAAGACAAATCAAATTAGTGGAGTCAACTGTGGCAGCAGCAGCTGTTGCTTTGGCTGTGGCTGCAACTCACCTGCACCAGTGGCGTCTTGCCACTCTGCATGCCCTTGGGCATGGGGATTGTGGTGTGCGCGCCCACAATGGCCATGTAGTCGACGAGGCGCGGGCATAACGAGGCACGTTGCTGGTCCGACATGCTGGCAATCTTCCGCCCCAACTATCCTTTGACGGGGCCTTGCTGCAACGACAGAGAGAAAGAGAGAGAGTAAGCGAGAGGGATGGCATGGGGAAGGTAGGCAACTGGTAGCTTAAAGCCATTAGCAGCGCCAGCTAATTGAGTTAAGCTCCACACAAGGTTGTTTAAGCTCCAAATTGAATTGAATTGAAGCGTCAACAAGCTCACGTCGAAAGGATTTCGCCCACTTAGTTGGCTTAGCTCTTAAAATGGTGGCTAAGCCCCTTCTAACTATTGCATTCTCTGCTCTCAGCTCAGTTGGCACAACTTTTAATTCCAGACCTGCTGCCATGGAAACGTCAATCGCTGCTTCATGGCTAACACCCTCCAGCACCTCCTCTGCCTCTCTGTATTCCTCACATATTTTTCTTTTTTTATTATTTTTCTCCTTGCTTCAAGCGAAATGCTTTTAAAAAATAAACACCTCTACACTGCCAGCTCTGGTAAATCCACTTAGAGTATTATCTCTTGTGTGTTGCTTGGTATGAATTGCAGGTCCATGTCCAAGCAAGTTTAATGCTCATTTAACATTAATTGCCCATTTAACCTTCATATTCATCGATAGTCTTTAATTTTTATGCTGAACCTTTGCGAGCTTCATTATGGGCTTTTATTTAGTGGAAACTGGGTTCAGCAAATGCATTTTATTGGACTGTGGGCATCGTAAATGTCTTGTACAGCTCAGGGTCACGTTTGGTCTATAATATAATATATAATAAATGTATGTATGTACGTCTATCTCTTAGTTGAGTATATGTAACTAAAGGGAACATGGTAATTGGTCAGGGCTAACTGAGTTCTATTTACTTTATTACTTTACTATATCTCTTCGCTTACTTCTGATGCCATATCTTCAATTGAAGTATTGTAGATAATTTTTCTTCAGATTGCCTTCACTTTACGCCTTTCGAATCGTTTCCTCCCTAACTTATTTAACTAATTCCTTTCGCATGAATTCATGCCATGCAAATCTATTTACTGCACACTCCAACATCATTCATTGCTCTACCATCTCTGTTCCAGATGACCTTTCGCATTCAAAGAGTCTTTGCGCTGTTAATGGATCTGCTCGCGTTGAACTCTGTCGTCTAGTGAATAGGTTAATCATAGCTAAACTCCCCACGGACTCAGCTCCCCGTACTACCCACATGATAATGTGCAAGTCGCGAGGTCGTAAAAATAACGTTTCGCAACATTTTTCAAATTACCGTGGCAAATCGGCAATAAATCAACGACATGCTAAGTCAATCAGTCTCTGAGGACCACTGAAATCAAGTCAGTGGCCTGCTAATGACCTTGCCAGTACGGGACAGGACAGCACAGGACAAGACAGGATGGGACACGATGCGACAGAACCGAAGGGATTCTCTTTAAAGCGCAAATGCTAAATTGCCAATCGCATTGACGTCATGCGCGAGTGGGGCGCACAAAATAGGGTGTGCGAGAGTAAGAGAGAGAGAGAGAGAGAGGGACAACGAAAGTGAAGTGAAGAATGTGCAATGCAAATGGCACAGCTGAGCGAGCTTGCGACTGATGTGCAGTACGGCAGAAAAGTTCATTTATTGTGATAGACAAGCGAATAAAGGAGCAGAGGATAAAAGAGAGAGGCAAGGAGAGTGAGAAGGAGAGAGAGGTGAATAGCTGAGTGGTTGGCAGTGGGGGAACAACCGAGGTGGATGAGTCCTTGGAAGTACTTCACAAGCTTATGATGGTCTCAAGGACAACTAATAGCAGATGTCAAAGCCGAAAACCAAAGCCAACTGGAAAACAACATGTTGTACGTGTGTGCTACATGTTCACAGTGCTCAGAGGCGACATGGAATGAGGGGGCGAGTGGGGATGGGGTTAAGAAGGAAAGACGCAAACTGGGATCCGACAATTTTCATTACTGCACAAGTTTGTTTTCGTGTAGTCCTACAAGGCCATAGGATGTGCTGTAAATGTGTGAGTGTCTAACCCTGTGTGTGTGTATATGAGTGTGTGTGTTGTGGTCCAGTTGCAACCACAGAACGAGGCACATGTCAGAGCTAATCATGTCAAGGCTGCAATTCCTGCCCCCGACTAGGGTACAAACTGAATTGCAGCTCGTCAATTCCATTTAACGGCTCCGTTTCGATTCATGTCGGACTCGGGCCTGGACATTGAGTGAGCAGGGAGGAGGGGCTCGCCAACGCCAACGCAATTGAAGGACTCTGGCGTCATGACATCAGCGTCATGACATATGTCGCATTTCAATTGTCTGCCCCCCCCACCCCTACTGCTATCTTGCCCCCGCTCTGTATCGAGTGGTAAAAATAGCCAACAAGCAGAACAAAACTGTCATTAACCAAAAAGTTGTCAGCGAGGCGGCTTATGAAATCATCCACAGCAGGCCAAGCGAAATTCAATAAGGCACCCACGCAACGCATACTGCAACATGTATGTACCACACACACACATACACATTGATACACAGAAACAGACACAGACTAGTGGTCATGATTTCCAGCGCGAATGCCCCATGTTGTTCCGTAACTTGCCGGGTATGTGGTGAAATTCTATGGAGTGCATAATAAAGCTTCCTTTTCTTTAGATATTCCTTTGATACTCAAGAGGAAGAAATCAATATCTTGTGGTTTCGCAGCTTCAAAGAGTTGGTAACGTTATAAAACTTTGAATGGGAATAAACAGTATTTGTAAATATCTTTGCCACTCGTAAGAGTTATGGAATCCGCTGGAATACAAGTAAAAACACATGAATCAAGTTGATGATGACTTACAAAACTGAACCATACTTTCTCCAATTCTACTATAAGTAATAGCCAGAACAAAGCCAACTTTCAACATTTAATCACGCAAATTGAAAATGTTGCAAGGAAACTGGAGCTCTTAGAAGAGCTTTTGCTTTTGTTTAAGTTTGTCGTTGTATAAGCTCTTCTTCTCTGGAAATCCATGAGCTGGGTGCACAACAAAACAGAATACCAAACAACAGGAAGCAAAGGGGGGATGAGAAGGAAAGAAGCAGCAGCAGCAGAACTATTGCAATAAACAACGAGTATCTGACTTATTATGCCTGGCAGAGGAAACAGCGAGAAAAAGGGAAATATGTCACAATAAGCATAACAATAAAACTCAAATGCAAACGAAACTGCGCAAAAAGCGAACAAGAAGGAGATGCAAAAGACGAGCCAAAAAGAATGCATCACGAATGGCATGGCACCAAAGGCATGAGAGCAATTTGCGACAACTTGAAAATGCCTTTCTTCTAGAACGAAGAATGTGACAACTGTGGGATATAAACGAACGACTACAGGGCCGGAGACTAACAGAAGATTATAAATCTAAAAGAATCATACTCAAATTTGAATACAATATGAGTATAAATAAACTAATGAAGAAATTGAAGCCTTTTTAATGGTTTACGGTTTAGTTAGAGATATTAAACTTTATGAATGTGTATTTGAATTCTAAATTTTTGTAAATTTATTCCTGTTTAATATTATAATAATAAACTCGTCTGAATCTCTGCCAACTTTCCAGCCAAACTGAGCGACCTTTTGCTGTAAAGAGTAGCGTAAGCTACTTTGTGCTGCTCCACTGGTTCTAAGTCACTGCTTCTTATCCTCTTTGCTCTGCCTACCCATCCTGCTTTTCATTCTAGCTTTGCTTTGTGTCTTGGTTTGTCTGACGCTTAAGTGCAGCACAAAAGTATGCAACATTAAAGCAGCTGCAACATTAAAGCAGTCGCGTCGTATCGCCTCGCATCGCGTCGCCGCTTCACAGCTCCGACTTGGGCCACTACTGGCGCTCCGTTGGCTCCCCAACTGGGCTCTCTCGCTGGGCCACTTACTTGCGAGCTCGAGTGTCGAGGCAATGTCTCTGGGGCGTTGCTTTTTCAATTAATTTGACGTTGTGTGACTCGTCTTACGAGCATGTAGTATGTAGTGCCTGAGTGTGCGTGTGTGTGGCCGTGCATGTCTATATGAATGGTGTGAATGACTTGTTGTTGTTGTTGCAGCTGCTGCTGTTGGCACGCACGTGCCCAGTGCCATCAGTTGGGGCATAAAATCGATAAAGGGCTCGGCAATTGTAGAGCCAGCGGAAAATGGAGAATGGAATCGAGCCGTACCCAGAGCCCCAAAACCGAAACCACAACAGCATCAAGGCCAAAGAATGTGCTACAATTTCGATGATAATTTTAGCGCTTATCAAACTTACTCACACAAACACACACACAGACACTGGGACGCTCAGCCAATATAGAATGCGAGGCGAATTCAATTAATGCAAAAGTGCGCGACGGCACATTTTATGCTTCATTACGAATTCATTGGAAAATTAGTCGGAAAGCAAAAAAACAAACGAAGAGGAAAAAACGAGCCACAAAGCCAAAGCCAAAGGCAACGAAAACACAAACAAACACACACACACACAGAAACACGCACAGAGACGTGCGCGCGCTTGCCAGCTCAAAAGTGTGCTACAAAAATATAAAAAGCGAAAATTTTAACGCCGCTGCGGCGTCGACAGCTGCGGCTTGCTTTCAAGCGGGTGGGCCAAAAATACTCAACGTACCAAATGCGACGTCGACGTCGACGTCGACGACGACAACGACGCAGGTGAGGTGGATTGAGAGCCGAGGTGGCTTCACAAGGCTAAGCAGCAGCAGCAGCGACGGCAGAAGCTAAAGCTAAAGTAACAATGACAAATACTCAAACACACACACATACACACGCATTCGCACACAGGGACAGATACGCAGCGGACAGCCGCGTACGCAACAAGGTCACTGGAAAAATCGTTAAGCAGCAGCGGGCATAATAGCAACAACAGCAGCAACAACAACAACAACAACAGTAGCAACAGCGACAGTGGCGCAAGCAGCGCAGCAAGCAGCGTGTCGATACTAAAGCTTGTGCTGCTGCTGCTGCTAGTTCTTGTAGTAGTATACACACACACAAGGACACACACACGGACCTGCGTCTGTATGTGTGCCTCATTTGGCATGTACAAATTTCCATGTGTGCATGTAAGGGTGTGAGTATGTGAGTGTGTGTGAGTGTGTGTAAAAATCTATAGCTAAATTTATTACTTACCCGTTTCGTACTCTCTTCACGCTCTTTCTCCTCTCCTCTTAATCTACAACCTTTTGTTGTTGTTGTTATTGTTATTATATTTATTGTTCAATGCGTCAACATTATCATTACAATTGTTGCTGCGCTGCATTGGGCCGATAAATGTGTGAGAAAGCACGCGGCAAGCACAAACACACGCACACAGAAACACATTAGTAATTGAGCACTAATAAAAAATGTCTGTCTCTTTCCCTCTCTCTCTCTCTCTCTTTATCTCTATCTTTTTCCAACACTATTAACTAATTGCTCTGCTCGTATTGCAGTTTCAAGTGTGTTAAATTGAAGAAGCTCTTCTTCTTCTTCGTTCTTCTGCTTCTTCGTGCAGCAGCTAACTGACTAACTAACTCTGCTGGACTAGCTAGTAAAACTCTCTTCACTGGCAGAATCTTCTGCAATGCGTCCGTGCTGCGAGCTGTCTGTGGTGTAACTGCTTGCTGCGGCAGGCGAGTGTGACTAATAAAGCACCGTCCAGGACGCTGGGGCATGTGGTGGAATTACTGTGGTGTATGTGTGTGTGGTGTGGTGGCTTCATCGTTGTCGTGTTGAGATTCCTTTGCCCGTGCAATGGCTCCGGACTGGAAATGCCGCCGCCAGTACGCGCCTTTTGCCCATTTGGACCTATGTTCTTGTTGTTCTTCTTGTTGTTGTTGTTGAAACTTTTTCATTGCTTACTTTTCTCGCTGTTTGCGTTTCGTTTTGTTGCTTCGCCCGCTTCCCGCTTCCCATTTCCATGCCGCACTTGTTGGATTCTGTTGTCGCACACAGCGCATGACGCTGACGCTGCCAGCCAGCCACGTGCGTTCCAATGTGTGTGCCTGTGCCTGTGTGTGTGCCTGTGCCTGTTTCTGTGTGTGTGTAACCTCCAGCGTTTGGCTTTTTGTGTTGCCTTTGTTGCCATTAGTCAAATTGTCGTTGAAAATTGCGTTAAAAAAAAGCTGCGAGGCAAAGCCCGACAAAAAGCCGCAGTAAATGGACTTATTAATACGTGTATGCCTGTATGTGTATCTGTGTGTGTGTGTGTGTGTGTGTATGCGTGTTTGTTTATGTGTGCATAAGTTGATTACAAATTTATGTGGAGCATGGATCAGAATCAGATTAATTTCGTCAATTTGTAGATACTCCACGCATATCCTTTGAGTGGATATATATTTATGAGCATGTGTGTGCACGTATGAAAGCACAAAGCCTTCGCTTAGATCAAACGATTGAATAGTCCCAAACTGAAGTTGTAGCTAATGTGTTTTATTATTATTCATTTATGGTTATTTATTAGTCATTCATTTATGCATTAATTAATTAATATTTTGTATTTGATTGTATTGTGTATTAATTAATTTCAAACATTTATTTTCTTTCCTCTTTATTTTTAGGCCATGGATTTTAAAAAAATTCATGGACTATTGTGTTTGTCGGAACGGAATTGTGCGTAACAGGCAGAAGGAGGCATCTCCGACCCCATATTCTGAATCAGTATCAGTAGCCGAGTCGATTGAGCCATGTCTGTCTGTCCGTCTGTCTGTCTGTCTGTCTGTCTGTATGAACACCTGGATCTCAGATAGTATAAGAGCTAGAGTCATCAAATTTTGCGACAACATACGTATATATTGCAGTGTCTCAAAGTTTTTTTAACATTTGGACACGCCCCTTCCCGCCTCCGTAAATCAGTAATAACTATTTAAAAACTACAATATTAGCTCAACAACCAAAGTTGTATATCTTACATGACAAATACTTTACCGCGGGCGTTATGTGAAAATTTCATTTAAATCGGACTATTAATAAGTGAGATATGCTACGAATTAAACTCACTTTGAACATATATGTATGTATACTTAAGCAGACCTAATTTACGCAAGCGTACCGAAGTTCAAATCTAGCGTCAGACACACAGCATTTTAAACTTTTTATTTGCATTGTATGGTAACAGAATTGGTTCACAATGCGGCTTTGCCGATAGGCGGAGGAGTGAGGCAATGGCCGAGTGGTTAGAGTGGCGGACGGCTGTGAGAGAGTGCGTGAGAGTGCGAGAGAGTGCAACTCAACTCCCGGTTGAGGCGGGTGCGAATTTTCATTTATTAATTATTTATTATTTTATTTTATTTTTTTTTTTTTTTTATTTTATTCTAATAATATTCGGGCGGCGATTCCATACCACTATAATTTTTATTACGTTATAATATGATAATCCATGGCCTTATACGGTCAGCACCTGACTGTAGCGTTAGTATTTTTTTTTTTCTGCTATGCCCAACTAAAGCTCAACTTTCTGCAGATATATTTAGGTTGGTTCATAAATTATTCCTGAATTTTAACCTACGGTTTACTTATTGCCAAACAGAATGAGATATACGGGCGATGCAAACCGTTCTCAAAGTGAAAGCTGAGTGACATGTTTCACTTAAGGCGTCCAAATTGGGGCAGCGAATTCGAAGAAATGAGGAAGCGACCCTCAAAGAGAAAACTCTTGCATAATCCGCGTATAAGGTACTGAGGTAATTAGCCAGAAACCTGAAGCCACATGTACCATAAAGAGACGGAAAAAGTATTTCAACTGTATTAATGCTAAATTGAGGCACATTAGATAGAAAACTGAAACTACGTTGAAGCAAATTGTATTAATAATAAACTCGCTATTTAAGTTAATTATTTATAGAATTGGCCCAAAATAGAAAGCTATCCATAGGCAACATCTTTGTTAAGACTTTTAAACAGGTTCGTCGAGAGGATATTGGGGAACGGTGGTAGTAACCTACCCAAGTTGTAATGTATATTTGGATTGAAAGCCGGACCCCGCTAGAAACTCCAAGCCTGGGCACAATACCACGCTTCCTAACCAACTATCTCATCGGGCCTGTGGGAGAGAAAACTAAACCATAATTATCTTTGTTATTTTTATTATAACTCTTTAAGTTTTTTAAATTGGGATTTGTTGAGTGAAAATACGAATATTATTCTCCAAGATGTCTGAAGTCTACGTGCTGGAAATGAAACCAAAATACAGATATATTCAGACAGTCAACCAGACATTTCACATCAACTGTGTGAAGCTGGACTTTGGCCTTTAAGGAAGAGACTCTGCTCACAACGGTAACCATCGAACATCTCCAGGTGGCTCTCGATTCACACCTCTTCAGGGGTGACTCTCCAGACTTTTATGTGGAGGACGATGAAAGGGTCTCTTTATTCGGTACTACAATTCCTTTGCCCAATGCCGTGACAGCTGAAGGTGCTTTTCCTGACTAATATGTAGTGAGATGCCTTTGGATTACGATACAGATGATTATATAAGTTTTTATGACAAAGAACCAGTATGGAAAGCAACAGTCGCGCAGCACGCGACATTGGGATACCCTTAGACTTATGTTTCTATGTACATATGTACACATGTATTTATATGCGCATGCTTTGAAATTATTCCTGACAGATGGCGCTTGCGTTTCGCGCTCGCCGGCCTCCCTTGTTAGCTGACACAAGCACTTGGTTTAATGCAAGCACTTATGTGTTTATTGTCCGATCGGATTGTTATTTGGAGAATACATAGATAATTCATTCAGCCTAGTATATGTTAAAGTCAGAAAGTTGTATCTTTTACACAGCGCTTATAAATTGAGTTCAAAAATTAAATTATTGATTGTCAGGGGAGGTGGACGTGGCCCCCACATTTGAAATAAACTTGATCTGCGCCTGATACACAGAAACCTTCATGCCAAATTTGGTGTATCTACCTCTTATAATAGCTGAGATCTGTGTGTTCATCTGTCATCCATACATCCGGACATCCGGACAGAGAGGCAGACATTACTTAATCGACTCGGCTAGTGATCCTGATCAAGAATATATATACTTTGTGGGATCTGCCAAGCCTCCTTCTGCCTGTTACATACATTTGCACAAAGTTAGTATACCCTTTTTTGATGAAGTTCCTGCTTTATTTGATCAAGATGCATTTTTATTTGATGAAGCTGAATATAAAGAGAAAGATAAAGAGGAAGATAATGAAGAGGAAGACGATGACCATGACTATGAAAATAAAGAAGAGGACAAATAAAGAAAACGATGTTAAAGTTGAATAATTGGGAAATATTTATTTTTACGATCCAGAGGAAGAAGATAATATATTTAATGGTGATGAAAATAATGTTGAAGATGACCTTGAGGAGTATTTAGATCCAAAGGAACCCATGAATAGTCAGGAAGAAGAGAAGAGAAGAAGGTGGTCCAGTTTGCTGATGTAACTCAAAATAACATGATACCCCCGCAAAGAAAGCCAAGCGGATGTTAAGAGACCAAGAATTTGAAAAAATTATAGAGCTACCAATTCTACGGCATATTTTTAATATTATTAAATTTGGTCATAGGTTATGTTCATTAACATTGACCCATTAACATATTCTAATCAAAGAGCGTTTTGATCGTAAATTGTTTTTCAAAAAGTGATTTGCAGAAAAACAAGAAGGAAAATTGAGTTTAGCTAGTTCCCAATTGAACCCAAACGGCCCCACACATACACACCCACACACATTTAGTAATTGCATCAGAGAACTCATGGCAAAAGCTTTTCACAAGTTCGTTTAAGCGACGTAAAACTTTGTTGCTAATTAACTTAAATTTCACAAAGTTAGTGATGTGGAGAAGTAGAGAAAAGCATGAGTGCCTGAGACCGTTTGTATCGGTCAATTGTTAAAAATACTCCTCTTCCTTTGCGAAATTGTTAATATTGTTATGCGATGTCATTGCGCTTTTACGCGCGAAAATTGAAAAAAGGCTAACGTGGCCACTTCCATTCGAAATGACGTTAAGTTGTATCGAAATATCGGAAAGTTCAAACATTTATCAAGCGCCAAGTGTGTTTTCCACTTTTTAATAAAACTATTCATAACACTCGGTGCCTAATGCGCTTAAAACAATTTCCCAAAATGGCAACACTGTCAATTTTTATTTAAAACACACTGTACTCTGTAGCCATTGAATATAAATATTTTACAAATTTTAATATTAATTTAAATTACATTAGATAGCGCCGATTATAATGAGTACAGTTCAGGTTCTGTTAAGTCGTAAGTATCGATAAGAAGATTTTAAATATCGTAAGGTGCGATGCCACCGACGACAAGTATCGGCTGTAGTAAAATAACGGTTAAGTAAAATAAAACGCTTGATAAACAAAAGTTGCAGTTTGACTGAGAATAATATAATATTATTGCTTCAATTGTTGCTTATCAAAAATATATTCAAATTGATTTATTTAGTATTCTTAGTGCTTGCAATGAAATGACTATCACTTTCGAAAAAATCAAATTTACCGCCAAGTCAAACCGATACTTAACAGCGTGCGACAGCTCAAAAACCGTGACATCGATACACAAATCCTAACAGTCCCTAATTATCGATAATGCTTAGCAGAGCTCTAACAGTAGTCGGGTCACCGTGGGTGAATGCCGATTTATAATTAATTGTTTTTTTTTATTAATTTAAAGTACAATAAACGTGAAAGATAGTTCCTCTCAGCCAGTTATCGTGTTCTGGTGCCAAGAGATGTCAAGATATCGTAAATAAACAAAACACTTAGACGCATCACGGCCATACTGCAGAGAAACGTGAAACAATTGCCACAGCAAAACAATAGCATCGTGGAGCTGGCACAGGCCACAACTCTACGGTCAGCTGCTACCTGAGGCTGAGGCTGATTTCGAGTCGAGGTGAGTTCGAGCGGAGCGCACAGTGTATCCCAGCTATACAGCTACTAACTAAACTAATGCGTGTCTCTAACCAAGTTTACAGCCAGCACTAAGCACTGAATAACAACGTTAACAACGTCGACATCTCTGTCTTGCGGCATAGACTTCTTTCTGACTAGCACATTGAATTTCAGTGTTGGTGGCAGGAGGAAGTGCTGTGCACCTCCCACGCGGCACACTCGGCACGCAGTTTTCCTACTCTTTCCGTGCAACAACAGAAAAGTTCGAACATTACTTTTCATTACGCTGGCTTCGAATTGAGAGCTTCCGTTCTGCCAGCGTATTAAGAGCAACGCGACTGTTTATGCCCCATTGCCGGCTATAAACACAAACATACATACATACAAACATACACACACACACACACACACATATATATATATATATATATATATATATATATATATATATATATATATGCAAGGTGTATTTACATACATGCATATGGATGTCGCTGAACAGGTTACTAATTAAGGAGTGCTCTGATTTACACTTCAACTTGACCTTTGCATAAGGTTCACCTTGTGTTGTGGCACATTCGCTATCTATGTATATCGGTCACAGCTCGTTGCACGCTGCTGCTGCTGCTGCTGCCGCCACCTTTTTGGCAATCAGCTTAGCGTGGCGCATTTGGCTGAATTTGGTCAGTAATCGGCAAACAGCGCGCGCGTACGCATTTTTCTAGCTCGATTCGTCTACATATTTTTATTTATTATTATTGTTGTTTTATTTTTTATTCGTGTCTATTGCCCCAGTCTGCTGACATCATTCTGTTGCTGGTCAGTTAGTGTGTTAGTGTGTGTGTTAAATTTGTTTATCAACGACGACAGCTGGCTAATAAACGGTTTTCTCTGTTCTCTCCACGTTTCTTTTTGCTCTCTTTCTGGCATTCGTGGTCAGCCCGTCTACCGTTATGCCCAGAACGGCAGGAGCAGCTCTGGTTGCACATACGATCGCGCGCTGTGCGTGAACTGTGACCTGTGCCCTGTAAACTGGAGTCGCGTTCGTCGAGTACGTTTGCGTCGTCGTTTAACGAGTACCAAGTACTTTACTCGTGATTCCCAAGCTGACACCTGCTGGCGGCGCTCTCTTCTCTTCTCTTCTGCTTCTCTTCTACAACAACAACAGCTTTTCTTTCCTTTGACCCCCTCTCTGTCTCTCTCTTACTCTTCTGTCTGTGTGTGCCTCAACAATGTATTCAGCGGGTAAATAAATAACAAGCAAACAGACATATGTGTGCATACATACATACAGATACATATGTATATAGCTTACTGTTCACATACGTATGGCACATACTGTATGCATCATTCTCAAAGCAAAACAAACATTTTCGCTCATTATTCTCATTTGATTCTCATGCAAATTCCACGCAGTTGTTTGATTTCGATATTTTTAGACTGTGTGTGCTTTCTTCTTTCCAAGTGTGCGTGTCTATGTAACTTTTCAAGAGCAAACAAAACAAATACAAATACAATGCATGCACATAGATTTGTGTTCACTGCTGTACACATGTTTTCTTTAATTCACTCAATAATTTGTGCAGAAAACATCTGCATGAAGTGTTCGTCATCGTCATCTACTCATCATCAACGTAATGTTCCATTTTGCACCATTTGCAGTCGGAAACGGAAGATCACCATCATCCATTTGGGGTCAACCGGGCGGGCACACACTCAAACATGCACATACCATACATAATATTTACTTTTGCTGTAGTCACCCATATTGTACATCATTTGCCTGCGACCAATTACATAATTGACCGCATTTTATGACCCCCACTTGTGACTATCAGTATCAGCTGGATGATGTCGGCGGGCACCTCGTCGTCATCGTCGTCGTCTCTGATAACTCCCGTTTCGTTTTTCAATTAGGTGTAGCACAGTGGGTCATGGCAATTGTGTCTGCAACGAGTTTGATTGAGGACTTTCATTAAATTGCTTTAATTTTTTGCAGAAAAAAAGAATGCAATTTTGAAAGATTGTATTACATTTTTAATTGTATTCCGAGTTTGGTTTCCACATGTTTTGTTATATATTTTGTATATTATTCATTATTAAATCTGACCGTTGTTCATATTTTGAATGTTTTATATTTAATCGTAAACAGCATTTCATTTCTACAAATTTTCTTAAATCTTCTTTAATATTTGATTCTAGTTAAGTTTTGAGTATTGTTTCATTTTTTTATTGTATTCCTAACAGAGTGTTATTTCTACAAATCGTGTCATATTATCAATGCTTTCATCTCAGTTTGAGTTTCATAAAATTCACTCGCTCATTTCAACTATTTGCCCACTGTAACTTAAGTTTTGATTAGAATTCGTTGTTTGTTTATTGCTTTTATTTAATGATAAGCCGAGACCTCAATGCACAATGCCTTATCCACCTATTCGGGCTTATCAGCCTTGTCGCATACTAGCACAAGAGACCATCATCGCACACCTTCCGACCTTGTAGAGGTCCATTCGTCAGCGCTTTAGATGTTTTCTATGTAGATCTACATACATATGTACATACATAACATAGTATAGAAGTATGCCTAGTATATAATTCATATGTATGTGTGTATATGGAATGCAGCTCGTTCAAGCAGGTGACTAATCCCGTCTTCTATTTGCAGTGCGCACCCACGATTACGATTACGCCGAATCGGAAATGGACGAGCGCGAGAGTCTGTACTTCGATACGATCTCGCTGGCCGAGTCAGAGGCAGCGGCAGTGGCGGCAGCGCATCGCAAGTCACTGTCGCAGTCGCGCAACACCATTTACCACTCGGCCGTGGATCTGGCCGGGGATGAGGGGCGTAACAGCATGCGCCTGGCAAGTGGAGGCATTCCCGTCGACCATATGCGTATGGGGTGGCAACCGGGCTATCGGCAATCAACGGCGCTGGAGCATCTAAACGGTGCAGGCGCAGATCATACGGATGCAGCGATTGCGGCACAGGTGTTGGCCCTGCAAAATGGACGCACACATTTGCCCACCGGCATTGGCGTTAGTAGTGGGATCGGCGGAGGAGGAGGAGGCAACGGATATGGTCACAGCGTTTCTGGTGGCGGTGGCGATGATGAGGTCTCTAGACGTCTATTAAGACAAAGTAGCACAGTTTCGAATAAAGATAAGAAATTGCCAATTACATACTCCCAGTGGAAATTGAGGGTAAACAACCAAATACAACAACATACCTTCTAACGATCAACGATCTACGATAAACAATCAAGAGATCATACAATATACAAGAAGCACCCAGCATATTGAAAACAACAACTATTTATATACAGATATAGTCTATCGATCATTAACAGCCTATACAACAGCCTATTCTATACTCTATATCTTTTATAACGCGCACTCAGTTCTTTCTTTTTCTGTTCGCTGCATCCATCTCTTTATCTTAACGAACGCTGTCTCGCTCACTCATCGTGTGCACGAGTCATGATCATTTTCCGTTTGAGGCGTTCCATGGCAACACAATTCAACACACGTCGCTCTCACTCACACTCATTCCTTCTCATTCATTGTTGGTTGCACTTCTCACTCCGTTTGGCTTTAGCTGCATCTATGCAAAACAAATAGTGTCAACCTCAAAAGGAGAAACAAAAACAAAAGTTAATATTGCATTCTGCATATTTAATTATTGATTTCCAAGAAAACAAGCACGACAACAAAACACACACACACACACTGCGCCCACGCATTTGTTTTCTTGCTGCCTACGTTTCTCACCGTTTTCTTTCTCTTTTTCTCTCTTTTTCAATAGTTTGCTTGCGGGAATGGGTAATGGCAATTTTTTAGCATAAATAATATTAAACAAAAAATAATTATAAGTAAATGAAAACAAACGTGCATACCCCCATCCCCCTTCTAATCGAAATTCTCGCGGTATATACGGGGTCAGTTTGCGAGTTACAGCGAAAATCGCGTTGATATCGCAAATAATAATATAAATTGTTATTGTTCGGATTGAGAAATATTTCGTGATTTTTTTGTGCTTCAAATACCCTGCACAGTTCGCTTGGCGGGTATTGCAGTTGTGCACAATAAATTGTAGAAAGTTTAGTCAGCGTTATATGAGAGACCCCAGTAGAACTTTGTTTGGGGCAGCATCACTTGAATGTGCAGGGTATATGCTAGTCATGCTGCCTCACACGAAAAGATGGTTTAGTCACAGTATTATATAGGGGCTCATATACTTTGTAAGTACCCAGCTTATCACTTACACTTACAGGGTCTCTTTTATCTCAAAGTTTCGTTTCAGTATTGTTTCAACTGAGTTGAGCTTTACTTACTGTAAACTACAGTCTAATCTAAACAGCTGCTTAAGCAAGCCGATAGCTCCTCCAGGAATTCGAAAGCTGATAACTTGAGCACCCCTCTCGTTCTCTTTCCATTTCAATGGGTGCTATTTAAGAAGTGATCAAGTTGGCAAATTGCCAACAGTTGGCTTGGAGGCCTCAGGCAGAATGTTCTCCTCGGCAGTTTCCAAGTCAGTGCGATCGCTGTTAGCCGCTGAGGGAAGACCTGATAATGACATTGTATGAACACACATTGTATGAACGATCAGGAATAGATATAACATAGCGGACGTTAAAAAGGACGCGGCACCCGCACCCACCACACGCGCTTGGCACGCACAGCCTTTGAGTTTCTTTACGTTCCTTTTCATTCGATTGCATATACTACATATGTACATACGCGCATATATGTGTACTATATGTGTATATACTATGTGCACATCTGTATAAAGGCATAAGATCACCTGCGCATAGCATCCCACACGCACACTCAACTAATTATCCATCACTCTCTCTCTCTCTCTTTGTGCTCCCCAGACCTATCGACGCTTTAACGATGGCAAACGCAGCGTGGATTTTGTGTTGGCCTACAATGGCGAAGATCTGGACGAGGGTGCGGCCAATAAACGCAAATGCTTTGAAGCAAATCTAACTCGGGAGGGCGTGCAGTTGGAGTACTATAAGGAGCAATGGGTGCACTTTGTCAAGCTGCATGCACCGGCCGAGGTGCTCTATCGGTATGCGGAAATCCTGAAGATCAAGATGCCATTGAAGCCTATACCGGGGCAGGAGCAAATAATTGCCGACACCACGTTAGAGTTCAAGACACGCTTCACTCGCCTCTGCCGGCGGCTATTTAGTTCGGTGCAGCTAAACACAGAAATCTTTCCGGAACGCGAACAGCGTATTCACATGGAGTTTGCGTGCAAATATCTAGATTTGTACGATAAGGAGCATCCGAACTTCTTTGATCCCAGCACACGATATTCGATAATCAATTTCATAATGCAGCGACAGCACTTCGAGAAGGGCGAAGAGAAGGCCGACAATCTGGGCATTGAGAAGTTGGTCGAGGATCGCGTCTATCTGTGTGCCTACACCTTGCACGACGTGAGTCGAGAATCCAGTATTCTATGTTTATAATTCGATAATTAGTTGAAATTGAATATTTTCAGAAAGATCGACGTGGCGACCTGTTGAAGGAGTGGGCGAATGTTTGTAAATGGAAAAAGTAAGCACAGAATTCGATAAATTTGTATTTATTTATTAGACTCATGTGTTTCCTTTGCTTTCCTCAGCCTACAGCCATTGGACTATGTTAAGGATTACTTTGGACCCAAGGTGGCACTGTACTTTGCCTGGCTTGGCTTCTACACACAAATGCTGATACCTGTCAGCATCCTGGGCATACTGTTCTTCCTATACGGCTTTGTCACGTGGAGCAGCGATCCAATTAGCCAGCAAATTTGCAACGACACTGATACGATCATGTGCCCGCAGTGCGATCGAGGTTGCAACTTTTGGCATCTCAACGAGACGTGCACCTCGTCCAGATTTAACTATTTGATAGACAACAAAATGACCGTTGTATTTGCCTTTGTCATGGCCATTTGGGCTGTGGTCTATTTGGAACTGTGGAAACGTTATTCGGCTGGTCTGGTACATCGTTGGGGACTCACCGGTTTCAATCATCATGTCGAGCATCCGCGCCCGCAATACCTAGCGAAAGTATCGAACACAAAGTGCATGAGTGCCAAGCTGGAGAATGCCAAAACCACCTTCGATCCGGATGTGCCGTTCTGGAGCGTCAAATTTTTACCCAACTTTACTAGCTACAGCATCATGGTGTTATTTGTAAGTGTATAGTCGATATTCCCTCTAAAGATACCCACTAATTATTTGATTTGATTTTAGATCTGCATATCAGTGATCGCAATTGCGGCGATCATCATTTATCGCATGGCACAGCGGGCCTCAAGTAGCATATTGGCTAATGAAAACTCGATGACATATAAGATTATGATATTGCCCATAACGGCGGGTTTTCTCGATCTGATTGTCATCTCCATACTCGATATGGTATATAGCCACTTGGCGGTTCGGCTAACCAACTATGAATACTGTCGCACACAGACCGAGTACGATGAGAGTCTCACCATCAAGAACTATGTGTTCCAGTTTGTCAACTATTACTCATCGCTCTTCTACATTGCGTTCCTCAAGGGCAAATTCGTCGGATATCCGTCCAAATACAATCGCATTTTCAGTTTCCGACAGGAGGAGTGCAATCCAGGCGGTTGTCTCATGGAACTCTGTATGCAATTGGTCATCATTATGGTTGGCAAGCAGGCGGTAAATGCCATTGTCGAGATGCTCATACCATATCTGATGCGCACCGCCAAGGAAATGAATCAAAACTATGGCTGGTATAAGAGGCACAGCGAACAAAAGCTGGTGCCATCCACCAATCAGTTCACCGAAGATTTCAATCTACTGCCCGCCGAAAACAATTCACTTTACGCCGAATATCTTGAAATGGGTAAGAGTTGTATCATATATTGGTATACTATAAAGTTGCTAATCAAATATATTCACCTCTTGCAGTTGTGCAATACGGCTTTATAACGTTATTTAGTTTGGCTTTTCCGTTGGCGCCGCTGCTGGCATTGATAAATAACGTAGTAGAGGTGCGTCTTGATGCCATCAAGATGCTACGCTTTGTCCGCCGACCCGTCGGAATGCGTGCTCGGGACATTGGAGTGTGGCACAACATTATGACGGTTGTAACGCACATTGCAGTCGCGTCCAGCGTGAGTCCATATGGTTATTCCAGATTCTCGCATATAAATAACACTCCTCTTTGCTTCGACAGGCCATGATAATTGCATTTAGTACCAACTTTATACCGAAACTTGTCTATCGAGGTTCACATAATGATACGGATCTAACTAACTATCTCAACTTTACACTGGCTTCGTTCTATACCAGCGACTATACGACGCCTTCGTTGCTGAATGTAAGCGCTTTGGCCAATGTCACGGAATGCCATTACACCGAATTCCGCAACAATCCGTGGGAGAGTGAACCCTACAAACGACCCATGGTCTACTGGAAGATATTGACGGCCCGCCTCGCCTTCATTGTCGTCTATCAGGTGAGCTATGCGAAAGTACAAACTGAGAATGAAGTTCATTATTTGATTATTATCCTTGCAGAATATCATTACCATGCTGCAGGGCATACTGCGCTGGGCTGTTCCCGATGTATCCGCTCGCCTGCTTAAGCGGATCAAGTGCGAGAACTTCTTGCTGCGCGAGCATATCATTGAGTACGAAAAGCGACAGGCTCAGGAGCTGACGCAGACACAACTGCAGACCCAGCAGAGCATTGGAGTCTCGAAAACAGAACCCGAGGAGGTTGCGCTGCGACAGCGTCTTAATGGTGATAACGCCACCACATATGTCTGAGATTATACGTAATAGCGAGTGCTTTGCCAGCAGGATAAGGAAACCAAGTGCATTTTAGTTGTAAGCCTCAGACTATTTGTTATGTTAGGCGTACGTTGTATAGCGTTATAGCGAGCACGCAAACCATATACTTTTATATATATGCAAAAAACATACTATTTGTATTTGTTTTTGTTTTATTGAAATTGCCCGAAAATGTTAAATTATTATCTACAATATTATTATAATTATAATTGTGTGCTTGTCTTTGTATACTGTACTTAAGCATAGAAACTCAATGTATGTATGTAAAGTTCATGTGCAAATGCTCACGAAAGTATATGAAAGATACTTTGTACTTGAGAACAAAACGAGGGGGAATCATTTAGAGGGGTAACTGTAAATGTATATGAAATGTATAAAAAACAGCTGTTAAATATGTTTGCGACAAACTGCACAAGTTTTATATATCCACAACAACAAGGAAAATTATTGAATAATTGCCAAATTTAAAAGTGTTCGAAGAAAACCGCGACTGATGCAACCGACACTCGAAATTAGATACGATGTGTGTGTGACTGTGTGTGTAGTTATGTTATATACAACAGCCATATATGTATCTACATAAGTACCATACATAGAGTATTGAAATGCACGCAACACACACACACACACACACACAGGCAGACACACACACGCGCTCACTTGCATCCACATTTACCATATATACCATAGATATATACTTAGTATAGATCATTAGCAAGGCTTTCGTTGTTGCGCCGAAATTGGCAACTGCTATATACATTTATACAAGCACAGATACATTCACAAATACATGTCCAAAGTGCAGTACAAGTATCAATTCATACTCGTTATTTCCAAGCGAATTCATTTGTACCTTGTCGATGCGAATATACAACAAAGGAAAAGTGAGAAAGAAAGAGAGAAAAGCAACACCAATTACGAAACTAATCAGATGCATATGCTGAGCATAGCAAATGCATATGTTGATAACACTAATAAACAATCCAATGTACCTTAAACTATACACTAACACACTAGCCTACATGGTGTGTATACAATACCAATACAATACACACACACACACCTAAACAAATGTACATATTAAATACTGATATTTGGATATCTTATCATGAGTTCATATTCCCTGCCTGTGCGTTTTATTGTTTGCTATTTATTTTTGTATCAATTTCTGTTGATCCCCATTTTGTTTATTCAATCCTGCCCCCCCACTTCGCCAAGCACCCACTGCATACTGTTTTATACAAGAAGAAGAAGATGAAGAAAAGAGAGAAATGCAATTAAAATTACGATACGATAAATAGTATATTTTATTATTTTGATAAATACATATTTATAAATCGTATACAAGTGATGCGTTGCGATAACGATAACAGATAAAGTTCTAATGTAAATTTACATAGCATTGTTAACATTTTACAAAACAAACACTAATAGAGAAAACTGTCAACAACAAGTGAGGAATAAAGGTAATTCAAGAAATTCTAAGAATACAACGTCAATCAACTATGACTACTTCATGTTGTGGTGACTTCATGTAAACTCATTCTTAATAATTTTACAAATTTGTTATTCACGTAAGGGTTACGCTCTAGTAAACTCAGAATGTAACCTTATACAAACTCTGAATATTTCTTTAACTTGTCTACAATCAAAGTGCATCATATAATGCTGATATCTATAGTAAAGTTCTCCATTCAATTTGTAAATTCATGCGACAGACCGGAAGCTCAACAATTATCGGTGTCGACCTGAGATATGTCAACAGATATGTATGCATATGTACATATAGGTTTAGGTATCTACCTACCTATGTGTGTGCCATATATTGAACGGTGGCAAATCAATTGGAACCGACTGGGCAACAATTGGCGGCGACACTCGCTGAAATGGACACAGACAACATTGAAGCAATTGAAGCACATCGGTCTGACACACAATAATACTCCAGATCTAAGATCAGACAGCGTGATGATGATGATGCTAATCTAATCAGCTGTAACTAAATTGAAATGCATATGCTATGCTGACTTATCCGTACCCCGAACGCAGCTCAGTCAATTGTCTTTGCCTGGCTTGGGCTGAGCTATTGGGGATTGAAGCTGTTGTTGGGTCGTACGACGATTCGTTGGGGGGCTTAGTTTCAAATCGCTCGGGGAAACGCTTGAATGGAATATTTGCATAACAAAAACGACAACAACAAGAAAAGTAATAATAATAAATCGGTAATCTTTGAACCATATTTGCATCGTTTGCATATCGCAAGGGAAATTGACGCGATGAGCCTCAGTGCCGTAAGTAGAAAGAAATGTTGCGTCAACTGTGGCGCGCAGCGTGGACGGCAATTGTTGCCGATTCTCCTCCACATTCTCGTAGTGTGGGTAACACCAATCGCAGCTTATCCCTTGAGATGATTTATCAATTTGTTTTTACAGCCCAAATTCATCAAGCAGCTGAGCACAGCGGAACGCGAAGAGTTCTTCGATTCATTCGATGTTGTTTTCTGCGATTGTGATGGTATGTCCCGAAAGAGATAGCAACAGGAAAGAATGGAAAGAGACAGAAACTCAATATAATTTCTCGCACTTCTTCAGGTGTTGTCTGGTATACGCTACGCGACTTTATACCCGGATCAGCCCAGGCCCTGGCGGAGCTACAGCGTCGCAGCAAGCAGCTTACCTTTGTGACCAACAATAGCATCACTTCCGTGGAGCAGCATCTTCAAAAGCTGAATAGCCAGGCACAGTTGCATATTGAGAAGGTAAGTCCGACTCCATATTGTTCTCAGCTTTGACATGCCACTCCTCCTTCGTCCAACAGAAACAGATCGTGCATCCGGCGCAGACGATTTGCGATCACCTCAAGTCGATAAACTTCGAGGGATTGATCTATTGCTTGGCCACGCCACCGTTCAAGCAACTTCTGCGAGATGCAGGCTTCCAATTGTACCAGGAGGTGAGTTGCGCTGCCAGGCTTAGCAGGTCCAGAGCGATCTTTTCATCAGTTTTGTTCTGTTTACAGCGCGAGGGCTTCGTCATCCACAACCTTGGCGACCTGCGTGAGGCCATCTACGGCGCGGAGCCCATGCAGGCAGTCATCATCGATGTGGACTTTAATCTGAGTGCCGCCAAGCTGATGCGTGCCCAAGTCCAGCTGCAAGATGAGAACTGTTTATTCTTGGCGGGCGCAGCGGATGCGTTGATACCGTTTGGAAAGGGCGACATTATTGGTGAGTTCGTATGTAACTGATCTTAGACTTCCACCTAGTACTTTGTCATCTTTCATCTTGTTCCGTTTAGGTCCCGGTGCCTTTATCGATGTCGTTGCAGAGGCCAGTGGACGTGCACCCACCGTGCTGGGCAAGCCAGGCCAAGCACTACGTGAACTTCTTCACCAGCGCCACGCCCCAATTCCAGCCAGTCGAGTCCTCTTCGTGGGCGACAGCCTGGCCAGCGATGTGGGCTTTGCACGTGCCAGCGGCTATCAAACACTGCTGGTCCTAACTGGCGGCAGCAGTGCTGCAGATGTGGCAAAGCTGCCCCCCGATCACCCGAATTTACCGGACTACGTATGCGATTGCCTGGGTGATCTCTGCGATTCCAAGGCGGACAACTAGTGCCAGAAAGTTGAAAGCATTTGCAGTTGTTTCGGTTCATTTCTAATGTACTTCAAAGATGTTCCAAATATACAGTTCAGTAATATACAATCTGCATGACTCAATGGTTTAAGTATTTAGTATTTCCCTTTTTATGAGAGACCACAGTCTGCATGTTGAAATAGCTTCAGTGGCAAGCAGAACCTGTTATCAATCAGTTGAGCACCAGCTTATCTCTAGTTTTAGTACTTTCGACTTCTGAACTTGTGTTTACAAAGCAATGAAGTAGAACTAACCCATAATGCTGCTCTGCAACGGATTTATTATATGTCATATGTATACGTGTATGTATGTGGAATCGGTTAGATAACAGAAATAATGCAATAGGGAAATGTAATGCAGCCCCCTGCATGTGGTTTGTCTGTTCTGTCAGCTGTAAATACTTTTCTTGTGGATACATTTCAACATTTATATACTGTTTTTGTTCTAGATTCAAATCTCTGTGCTGCTCTAAGCGTGCGCTTTGATTGTTCCTTCGCCCAGAAGCTGTAGGAAGTCGGCCATGCTGTCCGCGTAATAGTCGGGTAGTTGTTCCACGTCCGTCTCTGCCTGCAACTGCTCGAGTGTAGTGCCGCCGGAGAGTACAAGCAGCGTTTGGAATCCACAGAGACAACCGAAGCGTATATCCTGCGCCAACATGTCGCCGACCATGAGCACACGTTGAGGCTCCTTTATGTTCTGATGGTGCAGCAACTGGTGGCCCAGCTCTTTGCCAGGTTTGCCCAGCACTTTTGGCACTTTGCCGCTCGCCTCGACAAGTATCGAGGAAAAGAAGCCCGGTCCAATGATCCTCACGTCCTTGGTCACGGTGAAGAAACGGTCAGTGGCGCCGATCAGCAGCTCACACGTGGGAAGACGCAAATATTGATGTGCACGCAGCATCTTGACAGAGCTCAAATTGAAGTCCACATCGATAATGACTGCTTTCACCGGTTTCGGGTCGAATATGTGCCGTGACAGAGCATCGTTGCTATCCTCGATGAGGTGATTGGGCTGCAATAACAATGCATTTATTATGGCACATGCATTCATTACTATACGGATTCACTTACGCCGTCGATCAGATCGTAACCAGCTTCGCGTAGGTGCGCCTTGAACAGGGGGCAGGCAATAATATAGATAGGTCCCTTGAATTGAATGCTGTTCAGATAGTGGACCGTTGTCTTGGCCGGATGCCAGATCTGTTCTGGTGTCACCTCCAAGCCAACCTTTTTGAACTGCTGCACCGTGTGCTCCATCTTGCGCACACTGTTGTTAGAAATGAAGGTGACTGGTTTGCCAGCGCGTTGCAATGCTGTAAGTCCTTCGGCTGCCTGCGGCACCCTGTGCTTCATGTCCCATACGACGCCATCGATGTCACTGTACACATTATCGAAAGAGTCCAAGAAGCGACGACGCTCCTCTGCGGTCAGGTGTAGAATATGCTTAGGCCTTGCCTTTACTTGCTTCTAAAAATCACCAGAGATTAGATTGTTTCTTGGAAACGGAGAATCATGATAAGCTTACATTCTCGCCGGGGCTGGCCATGATGAGGTGTACCTTTCTTCGTCGCCGTTGCTTCTGTCGGTTCGAGGTGAGGTCGGTGGAACGCGTCGCACTCGACTAATGTGACAAACTCGACTGAGGCATCGTAAGCCCAAAAACTGCAAAAATATAATTAACACTTGCACCCCACAGCGCCCCTCGCTAGCTGACGAAGATGTCGCTCCCGATTTCTTACTTATCAAACACTCAAACTGAAACTGAAACTAAAACGCTAAAACTAAAGAGAGAAGTAAAACAATAAAGAAAGTGTACATTCGGTAAACCGAAGGTTTTATACCCTTGCGGCTTTTGGCTTTAACTTAAAACGATTGTTTCTATACTAGTTATATTGAGAGTCTGTGCAGCAAAAAGATGATGTGCCAAGTTTCATCCCTATACAGAGAGACTAGTTTGCGTAGTAACAGACGGACGGACAGACAGAGCTTGTTCTACAAACGTATTACTGCTGTTCAAGAATATATATACTTTATATTGATTATAAACTTCTGGCTTAAATGAATATACCCTCCGCAAGTGTATAACAAACTGCGAGACCAATACCAATAGCAAATATAATAACAATTCCAATAACAACGCACGACGCTTATCTCCCGACGACTCTCGTTTTCGCTCTCTCTATCTGCTTTACCTTCTTTCTCCTGGCACCCACAACGAAGTGACGAGCAAGGGCTCTGTATATGTGTGTGTGTATGCGGCTGTTACCGCAAACGAATGCACGTTTTAGTTATAATGCTGGAAATGCAATATAACTACATAAACCTAGATTAATGACAGGGCGTGTTAGTTGTAAACTGATTCTAGGAAACAGCAACGGATTCTTATGCTTATGTCTTTATAATATAAATATTGTACAAAGAGAATGTTGTAGAATGTCTGCAGAATGTTGTATTACCCGCCGCCGTCGCAAGTTGTGAGATAAATATTTAGACACAGTTATTTCGGGTCTATATACAGGGTAAACTGTTATTTATTTATATATAGGCATTTATCATTTCGTATTAAAACTAACAATATAGCTAACAACTATCAACTAAACTATAGACTACAACAAAGAGGAGATTAAAAAATGTAGACAAAAAAAAATTAGAAGAAATGTATGAAAAAAAAAATGGGGATAATGTCGATTATAACGGTGTGAGTGCTTCCTTCTAATACTTAGCAGACATACAAGTTAATGAGAAATAAATATCGCGCTTGCTTGTGTTTACAGTAGATGTTAGAATTATTGAAGGGTGATAATCTATATAGAGGGAGACGAAGAAATTTAACATCACAAGGCCCTAGTTCAGTGTACTCCGGAAGGTTTGTAAGTTAAACATGAATTAAAAACTAATATTAATCATATAATATCTCGGTTAAAATATATGAGTTATGTGTATTTTCTCCCTTTTCGTTTTGAATATTGTAGTAGGTAACCAGGTTAAGGTGATAAATATAAAATAAAAATATGAATACTCTTTCGTTCGTGTAGCGCAATTAGGGACAACAAGCAACAGAGAAAATGTGGTCCGCAATTGCTGGAGTGAATGCTAATCCTTCTCCTCCTGCTGCAACAGCGCCGAAATCTCCTGAAACTTGTGACGAAAATCCACGCTGCTTTCACTAATCACAGACAGACTCGACGATGGATCCTAAACAAGATAAAGACAACGAGGTTCAATTAGTTTCATTTCGTCAGGGGATCATTCACTCAGTATTTCGCAGCACTCACCAGTATATCTCGAGTGGCATCAAAGTCGTCCAGGTGGCCCAGCAGGCTGGTTAACGAGAAGTCATTGATGTTCTCCTCTAGCCAACGTGCATTGGATGTTGAATCTCGCAACAGGTGCATCGGGCTGACGCTGCCATTAAAGAAACTCAGTGCTGTGCCAATAAGAGAGAGACAGCAAGAAAGAAAGAAAGATAAAGAACGAGATAAGAATACAATAGTGATTTTGTTGCTCATTGCAATATAGAATATATGGTAATTCGATCTGTTTTCATCGATAACAAGTAGATGTTATTTAATTTACCTGTGCTCTCATCCTGGGCGCCCTCTGGCAATGTGGTGGTGCTTGTGGCAGCTTCAGCCACTTCTGTATCGGCATTGTGTTCCAGGTTCGGCATGTCCAGGCCAAGGCCGGGCGAGCTACTGCGACTGTAGCTTTGATTGTCCTCGGACTGTGAGAAGCTTATGTTGCTATTGTTCGAGGTAGATTTGGAAGATATGGGTATGGCCAGGGCCGAGTGATGCAGCTGGCTTTGGTAGCCGCTGCTACTGCTGCTGCTGACACGTTCGATGGGTTCGAAGAGTCCATTTTGCAGATTTCGCAGGCTAACCAGATCGTAGGGTCGCGTTGAATCCGACGTTGCTGGTAGGATGCAGCGCTGCACTAGCACCTGCCGCGAAATCTTCTGACGCGTTAGCTGCAAATAGCAAGAGATGTCAACTATTTCTTGAAATAGCGATTCACTTGATGCACTTACCTTGGACAATTGACGCACAGGATCAAGAAGATTGCCCATGGGCCTCCGCAGCGGCAGCATTGGCGTGCGAAATGTAACCTCGTTGCCATCGGCAACGCCTTGTCCAGCAACCGCACCAGCACCAGCTGTACCATTTGCCAGATTATTGAGCCATTGCGTTTTGGTGATTAAATCCCGTTTGCGATCACAGCTGTGGCCACAATTGCATTGCCGTTTGCGCACCCGTTCGCTCAGGTTGGCGACCAACAGCAGATGCTTCAGTTTATTGCTGACAGTCGCCGTTGTGATGGCCTTAACGCGTTCCGCGCTATCACAGTCGTTTGTATTGTAGGGCAGCGACGACGAGGACGATGAGCTGGACGAGCCGCTGATGCTCGTCAAATTGTTCGCCTCCGCATCGCACCAATAATACTCGAGCTCCAGCTTGGAGTCCTGTCCCAGCACTACATAAAGATCCCCAATGGTTATATCCGCCGAATTGGACACAGTCCAGCCGCGGCGTATACGCTTGATCACCTCGTCGCTCAGCAGCGGCTTAAAGTTACGTGCTGCTCCAGCATTCGCCTTGGTGCCCTTGTTGGCGCTGGACCCAATTGAGTCCCGTTTGGCACGTGCGGAAGCAGGTGTAGATACCGATGTAGCAGTCTGTGTAGACTGTGCTGCATACGATGTTGTTGAACTGCTGCTGGCGCTGTAGCTGCTGCTAATTGCGTTGCTGCTTGAGGTGGCTGCTGTGGAATCAGTTGGCACAAAGGCTAAAGGCAGCGGCATCATGAGATCCTCAATGGCTTCGCTCATCAGCTCATCGATATTGGTGGTTTCCATCTTAACATAGCTGTTGCCATCGCTCAGCTCGTCTAACGATGACTTCTCGTGCGCCGGACTAGAAAGCGACTTCAGTTTCTTAGACTCCGGCGAACGCTTCTCTGAGCCGCTTTCAGTGCGTGCACGTTTGGCGTTGGCAGCAGCAGTCGCCGACAATGTATTCTCGAGCGTCTCGCTGCGCACTTTGATGCCCAATCGCTCCTCATAGGCGGTCAGGCATATATTGATGCTACTCAAATACGCCGTGATGCTCAGCAGAGGTCGATGTATGGCTACGCCGGGCTTTGGCTGGAAGCAGATGGCTGGTTCAGTTAGTGGCACGTCGTGAGCGTCACCACCGTTTGCCATCAGCTGCTCCTCGGCAAGTCGAGCATCGGCACTGCGCCATTTGTACTGAAATGTTTGAATAAAGCTAACCAGCTTTTTGTGCAGTGGCACAATGGCACGTCCGCGTGGATTCTGTGCCAGGGACTGAACACGTCCGAATGCCTCCATGTTCGCCGGACTAACCAGCACCTCGATTTTACTGGGCAACCTAATGTCCTCCAGCGTGTCTGCATTGAATGGGGAAATTGTTTAGTGCTGTGCAATGATTAAAACACTACGGACTCACCATCAAGCTGATTGAGACGACGCAAGGCCTTGCAGGAAGGCGTCTTGATGCGAATGTTCTTGCCTTTGCTGCGCACAATAATGTGGCCATGATAGATTAGCTGCTTCAGCTTCATGAAATGCTTCTCCGTGAGAAACTGCAGCTTGCGACGCATTTCCCCGTAGTTTATCAAGGTGTACAGCTCTTGCGCGGGTTTCTTCAGCTCTATGGAATGGATAGAGAACGAGAGTGCTAGAACTGAGGAGGGAGAGCACGGAGACTACCTTACCATCTGAATAGCGCACATATTTGCCAATTTTGTGATATGTTTGATAGTAATGCTGTCTCACTTGATCCTTGCTTTTGAAGCTATAGTCGCTGCTGGTGTTGCGCCGTTTCAGTTTGCCATTAATACAATTGGCCACTGCCTCGAAATCCTTGCCAAACTCATTGAGGGCATCAAAGAAATAATTGCGTTCTAAATTTGTCCAGGTCGTCTTGTTAGCAGCGCGCATCTGTGAGGGCGTCTTCTGGGTGGCCTTCTCCTCCTTTTTGCTTATTTCACGCTCAGAAGGCGGCGGTGTCATTGGACGAGTCAAATCGAGTTTCATTTTTTGTATGACGCGTGCACTCGCCCGCGTTCCCGGGCAATTCTGTGTGGTCACCGAGCCAAGCAGCTCCTCAGGCTCGGCCAGCTTGGACTGTGCTCCCTTTCCATTGTGTATGGTTGCCTCGGAGGCAACAGCAGCAGCCATGGGAGCTGCCGCAGTGGCAACTGACGGAGCAGGGGCAACAATAGCCTCGATCGATGACTTGACATACTTACAAACGATGCCGTTGTCTTCCATTTTATGCCCGCCCCCCCACGTCTTAGCGACGAACTGCAAAGAATTAGCAATTTATTATGTATGCATTGCAAGTGCACTGAGCAACAAAAACGAAAATCCAACAGCGATATAAACGAATAAATATCAAACTTTGCACGACGCCAGCAAAAAAATGGCGCTCGCCGATGGGTCAAAAGTTGATCGTTGTGTTTGTTTCTGTTGAGGCATTGTTGTGATTTTGCCACTGGTTGGATGGCATTTCATTAAGCATTTACTTACCCAAACAGTATTGATTATTTATTTTGAGTATGTTTTGTTGTCGTTTTGGGACTTATTTATCTCATTGTTTTGCATTTTTTAGCAGCGTATTTTGTTATGTTAAGTCGCGGCTACGTTAATTTGATTCTGTTAACTAGCATAACATATTCCCGCTATGCGCATCAAATTGCGTTTACGTAACGCATTTTGCTCTAACGGAGCTGACATTGCGCGTCCAATCTAACGATTTCCTTACGATTTCTTACGTTCGTTGAAAATGTTAACATGCCTAGTGTTAGGTTATTCATTTATTTAAAATATATTTTTGTTGCTAAAAGGAGTTAGTTAAACAAATATATTTCAACACAGCCGAAATATATTAATAAACAATTTAATTGAGCAGAGAGTTATAATTTTGCTAACAGTTTTAAATGGCAACGGTCATTATTATTGTAAACAACGATCAGCTGACGCACTTAACAGTTCCAATAATGCGCAAATGGCCTTCATGTTAACATCAAATGCAACTCTGTTGTGCCGCATTAGTAATGGTGAATTTGGCTTTTGAAAAGGAAAACACACATGTAAAGCAATTTTTAATTTAATTTCACTTAAAACTATACAAAAAAAATGCTTGTTGTGGCTATTTACATCACAAATAAATACCGACTAATACTAGTACTAACACCAGGACGACGAGTATAATAATGAGCATTATCTTTCTCTGCAATTAAAAAATAGATAAGAAAATGTTATGCAAATTTTCAAAGCAAACGATAAGTTGATAATTGAAATAATCGTATAGATATCGCCCATAACACTCACAGATACACTCATCTCACCTTACGGGCCTTCTTTTGATACTCCTTCGCTTTATCTAGTTCATTAGCCCCCTTATCCGTATACAACGATGCCTGATTCGCATGGAACTCGACCCTTTGTATTGTCTCGCTCTGTTCCATAACAAGAGTTTGAATACGCATAAATAGTGCATGGACATCCTCAATGGATTTCTCCAGTTTGCGCAACTCATTGAACCGATCCATTAGATCGCGTAGTGTCTGTCGCTCTTTTTCTGTCTCTTGCAGAATCTGAAATCATATCAAAATTAAAGTCAACTCAACAAATACCATAAAAGATCAAAATCTTATAACCAACAAACCACTCACATTATCCACAAAAAGTTTTGTTGTTTTGTTCTCAATCAGCAGTTCAATCTCCTGTTCACTAGCATCCGAGTTGACTAAAGAGGAATTATAGAAAAATAAAATGTGACTTTCTTCTTCATCAACTGATTTCATTAGCACCACTCACTAATTTTCGAATGCATGCGCAGGTTCTTCTTGACCTTTGTCTCATAATTCTGCAGAAACAACTCGTTCTTTTGCCACAGATTGATATAGGTCTGGTACAGGCCATAGAACAGGGTGCGCTTCATTCGCGCCTCCAGACTGTAATCTGTTTCTGGCGGCAGATTCGCCTTGAATTCCTTGAAGCGGTTCATCAACTGATTCCCCAGCCTCAGGTTCTTGTTGTGCAGCTCATCCATTTCGTTCTCTGTGCGAGATAAGTTAATGAGGCTCATTCCCAAGCTAAGTCTGCTCACTCTACCTACCGCTAAAGGTGCGCAGATTGATTGTCTGCGACATGCGATTCATGGCCTCAAGATTCGCTGCAATCTGCGACAGTTGGTACCGAATCTCTGAGTACTGTAAAAAGAGTGTGGGAAAGGTATATTGATAATATTATAAGATATGCATTACTGTTGAGTTATAGGGGATATCATTCTATTCCTTTGGATCAAAGGGGTTGACCAATTCCAAAACTAACAAACCTTGATCTTCGGTCAATAATAAAACCTATAGTAATCAAATCAGGTTGCGGACAGATAAATTAAGTTATATCGGTTCGGGTGTTAATGCTGATCAAGAATATATATAGTGTTGCCTCCCTCTGTGTGTGTCATACATTTTCGGTTTGTAAATATAAAGCGGCAATACCCTATTGGGGTAGCGGGTATAATAAAGATAAAGTAAAGATAAATATTGAATTAAGTTAAAGATAAATATTGGATATAAACATTTTGACATAGTGAGCAGAGATAATGCCACAACTTGACTCAGTTAGTGTGTCATAATTTCTGTAATGCCCGATTATCGTTTCGAAAATCGAATGTGTCATATCTGTTGAAATGAATCAGAACGTAAGCTTTCATTGAGGGGTGACCGACAGTCGTAGAAATGGAAACCTTTCCAGATCTGTTGGCAACACAGATATGTGAAGAGATCTTCAGTTTTTTAGCAAGGGATCGCCTCTGCCGGCGGTATCGGGGGGAGGGTGGAAGGCGGGTGTATGATAGGGGCTACAATAGAATTCGATATACAGATTATTTTCCACATGTGTATTTTATTCATTAGACGGCGCTGTAAAGCCGCCAGTATCGCTTATCACGGGTTCGCGGTGCGGCGCGGCTCGTCGATTGAGTAACGCGCTGCTGCTACTGTCGCTGTCGCTGTCGCAGTTGACGGTGACTGCGACTGCGACCTCGGCGTTGTTGATTCATGCGACTGCCCGCTGGCCCAACGAAATGATAATAAAGGGTTCTTTTTGTTTTCATTTTGGGAATCACTTACCGGATTCAGAATGGCATCCACATTGGTTCCATACTGTGCCATCTTGTCGCGATCCTTGTTGTTGTCACTGCTACTGCTGTTGTTGTTGTTGTTGTTGTTGCTGCTGCTGCTGCTGTTGCTGTTGCTGTTGCCGACAGTGCTAAGCGTTTCGGTGGTGGCGTTGTAAACACTCAGCAGCAATGAACCGTTCGAGGATGACGACGCCGAGTTGGCGCTCAGTGAACGCTGCAAAAAGTTGAACACAAACGTTTTAACGGTAAACGGTGAAGCACGCCCCAAACTGGTTTTGCTTGGCCAAATTGAACAGCATCAACGGCATCAGCAGCCGACACAACTCGAACTAAAACTTCAGCTAAGTACGCTATGTCGCAGGCGGATCGGATCTGTTTCACTTAACTTGCCGGAGGGGGTGGGGACTGACTGGGCGCGAAATGCGCAATCCGAGCCAAGTGTATAATGAGAAATGAGCAAAGCACGCCCAGCAAATGAGGCGGCGGCATTTGTGGTGCAATTGTTGTGCGCCTATACCCATTGGGCCGACGACTGGGCGATGGGCTGCTTTATCGCTCTTATCTATGGGCAATCTATGTAAGCACTGATAAACGTGCTCACTACCACCCTCCCTTCCACAGTGCCTGCTTATCATCCCATTCCCCTACCTCCTCCTTGTACTACGCCCGTATACACGTTAACGTAATGTAAAGACGTTCGCCTGCAGTGGAACGTAACCATAGCGACGCTTTGAGAGCGGAGATTTAGTCCGTTAAGAAGTGCATTGAAAAGTCATTGGAATTGAAATTTGAGTTGAATCAGTTGACATTAACATATAATATAATGCATTAGCATTGAGGAAAACTCCTTTTGCAACTTCTTTTGAACTGTTAACTTTACGTCATTACCGCTAAATTTTGAATTCCTTTAGCCGTCTCTTGTGTACACTGTGATCGCACAATTAGTACCCCGTTGAGCGATACACGATAGTCGATAACCGATTGTGTTGCGCACAAAACGGGCTATTGCCTGCGCTAATAAAATACAAATAAATGATTGCAGACATAGAACATTAGAGAGTGATTTGAGGGAAACATCTTTTGCAATTCCTTTTGAACTGTTAAATTCACGTCATTACTGCTAAATGTTCAATCCCTTTTGCAGTACTGCTAGTGTACATTGCTACACTGTGATCGCCCAATTAGCATCGAGTTGAGCGATAAGCGATATCCGATAACCGATATGTTGTCTACACTAATGACTACTGCGAAACAGTTAACGTCCCCAACTTACCTGCAACAGCTCTGGCAGCCTGTCTCTGGCCATTGTGAATGATTGTTGTTGTTGTTGTTATAGTTTAGCGATGATTTTGTAAGCTGTGACGCTTTTCATTTATTTATGTTTATTTTCTTTCAGTTTGTATATACTGTGTATATTTCTTTTCAAGCACTTTACATGCACATTGTCTCTCGCGGCACTTTGCACGTTCGATGGGATAAATGTAAATGCGACCGTTGTTGTCTCCCTTATTGTTATTTGCTGTCGTTGTTGTTGCTGTCAGGCCTTTGCATAATGCACGAGACGCCGCTGCCAGAGAACGCAAGCTGCGCTTTGAGCTTTAGCGCTGTCTTTGTCTCTGTCTCTGCTGCTGTTACCGTTGCGGTCTCGCTCTTCTTCTTGCCACACTTGCGCGACGTCAACAGCTGTGCATAAACTGTGCGTGTTCTTTGCTGCCTCCGTTGCTGCCGACGCGTGAGAGCGCAGCCAGAGCTGAGTGTGAGGGTGAGAGCAAGCGCGTGAGAGAGAGAGAGAGAGAGAAAGAGCCTTAACGAGCAATATCAGAGCTGATAAGCAGCGCCGCTTATCGCTGTTTAATTTTGCCCTTGTGAGTAGGTGTAGGTGTATTAAAGGTGTGTGTGTGTGTGTGTGTTATCGCACCTATCGCACTTCGGGCACTATTTCTGTTACTCTGCTGCACTGGTATTTGCTCTCTGTAGATGTTGTTCCGTTTAATTGCCTTGCAGATGGAGAGTCAGGCATACAGACAGAGAGAGACAGAGAGAGAGAGAGAGAGAGAGGGAGACTGCGCGAGTACTCAATATTTGCTCGCTTCATTTATTTATTGCAGCAGGTTGTTTATTATTATTATTAGTATATTGTATTCCTGTCTCTCTCTTTTGTTGCTTTATTAATTTTATTTTATTGTTTAGCGCTCTCTGCGCGCCGCTTGTCGCCTGTGAACTGAAAACGCCGCTCGCAAAATAAATTCCACTTGCTGCCTTTGTTGAGCGTCAGAAGCTGCCACTGAGATTTCATTTCATTTAAAGATTAGCACAAGCTCGCACACACACACACACACACACACACACACACACACACACACACACACACACACACAGATGATAAAGTTATGTATTATGTGTAAGTTGTCTGTTGTTGCCTCTTCTCAGCCCGTCTGCACTTTTCGGGGGCAGTTCTAGATAGTTGGACCGGTTGCGATGCTTCACGAAAAATGTGTTAATTGTCGGTTTTATACTAGCAACACACAGCAAACGGCAACAGCAACAACTGCTACAACTGCTACAACACCGACGCCGTTGCCGTTGTTCGATTGAAGGTAGTCGACGTCGCAGTCGACGCCAGCTGAGATACGGTTCCAAAAGTCACTTGCGGTAATTAGTTCAACGTATTTTTTATTTTGTTTTATTTTTCTTCTATTGCTTTCGTGTTGCGCTTGCAAAACGTTCAAAAGCTTCGAACCGGCAAATTCTTATGTAGTATTTCTCTTTCTCATTCTCAAATTGCCAGCAAAAAGCACACGACGAGCAGCAACAACAACCACAACAGCAACAACAGCAACAGCAACAGCAACGCGTCACTTGGGTCACAATCCGCAACTCGCAATTCTCAATTCGCATTTCAATGCATTCCAATTACGACAATGGAACAGTGTGAGGGGCAAATTGATATCGGGTGATAGTGCTCCCTATATGCATATATATTATATATACTTATACTACATAGCATATGTGCACTTGCAACACTATCACATCGCTAACAAAGCGAATTTATTGTTACTTAATAGTGCGCCATACAAACGGCAATTGCAGGGTATTTTATTGCGTTTAATAAACGCATTATTGATCTGAGTAAAAGGAGAAATACGCATATATTAAAGAAGAAGCACGGCCAGAGAGACTAACAGGGTAAGGTACAGTCTACACTGCAACGGGTTAAATTGCACCCTAGACTGCAACAGGGTACACTTCAGTCTAGACTGCATGCAATGTTCAATGTGAGCTTCGATTTATCCCTTGGAATGCTGTTGTTAGTAACTCATGCATATATACATACATACATATGTGTAATATATGTATGTATATATAATATAAATACAGTTATATGCTGCTACTTATATCAAGAATTGTGAATCAATTTGAAAACTGGGAAAAAAAACCCAACTCAACTCGATGCGAGCAAAGTGAAAGTTGCTTGCAAACGACAGATCAAAGCAAGCGCAAAGAGAAAGAGAGAGAGAGAAAGACAGAGAGTGAGTGAGTGAGAGCGATGCTGAAAGGCAGACTTGAAGATAGTGAAGGCTTGGAAGAAAAGAAAGATGGGAGTGACGGGGTCAGCTGAAAAAGTTCAAATAGAACAAGGCAAACAACTTTATGCTCGACTATCAATTACGCTTCAGTTCAAACGGCGCTCGTGATAACTTCAAAGAGATAGAACATGTGAATAAATGTCTGACTGAAGTTATACCCTGTACTTTTGACAGAAAATGTAATGCTGTCAATAGAAATTTGCAGATTATGATTGCAAATTAATTAATTTTATACATTCGCTTGCAAGCGATTTGTTGCATGATTTTTGCAGGGTATCTGCAAGTTGTGCTTGCCAACTCTTAGCTCCTAATGCGCTGTGAGGCACTGCAAGTTAATGAAAAGTTGATCGCTTGGTCAAACAACTGAATGATGTGCCCACTGTACTGACAAACCAACCTCTCTTCCCCCCTTCTCTTCCCTTCTTCCCTTCTGTCATCCCTCTCCTATCACTTCGTCTTGCTTTCCCACTACTTTCATTTACTCGCTTCCCTTCAACTTGAGTAGCAGCCCGAAATCAGTTTCAGCCATACGAATTTAGCTTTAGCTGCGCCGACGCATTCAAAATATTTTCATACGCAGTGTGGGCTGCCTTTGTTTTTATGTTGTTATCCACGCTGCTCTTGTTATTGTTATTTGTTGTCATTCCTACTGTTGTTGTTATTGTTGTTGTTGTTGTTGTTGTTGCTTTTGTTGGTGGGCCGTGCTATAGCGCAGCTTTGTTTACAATTTATTTTGTCATGTGTCGAAAATTGCAAATTTATGAGTTTTTGATGAGTCTTTTTTGTGCTCGCATCGCTCGCAGTTATTTGCTGGTGTTTGATTTCATGTGGGTCAGCACACACACGCACATACACACACACACGTACACATACGCACCGAGCAGGTCCTTGCCATTCCCCTGTGCGCTTTTGACTTTTGATTAAATTCGCACGCGCCAAACTATAAATGGCGCAAAAAATATGAAGAAAACACACAACAAACAGGAAGGAAAAAACACCAATACGCAAAAAGGAATGCAAACAAATGTGTGCATAAAGGTGCTTGAAAATATTTTTCTAGTTTTTACCACGTGCCACACCAAAAATTTATACAAATTGCTTTTAAAGCCTTTAAGGCAACTCCAGCCAGTGTGTGTGTGTTCTTCTGTGTGTGATTGTGTGTGTGGGAGGATATATGTACGCGCGACAGCAGCCTGATTGAGGGAGGGGGGCTTTGCAGTCTGCGTCGGATATACTGACGAGTCAATTTAAATACGCGCCCAAAACTATGCAACATTTTTGTTTGCACCTCAAGCAATTTGCATATAATGCGCGCCATCCCAACTTCAACTGCGACGTCAACTGCGACGCAAACTGCAAGTAGTACACACACACACACACACTCACATGGCGACCCCTCCCCCTTCCTCACGTTATCTCTGAGATGCGGCCAAGTATTTTGCTATTTGCGGCCAACAACGACGTCATAACGATGCGAATTATTCATTGTTTCTGCCTCAGTTGTTGTTTTAATTAAAGAGGAGACGTTAAAAGAAGGCGAAACTGCAAAGCAGGCAACAGCAAGTGCAGCGGAAAGAGGCGTGGCTGACGAGGGGATTTGGGGTGTGGAGGGGGCGTGGCCTGATGGTTGGGACCAAGCTCATACATAACAAATTGAGAGTAGCAGCAAAATTTAAGCGCTCTAACAGTCACTCATCTTTCCTGTCTCTCTTTCTTTCTCTCTCTCTTTCTCTGTCTCTCTCTGTCTCTTTCACTCTATTTTTCCTTTGCATTGCATGTCTTTATGCTGTCCCTTGGGGTTAAGGTTTTTTTGCAATTTGCAGTAAACTTTTAAATCAAAAAGCGAACAATGTCATCCACATAAGGAAGTAATTATTATCCTACCCCTGCAGCGGGTATATTATACAGACAGACAGTTGGAAAGGTAAACGACGGACTGATAATAATAGACTGGCAAACTGACAGACCGATGGACTGATCAGCGGACTGACAGATATATGGACAGACAGACAGAAAGGCGAAACGACAGCCAGACAGAATGAAAAGGGTAACCAGACAGACAGATAGACAGACTGATAGACAGATAGAGAGGCAAAAAGACTACCAGACAGACAAACAGATAGACAAACAAATAGATAGACAGAGTGGCAGACTGATAGACAGATACAGAGAAACATGAGAATATACAGATAGACAGACTGACAGACAGACGGAGTTGTAGATTGATAGACAGACAGACAGACAGATTGACAGACAGACCGACAGGCAGATAGACAGAAAGACAGACAGACAGATAGATAGACAGACAGACAGTCAGACAGAAAGATAGACAGACAAACAGACAGACAGATAGTCTGATAGATTAATAGACAGACAGACAGAAAGACAGACAGATAGATAGTCTGATAGATTAATAGACAGACAGACAGGTGAACAGACAGACAGACAGACAAATAGACAGACAGGCATACAGCTACAGACAGCGCCAGAGAGAAAATTACTAACGCTACAGTCAGGTGCTGACTGTATAAGGCCATGGATTATCATATTATACCGTAATAAAAAATTTAACGGTATGGAATCGCCGCCCGAATATTATTAGAATAAAATAAATAAAAAAATAAAATAAAATAAAATAATAAATAATTAATAAATGAAAATTCGCACCCGACTCAACCGGGAGTTGAACACACGCACTCTCCCACATCCGTCCGCCACTCTAACCACTCGGCCATTGCCTCACTCCTTGGCCTACGGCAAAGCTGCATTGTGAACCAATTTTGTTACCATACAATGCAAATAAAAAGTTTAAAATGCTGTGTGTCTGACGCTAGATTTGAACTTCGGTATGCTTGCGTAAATTAGGTCTGCTTAAGTATATATGTTCAAAGTGAGTTTAATTCGTATCATATCTCACTTATTAATAGTCCGATTTAAATGAAATTTTCACATAACGCCCGCGGTAAAGTATTTGTCATGTAAGATATACAACTTTGGTTGTTGAGCTAATATTGTAGTTTTTAAATAGTTAATACTGATTTACGGAGGCGGGAAGGGGCGTGTCCAAATGTTAAAAAAAAAACTTTGAGACACTGCAATATATACGTATGTTGTCGCAAAATTGAATGACTCTAGCTCTTATAGTTTCTGAGATCATATAGACAGACAGACGGACAGACGGACAGACAGACATGACTCAATCGACTCGGCTACTGATACTGATTCAGAATATATATAGTTTATGGGGTCGGAGATGCCTCCTTCTGCCTGTTACGCACAATTCCGTTCCGACAAACACAATAGACCATGCATTTTTTTACAATCCATGGCCTAAAAATGGTCACTAGCCCATTCAGCAAGTTCGACTGTCCTGTTACCGCTGATCAACAATATAAGTTTATACTTAAGGTTATCGCAAATATCCTCTTCTTCTTTCTGCAAACTGAATAAACCAATCAAACATTAATTTATGAAATCATGAGAGTTGTACAAACAGTTTAAGTTAATAATCTACAAGTTGCAATTTCCCCTCCCCCGCGCTGCTGCTCCCTTGTGCAACTGTGCATAAGTCGAGATATTACAAGATTATCGTAAGTCCGACTGCGAATCGCTGTCAATCGCATTGCAAATTGAATTTGTGAATATTTCATATGCTGCGCGGTGAGCGAGTTGACAAATCGAATTGATTTGCTTGCGCACTGGGCACTGAGGGGAGAGGGAGGAAGAGGAGGAGGAGGAGGAGGAGATGGAGAAGGAGCAGCTTGCGGTAAGCTGATAAGCAACTTGCCACATCCTTTAAAGTGTAGTCAGATGAGTCAGATGGGGAGGGGGCGCGTGGAGGTGAAGCTGCAGCGCGTTGCCAACCAACCGAAAGGCATAAAAAACAGAGGCAGCAGCAAGAACAACAACAACAGCAGCAACAGCAACAGCGCTAGAGCCAGCGCCAATTGCCAAGGCGCATTATTTATCGCATTCGCGTTATTTGCACTGCAGCGCGGAAGGGTGCAGGGGCAGGCGCAAGTAGGGTGGGGGGTGTGTGGGTGTGGGGGTGTGGTTGGTGGCAGTGTCAGCAAAACAAAATGGCGTTACTGCCATAATGGCGGTCGTCGTTGCCGTCCTTGTCGCTGGCGCAGCGGAAGCTTGGCATTTATTGCAAGCGACAATATTTTGCGCTGCTGCTGCCGCCGCTGCTGGGAGGAGCTGCAGCTGGGCGTCCTGTGTGCATCCGTTGCTGGCTGGCGCATAGAGGCTGCCTACAGTGCCTGCTCCTGCTCCTGCTCCTGCTCTTTCTGCTTCTACGTTTTCTTCTTCTGCGTCTCTTCTCATCGAGCGCGTCATTGTCAGCTCGCGCTGCCGTCGCATCGCTGCGCTATTTGTTTATAATAAAGCGAGGCGAATTTTTTGCACAATGCACGAGAAATGCGTCCAGGATGCGAGTGGCGATAGCCAAGGATATGCGGATGCCATTGACGATGCTGTCGGCATCTTTGGCTCGCTCAATCGCCCAGTGGGCGGAGGACTGGTCCATACTGCCATCAACCTATTTATTTATGCAAACAAATAATTCGTTATTTTTCTTATTTCGTTCGAGCAATCAGCCAAGCCAGGAAAGAGAGAGAGAAGAGGATGGGTGGAGAGAAGAGCAGTGGAAGGAGGGAAAGTCTCCTGCCTTGGCTTGTGCCTTCGCTGATTGTATAAAGCAAACTGTCCTGCCTTAAAACGGCTTAGTCCGTAATCAAGCTCAACGTCTATGCGTGGCCAGAAGGAGCTACCCGAAAAAATGAAGCTACCAAGTGACAATCCTCCTGCTCCGCATCCTCTCCTCGTGCACCTGACACCAGGCACACATGGACGGGAACGAAGCGCAAATGTGGCAAGTGCAGCTACAGCACTTGAATCAAATCAAATCACAAATCGCCTTCGTCTTCGTTGTCGCCTCCGGTAGATTAAATATGTCGACGGCTTTTGGAGGATGACAACGCATTCTGTGCTGCTTCTGCTTCTTTCTTTCATCCTTTCTTTCCACTCTGCTGCAGTTGTTGTGTTCGGCAATGGACGTGTGTATGGCAATGTTGTATCGCGTTGTTTCCTTCTCCTGTCCGTCATTCCCAGCGCCAGCAAAGCGATTTATGTGTGCATTTTGCAGGTTTTTATTTGTTGCGCCACCTGGCGGTGATAATGCGTACTTATTTTTGTGGCATTTACTGAAGAGAAAGAAGGGGAGAGAATTTTATCAATGTTATGTCTTGTTTAGTTTCATTGATTCCCTTTGAATTCCGAGTGGTTCTTGTTGCTCTTTTGGTATTTTGAAGGTCTGTAAAACCCGAAACAGATATATATATATATATATATATATATATATATATATATATATATGAATAGAGAGAGAGTGAGATATATATAGAGAGAGAGAGAGAGAAGAGAGGGACAGAAAGTAATTAGCCTGACTTTACTGAATACAACGTCAAATTTCTCATGCTTTGTTAAAGATATGATAGAAAAATAGGAAAAAAAGCCTCGCCTCGTTTAATTACTTAACCAATCATCTTTCATTTAATATACCAATTGTTTTCTTCATTATTAATTAGGCGCCTTAACCGATTTCAAAGAAAACAGCAGAACAGGTTTATGTTGCAATGTGCACCCCTCGCAAGATGAGTTACGCCTTAGTTATAAACTACACTCTCGTATTGTGTATCTCTGTAGACCATTCCCACAAAATACCTGTGCTCTGTGCATAAAAATAGACAGCGTTATGGGACTATTTGTGGCTCTCTCTCTCTCACACACACTCTGCTCTGCTCTTCTCTTTGTCCGAAATTACTATTCATAATTTGCCGTTTATTTATTTATGCAGTTTAAGCCGCTTTCTGCTTTGCACACACACATCAAAGGGAAATCGGATTAGGTAACGGTAGCATGCTGCTTTTGGGTGCGCCGAAAAAGTGTTGCCTACTTTTTGGGGAGGTGCTGCGTGCAGCAAATCGCTTTTAGCAACAACAATGGGGGCGATAACTGTGCGAAATGACTTAATAACCAATACACTTTTGTTTTATTTATGTGCAAATAAAACGTTAATCAGCATAATAACTGAGGGCTTGAGGCTGGCAGGGGGAGGTGGGCGGCGAGAGGTGGCATCGATTAAAGTGCCGTCGACTACTTAGCGGTAATTGAAGTTTTTGAATAGTAAATAACAAACCAAGCGGGCCATTCTGATTCAACCTATTGTTGGCCAAAGCTGGCCATATATCAGTGCATAGAAATAGAACTGAAACGAGAGCAGTGCGAGAGGGGATGAGAGGGGCAGGTATTTGCACAAACTGCGCTCTATGTGGGGGTGGGTAGGAGGGCGGCCGGCGCTGATTGTGTGCGGCTCACGTACTCGAACCCCAATAAATATTGATGAGCACACAAACACAACATTAAAACGCTGTGCGTAAAACAGAGCAAAGCGGACGGACAGAGAAACAGGCAGACAGACAGACGGACAGACAGACAGACAGACAGATAGACAGACAAACAGACAAACAGACAGAGGGGCAGGCAGAGAAAGAAGACTGCGAGGCAAGCGGATAAACGCGGCCAGCACGCCCCGAATGCTAGGCCAAGCTTCAATTCTGCTGCGCCACCCTCTGCTCCTTCCCCCCTACTCTACCCCCCGCCCCCCTCTGCTAGTTGCTCACTAATTTGTCTTGCCAGCAACAGTTATAGGCAGTAAAATTTAATAACAATAATAACATCGCTTGCCTAGCACGGGCCCAGGGTCAGCTTTATTTTTATGCCATTCGTGTGTTTAGCTGGCTGTGTGCGTGTGTGTGTGTCTGTGAGTGTGCGTGTGTGTGCGGGTCGAAGGTTTATGAAAATGACCAAAGCGAATGCATTAAATATTTACAGCCAAGAAATACGCCTTGTCTGGTGCGAGGGTAGCTCAAGCAGTTGCTTAGGTCAGTGTTACAACCAGGGCTTCCGGACAGATATGTTCTTTTATGTTTGCGTCTAGCCTAAAAACATTTCGAAATCTTATTGTCCAATAATCTGTCCTTTTTATATGGAAAATAAAACATCTTTATACCCTTGTAGACGGTATATTAATTTTGGCCAAGAGTTTGCAACGCACCTTAGAAGACACCTCTGACCCTATACAGTACATATATGGTATTCTGAATCAGCATCAACAGACAAATTGAACTAGCCTTATCCCTCTGTCCGTCTGTCCGTGTGTCCGTGTGTACGTCTGTTGCAACGCAAACTTGTCTCTCAGTTTTAAAGCTATAGTATCTTCAGCAAACTTGGCACATATGCTTCTTATTGCTGCACGCTGTTTATAAGTCGGAATAAGTCGTATAGCTACCATACAAACTATCAGCCTATTTTTGTTATTTGTCGAGATATTGCAACCAAATTTATTGCATCGGACGTATTCTATATCCCAAGCACACTGCGAAAATTGTTAAAGAATGGCTCGAAAACCAAAATTTTAAGATGATGGATGATGGCCAGCGCAAAGTCCCGACCTTAATCCGATTGAAAACCTATGGTCAATCGTAAAGCGACGGCTCGGACAGTATCAGTCAGCCCCATCCAACTTGGATGATCTTTGGGGGCGTGTTGAACAACAATGGAAAAATATTCCGAAAGGAATATTAGAAAAATTAGTTGAAAGTATGTCAAAACGTAAGAAAAGTGTCATAGAAAATAAGGGTCTCTGGACAAAATATTAATAATGAATTGATTTTGTATTGTTTCTTAAGTGGTGCAAAACTGAGTACATGCCGCTTGTTTTTGTTTTTGAATTCTTACTATTCCATTTCTTCTTTTTCTATTTTGCTATATACGCCATATATGCTAAAAAATTAACAAGGCGTTCAATAAAAGTTTTTGTCATTTACATTATTCGTTTAATATTAATGTGAGCTCAAACATGAAGACGTTGATCGTGGAATCACTTTTGCTCCCCATTGTATATAATATGCATATAAAATTTCATCAATCTGACTACTATAATATATGGCTGCCATAGGAACAATCGGCCGAAATGAAGGTTTTTGTATGAAGACCAGTTCTGATTTTAGAAATAACTGAACTCACCAGTGCCAATCAAAGTAAGACATAATATTCCACTATAATATATTACTAGTATAGAAACAATTGAAGTACAAAAGTTCCTGCTGGCAGCCCTGGTTGCATCAGTTTAATAACTGTTGTGGCATCCCTCGCTAGACCGACGCTGTGTTTGTAATTGAATTGACCTGCGGATTGCTTTCCCCACTCCCCCCACACTGCTTCAGTTTCGAGGGCTGCTCGCTTCATTTCGTTGGTAATTTCTCTAATGGGTTTACACTCAATCTATGTCCGAGTGGGGGAGGGGTGTGTATGGTATGTGTGTGTGCAGTCAACAATAATGCAAAAGACATTTCCACTCTTAGTTGAGGCGAATTCTTTGCGAAAATATTTTACGCACACTTCGCAGCGATTTGCAGTTGAAAATTAATTGAAATGCACAGAGTGCGAGAGAGAGGGAGCAGGCAAGAGAGCAGGCAAGGGAGCAGGGAAGGGGGCAGGGAAGAGGGCAGGCGTGACAATTGGACATGTTAATTGCTTGGTATGCATAGCAAATCAGTGCGACTGCGACGGCGACGGCGATAGCGAACAGCGACACACAAATAATTTTGGTAATTGGTCGCGTTGACAAAATTGAATGCACACGATGCGACGAGAACGAGAGAGAGCACACAGACAGAGGCATTCACACACATGCACAGACACACGCAGATAGAGTCAAACAGATGAACATGCACACGCATGCTGTATACGCCCACATGGAGTGGGAGAGGCGGAACAGAGCTGTGCAACAGGATAAGCCTAATTATGTTGCGTGGGCAGAGGCAGAGTCTGTGGGTGAGTAATAAAGGAGAGACAGAGTAGGAGAGAGAGAGAGCGAGTGAGAGAGAGGCAGAGAGATGAAGAAAGGGAGGTAAATGGGGAGGTAGCTGCAGTCCTCAGTTGTTTAATGCAATTGGAGATAAATTTGCTGGGGCAGCTCAAGGACGCAAATGTAGCACAGGAACAGGGAGAAGGCTGAGGCAGAGAGAAAGAAAGAGAGAGAGAGCGTGTCTCAAGTGGGAGTGGGGGGGTGGGGTCAACTGCACTCAGTTTCAGGTTGGCTTCAAGTTGTTGCAACATTAAAGTTCGCTCGACGGTTGTGTTTAATTACTATAAGTGCCGAGAAAAGTGCAGCTTGGGCTGCAGTTGAGCAGCAGCAGGAAGAATGAGGAAAAGATAGAAAAACAAAGAAAGATACAGTGAGAGAGACAGAGAGAGAGAGAGAGAGAGGCAGAGCAATTAGAAATATGATACAGGATAAGTCGAAGAGATTAAAAAACTGCAAATCAATTGCAAGTCAAAGATAACAATGCGTTTTCGTATTCCCTTTGCGGTTGTCGTTCGTATGCAAGTCAATCCCTCCATCATTGTGCTCGCTCTCCATCACACACTCTCTCTTTCTCTTCTTCTTTTCTGGAGACTGATTTGCCTAATTAGTTAGCTCTCATACCCGATTTTCCCCTAATTTTGAATGCTCTTTCTCGTATTTCCCGATAAGTTGAAGAGTTTTATCTTCTCCGTCTTCTAATTGCTTCTGTCTTTTGCTTTGTCTACTTAGGCTTTCAGCTTTTGCTTTTCTTATGTCTTATGGTTTTTCTTGTAGCTTTCTTAGGCAGAAGAAGCGTGGCAGACCCCACACAGTATACATAGGTATATCATCAGTATCAACAGCCGAAACAATATAGCCATGTCCGTCTGTCTGTCCGTCTGTCTGTCCGTCCGTATAAAAACCTAGATCTCCGAGACTTTAATAGCTATGACTACCAAATTTGCTGTCAATATGTATTATTATTGGAGCCAGATCAAATTTGTTTCCGAAGTTGACCACGCCCTCTCCGAATATGCAGAATGGTTCATATTTGGTTAACACAATAACTATCAACGCCCAAATGAGATCTGAAAATTTTTGTTGAGATCTGAAAATTAATAATGAAGTTATTTGAGAAATAATTCTAAGAGTTACTGATTTCCTAACCGCTCCATAAAGTAAAGAAGTGTAAAGAAGTTACACGTTAAGAGATCGTTTTGGTCAGTTAGGTAGTGGGTATATGATAAGTCCAGCGTACTCGCTTTCGAGCTTGTTCTATTTCAACTTCTTCTAATTGTTTCGTTTCTTCTCTTCGTCATTCCTTCTCCATGTTCATGTTTTTTGTCTTATTTGCTTCTCCTTTTCGCTGATCCTATCTGTGACTTTTCTCTGTTTCTTTCCACCGATCTTAATTTGCTTCTCAGACTTCCCTCCCTCACCCCTTTCTCTCACCTCCTCGCATGCCATCCACCCCTTTTCCAATCCCGATCTCCCACTCAGCTTGGCTGCATCTTCGTGGCAAACTTGAACAAATGTTGCGCATTAAAGGCAAATTGACGCTGTTGCACCTGAGGCAAGGCGTTGTGCAGGTCGCAAGTGCGCGCTGTGGTTACTGAGGCCATCGAAGTGGCGAGCTGGGTAATGCGGCGGCGAGCACTGGCAATGTGGCAATGTGGCACGCTGGCGTTGCATGGATTTGTGGCACGCTAATTAAACGCAAATCGCAACAGTTCACAGAACTTGTGCAGCACTTGTGCGCTCGCTTTTGGCCAGCAAATTGTTTTGGACAGTTGGCCAAGTGGACAATCGATTGAGGCGCAGCAGCAGCAGCCGCTGAGTGGGGCACGAAGCAATGTGGCAGCGACTCAGTTGCGCATTACAGCTAATTAATTCATTAGCGCCAAGTGGCGAGTTGGATGCTTCCTTGGCTAATTATAACCGTTGCAGTTCGGTCATAAGCCGCTTTATCCCCAGGCACACGCCTTCCCCCTCTCCCCCGCTCTTTGTCTCGCCTCGAGCCTCGCTCGTAATTCAATAATAAACAGGCGGCAATGCAATTTGTCAAAAGAGTTGGCCGCTTTGTTCATCTACAGCCATTGGCCATAAATCGCCGCCTCGCAACGCGTGCATGAGTTATGCACCTGACGCGCACGCACGCACGCACAGACGCACAGACGCACCGACGGACGCACGCACCTGGCGTCACTTCTTCTGCCACTTGCAACTTTCCAAGCCAGGCAGTGAAAGAAAGAAAGAAAGACAACGGCAGTGGGGCAGGGGCAGGTGGAGGGAGCCTGGGAAGCCTGATGAGCGGCCATGTTGGCAATTTTTCATGCATTTAACAATAGAAACGACGACGCTCCCATGTCCTGGGCATCCATCCATCTATTCATTCATTCCCCTGCCCGCTCGCTCGCTCATTCATGCGCTCAGGCATTCATTCATTCACTCAAGCACTCACTGAGCCAGGGGGCCGTACGTCTTGTGCTTGTTAGGTACCTGTTGGGGGCCCAGTGACTAAAGTCGAGTGCATTGGCTGTGTTAGAGATGTGTGCGTTGCAATGAGTTATCGATATATATCGACTTGCTTATCCGTTTGCTAAAGAAGTTTTTACTTGTATTGATTTTTGTTCTCTTTAAATAAAAGTATCGCTAAAAATAATATAATTTATAAATTAGAAATGTGTGAGTAGAAATGAGCTATCGATATATATCGACCAGCTTAGTTTGCTGAAGAAGATACAATTTTTCAGCGTTTAAAGTATCGCTAAAAATAATTCCTATATTCTCATGTTATCGATAGTTGCTATACCTAAAATGAACATTATTGAGTCTTTTTAAATAAAAAACGTTGAATTTAAGGCAACATATATATAATCGATACTATCGACAATAATAGTGCTTTTAGATTGAAGAGTACATTATTATCGATATCGATAGCATTAGCGAAGAGTGTTGTTGTTCTTTACAATTTAAAATTGTTATATAAATCGTTATATTGAAAATACATTTATCAAGAGACATATAAAATGAAATGAATTATAATACTGACACTTCCAAAATAACTATCGATAACTTAAAGCAATCGGTGACCAAATAATCCAAATATTTATAAGTTTAAAGCCGTTTAGCCTTTACAAATACTGCGTGTTTACATCTTTCCCAGGACATGGAGCCTTGTACCGCTGCTTGAATATTTTTTATTGCACTTTGACCTTCTGCAATTTGCAATTCCGATGGCGACTGCTTTGCCATTTGCCGTTTGCCATTTGCCTGTTTGTTATTTATGCCTCGCTCCGGGCGAGGCCTCCCGATGAGAGTGCACAACAGAAAAACGAAGAGGTACCAAAATAAAAAGGGAAGAGGAAACAAAAAGATATATGTAGACGAACAAAAAACTACTCCAGTTATAGCTTAATTTAGTTTGCAGCACTAATTGAAACTGGGCTCAAATCCCTGGCATGATAACGTCCCAGCTTGCCCTTCCCTGCCCTTGTTTCCTCTACCTTTCGCATCCACGCACTATAGGTGGCTCAGAGCATTCTATCTTCACACATCTGACCTTTGTCTGTTGTCGTCATTGCTTGTCTTCATGTTTTCTCCCTTGCACACCCTGTAGTGGGATGAGTAGCGGGTATGTTCTTTCTATAGTGATGGCTGTCGAGTCAGTTTTGGACTGTTTCTTTACAGGGTATCTGTGCGTCGCATATGTTGAAGCAGGGTTGTCTTACTTGTTTTTAATATTGCTGCGTATTGTCCTTGGTTGCATCGTAACGGGGACTTTGTCTCTGCCTAGATAGTTTTTTGCAGACCTCCCTTCCCTTTATCCTTTTCCTCTCCGTCTCCGTCTCCGTCTCCCTCTCACTATCTCTTTCTCTCGCTCCGTCTCGCTTTTCTGTCATGATGTTGTCCGGGTTGCCTGTCTCTGGCTTTTTGATTTCAACAAATGCTTTTCTAATCCCAACTGCTGCTGCTTCTCGGCTCCACTCGTTGGCCTGCTTGCCCCTTACCCTTTCTGGCTGACCTTCGCCTCCCCACTCTGGTGCTCTGCGAAATGTCAGCATATTTCTCATTTCGTTTTGTCGCCTATTTGTCATTGCATTGCCCCATTCGCCGCAGGCGACTGCAACGCAGACATGTCAAAAGCAGCAACAACAGCAGCAGCTCCTGGCCATATGGAGAAATGGCAGAGGGCAGCGGTAAGGGGAGGGGGAAGCAGGCACGCAACGAATGGCTTAAGCCGAGTGCCGATGGGCTTCTTCAACGGCATCTCTTTGGCCGCACCTCGGACGCGTTTAATAGTTGACCATGGCCAGATTTCAATGCGTCTGCCTATTGAATACGGTTGCAGTTGCAGTTGCAGTTGCACATGCAGTTGAAGCTAGAGTGATGGCAGCAAAAGCACTCTAGTATACAATTCTATTTGGAGTTATAATTATAGACACTGATGAAGCTGCAGTTGCAGTTTAAGATGCAATCAAAAAAGCCGAACGAGTGGCTGCTGCTGCAGCCAAAGATACAGTTAAAGCTGCAGATACTTACGCAGTTGTCGATTCACTTGTAGCTGTAGATGTAGATACAGTTCATGGTCTTGAGATAATGATGCAATTGAAGCCGGCATTAGAACTAGAGATGCAGTCTAAGATACAGTTGCACCACGGGGCATAGATACAACTCGAAATGCAACAACAACTACAGCAATAGATTGAGATACAGATACAGTTGGAGATGCAAAGAGTACCTCGCCTTGTTATGTATACGGGGCGGGATTAAGGCACACACACCTACACAGCACAACAAAGGCAGATGCCATTTGCCTTCGGCTCTCAAGTGTTGCCTACTTACAAGCGCAGTGCAGAATTTATACATTCTTTACGTCATACGAGTGTGAGTGTATGTGTGTGTGGGAGTTCAACAACTGTAAAGTGTGTGTTCAGGACTGTCCTTTGCTCTGAAGAACTTAAAGCACTTAAGGAGGGAGAAACTTTCTTAAAGAGTGAGCAAACTAAAAAGGAATCGATAGTGGGAAATAACTTAAACTGCTGAAGGTTATAGTAAATGTATCAATTATATATATTTGTACACTATATATGCATGTGTGGATCATATTTGAGTACTATAATAGTGGCAACGCAACAAAGTTAAAGCATTCCCAACGCATTTGAAAGCTGAACAATGTTGCCTCCTTCTTCTAAAGTTTCGTTCCATAAAAAGGCATAAAAAGTGTTACCCAAATGAGCTGAGAATTTTGTAAAGAGCAAGGACGAGTTGCTCCTAAGTTCGAGCCCGACCCTTGCTTTGGGCGTGCTTGTGTGTGCGCATCTGTACGCGCTAAGTGAAAGTTACAAGTCCCCGTTCGATTTGCCGTTTTGTTGGCTGCCGCAAAAGGTCACGCGACCGCACAGACAGCCGCAAAATATCACTAGACAGTCCAGACCCCAAATGCGGTCCGTCTGGGGACGCTCCAACTGCTGTTGCTGCTGCTGCTGCTGCTTATGGGCAACTGACCACCAGTGCTCGTCGCTTTGTGGTCAGCTGTGCTGCTTCGAATCAGTTCGAAAGTTACGAACTTCGGTTTGCCTGCCTGTCGCAGGGGACGTGGAGAGAGAGAGAGGGGGGGGGGGCGAGGATGAACCACTCGTATTTTATTTGGTTTTATTGATTTTGTAAAAAGGATGTGTCTACTACGGCTCGGGACCCGCTTGAAGCGTTTGGCTTTTAATTTCAATTTGACAAGCACTTGCCAGTGTTGTCCTTGTTCCACACTACCTCTCCTATTGGTCTGCCCCTCTCCCTGCCCCTTCCCCATTGCAATGTACCAAGCGAAGCGTAACTGAAATTTTACAATAACTCACGGCATTTGATGACGACTCTTGCTGCCTGCCTACCTGCTGCGCTTGTATCTCGGCAAGTCTGTGCGGATCTGTGGTCTGTCCCGCTTCCCCCCTCCTGCCTTCCCCTCTATCCGTTTTCTTGGCAGGAAGCAACATCATGTACGTGCGCTTAAATCTTCGATAACTTTCGTGTTGGAACGTGACTAAAATGCAATGCACCCACCAGGCCGAAGATAGCTGAATTTACTCCACAGTTAAAGATAGAAAGCCAACAACAACAACAACAAGAAATCGAGAAAAAAGACCATGACTCGACTTGCTACCCCCTCTCCCTCCACCTACCATTTCTGTCGCACGCCTTGTACGCCCGTCTGAGCCAAGCCGCCTGCGGCTTTGTTAAAGTCCAAACTCGTGAAGGCCTTTCGATGTCGGAGACGTTGCTTTAAAGCGCCTTAAATTAAGTGCAAAATGGTGGCTCAGCCATCAAACATTGATTTTTAGTGCACGCGCATTGTGGCTAAATTATTTACAGTGTACGCAATAAAAAGCCACATTTAGTTTCCATAGCTTTTTATTAATTTAAAGCTTTCGAATGCTGCATTTCAATTGACTACAACTTACTTAATGTAATTACAGCATTTAATGGCAATCGGAAACAATTATTTAAGTATATCAAAGAAGCTTGTAGTGGCTTTAAAGAAGCTTTTGTGCAAGCTTAAACAACACTTTATTTCATTTAATTAATTATTATTATTCATTTAATCAATTATGTTATGTGTTAAACTACATTAATGATTAATTTGAATTATTTTTAGAATAATTAAACCAAATCAAATATGCGACTAAGCAATATGTGCTTTAATGTGCTTTTACATGGCAATCAGTCTTCGACGAAGCTTTCAGCTGCACGATTATATTGAACTGTGAATGAAGCTTTTACATAGTTCTTATATTTGTATTAATTATATTAATCTACTAAAAGATATTAGTTTGTTGGATTTAGTTGAAAGCTCTAGAACAAAAACCTACAGCTGAAACCCAATGAATGATCGAGTATTCCCCTTCACAATTATTCTTCTTCATTACACATGGAAATCAATCATAGATGAAGCTTTCAGCTACACACTTTTATTGCACCGTGAAGCTTTTACATATGTAGTTTGTATTATATTAATTAATCTATTAAAGCTATTAATTATTAATCTATAACTAATATTCATCTTCATTCAGCAGCTTAACGTTTTCAAAGAACTTCAACTTAAATCGTATGCAAAGCTTTTAAAGCTACAAATGTGTTTATCTTATCGTATTCTTATTCATACTCATATGCATATTCATACTCACAGACACATACACTCACACGCACATTCAAATACATATTCAAAGTCGATTACTCTCCGCAAAGCTTTTGCCTCGAGCGCCATTTGAAATTTTCGCAGTTTTCCCGCAGACAGCATCACATTTTGCAATTATTCATGCAGCTAAACGCAGTGGGCGATAAATAGGATGCGTGTGTGAGGGAGGCAGATTGGAGAGGGGGGTACATGCAATTAAACGTCTGTCTGTCCCCCCCCTCCCAATCCTACATGTTAGGTTGCTCACTGCCTCGCATCGCATCTCTCTGTTGTGCTGCGTTCGCACATGTTCGCTGCTTCGCATTTTGGCGTTTATCCCGTTTGCTTATTAATGAGTTTTCCAATAATTTCGAACAGCCACAGAAGGGCAGAGGGCTGATGGCAGGGGGAGGTGGCAGGGTGGCAGGGTGACTCCAGTGACTCTGGGTGAGTGGGGCACTTAGAGTTATTGTTGCGTCTGGCATTTAATCATTTATTTCGACACCAGAACAGACACATGAGCGCGCCGCCTGACAAATTTCTATAGGCAGAGCAAGCAGAGGGGCAGACTGAGGCAGCGGCAGAGCGGCAAATGCAACGCAACTCAATCAACGGCAACGCGGCCCCAAGCGGCCATGTGTGCCATGTGTTTGCCTCCGTCTCCGTTCGCCCCTGGAGTTGCCACAGTGCACTGCAGCTAAGACTACTTCCCCCTCCCTGTCTCCGTACTCCCCTGCCCCCCTTTCGATCCCTCTCTCTGGCTGTGCGTGTATAGTTTGCCGCAAGTTTCAATTGTTCGGGGAATTCGCGTGAACGTTTTGTGCCATTAGGAAGCTTCCAGTGCGAAGCATTCAAGCAGCTCCACCTCCCCAGCGCTCCCTGCTCCTACACAAATGACGCCCTATCGACATGTAGCGCATGGCAGCGCATTGAATCCTCCAGGGCAGGGCAAAGGGAATGGTATAGAGGGGGTGTGGGGATTGGAATGGGGCTGCGTGTTAATGTTAATGCTGTTAATGTTAACTTTGGGCTTGTAATGTATGTTTGATAAGTTAATTTTCGCTTTTAGCACCTACAACATTTGCCAGCTGCGCCCCTTCCTCAAGCAGCTGCAGTCCCCACATTCCCCCCGCCCTTCAGCTGAGAGTGAATGGGGCCTATCAGCCGCGTAGGGCGGGCCAATTTCTTCGACTAAGCGAAAACCATTCCCAGGGCAACAAAGCCATTAAAACGCTTTGTGCGCCGACTGTGAAGGCAGCATCGACGTTGACTGCGACTGCGACTGTGACGCTGCTGGCTCTGCTGGCCATGTTGCCTTGGCATAAGAGCGCTCATCATTGCCATAGTCATTGATCAAATCATTTATTTCGGATTGGGCCCAGAGACGTTTTGATTGCCCGCTAAGTGTGCAGCGCGCTCGACTCGACTCGCCTCTATAACCATGGGAATTGATGTCGCTGCCGAGCTGCCACGATGCCACGACGCCACGATGCCGCAATGCCGGGCTGCCAGTTCGAGGCCAGTTCCGAGAATGATACTTGACGCCGCACCAAAAGCCATCGAGATGCGTGTGTGTGTGTGTGTGTTTATGTGTTTGTTTGTATTTTTTTCCACTTGCAGATTTGCCTTATAAATTTGTGAATTCTCGGAAATTGCTTTAAGCAAGTGCGAGAATTTTGAGAGGTTTTTTATTGAATTAATATTGGCAATTGATGGCGTCATGGGTGCTATGAGTGCTATTCATTTGCTCTATTTATATATTTGTTATCTCCGACTCTCTTGCAACTCTCATTACTTTGTTACTTGTTACTTTGGAAAATCATTTGATTCTTGCTTGCATTTTTTCGCCTATTTCTTCATATCGTTTATCATCAATATAGTGTAGAACTTAACTGCGTAGGGTATTCAGAGACTATATGTATCCTGCCAATCTGTGGTATCTGTAGTTCTCATAGTTGCAGAGATCGTGGGTTCATACGGATGAACAGTCAGAGAGACTTGGCTTAGTCCATTTATGAGCATTTTTAAGTACAATTCACAACAAAAATAAAAACAAGCACGAGTGTGCTCGACTGTGATATACCCGCTACACACCTAATCAAAACGACGTCTTAAATATACAACGTCTGTTTTCAGCGTATTTTGTATTGTATACTTTCAGGCAGGGCCCTTCGAAATCAGTACAACATAAATATATTTTTAACAATATCTTAAAAACCTTCTGTGTTAATTATCCGATTGCAACCAAATTTTCAATACTTTTTGTATTTACTAAAAATAAACTGTGCAGAATAAAAATTACACTTTGAATTCGGTTTTTATTCGGTGTGGTTAAATTTTAAGACAAACTTAATCTGCGTGCAATAATTACACATCAAATTTGATAGCCTTAGCTCTTCGCTAAGTCTCTTCTTCTGCCCTATGGGTAGCGAGTATAATCACTCAGCCTGAAAGCCACAGTTGTCCTGGCAAAAGCTTAGTATGATAACATTTACTACTAAAATACAAATACATAAAGAAATAAATAAATATTGCCAGACTAAAAACTACTTCATCTGCATGTCTTTATCTAGCTTATTAACTTTTATTCTCAACTGTGATCACTTAGTTTTTATTTCATTACTTTCCTTCACTTTTGATTTGGCTTTACTTCCTTCTTCACTGTCCTTCTTCTTCACTGTATTTATGTCCAACATTATCATTCTCTATTTTCATATTCTGATTATACTATTCTTTCTCACCTCATTTGTTTCCATCGCTTTCTATTCCCTCTCTAAAATGTTCTTCAACATTCCGAATTGAACACTTAAGTTTGATAATTTCTGCCTGCTCACAGATGGCGCTTTATCGTACCGCAAGTTGGCCGCAAGTCAAGAGAGAGAGAGGGAGAGCGAGAGGGATATAGGCAGAGGGAGGGAGAGAGGGAGCTGCAGTTGACTGTGCTGCATTGAGCGTTCTCAGTGGAGCCGATGCGGCTGCCGTTCGACTTAAGAGCATGAGCACCCTCTCTCTCTCTGCCCTCTCTCTCTGCCCTCTCTCTCTGCCCTCTCTCTCGCGTTCTCTTTCTCGCTGGCTGTCTGTAATCAATGAGATTACTTTTCACTGGGTAGGGCCAATAGTGTTGCAAAATTAAATTATTGTTGGCCCGGGCAAAGGCACGCGGCATGCGGAGCACGTGGCAGGCAGCTCTGTGCTGCCCTTGGCCAAGATGACTTGCACTTAACGTTTTGCTAATGAAGTGTTGCCAAGACGTAGATTGCAACTGAGCGGAAAAGGGCAGGGGCAGGGACAGTGCTTGGGCTTGTCCGTGTGGCAACGCTGCCACTCGCCGTCGCCGTCGCCGTCGCCTCTCTCTGACATTTTTCAGTTATCTCGCCGACTCCTTTTTTGGCCGAGTGTTGCATACATTTTCGCTTAATGGCTTTGGGGAATTCCGATGACGCTTATAGTCAGCATCGGCAGCCAGCTCCTGCTCCTGCTCCTGTTCCTGCTACAGTTTCGTCGCGTCTCATCCTCAGGGAAATTTGCTTTCGAAACTTGGCTGCTTTGGTGCTTGTAGTTTTTTTGTGCTGCTTCTCTGCTCTGCTACTCCTTTTTTTATCAGCCCAGCAAATGACACTTAAAGCGACTCGCACAAAAACGATGCGCGCCACATACATATAGTAGACATCCCCCTCCAGCCCCCCATCCCCTATTCCCCTCCGGGCTGGACAATAACTCGTTGATGGTCAATGATTCGGTGATGGATGTTCCTTCGCTTCCGGCCACCTCTACTCCTTCCCCTCTTCTTGCTCCTGCCCCTGCCACTGTTCCTGAACCTGCCCCCTACCCGTGCACCGTTAACACACCAAATCCTATGCCCCGTCTTGTCGCTGGCATCTTTGATCTATGACGCTCGCTTCTTTCGATTTTTCTTCTTGATATTTTAGTACTTTTTATTCCCATCCCATTCCCAGCCAAATAAAATATTTATAGAGTTGCACTTAATTTTGGCCCGCTTGGCAGCACTTTTTTGTGTCATGCAAAGGATTTCAGCGGCAGCTAATGATGTCTCTTTATGGATGCACTGATTACTTACGAATCCAGCAAGATGTGGAAGTAGAAAGATATCTACAGCTGAAGAAAGTTCGTTTTGCTCTTCTACTTTTTGATAGTTTGGCATTTGTATCGCTCTGCACAGCAATAAATGCAATTACCATACGAAATGGGCAGCACTTATCCCATCAAAGTTTTGACTACCTCATGCAGATTGATGCAATCGATCATGGCTCGCATACACACACACACACACACACACACACACACGTACGTTCCATGCAGCAATTCACTTAATAATTCTTATTCAATTCACGTTTCCGGTTCCCTTTTTTTGCCAATTCCTCTCTCAGTTACACAACACAAGTTGGCAGTACCTAACGCGTTGCTATAAAAACGACTTGGCAGCACTTTTTTGTTGTACCACACACACAGAGAGACACATCTGTCCAGAGTCATTGAATCAAATTAACTTAATTTGCCGCACGAGCACACAATCGCGTCATCAGTGAGCGACCCGCACCGGAATCGCAGCACGCTCCACGCAGGTGCCCCACCTGCCCCCGGAGGCGACTCTTCGCCCCAGCTGGAGTGGAGTGTGTGTATGTCTGAGTGCTGCTAATAAACGTCATCGATGCATTGATGCATGCCAATTAGGCAGCGCGTTGCAGAGTGCAGAGTGCAGCTGCTGGGCTGCTCGCTGGCGGCTCTACTGCTGCTGCCTCCGCACGCAGCATGCCACAATGCATCTTTGTCAAGAGCAGCAAAAACTGCACGCCGCATTAATTGCAACTGTCAATCGTCAACTAGCGAGTGGCGGGTGGTACCCTGGGACAGGGGCAGGCGACAGGCGGCAGCAACACTCATTGCCAGGTTACACTTGCCACACGGCTCTCTTGCCTGCCACTGTCTCTGTGCCTCTGCATCTGCCTGCGGGCGGCAGCCAGTCAATCATCCTGATGGCGACTGATTGCCAATTGCAGTTGCAGCTAAGTAGCAGCAACATAAGCAGTGACAACAACAAGAATTGTGGCAGCAGATTTAACTGCAATTTGCTGAGCACAGCAGCAACAGTTGCTGCTTCAAGTATCGTTAATCAGCAACTAATTCAGCTACGATGTTCATTTGCTCATCTAAAATCGCATGAGTAATGAAGGATTATAAAGGATTACGATGTGGCAGCACTTAAGATGCCACACACAAGTTGCAACAATCGAAAACCAGCTGCGAAACATTTCTATATGTCAAGCGCAAAGTGTAACCAAACTAAAGGTTGTAGTGCGCCGATTTATATGAAATTCTCACAACTTATACAGTATATATATGACAAGTTGTGGTCTGAATATCTTCAATGAATGTACCTTTGCTTGGGAGTTATTGCAAAAGGAAGTAGATGAAACAGCTGCAAACTATGGTATTTATCTTCAGGTTAAGGTGCACTTATAAAGTGTAACCAAACTTAAGGTTATAGTGCGCCGATTTATATGAAATTTTGACTGATTATACAGAATATATTATATATGACAATTTGCAAACTCAAGGTATTTAATAAATCTGTCATTGTTTGCAAGTTATGAAGATGGGAAAGTTGAAACTCAAAGTCATACCTCTCTTTCTCTATGCATAGCTGAGCATTGCCTTTTTTGGTGAAACATAAAGATAAAGTGTTCAGATTTTGACTAAATATAGAACATATGTTCATATCAGATAGAGCAACTTACAGACTTAAGATCTTGAGTTAATGTGGTTTGGCTTGCAAGTTATTGTATAAAGAAGATGAAGAAGCACTTACAAAATATTATTCTTCCTCTTGTCTGGTCTTTCTCTCTCTCTCCCTCTCTTTCTCTCTCTCTCTCCCCATTCTAACTAAGTGCTGTAAGAACTTTTGCAGCTTGTTTTCATTCATAAAAAAATGTGCTGCACTCGGACTTGCATTATTCCACTCGAAAATCTCGTTAATATTTCCGATTATTCTGGACGCAGCTTCGTTCTTCTCATTTTCGTTCGCTTTTTTATCAACTTCAGCTACAGCTACAGCTGCCTCGAGAGACAATGCCAAGGAGAGGACGGGGTTGCAGGCGCGGCAACTGTGTGTTTTTGCATTTTCAAGAATATGCTGCAGAGATGGATAGGGGAGTGGGGAAGGATAGGGGAGGGGAGGGGAGGAAGAGAAGGGCCGTCGTGATTTAGCGTCGTCATCAGGTCGAGTGGCAGCATTTAATGAGGTGCAAATGAGCTTGTCCCGGCAACGGCGTGCAGCATGTGCGGGCGGTGAGCGGGGAGGAGGAGTCGCAACACTTTAAAGGGAAATTAGCCTGGCAGGAGTAGGCCAAGTGGCAGTCGCCAGGACGAAGCAGGACGACGGCGACAAAGACAACGACGGCGACGATGACTACGACGACGAGTGGCGAATCTTGTTGCCGTTTTACGTTTTACGTTTGTCACTTGCTAATTTCAACAGTTGCTTTGCTTTACTCTCCCCCTTCCTCTTCCCCTCCCCCTCTCTCTTTCTCTATCTCTGTCACTCTCTTTGCCCTCTGTCCCTCTGCCCGTCCGCGAATTTTACATATTTTCTATGAAAATTACCATAGACAGCGCTGCGCAGCACAGCGAGTCACATGCGAGGCACGTAGACGCGGTGCAGCCACTTAACATGATAAGCGACAAGACACCTAACATGTTCAACACGACACCTTCACGACAGCGCCAGATGTGGCAGGCAGCGGGGCGAGGGGAAGCAAGGCGAGGCAAGGCGACGCAAGGCGAGGCGTCAACCACTACAGCGAAACGCCTGCAGCCTCTGCTTCGCCTGCTGCTGACTTGTGGCTGAGAGAATGAGATAGACAGAGAGAGAGATAAATAGAAAAAGAGAGAGGATGATGGAGAAGAAGGGGGGAGAGGGAAGCAGGGCACCTGCCCGCCCAACTTGGCTTTGTCGTTTCGGTTTTTGCGGCTCCAACTGGCAGCATATCTTGCCGCAATATTAAGCAAGTGCGTAGACGTGTGTGGCATAAGTTGCCGCGACATTTACACTCAATTTCGACAGGCGCCTCAGCTACAGGCCCCAGCTAGATTCCCCTGCCGTCCCCTGTCGCCCCCTACTGCCACAGCTACTTCTGCCTGCTTGGCAACATTTTAACCACTCACGCAATCACACTCATTCAAGCGTTCACCCATTCACCCATTCACCCACTCGAGAACACACGCGAAACACTCACCCAGCCAAGCACTCCCAGCCCCACTACTGCTTTAACCCCTTCACCTACACCCCTCGCCCCGAGGCACACTTGTTTTACATGCCTTGTAAGACACACAAATAATTATAATATCGAGCCTGTTGCCCGAAATAATTGCAACATTTTCACTAATTAGTCGCAAATAACAAATATGTGCATTACATTTAATGCAACATTAGCACACACACACATGCATATTTTGCACAACTATGCAGAGTGTATTCTACAGACATCTCTCTATATTTTGTAGATATGTACATATTGTATATACACTGCATATGTGTTTGGATATGTTTGTCGCTTTTTTTTGTGATATTATTTTGTGCATTCAGCAAAATATTGCAACATTTTGAGATTGTTGGGCAGAAAAAATTATCGTAAGCTGCTTAAATCATTTGAGGCGTAAACAATATGCAACATGTAGCAGCAACACTGTTGACGAGGGCAGCTTAGTAAGTTGGCATTTCAGAAATCAGCAAAGCTCGCTCGATATATTGTACAGTCTTAATGTAAATATGACAATTTATATAGGACTTATCGACAGTATTAACGAGATCAGCTCGAAGAGTTCTCGTAGACATTGCAAACAATCGATGGGTCTATTGATAGAATCGAAGAAAAAAAGTGATAGACCACACTATCGATAAATATATTTGCAGTTTTAACTTCTAACTTTCAACTCTATATTGCTTTAACTTAATAGACATACTCTCAAGTCAGCCCTCGCGCACTCACATGCCCACAAACACACATGGAACAATATGCTTTGCTCATTGTTTATATTAGGGGCAGATTTATGGCGAGTTGCCGTTGGCGGTGGATCGGGCTAGATGTCGAGGTACTTAATCAATGCCAATGCACTTGTTCGCCCGAATTTCGAACTGCCGTTCTGCAATCTGCAGTTACATCTGCTACAGATGTTTACAGCAATTTTAATTAAATATGTTTTAGCCATAAATTATTCAATTTAGCAATATATTTCGATTGTGCTCGCCCCGAGCCCGATAGTTGTTTGATTTTGCCAATTGATTATGCGATTGATTCGTTCTCAATGTGTGCGGGTGTGTGTGTGTGTGTATAACAGCGATATCTTTGTACCTGACAGAGCAATTATATTTCATGTTTGTGAAACCATTCTTATACATACATATATTTTTATAAGTTTTCTTGCCTTTCTTTCTTATTTCGCACACATTTCTCGTATGGGATTTTGGCAATTTTTGAATTGTTTTTTTTTTTGCCATATTATGTAAGAAAATATTTTCATTGGCTTAACTTAAAGTGTTGCTAAAGCCACCCTGTAACTGAAAGCAGTGCAGATGGGAGAGAGAGAGAGAAAGAGAAATCAATGATATTTTCAACTTGAAACATTATAACTCTTCCTTGCATAATAAATAAAGCTTAATTACAGGGTGTAGTTTAGTCCAGCATGCTTAAGCTAAGCTCACTTTCTTGAATCTTCTTTAAACCGCATAGTTCTCAACTTAAACTTCACACAAATTGTGCGCTCTTAAGCCGCTTAGTTTCTGTCGTGTTTCGATTTCGAATCAGACTGGGATTCAGATTCAGATTTTGATTTAAATGAATGCGCAGTGAGTGCGTGTGGGTGCAAGTGTGAGTCCGAGTATTTGCATTTCGTGCAATATATTCATGCTCGATAGATTTTTATGCAATATTTTCAGTTATTTGCATTGATTGAAATATGACCAACGGCCTCATTGAATTACCTCCGCCACCTGCTCTCCCTCTCTTTCTCTCTCTCTGTGTCTCTGTACTGCGACAGAAAATTATTTTATTGTTTACATTCGAATGATTCACAAACGAGTCGAGTCGCAACTTGATTAGGTTTTCCACATGCTCTAATGGCGAAACAATAAATAAAGCCCTAGACAAATGCCCATCGACGCTCTCTCTCTCTCTCCCCGTCTTTGTCTGTCTCTCTCTCGATACAAGACTATTTTCTAATTGTTTTCGAGGCCAACACCGATTGAAGACTAACGGGTAAGCGGGTTGAAGGGTAACCAGTTCGTTTTGCTCATTTTCTGATTGTCGCTCAGTTGCTCGGGGCCCATAAATTGCCAGACCCCAAAGTGAGGCGGGTTTGTACGTATGTACATATGTATATATGTATGTGTGTGTGACTGTGTATATGCACATGTGCGTGTGCGGTTGGTCGGTCTTTCAACCGCAGAAAGTGGCATGCAACAATCGCGCAACTGTTGCCATTTTTTATTACACTCGTGTTCAGTATTTTAAATACGCTTTTGTGGTCGTCGAAAGCAGCTAAAACGCTATAAAACAAAATGAAAACAATGAAAGAAAGGCACTCGGGCGGAATGTGCAGCGATACCCTGCGATATATAATGTAGGGTAAACACAGTGGAAAATTTAAAAGCCGAAATAAGATTTTTATTGGTCAACTCGATAAACTTGGCTGATTTCGCAAATTCTTAGATATAGACAAATATTGGAGATATATCTTATTATTTCTATTATTTCTTATTTCTGCTCTTTCTCCTTCTTTTAGAGGTATCCACAAGCTCTACGTCTACCTCCACTCTATCTAATATATAACTCTATTTCTAAAGCTACCTTTACTTGTAGCACTACCTCAAGATCTACCGCCAGCTCTACTTTCAGCTGTACCTTTATTTCTACCTCTACCTCTACCTCTACCTCTACCTCTACCTCTACCTCTACCTCTACCTCTACCTCTACCTCTACCTCTACCTCTACCTCCCTACCTCTACCTCTACCTCTACCTCTACCCCTACCTCTACCTCTACCTCTACCTCTACCCCTACCTCTACCTCTACCTCTACCCCTACCTCTACCTCTACCTCTACCTCTACCTCTACCCCTACCTCTACCTCTACCTCTACCTCTACCTCTACCCCCTACCTCTACCTCTACCTCTACCCCTACCTCTACCCTACCCCTACCTCTACCTCTACCTCTACCTCTACCTCTACCTCTACCTCTACCTCTACCTCTACCTCTACCTCTACCTCTACCTCTACCTCTAACACCCCTATGTATCTCTTTAGCTTTACATATACTTTAACCTCTACCTCTAATTCCAGCTCTACCTTAAGCTCTAGCTCTACTTCCAGTTGTACCTTAAGCACTACCTCTTGCTCTAGTACTACCTTTAACTCTACCTCTAACAGCACAATGTATTTCTTATACTCTTCTTTTATTCCCCTCTCTATGTCCCTGCTAGTACTCTGTCGAGCACCCGCACAAGTTGCACATACCCCACACGATGTTGAATGAATGCAAATTCGTGTTTTCGTGTTGTGGCCAGTTATGTGACATTTTGTGTTTTGACTTAAATGTTGCAAATTGCAATGTGCTGCCGAGTGGACCAATGGGCAGATGGACGTTTGGGCGTGACAGCGTGTGGCGAACAAATGACTCGGAATGGACACCTTTAAGCCGCTTAGAAAATTGCCAATGACCAAATGCAGAGCGACAATCAACCGAGGCTGTTGTTGTTGTTGCAGTTGAAAGCGGAGATCGTAAGCTTACCACGCCCCCTGCTACCTTTTCATTGCCCAGCAAATTCTGTCGTCTCTTTCAAATTTGCTGCAAAGGATTGCGAAATCAATTTGATTTACCCTGCGCTGGGCACTGTTGGGATGCAACTGTGACTGCTTCTGCTGTTGTTGTTCAACGGGGAAGGGAGTAAAGGGAAAGGGCAACCGGGCTAACTGTCGAGTCGCGAGCTCGGCCCACTGCAGTCCGCTGGCAATCAATATGCAATGACAATGCTGTTGCCTATTGTCTCTCCAGCTGCAGCTCCAGATTCATTTCGTTTCGCTATTGTCAATTTCCACGGAACGCTCTTTTGCCAGGCTCCCTTTTGTGCTCCCTTCTGTGGTCATTCCTTTCCCCTCCCATTTTGCCAAGCTGTTCCTGCTGCTGCTGTTGTTTGATTTCATTGCTCGGTTTGTTTGTTTGCTGCCCGTTTGGTTTGGTGCCTTGCTGGGCTGGCTGTGTGTGGCAGAGGGGGCGGGGGGTTGACTTGCTGGCTCACTGGCTCGCTTAGCTTGGTTTGGCTTGGCGATGAAATCTCATTTGACTTGGCATTTTAATGATGTCGACAAGCAAGATTTGCATTGTCGCCGCGCGTAAGCCGCAGCCTTAGCCAGGCTAACAAGTCAGATGAATAGTTTGTGGCAGTGTAGAGCAAACGTAAGCAAAACGACTACACTGAGCGAAAGGAATAGAATGAATTCAACTCGAAAATACATCAAATTGTTAACTATTATGCAATTTGTGCGAGTGCTTCATGACGTAACCAATTGATAAGCATTTAGTTGATAATAATCATAAATATTCATAAACATAAATATGCTTATTATTCTTCTTGAGCATATTAAGTATTTAGCATGTTTTGCAACTCATTTTGGAATTAGCCTACGATATTTATCATATTTAAGAAAATTCCATTTAAGTGAATCGTTTAAAGCGATTCGATTTTAATTGCCTTTAATTGCAGTCATCAATCACGTCAGGACACGACATGCATGTGCGTGCGTGTTTATGCGTGAAAAAGAATGCGCATCGAGCAAATATTTGTGCAAATTATTTTGTAATAGAAAATCAAATTGCAACAAATTCGCAGACAATTGCAACAAAATGAGCAGAAAGCAAATAAAGCGCATGCCATCAGCAAACGGCGATGGCGCTGCTTCGATTTACACTTGGTGAGCAGGCAGCCCATTCCCCTCCTTCTCACTTCCTGCTGCCTCACACTCGGCAGCCGTACTAGCAATAGAAGGGGAGTGGCTGCAGAGTTTGGGGAAGGGGGTGTGGGATGTGGCAGGCAACAATGTTGTCGCATTTGTAACTGTCTTGCAGCCAAAAACAAAGCTGAAAACAGCAGCAACAACAGTGCCAATAACAACAACAACAGTTGCAACCACAACAACTGCAACAACTAGTCTAGGCAAAGCCGTAAGACAAAGGCCACAAGCAGGCGAGAGGAAGCACCCAGAAAGGGCGTCAGCCATTGCCATTGCCAGGGGCAGGGGCAGGGGGAGGTTTGGTTGGGCACTTTGTGGCATGGGCAACATGCAGCACAGCAGCACATGCAGCGAGTTAAAGAATTCCAATCAGCAGGGCTATTGTTCTTGAGACATTTGCTGAAAATTGAAGATAATTGAAGTGTAAAGCGCAGAGCGGAAGTGCAGCAGTCAGCACCAGCACCAGCAGAGGCAGCACAAAATGCAGTCCAACAACAACAGCCTGCAGCCTGCAGTCAGAATGCGATCTATTCAACAGACAGACTCCCCCCCTCTTTACTGCACTTCTTGAACGTTGCTTGCGGTGCCGACTGCTGTCCGAGGCATATTATACAATACAATTTTGGCTGCTTGGCTTTGTCTAGTTTTGCGGGTCACGTCGCCTTGTCATGTGGCAAGAACGATTTCCGAACAAGTTTCCCACCCCTCTCCTCACCATCTCTGCTTGCTTTCCCAACCCCCTCCCGCCAAGAGATGCACAGATTTATGTCTCGCTTTTGCTCAGTTTACGCGGAGCTAATTTACCACGATAGCTCAGCCTGGCAATACTATCGATAACTCTATAGCAACATCGTTACTGCTGCTGCTACTGCTACTGCTGCTGTTGAACGTCTTCGGCAACTGTTTGCCGCATCAACAAGAATGCACAAGAAATTTTGTGGCATGCAAAGAAGCTGCCGGCGGGCAGCAGCGTCGGTTCTCCATCGAAATGCAATCACAAAGTTGCCAGGAGACACATCAATACTACAAAAGGAACACCCAATTGGGTTAGCGGAGCATGCGGGGGGTGAAGAGAGGTAGAGAGGGGCGGGGCAGGGTCGTCTGCCTGCTTATGTTGACACTTGGTTGGCGTTGGCCTGCAGCAGTGCAGCGTGATATGATGGATGGATGGCTGGCCAGGACTCGTTCTTCAAGACGAGGGAATGATGCTGACAGCTGGAGGGTGTAGGGACGGAGGGGAGTAGGGTGGTGTTTGTATAACAAGGAAATTGCACAGCATTGCAAAGATAGCACAGCAAAGAATTCAGTTCCCACTGGCGGGTGGGTAGTCGTGTTGCTTATACAGTTCCCAGTTGTAATTTCACCAAACTGATCGCTCTGCTCTGTGAAGCTTTCTTCATATTTTGTGAAGCTTTCAGTAGTTTTGCTATTTGTTATCGATTTGACGATAAAGTGTTGTTGCCCACTGTTTTAATTTAATTTTTGGCATACATTTTGTTAAGAAAGTGCTGCAAGTTGAGGTAAATAACCAGTGGCCGTGAAAAGTATGCAACTATTTTTGTACTTTTCACGTTCTGTATTTTTCTACAGTGGCATTGAGAAGTATGCTACTATTTTTGTACTTTTTATTATAATTAAAAAAAAAAAAACAATAACTTTTTTATATATATTTATATTTTTCTTTTATCTATTAGTTCTGCCCATTTTAGGCGCGCCGGCTAACTAACTATAGTTAGCGTTATCTATTTTGTTTTTATGTTAAATCTGTATTTTTTAAAAACCATGCCCTCCCCTGGGATTCGAACCCGGAACTCCTGTATAAAAGTCAAACGCCTCAGACGAATCATCTACGGGGGTCGGCTTATTATAATTAATTTAATTAAAATTTAGTTAACGTTGTGTGCGCACCCAGAAATCTCATCGAATCAGATTTACTTTGCATGTTGCACATAAGACTTTGAAAATGCTTGCAAATATTTGCCAATTCAATTGCCATAAAAAATGAAATTTTTGTACTCAATTTAAGTGGCAAAGGTCGAAGGAGTTTGCAAAGATGACGAAAACATTCTGAATGCTTTGCAGCTGACGTGGCAACAAGACAGGTGGATAGGGGAGGGGAGAAGAGCGGGTGGGGCAGGGATATGTTGAAAGAGAGACAGCATTTAAGCACATCCGTTTTTGGCTGGAAAATTACAAAGGCATAACGAAAATTAATGTTACACGTTATTTGCCCTTGTTGTCGGTTGTCGGTTGTTGCTCTCCTTGCTGTTGTTGTTGTTGCTGTGCTGTGCTGTGCTGTGCTGTGCTGTACTGTGCTGTGCGTTTGGCTGCCACTTGGCACCGCTCGAAGCCAAAAACGGAAAACATCAACGAGAATGAAAATGAAAACGAAAACGAAAACAAATCAAATGCACGGCGACGAAGCATAAAAAATTGCTTTGCCGCTGTGATTGAAGCAGCCGCCGGCAATTGGGCTGCCAGTCCGGATGTGTGTTCGTGTAGGTGTATGTGTGTGTGTGTATATGTGTGTGTGTGTGTGTCTGAGTATTTGTGTATTTGTGATACTAGCGAATGGCGACGGCGGCGGGATGTGGGCAGGTCGTATGCTGCGCTCCAGTGTGCTGCGCTGGGCTCAGGGCGAAAATGTCATTGGCAACAGCAGAAACAACAGCAGCAACAACAGCAGCAACAACAGCACTGGCAGCAGGGCCAGCATCGCAGTCGACGCCGACAGATTGGCAACAGTTGTATAAACGATTCGGATGTTTACTTGATAATACGCGAAGCATGTGGGCCATGCCGCTGCTGCTACTGCTGCTGCTACCGCTGCTGCTACTGCTGCTGCTGCTGTTGGAGCCGCCGGTGACAGCAAGAGTGGAGAGCAGGTTGCTCAGGTAGAGGCAGCAGTAGCAGCAGCGAAAATCAAACGAAACGAAAACAAAGCCCACAGGGGCAAACGAAAAACCGAAAACGAATAAATGAAATTCCACAGCGGAATAACAGAACCAGTAGCAAAACACACACACACACAGACACAAAAGCAACAGCATACACTCACGCACATACACACACACACACACACACATAGAGCGCAACAATGTATGTGTTCATGTGAAATTGCATTTGTGCATGCAGATGAGCAGCATCACTAGAGGGTGTTGGCCAATGGGTGTGCACTGGGGGAGGGGGGAGGAGTTAGTCAGAGGCAGAAGGGAAAGGAGAGAGGGCGATGGGGGTGTCAGCATTTGCCAACGCTTTACACGGCGACCCGCTCAATGATTGCATGAAAAATGGAGCTGCGTTTCATGGCAGGCCACACAAGGCGGCGATTCGGCAATGTCAGTTAGCCTGTGGGAGGGGGGGTGGTGGTGTAAGAGGAAGGCAGAGAAGACAGGGGCAGGGGCAGGTGGAAGTGGTCAGATGACAGTGTTGCTGGCATCGCGGGTGTTGAGCCCGGCAGCAGCAAGTGCTGTTGACAGTGGCTGCCAAATGTCCCCTTTGTTTATTTATTTCCCCTCCCTCCCTCTACACACAACTTCTATATGTTGAATGTTGCAGCCCACTCTCAATTTTGATTGCCTAACGAAAGAGATTATAAAACATAAATTCCTTTAAATCTACCTATATATAATGTATAGGTATCTGCATATAGATGCCATATCACGGCAGGGAAACTTTGGTTCTGTCATCACTTCGAATTCAATTTAGCTCGTCCTGTCTCTCATTTTCTTTCACTCTCACTCTTTCTCTCACTCTCTCTCTCACTCTCTCTCACACTCTCTCTCTCTCTTATGTTTATCCTCTCTCTCTACCTCACTTTCTATTTGACTATCCCCATCAAGTTTAAGCTTCTAAACATGTTTATGAGTCTTGCCAACATGTCCTATGCGTCTGTCGTATTCAATCGTGCACTGATAAAAACAAGGAAGAAGGGCTACCTTCGGCATGCCGAAAGTTTTATACCCTTGCAGGTTCTCATCTCCCCCGATTGTTCCAATACTAGTTATATATATTGGTGCAGAATTGAATAGTATTGTTTATATTCAATATTATATCAAACTGTGATTGGCACTGGTCAAGTTAAATTATTTTTAAAGTCAAAACTGATGTTCATACAAATCCTTCATTTCGGCCAATTGTTCCTATGGCAGCTATATGTTATAGTGGTCCGATTTTAAAGAAAATTTATATGCATATTATGTAGTCCGATGTTGTAATTTTGATTGCAATATCTTGACAAATAAGCGTGCAACAATAAGAAGCATGTGTGCCAAGTTTCATCAAGATAGAAACTAGTTTGCATTGTAACAGACAGACACACGTGAATAGTTGGGCTGCCCTTGTTGATGATCAAGAATATATATATATATATATATTATATACATATATACCTAAGTACAGTACCCTCTGCAAGAGTCTAAACGTCTTAAAACATGCTTTCTCGCAGTGCAGCCAAGCCAACAGCAGCAAAGATGCGAAAAGTTGAAGCCGCGGTTAACAGAATTATCGCAATATGCGTGCGAGTGCGTACTCACGGGTACTCACAACATTCACACAAAACATGCAAGTGAATCACAAGGCGAATCACCCGGCGAATCTGTTGCGTTAACGAGTGCGATAAACTCAAATTGGTTTCGTATTTATCGCAGCTCCGCAGTGCAGCGCAATCTTGCTGTCCTGCTCTACCTCACTCTCTCTCTCTCTGTCTCTTTCCAACTGTTGAGAGCGATGATTTGCTGCTCTTAACCATATTTTGGCGAACTAGAGAATTCCATTTGCAGCGTGCAACGTGCAACGTGTGTTTCGGCTTTGGCTTTGCGTCGTTGTCCCCTTCAAGTCGAGGCGAGGCGAAGGCCGACCTGCAGCTGTCAGCGCAGTCAACTCAGAGTGACAGCTCGCTGCACATACTAACATCACACACACTGACGCACACAGACACACACACACAACATGCATTGCACCTTTTTAGCTGTGTCTGACTGGCAGCAACTTTTGTTCAAAGGAAATGCGCGTTTTCTGCTCGCATTGTTAGCTGACACACTCACACATACACACACACATACTTGGACACGCAAAGCATGGCAGAGGGAGAGGAAAGACGCGCTCACACACTCACACACATGTTAGCGTTTTACTTTTATCAGCTTTGGCATTTGTTGTTGCCGCAAAAACGGAAATGCGATTTAAATTATTTGATTTCCGCTTTCGCGAAGCTGCCGCAAAAGCAACAGCAACACTATCGCGCTCCATCTCGCTCTATCTCGCTCTACTCTGCTCCGTCTCGCTCGCACTGGCTGCCTGCAAGTCTCTCTTGTCGTGCCGAGGACATTTCGCTTTGTTGCTGCGTTTACTTTTTCAGTTGTCGCTTCCTTTTCTGTCTTCCCTTCTCCCTTTCTCTTTTCCGCTCTCTCTCTCTCTCCTCCTTGCAGTTGCATCCATTTGCTTTGCCTTTTAATGATGGCCACTTCAGCGTTTCCGCTTGGCGGCCTCAACGTCGACGAGGGGCGTATGCTGGTGGGCGTGGCCTGGCTGGGCTGCCTTGGGTTTGCCTGGCGTGAATGTAGCTCGTAAATTTGTTAGTTTATTAGCGCAATTTCCGTTGCTAATTAATTGCCAGGCTACACACACACAAACACACACACACACACACAGGCTAGACAGTTGCTGGCTCTCAATCTGCTCATCTCTGTCACGCCCCCAGCCCCCTGCCTCCGTTAACACGCTGTGTGAGATATTAGTGACATGAAGCTGCAGTTTTTAAAATTTCGGATATTTTTGTGGCTCTTTTCCCTTTTGCCACAAATTGTTGTTGGCTGCGGCTGCGGCTGCGACTGTGGCTGCGGTCTGGGCCTGCCTGATGACTGCCTCATCCCAGCAGCACCCTTCCCCAGCCCCTGCTCCCATTTCTGTTGTCTGGCTTCTGCCTGCGGCTGCCACTCAACTGCCGTCTGCCCCGTCTGGATTATCTCAGCCCATTTGCTGTGCTGCATATTTCTAATTAATTAAGCTGCCTGCTGCACGCTGCACGTCTTATCTGTACATGCCTATCTGCCTCTGCTTCTCCCTCCATCACTCTCTCTCTCTCTGCTCATATATATTTTCAATTTCCGGCTCATAAAAGAAAATCATCAACAAGAACAATAAAAACATAAAAGAAGTGCAAAAGATTAAGATACACAGCCGAAGCAGGCTTCGTGCTGCTGCTGCTGCCTCTATGCTGCTTCTTCTTCTTCCTTCGACTTCCTTTTGCTCTGCTAATTATGTGATTTTCCCCCACAGACACACTCATGCACCTATATATTCACGTATATATGTATATATATGTATGTGTGTGTTTCCACTTCATAGCTACAACTATTACTTGGAATTTAAGCTCAAGTGTGTCACAAAGTATCCTTTGTCTAAATGCCTTTTATGTTTATCAATTTATTATTCATGCACTGCCTTCTATATACATATATACATACATATTGTATGTGTGTTTTATGCCATAATTCCCGTTTAAATTAAGACTTTCAACTACAAAAATAGCATAGAGATGAGCATTGTTAAGCGAAACTTGAATACGCTCGCAGAGCAGGCGAACAAAGACAGAATGCAATTTGAATGTTGTACTTAATAATAGTTCACTAATTATGGTAGAAGAGATATAAATTAGTGAAACACAGTGAGAATCTATTGTTTCTATGCATGTGGCCTGTACTGTGGCAATGGGAAGGGAAACTGAAATACATAAGGTATAGGAATTTATAGTGAGGAAATGTAGAGAGCAGCAGAGAAAAGATGATGTACGTTTCTGAAAATAAAGTAATATATTTATGGACAGTAGTGTGGTATAGCAGTGTAGAGTAGAGTTGTATAGTGTATATATATGTATATATAGTATATATACGTGTTAGACGACAAAGATCGCCAAAGCAACAACTAAGTAAGTAAGCCATACTATTGTATAATATATAATGAGATGGTATAGAAAATTAAAGATAAGTAGGCAGATTGAACAGAAATATATAGTATAGAATAGAGACATGATGATATGGTAATGTATAGAAGACTAGATAAGAGTGCAGTCTGCAGTTAATTGCATAAATGTAAAGCATATAATGGTTCTTCCTCTTTGTCTTGTTTTCTATTTTAAGAACACTAAGCTACTCTTTGATTGTCAATAACTTTAAAATACACAAAATACTCACACACTTACTCACACACACATACGCACACACACAGACACACATCGAGTGAATTAAAGCTCTTAAAGACTGCGCAGCAAAGACTGCAGTGACTACTCCGACTACAACAGCGACTACGGCGACAAGCTATAAATTATAATTTCCAAGACATGACTGCCAAACAAATGGCAGCCGTTGAGCCACTGTCTATATGTGTACGTGTGTGTGCGTGTGTGTGTGTATGAGTATGACTTTGACAAGTTCTTGATGGTATGTGCTCACCAGCAGCAACAGCAGCAGCAGCAGTAGTAGCAACATCGCACCGTGTCGCGTTGCCAGCTCTCAACTTGTCTTTGCCTGCTGCAAATGAAACACGAAAATTCTGGCAAATTATTTTTATCTAATGAATATATTTGCCATAAATAAGTGAGCAGCAGAGCAGCGTGTGACTTTGCACATTTCTGGCACGTTTTGTGTGCTCTGGTTCCACTGTGCAGCACCGTTGCCGCGGCGGCTTTTCATGTAGCCAACATTTTTCAATTAACAAACGAACGAAAAATGTATGACATGCCACACACACACACACACACACAGACACACACACACACACACTGGAGCACTGCTCGACACGAAGAATGGGCACACTAGTGCACACACTCACACCCACATATAGTCACACATACACTCGCACACATATCATTTTTCATAGGCTCCCGTTTTTGGAGCAGCGAATCAAAGCACCAAAACGCCGCTGTCAAAGCACAGTGGGACGAGGAGAACGATGGGAAGTGTAGTGCCTGGTTAGTGCCAGGCGGCAGCTTGGCAACTATAACAATAAAAAGACTAACAACACTAACATCACCAACAACACCAACAACAAGAACAACGGCGCACTGGAGCCCAAGGAGCGGGCCATGTGATGTACTTGTCTCATTCGTTTCCTGGCAAAATGACAAGCGAAATGTTTGCCACAGAATTTCATTTAGAAAAAGGGTTATTAATAATATCAAGTTTGACGCCGGGCGACCATTATGAAACGCCCTACCCACTGTGCTGGCCCCTACACATACATATACATACACACATTGAGGCGGTGTATGTGTGTGTGGTGCGTCCTTATGGGCGCGCTAAACACCTGCTATTTTATGATTTTATTAGTCACTCAACACGCCACAGACAGACGGGTGGGGCACTCAATGGAAGTGGCAGTGAGAGAGACGGGGTTGTTGCTTATGATTGAGTGTGCTTGTGAGTGTGCGTGTATTATTGTGTGTGTGCGTTTGCTGGTGTTAGTTCACGTTGAGAGCACAAGTGATTTGCCTGCAACTGCCTCGAAGAATACTCCGCTAACAATTTTGAAAGAACAAGCACATTAAGTATGAACGACTAGCAGATACCCTGAAATATAGCAATATATGTTCTACAAGTTTTTATGTGATTAGCCAAGATTGAACTGCATAATGGAGATCAAAGTCAAACACAGAACAGTTCGATAGATGCAAGATATATGTGAAGATGCGTACCATATATACAGATAGTGATAGTTTATCAAGCACACTTAGTACATTCCTTAACAAGTATGGCACTCTATTAAGCAATATCACTTTTATCAACCATTCCATTAACCACTTACAAATCGAGGCGTTTTAAGCTTGAAATGTCAACTATGTGAGCTTAAAGTAAACTCAAAAACTTTTGCTCAGCTTCAAATTCTCTGCTAAGCCATAAAGTATATCCCACTTAAGTAGAGACTATTCGAAAACCAACAGCAACTACAGTTAGACTTTTAGCAAATGCTTGTATGTGTGTAAATGCGTGTGTGCGTGCGTGCGTGTGTGCTTGTGTGTGTGCGTGAGCAGTCACTCAGCCGGTTCAGCAGGCCCATAAACAAAATACCCACATAAAGAGAGGAGTGTATGAAATATGCATTACGAGTTTCTACTTGGAGCACAAAATCACACACACATGTACACACACACACATGCACTTGACCCGGCGCATCAATTCAAATTGATCCAACACACCGACACTCACACCCACATACACACACACACATGTCCAGGCAGTACAAATTTAAAAGCCAAAACTATTTGAATTAAATAAAAGTTGAGACAACAAAAAAAAGATACAAGGGAAAACCCATTTGCATATGTCCGGTCATTTTGTGGCCATGTGCACACACACATACACTCACAGACACAGGAACATGCTGATATAAAATTGTCATTGTACAAATTATGAAATAGATTGAACTTTGCGGGAGCAGAGACTAGAAGATACCTCTTGAATACTAATACAGAACATAGAACATAGAACATAGAACATAGAACATAGAACATAGAACATAGAACATAGAACATAGAACATAGAACATAGAACATAGAACATAGAACATAGAACATAGAACATAGAACATAGAACATAGAACATAGAACATAGAACATAGAACATAGAACATAGAACATAGAACATAGAACATAGAACATAGAACATAGAACATAGAACATAGAACATAGAACATAGAACATAGAACATAGAACATAGAACATAGAACATAGAACATAGAACATAGAACATAGAACATAGAACATAGAACATAGAACATAGAACATAGAACATAGAACATAGAACATAGAACATAGAACATAGAACATAGAACATAGAACATAGAACATAGAACATAGAACATAGAACATAGAACATAGAACATAGAACATAGAACATAGAACATAGAACATAGAACATAGAACATAGAACATAGAACATAGAACATAGAACATAGAACATAGAACATAGAACATAGAACATAGAACATAGAACATAGAACATAGAACATAGAACATAGAACATAGAACATAGAACATAGAACATAGAACATAGAACATAGAACATAGAACATAGAACATAGAACATAGAACATAGAACATAGAACATAGAACATAGAACATAGAACATAGAACATAGAACATAGAACATAGAACATAGAACATAGAACATAGAACATAGAACATAGAACATAGAACATAGAACATAGAACATAGAACATAGAACATAGAACATAGAACATAGAACATAGAACATAGAACATAGAACATAGAACATAGAACATAGAACATAGAACATAGAACATAGAACATAGAACATAGAACATAGAACATAGAACATAGAACATAGAACATAGAACATAGAACATAGAACATAGAACATAGAACATAGAACATAGAACATAGAACATAGAACATAGAACATAGAACATAGAACATAGAACATAGAACATAGAACATAGAACATAGAACATAGAACATAGAACATAGAACATAGAACATAGAACATAGAACATAGAACATAGAACATAGAACATAGAACATAGAACATAGAACATAGAACATAGAACATAGAACATAGAACATAGAACATAGAACATAGAACATAGAACATAGAACATAGAACATAGAACATAGAACATAGAACATAGAACATAGAACATAGAACATAGAACATAGAACAACACTCACACAAATACAGAAATCTATTTACAGAAGCTGTTTCATGTCCAACTTTTCCCACACAGTTAAAAGTTTTCACTTAAATTTTTAATATGGTCGCCTTGGACTTTTGTTTAATTGTCATGGTTTAACCCAACCCCAAATACAATGCGGTCTCCACTCGGCACATGAAAACATATTCAAAACAAACTTAATACATTTTTATTTTGTTTTTGCCGTGTCGTTTGGTCCTACTGCAGCCCACAGCTGATTTCCTTAGAGACAAATTAGCTGACGGTTGACACCAAAAGTAGCCGCAAATGTTCAGCCTGCCTTTTTTATATTTCACTTTTTTTTATTTTTTGTGTTTTTGTCGAACATTAATAAAGTTGGCCGGGCGAACAGGTCTGATGTCGGCGCTGGGAAAAGCTTTGCATTTGTCTTTATTAAAGTGCCGAAGCAGAGCGAGGGGGTAAGTGATGGAGAGCAGTTCGGGGTGCAAAAGTAAAAGTGTCTAAGCGATGACTGCGATAATAGAGCCAAGTTCGGAAGACAAATGGGCTATATTTCGCTGGGTTATTGATAAACTATGTGGATAGGTGATCAAATTAAGTCTGACACAAGTCACTTAAAGGGTTTTATGGTCCACAAGAGTCTCGAGAGGAAGCTTCTGTTTTCGCCACTTTGCATTAAACTCAGTTAAAAAGTAAAAGAGACAGCTAGACAAACGGGACTCCAAAAGTTGCGACTTTAAAGCTGCCAGCGAAAAGTTTTCCGAATTTGTTTTCTCTTCAATTGAGCAATCTGTTTGACAACTCTTTTTCTGGCATATCTCTCTGCGTCAAACCCGCAACCCTCGTCCCGGCTGCGGCCTGTCAAATAAAATATTCAAATATGGTGCAAAATGATGCAAATTATTTGGAAAAAAAAAGATTTTTTCATAAATAAAGTTGCTTTTGTTTAAGCCAAAGCGGTTTAGTTGAACTCCCTCTGCAAAGACTAAAGATTTTCCAAATATGAGAAACAAAACGAGGACAATGAGAGTAAATTAGTTATACCTAAGGATTGTTTATGATTCTTGAGAAGTTTTCATTGAAAACGCTGAAGAAAGGCTACCTTCGGCATGCCGAAAGGTTTATACCCTTGCAGGTTCTTATCTTCTGCGATTGTTCGAATAATAGTTATATATAATGGTGCAGAATTGAATGGTATTGTGTATATTTAATATTACATATATCTTTCTATGATTGGCACTAATAATGTTAATTATTTCTAATATCAAAACTGGTCTTTATACAATAACCTTCTTTTGGCAGCTATATGTTATAGTGGTCCGATAGTGTTTGATTAAATTGTATATGCATATTATATATATATTTTCCTATGCAATTGTATAATTAAAGAGTTAATTTTAGCTTACCTTAGTCTAGTCTTCCGAATAGATAGTTTTCAAATGATATAGCCTGCCTACTGTTGTATTTATATAATGGTTCTATTTGCTGCTCAGCGTTCTGCACGCAGTCAAGTGCATTTGAGCCAGCATCGTTGCTTTTGTTTTATTGTTATTTGCCATGAAAGGAAAAGTAACTAAAGCATCCTCTCTTGTCCCCTCTCCCCCCTTTTTGGATCCGCAACATGCCTCAGGCAGTCGAGCAGGAAGCTTGTATGCTGCGCTGATTTAACGCTGCGTTCACTGGAAACACGTGGACGATCTGGCAAAGAGAAAAGCGAGCGCGAGAGCGCCACTAAATGCTTAATATTACTCCAGGTAATTGTTTGTTTTTTTAGTTAATGAAATTACCTGGCGAAATTCAACGGCAACGTACTGTCATTGTGTTGTATTGTCTTTATGTTGTTTCTGTGTGTATTCGAGTCGACGATATTCGAGTCGACAACTTGAAACTAAGACAGGTAAGCTGCCTCTCTTTTTCTCTCTCTCTCTCTCTCTCTCTCGCATCTCATATGCAGCTCATGTATGCAAAAGCGTCGCTGGGAATTGTGTGGGCGTGGCCAGTCATGTGTTCAACGCCCAGCGTGTCTCAAAGCTTAACATACGAAAATATTTAAAAACACCAACGAGCAGTAATGGCGACAGCAGCACACAAAAAAACAAAGCCAAAGCAAAGCGTCGACTGGGACCACTCGCAGATTGGGGCTCTGTGGCTGGCCGTATGGGATAGAGTTGTTGTTGTTGTTGTTGTTGAAGCCGTCGTTGTTCCTAGAACTGAGGGTCGTCTCACAGTTGCGTGGAAGACGATTTAATGCATATAAAATGATTTACACGCCGCTGGCCAAAAATAATACTCGAGCACGTTGGAAAAACTGCTAGCAAGAGGGCTGGGGAGGGCGAAGAAGGGCAAAGGAGGATGGTGGGTCTTGGGCAAGCAGCAGCAGGGAAATGCGTGCGGCCCTAAACGCACGCATATGGATGCAGTCGCACAGGTTGTCAACGAACCGAGAAACTGTTATCTGCGTGGTCTGTCCGGTTCTGTCCGGGTCTGTCCGGCTCTGTCCGTGTCTGTCGACGTCTGGTGTGGTCTGCAGTGCGATGTGTTTTTCTGCTTCGCTTGCATTTGCTTTTGGTTTCTTCCTCTGGGCGTCATATAATCAGCAAACGTTGCAGCGCTGAAAAGTATGCTACGCTTTTGCAGAGCTACCACCTCGCAGCTGCACCTCCCCCTCCATGGCACACAGTTGTGCCTCTAGACCAGCTCAGCTCAGCTCAGCTCAGCGTAGCGCTGCGCTGCGCAGTTGCCATCAAGCTAAAAATCTCTGATGATACGAAATCAACATAAACAACAGTCACAACAACAGCAGCAACAACAACAACAACAGCAGCAGCAACAGCAATAGCAATAGCAGCAACAACAACAGTCAGAGTAACAACAGCTTTGGGCTTAGGGGCGAATGCCTAGCACACAGTCTCTTCCTCGCTCTCCCTCTCTACTTGGTTCCACCTCAGAGCCCCCATCCACACTCCTTGCCCGGTTTTATGGCACAAAAGCAACTGCAAATAGGGTTAACAGCCAGTGCAATTTTCATATTACCCAGCAGCAGCTTCCAAAGAGTAGCTGCACCCCAGCTCTGACTACCCACTCCCTCTAGCTACCCCACTTGCTACCCCTCTTGAGTTGCTAGCTCAGCCCCTTCTCCCCTGCTCCTTTCGCCGTGCCTGTCCAGGCCAATGCTCCTACTTGCCACGTGTGTGTGTGTGTGCTGGCAATTGAGATACGACCTCGTGAGGAGTTCGTTGAACGGATTGCAGTTGGTTTTAAACAGCTGCCAAGAGATACATTTGTATAATGAATACACAAACACACACGCCTGCACTCACACACACACACACAGAGAGAGGGAGCAAGTGTGCGAGTGGGCCATGTACATGTGCAGATCTATCCATGTATTTGGGTAATTGTCGCACTAGAGCAACAGAGTACGATGACAGCAATCACCTGCCACCTTCTACTTGCCCGCTGGGCGACTCCTATATTAATGCAGATTTATCAACAGTTTAATAACAATCAAATCACAATTTATTTCCGCTTACGCACTGTTGCAGTGAATGAGAGGTGAAGATAACTGCAAGTTATATTTAAGTCAGCTTTAAAGTAATCCAAACTGCTTACAGTTCTTATAAAGAAGGAAAGTAATACAGAGAAAATGTAATAACTTCAAGTAAGTAGTTGTCGAGAAGTAACTTAAAGTCAATAGTAAAGAGCCGAGACACTCTAAGATTTAATATCTTAAGTCTCTTTTACACCCACCCAAGTTGCAGGCAACCCATTAAGCTTTGCCCATTCTTCTTCTGCAGCAAACATGCACAATGCAACATGATTTTAATCAGCTTACTGAAGGTAAACATTTTATTTTTTATGAAATCTTTGTGTTCTTGCATTCTCTCTCTCTCTCTCTATGTCTTCCTTTTGTCCATTTGCTGGCTTGCTTTTTGCACCGGCAGCAAAGAGCTCAAACGTCTCCAATCATGTGCGCAAAAGTCCCCGAACCCGCAAACCATTTTGCCTTCCATTGTCCTCCCGAAATGGCCAAATTAAGCTATGCCTAGTTGTCACTTCCGTCACAGCGAGAAGGAGCGAGAGCAAAACAAAGACAGCCAGAGTGAAAGGTAGAGCGGGAGAGAAAGAGATCGACAGACAGAGGGGAAGAGACGGAGATAGATTCCTATGCCGAGTGTTGTCTTCATTAATAACACAAAACGTTGCTTTGGCAAGCAGTGGCTGCATGGTAGGGAGACAGTGGTGGGGAGGGGGGTGTACGAAGGATGTTCTGGCTTTTGGTCCATTGCGAACGGAAATGCAGAATTGACAAAGCCAAAATGCTTTAAAGTCTTTTTGGCTGTGCAGCCAAGAAGCAAGATGTTCTGCATATGAGCGATGCCAGCTTAAAAGGCAGCCGCCAGTCGATGCTGCTCTTCATCTTTCCATTGTTGGTGCTGCTCTTGTAGTTGTTGTTGTTGCTGTTGCTGCTGCTGCTGCTGCACTTCCTTTTTTGCCCAAAAATGGCACAGAGATGCGAGCTGAGACCGTGCAGGCGAGAGCGAGACGGCATACGCCATTAAATCTCTTTAGAACTCAATTCTTATTCCCAACGCAATTTATACAACAAAACTTCACAAACACACACACACAATCACACACACATGCTCGCTAACAATGCTGCAAATTCACAGGCAAAAAAAAATAAACAAACAAACATGAAAACCCAACGCAAAAGTTACCAACTATAGAATACCCTGCAAAATATTTGACTTAAGGTATTAAATGAAATCAAAAGAAGAAAGAGAAAACTTATAATTCCGTAAATATTTTTAATATTATAATATATAAATATACAATACATATATATAATAATATATAAAACTTTATTTAATATTATTATTTTATCGATTTATCGAAAAATACTCTTTCTTTTGTGCAGTTTTGCGAATGAAATCTGATGGAAATTGCAAAGAACGCCCACAATAATTTGATAAAAATAGTTGCAAGCTTATCGATTATATGGATTGAGCTCTCTTGGCTTACTATCGATAACATTTAATTTTAGCTAACCAACGAATATCATTTCTGAGAAACGCCTTCAGGTATTTGCCATACCCAATAAGAATGAGAATCGGATACTGATTCTGAATCAGAATGAAATGAAAGCGAGCGGCGCAACTACAAAGCGCCGCTTGTTACCCTCTGTTTCTGTGTGTGTGTGTGTGTGTTTGCCTAGAATGTGTATGTAAGGATGTGTGTGTGCAACAACAAGAACTGCGGACTGAGAACTGGCGTGACATATGGAGCGGAATAGAAAATAAGCACACGTCAACTGCATAACACAAACACATTGAAAACACACGACGCGACAAAGCCGAAAAAAAGAGAATGACAGAAAGAGATAGAAATACAAAGAATGGGAAACACTGGGGTGAGGGTGAAGCAGGTAAAGAGAGAGAGAGAGAGAGAGAGAGAGAGAGAGAGAGAGAGTCGGTGGCCAGGCCAAAGACGCCGATACTGTCGGCGGAGGGGCGTGGCAATGTGGTAAGAGGCAAGCGGCGAGTGTATAAAAATGGTGCAAAGCCGTGGAACATATTTATATTTCAGACGCAGACAAACACATGTGTAAAAGATAACACGGAAAAAATAGTGAAGCATGGCAGCAGAAAAAAGGAGTGGGGGGGAAGTAAAGCAAAATGGTCACTAAGGCCAGCACAATATAACAGCAACAACAACAACAAAAGCATGAACAAAAATGAAATAAAGGTGAGATGCAGTGTATAATAGAAATAGAAAAGAACAGAAACGAGAACTCGGTCTCGTTTATGCCTCAAGTTCATGTGTTTATCGTAAGCAGATCAAGGATTTCAAATTGTGCATTTTTCATTTTCGATTAATTTTCATTTTGGACATTGTAATATGACATATGTATGTATATATTATATATATATATATATACATATAGTGCACAAATTTTCCATAAAATGGCTTGTAAAACAAAATTCTGGTATACTCTTCCTACCGTTCAAGAACATATACTATGTTATATATTATGTGAGACAAGCAAGCTACCCTAAATAGTAAGTAAGGGCACAGAACTAACTGTAGCATAAAGCATAGCACAAAGGCTAATATAAGCAGCCGGGAAGCGACTCGCAACGTCAAGCCAAACAACGGACAGCGAGAAAAGCAAATAACAATAACGAAAGGAGAGGAGGGAAGAGAAAGGGTGGGTAAGTTTATACTATAAAGATGATAACGGATAACGAATGAGCGCAGCTATAAAATCAATTAGAGATTTATATTTAATGCAGTCAGCGGAACTCGAGCGTCGAGTTTATTGTGCAGAAACAAAACTGAAATAAAACTGGGATTGGGAAACTCGCAGGTGTTCCATACATAAAACATAAACAGAACTTACGGCTTTAATCGTGGCTACTGTACTACATAAAGCGTATAATAAATATGAAATAAATAAATAAATATAAATATGTATCGAATAATTGGAAAAACTATTTATATTCAATTTTGAAACTACAATAAAACTACAAATCGAATTCAATAATAAGTTTTAACATTGAGAGGTTTCAAATTGTTCAAAATATATTGAAAGGCGTATGATATTTGGATGAGTTGAGAGTAAAGAGGAGATCTAGTAGGTCTCGATTATTAGATATCCTGCATTTGGCAACGTTGCGCGATTTCTGTTCGCTTTGCTGTGTAATTTCCAATCTCAAGCTCTCAAGAATATATAAAATTCCCAGTTGAAAGTATTTGGAAACTTGCCAAACCAAAGCAAGCGAAGCAATCGAGGTTCGAAGTGGAATCAATTCACATTTTGCTCGATACAAAGTTCTTTTCCCTGGCGCTTCCTTCTCATTCTTGTTGTCGTTCCTTCGTTCGTTCGTACGTTCGTTCTTCTTCTTGATTTTTTTCTGGTTTATTTTGCTTGCCGGTTATTATCGTTGTGCGGAGGGGGGCCAATGCGAGCTACCTGCCGAGCCGTGTTCGATGTCATTCAGAGCTGCCGTCAGTGGCAAGTGTGGGCGACCACCGGATGGCCTGTTGGTCAGGCTTGAGGTGGACCAGGAAAGAGAGACAGAGGGAGAGCGAGAGAGAGGTGGGGTGCAGTAGGTTGCTTGTCTATCAAATGCCATCGGTGCAGCATTGCTTTGGTATTTCCACAGCCACGCCCCGTGGTTCTTGCCCTCCTCCTTGTACTCCCTTTCAGCTGCGATGTGTTTGTTTTCTTTTTGCTTGGCTGCTTGTTTGCGTTGCTCTGCCTGGCGATGGCCTATCACTTGACCACCACCACCTGCCCGCCCCTTGTTCCCATCCTTTATGTCTGTCCCCTCCCCCTTCCGCTTCCCCTCCTTGTCCTTGTCGTTGTTGTTCTTGTGCTGTCTGGCGTCTGGCCGCCCTATTTATGTACATGTCGCATTGCATTGCATACTTGAAGGGGCAGCCAAATGATTATGCTCTCCTCAAATGTGACGTCACGAAAAAAAGATACGGGCAGCAGGAGCAGGAGCAGGCGAAATTGCAGTAGCATCAAAAGAACTTTGCAGACACCGTCGTTTATTAGAAAAAAAGACTCTTCTCCCGTCAGCAAATTGCGCTGGCATTTCTAATATAATAAGTCAAAGTTAAGTTATTATTTGCATCACAAAATGCTACCCAGGAAACTGTCTCGTGCTCGCTTTAAACTTACGCATTCAAGTGCTCATGATTTCTAAGATATAATTGAAAGAGTGCTGGCTACGATAGGATCTGCATTGAAGGGCCACTCGAGGCTCGCAGAGCAACCCTGATAAGGGGCAACTCAGGCCCTGCTTGTAAATATTATTTAAATATATTTTATCAAATGGTCGCTTGTTTGCCCTCTTCAAAAGATGCTAACAATACAGCGCATTCTATCTCTCTTGCTCTCTCTCCCGCTCTCTCTCTCTCTCTCTCTCTCTCTCTGTGGCACACATGCAGCGTGGAGGAGGCGCCCCAGAAACGCACAGGGCATTAAATTAATTGTGGGAATATCTCAAGGCGGCCTCGGCGAACTTCGCCTTTGTTGCCCGTCGTTTTCCTCGTTGTTGTTGTTGCTGTTGTTGTTTACATTTAAGCGGGGCAGCTGCGTCTGAGGCTCGTCAACATGATTAACGTTATATTATGAAAATGTGCGAGTGTGCCTGCTCCCGTGTGTGTGTGTGTGTGTCTGTGTGTGTGTGTGTTTAAAGGGGGAGTTAGTCTGCCTTGGTCTTGGGCTCAGTGTAGTTTATAAGCCTCAACTGGCGCCTCAGTTGCCTTGGCTCCAGTGCGTTTTTAAATGAGTGTGAGTATTTGCAATACCCTGTAAAGCAGACAATGGGGTGCATGCAACGTGTATATAGTTTTGTGAACAATTCGTAAGTTGGTCAAGCTTTAAGGAACCATTCCAAGCGTGTCTTAAAGTCTCTTAAAGAGCAAAACTATCGTTTAGAAGTGTAAATTGTTTTCTTAAACTGTTGATATACATTTCAATAATAATATACTGACAGAATAACATAATATTATTATAATATTACTACAAATTTGTTTAAAAACTGGCAAGCTATTTATATGAATAATAAACTATCGCACATCACAATTTTTTTGCTGGAAAATACTGCTGATAGGTGCATAGGTTATCTGTTTTAATAGCTGAAGTTAGTGTTGAAAACGATGTTTACGATGATGCATACGATATTTAAATGAATAATAAACTGTCGGTGTGACTATCATACATCACAGTTAGTTCCTGTCTAGCTCGTTAAAAAGGAGAACACTGCTGATAGTTGCATAGGTTATCTGTTATAATACGATGTCTCCGTTGAATACGATCTCTAAAATACACACGATGGTAATAGCAACAGTTTCGACTTAAGCTACCTGCATACAGGGTATGCAAGACAGTCGTGCAATGCCCGCTCCTGGCTTAATTTAACTTGTTTTTTATAATTAATTGACACATGTGCAGCAGCCTGCCACGCCCTTTGACGCCCTTGCGCCGCCGGCAGAGAGTTGCGTCCATCAACACTTGGCGCATCGCATTAACTGTTATTATTATTTATTATTTTCGCCGCGGTTCCTTTTTGTTGTTGGCATCGGCGGCTGCTGCTGCTGCTCCAGTTGTTGTTGATGTTGTTTTTGTTTTTCTGCTGATTTTTTGGGCTGCGCAAATAATTAAACTAAAGCGGCCTCGACGCAGGATGAGAGCGAGTGAGCCAGGGGACGGTGGAGAGGGGGAGTGGGGTCAGGATGAGGGACGGCGGTCGTCGTTGAGGGAATCGCCGCCAATTCATTTTGCCGCATTTTAAATGCTGAAAGTCATTTACAAAAAAGGGATCAAAAGGATATCAACAGCGTCGAGGCAAGGATGCATCAGCTGGGGAGTCGCCGCCAGGCTGTGCGTGTGTGTGCGAGTCTGCCTGTGTGTGTGTGTGCGTACGCTGAGAATTTATTGTTTTTGCCATTAGCGCAGCAAATGCGTCAGTCGAGAGCGACAGAGATAGCAATGAAATGAACGAGAGGGATAGAGGGCAAGAGGGCAACTCGCTTGAGTGCGAGCGAGACACCGCACGACGGAGACACACGCAGCGAACAACGCGTTGCGTGCGCCGTTAATGTGCGAATATTCATTAAGCACATTGCGGACCGCGACCCAGCCCACTGGGCCATGCCCCACCGCCCGAGCGCCTCCCACTTTGTTAATTGTAAACAAATGCCTAGTGAATAAGACACTTTAATCGGCTGAAATTAATGAAAATTAAAAAGGAAAACCCAAGCATTTTCCACATCTTGCTGTAATGCATGTGAGAAGGCAGAGAGAGTGTGAGAAACACACACAGAGAGAGAGAGAGAGAGAGAGAGAGAGAAAGAGACTGTACGATTACAAATTAATAAATTGAGTGTTATTAAAATAGATCACTGCTCATCAAAAGATGTAATAGGTTATGTGGAATTTACCTTAATCAGTTATAGGTTTTATCATTCTTTCCGATAAACGATTGTTGGTACTGAACAAATAATAAATAATTGCTAGAGGTCAACATTCCATTTTTTGTTCCACCTCTTATATTACGTCACATATTATATGTAGTTTCGTTAGTTCTATAGCCGATAAAATTTCACTTACTATCGATATTACTATTGGCAATACTGAAACATTACAATTATTATTTTTTTTTTTCTATATTTATTATATTTCTTAAGTGAAGAATCCGTACATCATAGTATTGTATCTTAACTTCACAGGGTGGAGAAATATTCTTAAGAATGTCCAAACACTATATAAAAATGAGTGAAGTAGGAACATAAGTGAAAAGATTTTACTGTTGTGAAATTGTCTTGGCAAAGCCTAGCCGTTTGAGTCGTCTCAGAGGTCGAGCGGGGATAAGACGTCTTGCAAGAAGACTGCTATGACTCAGTAATTTGTCACTGTATCGACTTGTGTGTCTCCCAATTTATGCCTCAACTGTGTGAAGTTTGAGGTCTGTATGGAGTGTGGAGTTACGTACATACCAGGGGCAGTTGGTTATTTGTCGTAGTGCGCGATTTTGCATCACCTGGATATGTTTATAATTAGATTTGGCTGCAATTCCCCAAATCTGGATCCCGTATAACCACATCGGCACGAATTACAATTATAACAATTGCTTTTATTATCGGCTAGCATTAGTACTGTCGCCTGTTTTATCATTGTATCTCGTATTATGGCAATTACTAGTAAACAAAATATATTCATCCTTTACCATTTAGCAAATTCTTTACTGTATACAATCTGTGGGCACTATAAATACTCTGGCAAATACTGATGACTAAACTATCACCATGACTATCGCTACTACTTTCTCTGTTACTATACAGACAGACATATCCTTAACCATTAATAGGTCTTAACCATATACCATCGCTGTTACCATCGCACATACTATCGCCAGCGAGTGTCATCAATAACTGGCCAATCTTAAAGCTGACAAAGAACTGTCGCACCCGCGGGTGGCCCCCGCCGCCAGGCGCTCATTAGCCACTTGCCCAATTGGTCGTTTGTCTGGCCATTAACCAGCCTCAGCCTCAGCTCCAGCCTCAGCTCCACCTGCAACGGTGCGAGGCTCCTTCGGTGCCTGCTGCTGCTGTTGCTGCTCGCGACTGACCCAAAACTTTTGCCACTTACCGCGCATTGTTGTCGTTTTTAAAATCGACACATTGCCCTGGTCGAGGCTGGAAAGTCTCAGCTGGCTGGCACTGGTGCCATGCCTCCTTGTACGCCTCCATCTCTGGCTACCCGTGTGGGCTACTACGGCAATTAAACAGCGGGCGGTCTGGGAGCGTGACAAGGTGACCAACAACCATCGAAGTTCGTTGCCGGCGACAATCAATTTACCTGGCGGCAAATGGGCAAAGCTCACGAAGAGAACGATGGGGAGGGGAAGGAGAGGTAAGAGCAGGAGGCACCCGATACGGCGCCATCTGATAAATGAGAAAAGTTTTAATGCCCGGCGCTCAGGTCGGCTCATTGGCATTTTTACGATGTCCGCGTGGGCGCAGGACAAATAGGCAACAAATGAGACGAGCTCAGTATGCTTAATAGAAAAGCGCAGTGCATGTAAGATGAGTCAGAGCTGGGGGCAACACGTCGACGAGGGGGGGTATGGGGAGTGGACGCTGCCCGTTGGCCGAGTGGGGCACTTAAAACTTTTTAGCATGCAACCGCGGACGTTGCAGCTGCAAACTTTTCGGGGGCCGCAAACAGGACTCGGGTCCGGCAGCCGTCGACGGACGTGAACATGGGACATGGACGTCGCTCTGCAATTAAATGCACTGCGTGAGGCAACAGCTTTTGTGGGAATAGGGGGTGCCGGGGAAGAGGCAGAAAGCCGAGGCAGCCTGACTGGTTGTCTGGTAACTGGTTGACTGACTAGACAGATACCCCAGCACGAAGAATATACTGTGGATTCAGAGAAGGGCGAAGGAAGCAAATGGAGGAATGTTGAAGACATGAATGTGCTCCTATACATATATAATATTTGTTGATTTAAATTGGGATCATATTAGCATAAGTGATAATACAATACAATATATGAATGAGAAATATATATTTTCCATAGACATTACTTTAAAACTTTCAAGTCTAGTTGATTTCAATGCAAACGTTCATACGATGCGGTCATAAAGAACTCAATAGATATTAACTCTAAAATATATAGAAATCTGTTCCATCCCGGTCATTATCATCTCCACCAGAAACAACAACTCGCACACAATACAACAAAAATAGAGGAAGGAAGACAAAAAATGAAGGGGAGCTACCCAAAGAGTGCGCGCAGTATGTGTTGGGTAACCCTTGAAAACTATGGCGGTGTCGACTTTTGACCGCCACTGCAATTTTTGGTGACCAGCGAAATGAGCAGGGCGACGGTGTAGGGTGCAGGCGGAAGGGTGCTGGGGAGCTACACAAAAGCGTGGCAAAAAACGTGAGCGAAACTTTTTGCCGGGATGGCTCCGGTTGGTTTTTTTTTGGGGGCTGCGTTGGTTTTTCGGGTTTTGTTGCAGCGCCTCCGCCTCCGCCTCCGCCTCCGGTTTGTGTCTCTGCTCGCGGCGACGGCAACAAATTTCAATAAATTACAGTTACATTTGCCAAAGTCAGCGTCGCGTCGCATCGCATCGCGTCGGGGTCGTCCCCGGGTCGTTCTGCTCGCTTAATGGCAACGCCGTCAGCGCTTGCAGCGGCACACACGGCGCTCTCCTTGCACCCCCCTCTTCTTCTTCGTCCCCTGCTCCTGCTCGCCGACTGCATAATTCAATTTGTGTTAAAGTTTTGTGAGTGCGTGGCACTCGCGTCCTGCTCCTGATACCGCTCCTGCTCCTCGGCGTCGCCGTCGCCGTGGCCAACGGCACTCGTAATGCGGCACATAATTCAAACCGAATCCCAGTGGGTGCTGCAGCAGGCTTCCCAGTCCGTGGTCCACAAGGGTCGCCAGACGCGCGCTGTGATTGCGATTTTGCCGGTGATTGTGGCATTATATGAGATGCCGAAACTTAATAGTTTATCTGCTGGGTCGAAGGGGTGTAGGGTACAGTTTACCGACGCTATAACAACAGCTATATGTTTAAATGATCGTTATATCGCTGAAGCGGTCGGTTGTGCTAGAGTTTACAAATTTAAATCTCAACTTTCAACATATTCTCACTCTCATATGGCGTCAGTTAACGAAAACAGATGTAACGTTATGTTATGCAAGTGTCATATGAAGGACCAGTTATACTAGAATAATATGGCAACATATGGTAACATGTATGACCAGAATTATACGAGACATATTGTATGACTTCGTGTACCTGCATATGTATGTTCAGACTTATATGGCAACACAATAAGATGTGTAATCACATTTCGATATGTATGTTAATAAGACAACTGTAGATATGTTCCATATTGTCACATGTCTGACAACATTAACTACTTGTCATATTTGCATATGACTCTTACCTATGTTTGTTCCATACTGTCATATGTCTGGCATATTTAAGAGACAGTTTATAGCATCAACTATAAAATTTCAAGTTATAGCAATATGATTGAAGTAGTCCTACGTGTCATATGTCAACATATAATGTGCCATATTTTGCTTTGGCAAAAATTTATATTATATTTATTTATAATATATGTCACATACCCCTGCAACATTTGTCTGACATCTGGCAACTCTCAGCTACCTGAAACTGTTTATTATAAGAAGAATAACGTAATTAAGGCAGCCCAGTTGAGTCGAGTGTTTTTGCAATGGCCGATCTGCCACATTGGCTGAATATTTGTGCGAGTACTCGTGAGTGCTGCAAGTGAATAAATGGAGGCAGCTACGGCGTAACGCGTGTGCTAGCCATAAATAACGACCGAAGCTGCTCTCTTCCAGCTCGGCAGCAACAACAACTCGAAACGTTGGAGCTGATTACGGAGCCAGCACCAGACCAAGGCAAGGCGTGGCGGGGGAGGCAAATGACGGTGAGAGAAGAACGAAACTAACAATTTTGTGGGCTGACTGTGACGATGTAGCCGATTTTACGCTACATTTGCCGCACGATTGTCGCTGCGAGAGGGAAAGAGGGAGAGAGAGAGACACAAAGCAGGGACTAGAGACAGCGGATGAGGAAGTGGAAACTAGAGCAGCCATCGCTGCTGCCAGACATTGTCTGACCAGGGTCCGTTTGTTGTTGCCCATATTACATACTTGAGTGCACTTATTTATTTGCCTCTATGTCAACCTGCATACGTGTGTGTGTGTGTGAGTGCCATTTTTCTATTTTGCGATTTCAATTTGTCTATTGTACGGCACGGAGAACAGACAAATGACTCCAGGCTGGAGATACCGCCGCGCCAGACCAAAAGGGCGAAAGGCCGCTCAGGCGCTGTGTGGCTGGGGGGGCGGGGCAGGGCCAGTGAACACGGACTCCGAGGGATGCCCGGCTCCTGTTCTTGATTAACCTATTATGATCATTTGATTGCTCGATTTAATTTGCCATCGTTTTTTTTCTGTGCTCCGCTCCGCCTTCGTCTTTCTCTACTTTTGCATCCCCCCGAGAAAAGGAAAGCCAAGTTTCAAGCCAATGGGGTAGGCAGGGAGGGCAGAGGGGACGGTAGTCGAAGTTATTTTTTATTTTTACTTTTTCCCCCATTGATTCTTTGCGAAATTGAATTTCTTTGATGACTTTTTGGCCTGCACAATGTCCGTCTCCGCCAGCGTCCCCGCCTCGCATTGCAGGACGATGGAGAAGACGGCCGACAACAATTGACCCTAAATTCATTTTCATTATAAGCTTTGACCCCTTACCGCATCCGCATCCCCGCCCAACCTTGCCCGTTGACCCCTTGTGGCTCGGGCTTTATTTTTTTGGGGTCATTTAAATTTTTCGAATTAATTTCTGTTTTTATTGTTGTCATTTGTAATTCTTGTTCCCTAATATGATTTCGTCTTGTTCTGCCCGCCCCGTTAGCCTTTTTATTTGATTTTATTAGCACGCTCAGGGGGCGCGGCAACTGATGCATACAATTATAGTAGAGCGTGCTTCGGCAATGACCCCCGCCCCCCATACGAAGTGCGAGCTGGAGAAAGAGGAGTTTCAGTCGAAATTGTTTGATTTTTATTTTGCAGCTCAAAAAATAAATCAAAAGCTGATTAAGTGCCATTTTTCGCGCATAAATAAATTAAATTTAAATTTGAATTATTGAACAGCAGCAACAACAGCAGCAAAACAATAACCGCAGGGCAGTGAGATGGGATTGAAAAGTTGCCGAAATCGAGTAAGCTCTACTTCAAATAAATGAAATTCAAATGAATTGCAGCTATGACAGAATAAAGTTAAATAATAAAAAGAATATAACATCAATATTAATACTAATATATGATATATTAGTAAACACGAGTATTTCGCTAACGCAAGGTCAAAAATTAGCTAAATACTCATATCGCATGAATAGGTCCTTCAGCCATTTAAATTTGATTAAAATATTTATAACACTGTTAAGTTACATGTTGTTATGTTAAGTCTTATGTTAACTTTGAGCCTAGTCGATAGACCATCGTAAGTTTATTTAGTTAACGATAACTTTGTGGATATGCCTATCGATAGAAGAGTGTTGAATAACGCTGAATAAGCGGGATAACGTCCTAACTACAAATAATAAAGTATTATCTCCAGAGTATATACATATATATGTTATATATATACCATAAATATTAATTCTTATATTAAATATTTGTCATTATGTTAGGAAATCCGATATTTATTTTAGGGTAATTGTTTGGGCTATTTTTGTAGATACTCTAACTTTCAGCTTATTTCATGCCTAACCTGCTGTAATTCCCACCCCGCACCACAACTCATCGATGCACCCTCGCCCAATTTGCAATCATTGCCGTTAGCCACGGCAGCAACTGCAACTACAACTGCAACTGTTGTAGTTGTTGTTGTTGCTGTTGTTTATGTAGTGGTAGCCAGGGCCATAGCTGTAGCTGTAGCTATAGCTGCAGGCATAACCGTAAGCCGCATCAGGGCTATTGGAGGCGTGGTGTTTGTGGGCATTGTAGTCATGCCAATTTTTGTTGCCAATGGGCATTTCAATCGACTGTTCAACGCGGCGTATGCTTATCAAATTAACGAATTACGCGCCTCGCAATGCCAATGACATTTCCCGTATGCGGTTGCAATAAATGATAATCGCGCCGAACGGCCGAAAGTGCCACCCACTTAACACTCACTCTCATCCACACACACACACACTCGCACACACACATGCGCTGCGGCAGCGTTGACCAAAAGTCGTAAATTCCGTCGGTTGCCGCAGAAAAACAGGCAAGCAGAGCGCGGCAGAGGCGAAGGCAGAGGCGGAGGCAGTGGCGGAGGCAGCGAAAAGCGACGGGCTGCAGCGCAACAATGCAAACAATGCCACAAATGCACAAAATACGCCCGGTCCGTGACCAGAATCTGCCACCCACAATCGCAATCCCGGCCGACACTATGACGAGCCGGTCGAGTTGGCAATGAGAGGAGTGTGGGGAGAGTGGGGAAGGGGTACAGGGCGTCGGGACGCCATTCGACATAATTAAAAGCGCGCGCCGTTTACGCAATTAATGAACTCTCGCCAAATTAGGCTGCGGCAGCGCGACAAGCAAATGGCCACGACCAGCCACGAGTCAGAGTCATAGCCAGAGCCAGCGGTGTAGCTGGAGCATGTGGATGAGCAGGACAAGCGAACGACGTTCCTGGATGTCCCCTCAATGACCGCCTGCGCTGCGGTTGCGGTTACTCCACATCCAGCGCATCCCACATCAATGGATGTGTCCATGGCGGGTGGGGGTCGACCGGGATATGGCGGGAAGGGCGTGGCGTGTGCGCGCGCTGGTGCAGGCGGAACGCGGCAACGACGACGCTGCACAAAAACCGCCGCTTTTGCCGCATTGCAGGGCCTTTGTTGCCAACGGCCAGACGACAGCCGCATTAATGGTCGCCATTAAAACAAGGGCCAGCGCCAGCAGCACCTCCTCCCTCCCACATGCTGCGCTGCCTGCCTCTGCCTGTTCTAGCTGCACCTAAGCATTGGCTTATGCCGGGCACACTATGCTGTCCACGTGACCAGCTCAAATTGCCATCGAAATGGACAATTGAAGCACACAACTGTAGGGCAGAAGGGTGTCAAGGGGTACCAGTGCTAATTATGAATGATAACGCATCAAATTACGTCAAGCCGACACTATAAAGGCTCCTAAAGCTCAACTTGACTGCGATTCCTACTGCTCAAATTGGGTTGGTATACCATAGTTACGTTTTGTAATAAAAACAAGTGAGAGAGCCACAGTCGATTGTGCTCGACTATGATATACCCGCTCTACCCCCCGCTAACGCTTTAGAAACCACTAAGCCCATTAAAATTATTTCCTATATAACTTACATGCTAATTATCAGTTCGCACCCAAGTTTGTATACCCGCTAGACATAACTTTGTGTATATAACAGGCAGAAGAAGGCGTGGCAGACCCCACAAACTATATATATATTCAGAATCAGCATCAACAGCCGAGGCGCCATGTTCTACTGTCCGTCGGTCCGTTGAAAACTTAGATCTCAGATCTCATTATTATTATTGCCTTTCCTTCCGCCCATGCGAATCGATAAGAACCGAGTTCAAAGTGTAACTTTATTACAGGACAGTTCATTTTTGGTAAACACAATAACCATTAATGTCAAAATGATATCTGAAATCATAGTTGATATCGGATAATTAACACAGAAGTTATTTAAGAAATCATTTTTAAAGTTACTGATTTCCAAACTACTCCCTAAAGTATGCAACACAGAAAACGCTAAGTCCAGTTCACTCAACTGTAGCTTTTGTGCTTGTTAGAAATTATTTGGATGGTGATATCCTCTTGGTGCAATCCAAATATGATCTATCATTAAAATAACTATCGCAATTTTATTTTATAGATTTGCGGAGGCGGAAGGAGCATGACCACATTGTTAAACAAGTTCTTAAAGTCTCTGAAATAAAAACCCATACCCATCATGTTCTCTGACAATCCTTTGTCCTTATGAAACGTAAGAGAAAGAGAAAATATAAGTGATGATTTGCGAAACGAAAAAAAGAAAAAAAAGTAATGCTCGCCCCCGGGTGGACTCGAACCACCAACCTTTCGGTTAACAGCCGAACGCGCTAACCAATTGCGCCACGGAGGCTGTTGAATTCACACGGAATAGAGGCTGAACACAAAAGCATAAATAGCTTCATTTAATTTTATAATTGAACTAATTTAACTCTATAAAGTAACGTGACGGATAGACAGACTGGTTTTAGCTCGACTGTTGAGGGTGATTAAGAATATATATGTAAATACTACAATACAATAAAATACCCTTCGATCATTGCAGTAACGGATTTAATAATAATAATAAAGTTTAGTTAAGTAGTTGTGCTAAATATCTAAGAGATCTGTGCCAAACCCTGAAGAAGCACCTTTTGAGTTTTATCTCTCACTCTCTTGCTCTTCAATTCCAGCAGTTGTGGCTGTACACAATCCAATCCACTTCGCCCAACCGCAAAGTTTCATTAAAATCGGACCATATTGATGACAAACCGTGCGCATTCCACAGAGTTGTATGCATTACTCTTCCCGCATCAACCAAAGTTATGCAGAGAGTGAGAAAAGTATCCCCCTCCCCCCACACACCACTCCACATGGTTACCATAATAGACAACTTAAAATGCCGTCGCTGCCGCCGCTTTACACGCAATTCAATAATTTGTGGTCAATGTCATCAATGTAATTACAGTTTGCCACCCACACCCACAGCCCACCACATACTCGCACTCATCCCTCCCGCCACCCACAACCAACCCCAAAACCGACCGAATAAAAAGTGACCATTCCTTGCTGCTTTTGTTGCCATTTTGCCAGTGTTTATTTTCGCTTATTTTGTTGTGTAGTGCAATTTCTTTTCATTCAATATCAATTCGCTTCTCTTGCGCACAAACTTTACTTACAATTACATTTTACGATCTGCTTCTACCTCTCGTCTTCTTCTCTTCCTATCTCTATTACAGACTACAAGCGAGGAAAAACGTACTTAAAAACAAAAAAAAAATATATGTATATATGGGGTATTATGTATACATGTACATAGTTGGTATAAATTTACAGCATCTCCATGGATTTCCATGTGCCATCTGCCACTAGGAGCGTGGAATGCCTTATCTAGGTGTATATGTTCTAAAACATGCGATTAACAACAGCCGAACGGGAAACAATCGTACAGCGAGAAGTTGCCCAAAGACTTCCGACTTAAAATAAAATTAATAAATAAGGAGAGGGCCGCAAATAATAATAATAATAAAAAAAAAAAGAATAATATAAAGTATGTTTGTGTGTTTGTGTGTGTGTAGCAATTTAAATATGTTTATATCAATAGTTTAGGACGAGGCGGCCTATTGCCCGATCTCGAAATGCCACATTGGTTCCTCAGTTTCCTTTTCTAATTGTCCTTCTTCTCGCTAGCCGTGGGAGTTTCAACTGGCGACGACTTCTCCTCAGTCGCTGCTGCTGTGGTTGCTGTTGAGTTTGCTGCTGTTGTTGTTGGCGTCGGCGTCGCAACAGGCGCGGCGACTGGCGCTGGGGTTGGCGTTACCGTGGGCTGCTGCTGTTGTGAGCTACTAGAAATGTCCAAGTCACTGGCGCTGTTCTGTAAGCAAACACGAAGGAAAGATGACATATAGAAGTGAGTATCGTATATGCTTTGATCCATAACTTATAAATACTTATGTATATATATAGAATATTGAAAAACCGATTGACTCTTCTATCAAAGGACACCATTCTCTAATGTTTTCTACAATTCTAGTTCCTTATTATCGTACTCACCTTCATCTCCTGGCGCAGCTTCATGGACTTGCCCATGCTCTGCAGGCGATAGCGTTCCTTGGCACGCTCGCGTATCTTCTCCGGCACCACCCACAGCGTGGTGGCCATGTTGCCCACAAAGAGCAACAGGAACAGGCCGCACATAACCGGAACATGCCACGGTGCATCCGGTGGCGAATAGGCAAGTTTGAAGAGAGTCCAGGCATTGTAGGCCTGGAATGCATAGCCAATGAAAAGAAAGGGCAGCAAAAAGCTCAACCCTCGCCACATCCACGAATGAAAGCCCTCAATGGTTATGTCCATGTTATGACGCTCGCCCAGCGCTTTGAGCCGATACAGCAATCCCTTTTGATAGCCGAACTGCAAATATTGTACAATACCTGAAGAAAAGAGAGAGACGAGTGGGAAACGCAGTGTTTAATAGAGTACATTTAGTTAGAGGAGGTGGTGACTCTGTTGCACTTACTAATGTAGACATTAAAGTACATGAACTGCAGTCGGAAGAGTTGCCAGTGCTCGCCCTGGGGCCATACCAGAAGCACGCCAGCTGCCACAGTCGAGATGAAGTGATGGGCACGCCACCAGCCCTTGATGCGGGATCCGTTCACCTTCAGTATCGACTCGCGTATGGTCAGCGTACAGTAGTACCAGACCAGTAGGAATATGAAGGCCAGTTCCAGAGCTCTGCACGAGGTGCACAATCGATAAGTTAGGCATGACAACAGGGGCGGAAGGAAGTGAAAGGAAGGGATTTGGGGACTACCCGCACTCACCTGTAGTTAAATATCAAATTGAAGAACGCCATTATCAGTCCAATTACGTTGAGTATTAATTTAAACTTTTCATAGTCATCTTTGTAGCGAACTTTGTCGTTTCTGTTCAGAATTGAGACGTTCACGTCGCCCAGAATAATCTATGATGGGAAAAGAGAGGGAGAAAGAGAGCCGCATCAGCACGAGTACAAGCACGAGAGCAAAGTGGAAAATGGGAAAGATGAAATTCAAATTGGACAACTCGAGTCAAAGTTAATTCAACGTGAACTTAAATGACAGCACGCCAGGGCAAAAGAAAGAAAAGTAACTTTAAATGCAATCCGACCCCGCCCCCCTTTTACCTGCAAGTAACGACCAGACTTTGCTGGCAGCGACTGTTCAATCTCATGCAGTTGCGCCTTCCGCTTCAGCGACATCTTCTGCAGATCGTCGAGTTTCTCCTTCTCGGCAGGCACCACCGGTTGCGGAAATCTGTAATTAAACAAGCCAATCAGAAATTGAAATTGAGTTTTGTGTGGTCTATATATCATACGTATTTCAATATAGCATTTAGATTTGATTTAGATTCATTTCAATATAGTTTAATATAATTAATTTTAATATAATTTTAATTAAGTTGAATTCACGTTTTGTTCTCCCGAGAGAAAACTATTTTCCTTTAACCTTGTAGACTATCGTATTAATATATGGTATGGCATATGGTATATTTAATATATAGTAGTGGGTTGCCTCAATTATTTACACATGGAATATATTCATTAATAAAGCTGCTTCTTGAACGTTCATCTCAACAACATCTTGACATTCGCAAATGTTTTCCGATGCCACATTAGGCTAGCGAATTTCCCATTTACAATTGAAATTTGCACTTAATTTTTTGTTGTCGTTAACAAGTGTTGTTTCTTTAGCCGTTAATCGTTTCATAATTATAAGACATCTGTTAATTAAACAGCTGTAAAAGTGCTTGCCGTTAAAGGTCAAATTGAACAGCAAACACAGAAACTAATACATGGTAAAGTATGAAAGAAAAACACGTAGAGTTTAGTGGAATATCTTCCATTTGCTAAACTCAATTCCCCGATCATTAGCTGCTTCGTTGCATAACACGCTGCACCATCTCTCTCGTTTAGCTCTCCTTCTCGACCTCCCTCTACCCAATTCGAGCAAGTTTTCGCGAAGGTCTCTATAAAATCAATTTTACACACGGCCCACGGTTATTTTCAATTTTGCCCACGTCAAAGTTCAATTTAGACATAATTGATAGTTATCTATGGTACATACATATATATTATATGTATGCATGTATAATCTTTATATATCTTTGCATGAGCGTGTGTGTGTGTCTGTGTGTGTGTGTATTATACATTCTGATAGGGCTTCTATCGTACAATATGTTTTTGTTTCTATTCACTCGCATTTTATCAATCGCGCTTGCATAATTCATGTTTTTATTTTTAAACATTCAATAAAAGATACGACAAACAGTTTTGCTGATAAGCAACAGACGACAAAATACTTTTTTTTTTTTCCATTGGCCTTTGGCTTCGCCGACAAGAAAATGCGAATTACTAAGCTCATCTAACAGGAAAGTACTCGAACGTGCTCGTTCCGATAACGTCAAAATGGCATAACATATAAATAACCTATAAATTTAGGTTTGCCTGTACCCATAAAAAAGACAAAAACAAAAAAAGACAAACAAAAAACAACAAAAAACTGTTATGAAACATTTTCATGGAAACGACCGATGTGGGGAAGTTAATCGCTAAAATCAAAACCAGCGTAATTAAAGAGACGCAAAGATGATTAGGCAATACACTTGGAGGAAACAGAGTCTACCCTAAATGCCCTTTATTATTATTATTTATTGTTAGTTAAACAATGAATTTTCAAAAATATTTCCGATTTTCGGATATTTTCAGACTGTGTGTATATTTGCATAGTTTTGATAAATTCGTTCGCTAAAAATAGTTCCCTTCTTTCTTTTTATTATATTGTTTTGAATACCCTCTAGCTGTATGTGAATGGATGTTTTATACAGTTTTGCAAATGGAAAATTTATACGTGTTAAGAAGATTGCACGCCATGATAACTAATGTATTTGCACCTGTGTAGATCTTTGCTTCTATAAGAGTTGAAACCAGCAAATTTGGCATGCAGATATCGAAGTACTTAACAAAGTTGAGAATCAAAGGTTGAAATGGCTTTGATTTGCAAGACGAATGAAGTTTCAGTACCATTAGGAACGAGAGAGAGAGAAAGACACGTGCTGCCCAGAGAGTAAATGATATCTAGCGATTCTATCGATAGATTGATTCATTTTTTATTATCATTCCTATATTGAAGAGCATCTGCTTGCCGTGCAAGCTCTTTCAAAGTCGCGCCTGTCTGTTTGTGGTCATTAAGGGGCCACTTAAGGCGGGTTTTGCAATGTTTGTTTTGTTGTTGTTGTTTTTGTTGCTGTTGCTGTTGCCGTTGATTGTTTATGCACATTGCACACCTTTAGCTCACGCAAAGTGATACATGACTGTGAGTATAGCATGTATGTACGTATGTTAAGTATGTGTTTGTGTACGCGATTCATTAAAGCAATTAAGCAAAACTTAAACAAAGGCAACACTAGTAAACAATAATAAGAAGAACTACAACAAAAACAATTGTATCCATCAGCTGGAAACGATTTGCATTCGAATCTTAATTCCAATAAAATTCATTTTTTAGAAAATAAGAAACGCACACTGCTTTTTTTCAATAACTTTTTTTAAAATCCAAACGAATGTTCATATTCGACTTGACTGTGAGTGTGTTTGTTTATGTTTGCATGACTTACGCGCAAAGCAAATCTGGCAGCAGCTGAGCGCAAGGCCGGCAAAAAACAGACACAGATAAAGCAACAAATAGAAGAAGAGCAGGGGGGAATAGAGAAATAGTGAAGCAGACGAGGGAAGTAAGCGTAATCCGCGCGACTAAAAACGCGCTGTCAGCCCCATCTGAATACTCAGACATTTGCATACATACACAGACACAGATACACGCACACACACATGCACACACACACATAAATAATTGTAGCGCCAGCAGCAGCTCCACTACAACTGCAGCAGCAGCAGCAATAGTGCGAGCGAAGCAACAACAGTTTGCCCTTGCCTAGTTGGCCGCACAGTGGTTCGCAGCTGCTTAGTATGCGCTCAATTCTCTTAGCATTAACTATGCAGAGTGAGTCAAGGGTGAATGCACTCACTCGCCGGATGCAAAGTTATTCGTGAATACTAATGCAGTATTCAAAGTGAGTTGAGTAAATCGAAATCAACTTTAAATGGGCAAGGAATTTAATTAGATATTTAGTGTTTCCGTGTATAAAAAAAATGTTGCATAAATATCTTGCAGAATTTGTACATTATCTAAAGTTCAAAATTATGAATTACAAGAAATTTAAGTTGTATTAATTTCATTTACCGGTACACCTATTATAGTGGCCAGTTCATTTTGATTTTTTATCGTGCCTTGAAAATGGTGGTAATGCATATCGGCAACATACCGTTTGGATACAAATATTTTCAAAAATATATTAATTACATGACAGTTTTGTATTAAATGTAAACCAAAAACGTTTTAAGTTTTCATATTTTCAAATAGTTTCAGTGTGTTTTGCCAAAAATATAACTACTTCCTTCTCCTATTTATTGATATCTGCAAAATATCTCATTTATATTTTTTCAAAGAAATTTGGTTTTTTTATTTTCTTTTGAAAACAATTGATTTTATTAAAAAACTGAATGATCCAATGAGAAGTAATATTTATTTGAATAAAATACGTTTAAGTTTTTATACTACACATATTTGAAAAAATGGGGGAATTACATTTATTTTCCTTCTTAAAACTCCTTCGATCGATCCAAATTTGAAAAAAAGAAGTGTATTTTTTTTTAAATTTTTCTAAAAAGCAACAAAATAATCATGCAAATCGGAGTTGTTGCCATGTAAAGGGCTAAGACTTTTAAGCTCTGATACAAATGGAAAATACCAACTTAAACACCTATTAATTTGTAAAATTATCAAACATTTATTGGGTGACTCTGAATCAACGTGCAACGTTGCGACATACTGAAACGTAAACAAAGCTAGAAACCAGTTTTGGCTTTGGTTGAGCTCAGTCAAATTCGAGTGTTGTGCAATGGGATGGCACCACTGTCGCACAGCTGGTCATTCATCGAGTTTTGTTTATATTTTCTTCTCTTTTTTTGTTTTTATTTTTTTTTTTTTTTACATTTGTTTGCTTGGCAATTTCGCTCGTTTAGTTTACGCTTCATGCAACAGCACAGGGTCAAGGGCAGCTGGTCAGTTCAGCGATGCCACAGAGTTGCAGCAGAGAGAGAGGAGTGATGTAAGAGGAGTGGAGAAGGCTCTTGGCGGCCAAAGGTTCGCCTTCAATTACAAAATAAACAGTTTATGACATCGACATCGACATCGACGTTGAGCCAATAAACACGCCCAACTCAGCTGAGGAGTCAAGCCGAGTCGTGGAACAAAGTCTACGTGCGTTTGGGTTTTATCACAAGGTTTTATCAGAAGAAACACTGTTGTAAAATAAAATAAGAGCCGCCCAATAGCAACAGCTACAGCAACAGCTGTTTAGGTACAAGAGAACAACGACAACAACAGCTGAAGATAAACTCACAGCTGTTGTGAGGCTAGTTGGCAATTGCCCGGTGAGCTTTGAGTTCCAAAGCGTTGGCGATAAGGCGAACTTCCTGACTAATTACCCTGCGACATGTGTTTCATCCACCGTTCACTGATAGCAACCGCGCCGTCCATAGGTTTGACTGTGCGTGTGCTTGTGCGTGTACGGGTGTCCGATTAGAATACCTGTATGTAGTACCTGGGTTTGCAACGCTAATTGATGGAGATCAAATTCCAATTGAATATAGAACCGTTCCAAAGGGGTTGCTTGTGTCTAGCGATGGCAGTGGGACACGAAAATAAGCGTGTAATGTTTTTTAATGTTCATTGTAAATACATATGTATAATGGTCAGAATTATTATTGACTTTTTACTGTTCGACAAGCGTTAAATCGAATCAAAACAGATAGTCCTAATTTGATGGCATGACAAGGCGTATTTTGCTTACGCTACGTGTCACGCGCTCGTCTCTAGCCACAAAGTGCAAAAGAGATTTGTAAAAAGGGTTGCTTGATTGTTTCGATTTACATATGTATGTATGTATTTCTGAGTGTACGGTAAGTTATTGTACTCACTGTCGCAACGAGGCCGTTATTTGATTCATGCGATACCGCTGATGTTTGATCTCGTTGAAGCATTTCTGCTGATGACTGTACAGCTGTTCCAGCAGCTCGATGTACCGTCTGTTGCATGTCTGCAAGGAGAACAAGGGGGAGATGAGGTCGATTAGCAGCTGCGTCGCGGCAAGTGACAACGGCATTATAGAGAAACTCACCTCAAGTTCGGTGTATTCTTTGTTCAGTTCATTCCATTCATTGCGCAGCGCCTCGATGTCCATTTTGTTGTTGTTATTGTGCTGCTTCTTCTGCGTCTTCCTCTTCTCCTTGAATTCGCTTTACACGTTGTTGCCTGCGCTGCGCTGCCTTCTGCTCTGCTATATGCAACAGCTGTTTTGAGGTTAGGGTCTGCGCGATGCCTCTGGCCGCGGGGGGTGGGTAGACTGATGCCGGGTAAAGGGCAGACGCCGGCTATTGTGGGGCTGCCGCCTGCGTTGGCAGCTAAATATTTTGGTGAAAAATCAATTGGCTGCAACAGCGACACGACACAAGAACACACACACGCACAGGCACGCACACACAGACGCCGACACTGACACTGGGGGCAGACAATGCGACGCGATTTCAATATATATCAAGAATGTGTGTCTATATCTTTTGCTTAATATCAACTGCCCACGCCGAGGGGGGGAACAAGTTGCGATTGCTTGAGTTGCTGCTTTTCTTGGCGCTTCTTCTTTTGCTGCTTTTTGAGGTACGTGCGGCTGCCGCTTGATTTGATGTTTTTTCTATTGGCGCTGCTTTGTTGTGTTGTTTTGTTTAAAAATAAATTTGAGTGGAGCAGCGACGCTTACGCCGTACGCAAACTAAAACAGTACTAAACTGAACCGACACGGCACACACAGAATAGAGCAGAGACTTTTCCAATTGCCCGCGCGCGCGACAGAGGCAGAAGCAGCTGACAGCGGACACACTGGATGAGTGTGTGGCGGTAGGCCGCGGTTGTTAATTTTAACTACTTGAGACTTAGTTTGGCGACGGCGGAGATTAGATTAAAATTAAACACACAGACACGAGCACAACAAACGGCCAGGCAGCAGTACCAGCAGCGACGCACGCAGTTGACGTCGTCGTCGTCACCAAACAAAATATATGTGCGCGAATTAACCAACAACAAAACAATGCGAGAGCGAAAACCAAAAGCACCGTCGCTTGTTGCGTCGTCACAGCGCAGAGTGAGAGTCTATAGTTGTACTGCTCTGTAACATGGGTTAGCCGGTTGGTGCAGCAGCTTTATTTCGCTCGCACTTAGAGCAGCTGCTTTGCAAAGCGTGGCGGTGCGTGGTGAGTTTGTATGCTCTGGTGAATTTAACGAAGGGCGCGCAATTCAAATGTGCGCAATCATATGCAAGACTTGCACAGAGATTTCTACTGAGTGGTGTGTGGTAAACGTGTTTAATATAAAATGCCAAACCGACTAACAGTTAATGTAGTTTTGATTAGCATTCTTTTTTTGGCTTATTTGCTAACAATATATAACACGAATGATAAAAAAAAAACTTTATATTCATAGTGTGTAGATGCATATGTGTATATGAGTGTGTGTGTGTGTGTGTGTCTGTGTGTGGGGACATTAACTATTCCTTGCGCCTGGCACGCAGTCGTAGCGCCAAGTAGGCAAATCCTCGAAAGCTAACAATCAGCAGAACCAGCCCCGCATAGTCGAGTGGGAGATCTGCCACAGAGAAGTTCAGCGTCTCCAATATGACCTTTCCAGAACCTGGGCACGTGGTGTTCGAAGAGGTGCACGTGATCTCTCCCGGCTCCACGTCGGCCCACTGATTGATCAGCAGACCCTCGTTGGCATAGCGGAACCAGGACAGATACGACAGCCACTTCAGATAGACGGGCACAGATCCCGAGTTGAGAAAGAAGCCGCCGAAGAGTAAGAACGGAATAATGACCGGAGGACCCACCGATAGGGCCATCGAGGTGGACGAGCTGGCGCAGGAAATAAGGTAGCCGAACGAGGTGGACACATTTGCCACCAGGGTGACCAGTGCGAGGGCGTTGAAGAAGTGATCCACTCCGGCGCGCAGACCAATCATCGGATACGCAATGGCCGTGAATACAAAAGGAACCGTGAGAAAAAGCGGCAACTCCGCTATGGTCTTGCCCAGAAAGTAGGTGTCACAACGATAAAGGCGACTTCGAGCTTCCCTCATAAACACAGGCAACTCAGAGGTGAAAACCTGCGGGAAATGAGGGAGAAGGAAAGCAGTGAAAGGCGAAAAGGAACCCAAGACGGAGTAGACTCACGTTGATGGTGGCGAACACATTCTGAAAGGTCATGTTGGTCAGGAAGAGAAAGATGGCTCCGTTGATGTTCATTACGCCCACCTGCGTTAGCTGTTGCCCCAGAAAGATGAGTCCAATGAGCACAGCCACCATCTGCAAACAGGGGGGAAGAGTGTGAGGAAATTGTAGAGAAATACCCCCAAATCCGTCCATACATACCGTTGTTTGAATGAGTCGCACTTTCACCAGCAGCGGCTCCTTGAGCACCGACAGCCAGGAGCGCCAGAGCACCGCACGGAACTGCATGAACCAGGTGGCCTTGTACGTGTAACCGTTCTCGGGTTGCTCCAGTGCCTGCGTCTGCGCTTTGGCGGCCAGCAGCTGCTCCATGTCGCGTGCCACTTTGCTTATCGCAAAGCTGTCGCAAATCTTGCCGATGCGTTCACGGGACTCCACCTCGCGGCCGGGCACAATGGCCAGCACCTGCACATAGAAGTCCGCCGGATTGTAGTTCGTCGGGCATTGGGCGCCCACACTGCGAATGGGGGAAAATGGGATTAACATGAAGGCGACACTTCCCTTTGCCCCACTTTACTCACTACGAAAAGAAATCCACTGCCTCGCTGGGTGTGCCTAGAAATGCCACACGACCCTCAGCAATGAGGAGTATCTTGTCGAAGAGCTCGAACAACTCCGACGATGGCTGATGTATGGTCAGAATGACAGTCTTGCCCTTCTGCGAGAGCTTCTTGAGCACCTGCACGACACTGTGTGCCGTAAAGGAGTCCAGACCCGAGGTGGGCTCATCGCAGATGAGCAGGGGCGGATCGGTGAGTGCCTCCGAGGCGAAAGCAAGTCGCTTCCGCTCGCCACCCGACAGACCCTTGACACGTCCGGGCACACCGATGATCGTGTGCTGGCACTTGCTCAGCGACAGCTCCTGGATGACCTGATCGACCCGAGCCACACGCTGGCGATAGGTCAGCTGGCGCGGCATGCGCACCATGGCCTGGAAGATGAGATGCTCGCGTGCCGTCAGCGAGCCGATGAACAGATCATCCTGCTGCACATAGGCACAGCGTGCCTGCATCTCCCTTGGCATCCACGGGGTGCCCGTTCAGCAGGCGCACGCTCGACGGGGAGACCTGCACGCCCTGTGGCGAGCGGAAGGCCAGGGCATTCAGCAGCGTTGTCTTGCCAGCGCCAGAGCTGCCCATCACAGCGAGCAGTTCCCCGGGGTAGGCCACGCCACAAACTGAAGTTGAAGGGAAGCTGTTAGAGGAGTGGGAAACTTTGATCTGGAGAGGGACTTGCTTACCGTTCTTGAGGAGATGCTTGCGCGGTGCCGGAATATGCCGTTCATTGCAGAAGATGCCACGCGTGCGGTTGACCAGCTGGCGCCAATTGGAGCCTGGCTGATGCACTGCACCGAAGATGTCTACATTGTGCCAGGCGTAGGTCAGAGTCTCGGGTAACTCCGTCGGGCTGAGTGTGCCGTAGTTCTTGCTCTGGCCAAAGCTTTGGCTCATGCAGCTCTGCGCTGTGGCCGTCGTTGCTGGCGCGTGCTCGGCCTGCTGCGTGGAAGGAAGGAGGGGAGAACGAGTAAGAGAGTGTGTGTGTGAGAGAGAGAGAGAGAGAGAGAGAGAGAGGGTGGAGTGAGGGGTGAGGGGGTTTCGAAACTTTTCAATTTCAGGCAAATCGCCAGCACTCGCTGCCATAAAAAAGGTCGACGACGCGTAAATCTTTTCGCCGTGCTAATCCCGGCGCCTACTTACGACCATTTCGACAGCGTCAGGGGTCCCGGGACGGGGTGGGGCGGGACTGCTTAAGTTTTCATAAAAATGCCGCGCGGCTGCAAGGGACCGCGACACCAAGGCTGGACGATTTAAAATGTGCAAATTAGGGTGGCCATAAGCCGCAGACGGCACGGCGAGTCGAGTCGAGGCAGACGCAGGCGGCCGTGTTGCCACTTCGTAAGACAATTGCCCCGGCGTAAATGTAAATCGCCGGATTCGGATTGCGACTCTGTTTGGGTTTGCGCCCAACGCCAAGAGCCAAGAGGCAGGGAGCCCTGAGGGGAAAACTTGCTGGTGTGAGGGCTTTGGGTTCGAGATTGGGGTCCCTTCATTTGAAGGTGACTCGTCTTCGAGTGGACTGATTCAGTTTGTGTGCCCCAGTGAGTCTCTTAGTGTCGAGTGATTGAGCAATTGCGCAACTCGTAGCTTGCTCAGCACACTGTGCAAACTGGGACCCGATATTGATCTGATCTTGTTGACAAGCTGTCAGCTCGATCTAACCTCAAATCTCAGGGGGGGGACATTATAGGGTCAATAGAAACGTACATGAGACACCCTTGGGGAATCAGTGGAAGGTACACATGCTGAGAATTATTGAGCTCGTGAACTTCAAAGATAATTTTTGGCAGAAACGATTATGTTCAAGTTAAGGTCCTTATAAAAATAAGGAAGACCAGGAACTGAACTATCCTCTTTTCTGTGTCTGTAGTATTAGATATATGGCTACAATTTTGTTATACCCTTGCAGAGGGTATTTTAATTTTGGCCAGGAGTTTGCAATGAAATCTCCGACCCCATAAAGTATATGTATTCTGAATCAGCATCACCAGGGGATCGATCTAGCCATGACTATCTTTATGAAACTTGGTACACATGCTTCTAATTGCTGCACGCTGTAAATAAATCGGAACGAGCCTAACAAAGTTAGGCAGAATATTGAACATAAACAATACTATTCAATTCTGCAATATTATTAAAGTTTGGCTTGAAATCGACAGATATTATATTATCATTATGAAATGATTCCAATAACATTTGCAGTGCTTTATTTATTATTTATTGATTTGTTATTATTTTGCTATTTCACATTTAATATTTTAAATCTTTAATCCAGCAACTCTTTACATTGTATCTTCATATTTCATAACGTGATTCCCGACACAACTTTCCCAACTTTCGCAACTTTTTCCATTTTCCCTCACGCTTTATCGAGTTACTTTTCTTCGCAAACTTGCACTAATTATTTTATTCGTCTCCCTTTCGCACATCATCAGCATAATAGTGGTTTCCCTCTTTATAAACATACACCAGTATTCTGGCAAGATTTCTGAGGGGACACTAGCGACATCTGGTGGCCAAGGACGCTCTTTTCTGTGGCTGGTCAGAGTTTTATTATAAGTTATTCAAAAATGACAGGCAAAGTAAAAAGTACAAAAAATTAAATAAATATAAAATGTAAAATACAAGCCAAGGTAAACAGAAAGAGAGCAAGGTGAGGGGACAAGAGACACGCAGATAACACAGCAACACACACTTAAGAAACGTCAAAGAAGATATGAACAACAACGAAGGAAGAGAGGCAGGGGAAAGGGGAGTCGGATGGCGAACACAGCGCAGGCAAATAAATACAGGAAAAACTTTTTAATAACATTTTTCGGCCTCATTTGTTGTGAAAACAATTTCGCTTGGGCCGTGTGGACCGCACGGTACCGCAGCGTCGTGCAGCGTCCTCTAGTTGGCTACTCTCTCCTCCACCGCCCCCTTCCCCTCTTGTCGCACCACCTACAGCGTCTGCCACATGTAACGGATATTAAATTTTTCGCGTTTACCTCGACATCTCCAATTTCTCCGGCCAAATTGAAATGCAGCAGACAGGAAGAAGCAGATGAGAAAAAAAGAGTGGTTGAGAGAGAGAGAGAAAGATAGAGAGAGAAAGATAGAGAGAGAGAGAGAGAGAGAGAGAGAGAGAGAGAGAGAGAGAGAGAGAGAGAGAGAGAGAGAGAGAGCAGGAGGACGACAGATAATCGGACAGGAGTCGAACTGGCCGTATTAATAACCCACGCGACATTTTCTGCATCGGGTGTGCTCAATCTTCGTGCAATTTCTCAAAATTCGCGACTTTCACTGCAGTGGCTTCTGCTTTATTCTTGTGACTACTATATATATATTATAAAGATTGCCTCAGATATAAACTTAAGTATTGCACCGTATCAGCGGCCCCGACAGCGCCTTAGGCCCTTAGAAACCCCTGTAGTGGTTGGGAGAAGCTAGGACAATTAAGTGAGAGACAGAGAGAGAGAGCGAGGAAGAGTGAAGTAGAGCCCAAGACAACCACAATGGACATTGTTGGCACACAGCTCGGGTTTCGGTATCTGGAAGCCCCATGTATGGGTCAATTGTGCCGAAGGTTGCCCCAGTCAAGCTGCTACAATGAACAGGATCAATTTCTGAGAATCTACGGTTAAACGTTCCAATTTCCATTCATGCAAAATACAACTGATACTCTGCCAAAGCAAATGCCCCCAAATTCCGTTAAGCTCTAAGAGTAAAAGGGATGGCGACATTACTTCCTATTATTTCTGAGAATAGGCTTCGCGTTGAACGAACTTAAGGCGCACTTTATGAAAGATTTCATGAATGATAAAAGATACGAGTATATGAGTATTATCAACTTGTAGTAATCTATGAGATTGCGTGGATTAAGATAAGCCAGAAGGTGAATAGAAAGCGGGACAGAGAGAAAGAACGAACAAAATAGAGAGAGATCTGTCTCTGCCCCAGTAGAATAATATGTAATGCAGCTCTCTATGAATCATTAGAGAATTAATCTCTATACTTCTTGTGCGTAAGTATTTCAGTATAGCAGTTAAATTTCCGAGGCTCTTTCTGCTGCTGCCTGAAATATGTGGTAACATGCCCCATTAGAATAGAATGTCGAGTCGAGTAAAGTAAACAGAGAGCGAGTGGAGGGCAGGTAAACTGATATATCCTCATATACACACGCATATATACATACGTGTGTGTTTGTGAGTGGGCAGTCACATAATGACCCAGATAAGCGCAGATTATATATGTATACAGCATCAATAAAGCGACAGACAGAGAAACGAAAAACGCGTAGCAGAAGCAGGCAAGACAATAACGATGAGTAAACAAGCATAAAACATGCGTTGAGATATAGATACGCGACTTAAGCTACAGATACAAATACGTAGATACGTAGATACTACGCAGCTAGATAGCAATATACAAGCTGAAAACGATGTGTTATGCGACACCGACTCTGACTTGCTGCACTTGCCATGGACTCAAGCGCCCACAGCTCCCCCCTTCTGCATCCTCTCTCCGTGCTATGAGGCTATCAATCTTCATATAGCAAAATCCAGTTGAATTTATTATCAAGCTTAAGATACAACTCAACTAGCTGCGAATTGGTTGTTAAACTGGGTGTCAACTGTGAGTTAGAGTAGGGTAGAAAGACACTATAACTTTGAATATAGAAGATGTATGTAAATGCATTGATTATAGATATAAGATGAATAAGAAGAGAAGATACTGATAAATTGATTGTAGACATACGATAATTAAGAAGAGAAGGTGTAGATATAGATTGATAGATTGTAGACAAGAAGGAGAGAAGATATAGATAAAGAGATTTTATATTTATTATTTAATAAATAAGATAAATAAGAAGAGAAGACATATATAAAACATAGACTGTATGTATAAAATAAGTAAAAGGAGGTCACCGAAATGAGTTAAAACACACTATGAAACTTCTATCTCTGGCATGATGCCACAAAGTGATCCAATGGAAACCTCATGGGGTCAGTATTCTTAATAGACCTCATTGTTGTTAACTGGGCTAGTGGTGCAAATATTTCGAACAGAACCCGACACTGTTCGGATCGAAGTATGCAGTATGCTGTATGCTCGACTGCGCCTCAATCGTCGATCGTCGTTCGTCGATCGTCGTGGGATCATTGTTCTATAGTTGCTTAGCGAGTTGTGCACTCCGATTACATAGATTGCAACATTTGGCTCGCATAATGCGCCCCACTGTCTGTCGGTGTACGTCTCTCAGGGGCTGTGTGTGTGTGTGTGTGTGTTTGTGTTAGATCATTTCTACAGTTACAACGCGTCTGTTTCATGTTCAAAACTTGCATTTCGGGCTGATGCAATGCGGTTGAGGTCGCCAAGGGTTGCACAGTATTAAGCAGTGTGTAGAGGAGGGGGGTACAGTGGGGGAGGGGAGGTGGCTCTGCTTGCTTTGCGGTCGCGTCGCCAAATACTTCAAATATCGTTTTGGGTTCTCACGCTGTCGCCTGTAAGTATGCTGCGGTTTTTACTCTACTCACTTCGTGCAGCTGCTCCGCCGAGGGATGCTTGCTGGCACCGCCGCCGCGTATCAGGAGCTCCTGATCTTCCTGGCCCATCTTGCTGCCGAGACGAAGACACTGACTAACCGACTAACAAACACACACACACACCCACGTACGCACACACACACAAACTCACGGAAAGGAATTCGTGTCGAACTTTTCGCAGAATTTGTTTGTCGAAATTTTTCGTTCGCTTTTATTTTTTGCTTTTTTTTTATAATTTTCTGTTTTTGAACTTTTGATGAATTTCAATTCTTTTGTTTTTCTTTCGGTTTTCTTTCGCTACTTCGTGACGAACGCGCTGACAAAACGCAACTGGCGCTGCTGCCCGACTGAGCCGCGGCCATTGACGCTGACGTTGGCAGTGGCGGCAGCTGCGGCGGCGCTGCCGTTGGCGACGCCTCGCTTTGCTTGCGGTGCGCGGCTGATGAGTGAAATTTGATGAGTGCAAGAGATTAAAAGCAGCAACAACAATAAGAGCTGAAGGAAGAAGAGGAAGAGGAGGAGCAGCTAGAGAAAGCAGCAACAACAAAAAAAAATTGCTGCGTCTATTTGCATGCGCTGATTAGAGAGCACTCTGCTCAGCGCTAGTTCTCTTCTCTCTCTCTCTCTCTCCCTCGCCTTCGCTCTTATTCTCGCTTATCAGTTTGCTTTTTACCTTTGTTTGTTTTGCTGCTGTTCTTCCAGTGCTTCTTCCAACGGATTCTTCACGGAGTCTTCACGCAGTTGCCTCCTGCTATCGTTCTTCTTTGTCATCTAAAAGATCTCCAACTCCCAGTTCTTATATCGATGGCAATAATAGTGTTGACTATGTTGCAGACATCGATTGACAGTTTGCTTTGGTCAAAAACGATAATATATCTATATTGTATAACAAGAAAAGGAAATATAATTTTAAAGGCAAGCTAATTTTTTATAAGTATCGACAGTCGAGTCTGTCCGTATGAAATCCTAAATCTCAGAGACTCTAATAGCCAGGGCTACCAAAGTTAGTGTCAACATGTATTAATTATAATTTGATTTTGCACGCAGATCAAATTTGTTTTAGAATTCGACCACACCCCCTTCCACCCCTGTAAATCGATACAAACCAAATACCAAGTATACCCAATCCAGGAGAATTCAGGTTGGGTATCACAATAAATATCAACGCCCAAATAAGATCTGAAAATAATGTTGCGATCGGGTAATTAACATAGAAGTTATCTAAGAAATACATTTAAGTAGTGCGCAACAGAAAATAGGCTCGACTGTGGCTTTCGTGCTTGTTTTTTGTATGCATACACCCCTTTTAAATGATAACAATATTATCTATTATCATTTCATTTTCTGGACTTAAGTTTGAAATGAATTTATTTTAATAAAGAAATGTATAATTATCTATTGCTTTATTTACTTGTTATTTGTAATTATTCATTGATTTATATCGCTGCAAATATGTCATATATAATTGCACTTCTTGTATTAATTGTAGGGTATTTATCAGTCGCATTTTCCTATTGCACACTCTCGTCTCTTGTCAATAGTTTTCTTTGGCTGCGATCTGAGCTCTGCGTGCTTATCTCATTTTGTGGGCAGTTGCCACGCCCACAATGTACGGCTGAACGTACATAGAGTCTTTTGTTGTTGTGTCTTTTGTTGCTTTTGCCGTTTGCTGCTGCTGCTGCTGGCACTGTTGCTGCTGCTGAGGCACCTCTAGGGCTTCTGGCTTTGATCGGCGAACTGCGCTGCAAGTCTGAGTTGAACTCAAAGCGAAGTCGACTTTCACGCAAAGCGACTCGAGCGCTTTAAAGTGTCGCACATTTGGTGCAAGTGGCATGTGGTGCGTGCTGCTGTTGCAGCTACAGCTGCTGCTGCTCCGGGGCAGAGTAGTAAATCCGTCTTGAACTTTCGCTAAGCCGCGCCAGGCCAGACCCGGGACAGACCCAGGATAGAGACAGGTGCGGGGCAGGGCAGCCCCAGTCGGATGCCATCATTTACTCACTCAAATGCTATAAACTTTTTACACTTAACAATTTATTGTCACTCTGCTGCCGCCGACGCCGACGCTGGCTGCGTCTCGTTTGTGCCCTGCAAGTTGCAGAGGGAGAAAAGTGCGGAAAAAAGTGCAAAGAAGTAAGTCGAGCAAAAACGTAGAAAGTTTCGCTAACACGCTTTTACACTCTCTCCGACGCACACACACACACAGCTGCATACACACATACAACCGTACACACACACACACACCCATACACACACAGGTAGCGCTTTAGCCAAACGGCCATTGACACTTGGAATCAAGTTGGGCGAGTTGTTTGCAGTTCACTTTGTTGGTGCCTGACTGAAGCAGAAAACACACCCCCCACACCCGCCACTCCCCCACCATGCATACCTCTGCTCAGCCTGCACCCGCACCTCTTCCCTCTGCAACACCCCGTTGCCGTGACACTCTCCTCACCCTGCCATCATTCGTCTCCGCGCGTTAACCCATGCAAATTATTGACGCGGACAGTGGCTTCAATAAATCTGTGAGTGTGCGTGTGTGAACAGCAAAGAGGGGGAGGTAAAGGGGAGGGCAGCAAGGTGAGAAGGGGTGTACACGGGGCTGGCGTTGTGTGGCAACTTTTGCTATGCCTGCGCCTCGTGCTAACTTTATGCCAAGCGCCACGCTAATCAGGCAGCTTTCTAGTTCATTGCATTGAACGAGCGCCCGCCATGCCACGCCCACATGCCGAGCCTGCCTACCGTCTACTCCCCTCTATTCCCTTCTTCAGTTTGGCCCGCCCTGCTCTGCGCCTCGTCCGTCAAGCAGCCACTCAACTGGCTGTAATTGCCAAGTAAATCAGTGCTGCCACTTGCCATGCCCGAAAAGTATGTTCTCTAAGGGGTAAAGGGAAGGGGGAAGTAGGCGGAGGAGCGGAATTGGTTTTGGAGTTTGGGTTGGGGTGAAGAAGGGGTGTAGAAGAAGGAAGTGGGGTTCGGAACTTCGCTTGTGCTAAACTTTTGAGAAGTTTTAAAGAGGAATGCTTCATGGGCTAGATTCATAGTTAGTTAGTTAGTTGCCAACGAGGGACGAGGTAAGGTGAGGGGGGAGGTGATCAAAAAGTTTAAAGGGGTTACCCAGGCAAAAGAGGAAGAAAGGAAGGGGGAGTCGCGGCGCGTAGCTCGTTGGGTTAATGTCGGTTGTCTGTGCAGCATAGAAACGCGTACTTCAATTGGTCTTGGGCAACGCACATAATTCATGCTTGGAAACGCGAGGTAAGCCCAGGGAGCGGGCGGATGGAGCAGGGGGGCAATTGAAGCGGGAGAACATACATACATATCTACCATAGGCTCAGCTAAGTAGCTGTTCATTAAGGGACTATATCTACATATAAGTAGATAAGAGTATTTTAGTAATGGAAAGCCTTTTGAAATCACTGCCACATATAATAGAGGGTATGCTGATCATTATTGATGTATGTATGTACATATGTACATAGGTAACATATACAGCAACCTAGAATGCTTGACGTTTACTAAGAGATGAGGAAGGTGAAGAACGATTGGAACAGTTCTTGCTTTAAATCTTATTGATGTAATCAATTTTATCCTTTTCCTGCCACACACTTAAGCTAACCCTTCAAGTCAACGCTCTCCTTAGTTCAACACAATTTCAGGCATCTGCTTGCAGTATTTGAATTGCCCAAGCTGCTTTAAAGAGGCTACACCCACTGCCACCGCACAGTGGGAACTCCTTCAATGGTTTGCTGCGCTGCGTAAATTGTATTTTGTGTATGAAGTGAACAAGTGCGGAGAACAGTCGCTATCACTTTCGGCAGGCTCATCTTTTAGAAGAAGAAGGTAAAGGGAAAGGGGAAGAGAAAGGTAAAGGGAAAGGGGAAGGTAAAGGGGCAGGGGCAGGGGAAAGGGAATATGCATAAAATGGTTGTCATCAAATTGTTGATGAATTTTCCAACGCATAATAAGCTTGCTTTCCTCTTCGATTGTTTGTCGTCAGTGCAAAGGGTTGTCACAGGGGTTTGCTGGAAGGAGGGAGGGTGGGAGGAAGGGAGGTAGGGAAAAGGGGTAAAGTTAACTGGTTAACCAGTTGTATGCGTGCTTCGTCGACTGCAATAAAACCCAATGGCAGCGGCATATTTTTCTATTAAAGCGCATCAGGCGAATGTTCCATCTCGGTGATAAGATAGACAACGAGATGGCTGGCAGGAGAATGAGAGGGCTACGGCAAGGGCAAGGAAGAGCGGGGAGCGGGGGGAGGAGGGGAGTGGGTTGCAAGTAACATGGAGAATCGCCTACGAGTTTGCCGCTTACAGCACGCGCGCGTCTCATAAAAACGTATCAAAACATCCGCTGGGAGTAATAAAAATTTTGCACTTTGCTCCGCCCGCACGATGCAAGCCAAAGGCAACTTTTGTCTTCGGCAGCCTCGGCAGACGCGGCGTATGTGTAATCTAATAAAATGTGCTGTTTATGTGGCAACAGGCTCGCATACAGTACCACTACCATTGGGGGGTGGTGGTGGTTATGGAGGGGTGTTAGCCAGAGCCATGGCTGCTAGTTAGCCGCAACTAGCTTCCAAGTGTCTTGCGCCTTCAGTTGCGCAACAGTTGCGCTGCTTTATGACTGCCCCGGCGGCCGCATTGTGGCAGCCATAATGCGGCACACGCCTCCAACGGCAGTCGAACGGCAGCTGCCAGCCGGCAACAGCCAGAGGAGCCGGCAGGCCAAGTTAACTGCAACTTATGTACCGCCACGTCATGTGAATGCGAATGCGATGGCGAAGAAGGCAGGGAGCCACGCCAGGATTGAAGATCTTTTCAAAATCTGTTTGCACCTCTGGGAGAAGAGACTGCACGAAAGCGCGGAAGAATTGAGAATTGAGTTCATAAACAAACGAACAAACATCTTTATACCCTTGCAGAGAGTATATTCATTTTGGCCATGAGTTGGCAACGCACCTTAGGAGACATCTCCGACCCCATTAAGTATATGTATTCTGCATCAGCATCACAGAGGGATCGATCTAGCCATGTCTACCTTGATGAAACTTGACACACATTGCTGTACACTGTAAATAAGTTGGAACCAGGCGGATCAGACCGATATATCGTATAGCTGCCATACAAACTATCGGCCGATTATTGTTATTTGTCCAGATATTGCAACCAAATTTACTACATCAGACTTATTAAATATATATTATTAATTGCATATATAATTTCATCAAAATCGGATCACTATTACATATAGCTGCCATGGGAACAATCGGCCGAAATTAAGGTTTTTGTATAAAGACCAGTTCTGATTTTAGACATAACTGAACTTGCCAGTGCCAATCAAATTGAGACACAATATTGAACATAAACAATACTTTTCAATTCTGCACCATTATATATAACTATTATCGGAACAATCGGAGGATATGAGAATTTGTTAAAATTTGTTTCTTTTTATAGTTGGTTATATTACTGTAGTAAATTTGTTGTATAACTTTTTAAATAACTCTTTTATTTTCATCTTTATTTTACCACAAAATGAGATGCCAGACGAATGAATCTGATAATTTGTAAAAAAGTTAAGAATGCCGAAAATGAAAATCAAATTAAAAATATTCCAACCAATTGTATATGCTTTGTTTACCGCAAATAAAAGTCAAGTGTAGTTTGCACTGCATTAAGTGGAAACTGTGCCGCGCAGAGCACACCTTTGGAATACCCTGTAAAAGGAATGAATAACAGTTCTCGCATAATAAATTTAATTTAATTGTAATTAATTTTTACTTTGCTACTTTGTTTATCTCTTTCTCTCCCTCTTCCCTCTGTCACACATTTTGTTTCTCCCCCTCTCTTTCACAGCGAGCAGTGCAGGGTATTAAAAACAACATTCCAATGCTATTGATGAAGATTATCGGAATTAAGTCGGGCAGCTTAAGTGAAATTCACGAGCGCTATGAGGGAATACGACTGAATGAACGCATTTGCGCATCGTTTTCCATGTCACAGCTTTTCTTTATTGCTGTAAATTATTTACATGATTATTACAGCGGGCATGGGCACGGGCAGAGACTCGGCCATGGATACGGGGAGTGGGCGTGGCAGCTCGAGAGATTGCGGCAGATTTGTAATTAAAAATGCATTTAATTCATCAAAATGGGATACGAGTTGTCACACGACATAAGCCATAATAAGCAAGACAAAGCAGTCGCCCCTCCCTCCCTCACTTTGCCCATCTCTCCCTATACCTACCTCCCTTCCCCCCTCCCTCCCTTCCTTTCGCTCTGTCGGTTCTAATTGGGATTGGAAATAAAATAATTAAATTGCATTACAAAATAAGTGAATATGCATATGAAAGGCGAGTTGAACTGAACTGAAAATGCGCTGCTAATTAGCAAACTGACAGCGTACACAAAGTGACAAGACGGCCGGGAGGCGGAGGCGGACGAGCTGGAGGAGGCTGGTTGGAAAAATAAAGCATACGCACCGTTAGACAAGCCAATGAATTATGCAAAATAGCAAACGACAATGAGCCAAATGAAAGTTATCGCACAGCCAAGCCAGGCTGAAAATCGCTTTTGTTATTACATTTTTTAACATTTGACGGGACTCCCCCTTGTTACCTCCCCTACCATCCTACTCCCGTCACACTGCCCCCTCCTGGTGCAACACGTGATTGTTTGAAGCCCTTTCTGGGCACTAATATGCCAGCTAATTTGTTATTCATGTGATTTAAGCGCGTCAAAGAAGATTAATGACTAAAGCAAACTAAAGCAGAAGATAAAAGTGACAAGAGAGGGAAGAAACGAAGAGAGAGAGAGGCGAGAAAAATTACAAAAAGGCGGGAGAAATTGAAGCAAAGCGACAGGCGGCGCCTTACATAAAACCCAGGGCACTGTGTCGGAGGGATCAGGCTCAGTCTTGGGCCAATAAAGTCCCAACAACAACAGCTGCAAAACGGGCCGAGCAACCCGAGCCAAGGTGCCGTCTGGAAATAGAAAGGAAAAATTGAAAATAAACCTGGACAAAGGATGAAAAAAAGTCACGACTTGACTGCGAGACTACAAAGGCAGCAACAATAATTGCAGCAGGTGGGGCTGGTTGCCAGGGGGTGCAAAGGGATGGGCAGCCAAGGCAGCTAAGGCAGCTGCCGAGCCGCTAAAAGCTAATTAGAGCGCCTTGGCGCTTGCCCAGTAAAGCTGCAAAAGCTGCTTTACTATCGGTTTAACTATCGTTTGACAATTGTGATAGGATTAAAGATTTGATCTATGTTTGGAGACTGCTTTAAAGCAATGAGAATCCAATCGACGAAGTTGAAACTCTTCAACACTTGAGCGAAAAGATAATTTGACTGACAATACTATCTGTTAAACTTTCGTTTTACAGTTTAATTGACAGTTTGATTAAGTTTAAAATGTTTATACATTGCTTAGACAGTGCTTAGACAGTTAAGGCAACGATAACTAAATGTATAAAACTCGAACTCTTCGATAGTTGGCAAAACTATCGTTAAAGGACTACAGACTCTTGCAGAGCATTGCGCTGGGGGAGGTGAATCATACCACACCCAGTAGAAAGGTTCTCCTTACGGTTTCCACTGCCACATCCTCCCACACCCGCATGCACACCCACACATGTTTTCGTTGTATCTTAATCTTATGCAATTTGCATAATTTGCCGTTGTTGCTTGTGTTGCCACATCACGCCCTTCTCTCGCCGTGTGTTGTCCACGTGGGGCGTGGCCAGCCCCCATGCGGTCACTGTACATACACAGACGCACACACCCACGCCCGTGGCAAGTCGCAGCAAAGTGATTATCTTTCACTTAGTTGGCGTTTTTAATTGACTTTCGCTTGGCTTATTAGCGCGACAATTTTGCCAACGCGCAAAGAAAATGGAAAATCCAAAAGACACGAAACAGAGTGCGGCAAGCCGCTGACTATAGCTGCCAGCTTTTGTCTGCCTACACAAATTGCTATGCCAGGGCGCGTAGCTCGCCGCTCACTTTGATGCGGTTGGACGGCAAAAGTTGTGAGTTTGCCACGCCGCAAATTAAAGTGCACAAATGAAAAGTTACGCTGCAAATATGTCTGTGCGCCTCTGAGTGCCTGTGTGTGTGTGTGTGTGTGTGTGTGTGTGTGTGTGTGTGTGTGTGTGCGTGTGCATGTGTACAGGGGTTAGGTTTTAGTAAAGCAGTCCCTTTACTCTCGCACAGCATTCACCGTTGAAAAATCGCCTTTCAGCGGCAACTTTCCAATAACAAAATGACCAGAACTCGTTCTATCTCTCTCTCTATCTCTTTCCCTTTCTCTCGCTCTCTCGCTGGCTTGCTCTGCGGTTTGTGCCAGAGCAACAGCTCAGAAATTGCAGCCTGCATCCAAGAAGCTAAGCAAAACATTCCTGAAACGCCGAGGAAGCGAGCAACCAAGCTGGGCGATCCACCTCATCATCCTCAACGTCCTCGTCCTTGTCTTCGTCCTCATCCACATCCTCGTCGTCGTCTTCTTTCGAGCTGTCTGAGAAAATGTGCGGTTCCTGCGGTTTACTTGAGAAATCTAATTAAACGAATAACAAAGACTGAAGGCGAGCCTGCGCCGGAGCCAGAGCCAGAGCAGGAGCCCGAGCAGGGACTCAACAGGCGCCGTGCCATGCAGGACAGTGCACGCAGTATTCCCCTCGCCTCCTGGCCCTCTGGCCCTCTGATCCATTGCTGCGGCCAAGGCGAATGTCGAAAGTCAACTGGAATGCTTGCTACTTCAGCTGGCAGCGTCGTCGTCGATTCCTCAAGCTGCTGGCTCAATATCAGCTAATAGAAGCGCATTAATTGCTTGCAAGCGCGCCACATATTGATAGCCCCAATACCCTTCTTCAATTTGTCTTGGCTAATGCAAAATTATGGTCAGAAGAGGATGCGGTTACTGCGTGTGGTTGTGTGAAACTAACTTGGCTTATTGTTTTACAATTCGCGTGTTATGAGTAACAACAATAGAGGAAGTCGATGGGAAGAGGATTAGGTGAAAGCTCGATTGGTTCTTTAATTTGCAAACGATTCGAACTCATGTTGAACATGTCTCGGCAGAGCCTAATAACAGTTGTGGGAAAGTATGTAAATTGTTATTAATAGTCATTTATTTCAGTGAAAACGGTTTGTATTATATTGAACAATTTAACCTCCTTTGGACGCTTTCCTTGGCCTGACTAAAGTTGCCAGACGGTGAGTGTCCCATCAAGAGAGCTATTACTTTACAGCAATATATGTATGTACTTGTATGTGCATGAAACGCTTTCAATCCATTTCAAGTGGTAAGTGTCCGGCCAAGAGAGTTTTCACTGTACTATCTATGTACTATGAATGTAGAGTCTGCAGTGTGGAAACACTTTCAATCCTTTTCGAGTGGATTTCGTATACTTTTATTTATTTGAAATAAGTGATGAAATGAGCTAGTAACACTTTATAAAGTATTTACTATTTCCATTTAGCATTTGCAGAGTATAAAAGCGCATTTACAGGGTATACACACTCATAAAATACACAGTGAAATGACGAAAATAAACTTACTCAGGCGATCTATAAAAGAAACAATTCCATTTCTGTTTCTATTTCTAACTGCCACTATCTCTTTCTCTCCCTTTCTCTCTCTAGCCTTCTCTCGCTTAGCCCATTACTTGTGGAAGTCACTGTCACTGACGGGATAATAGAATTGTCAGTGGGTAAATTGGAAAGGCGGCGGGGTAGGAGGGGGGGCAGCCATTAAGAGCTGCATGCGGCACTCGTTAAGTTTTGCGTTGCCTTTGCTCTCTCTCGAGCTTCGACAGACGGCCGTTAGGTGTCGCTTTATGATGCCTGCAGTAGTTCGAAGCTGGCCTCATGCTGCAATTTCATTTTCATTTTCGTTTTCATTTTTGGTGCCCCGAAGAGGCTGTAAAAGCTGAAAATGGCGCAACAAAAATGAGAAATGAAGAATGACAACATCAAATTAGCTTCATAAAAATGTCGCTTTCCCCATGCATGTGTGTGTGCGGGATGTGTTTGCGTGTGTGTGTTGTGGTGGGTGTGAAACAAAACAGTTTATAAAAGTGCGAGTACAAAATATTTTTATGATAAATGACTGTAAACGAGCACGTGAAGCAACGGCAAGAGACCAAGAGAGACCAGAGACATAAACGTGCTGCTGCTAACCACACACGCACATGTCACCCCCCACACACCACAGCATACACACACACGTACACACGTACACACACACACACACACACAGGCAGATACGCACACACATGAAGACGAGTGTCTGCCAGAAATTTTGGCGTCGACGTTGACATTGACGCCATTTCCGGCCGCCGCAACCGAGACATGACGACGCAGCAATGCCAACAGCAACAGCAACAGCAGCGCAGGCAGCAGCAACAGTTGTGCTTTGTCCTTACCAGCAGCGTGGCGACATGTGTCACACACACACACACACACAGACAGACACACACGCTGAGGAATTCGCAGGAAATACGTTTTGAAGCATTTACAGCCCGACATTAGTTAATTTCTTTTTATTCGCAGACAACGGCAAGAACATTTAAACTGCTTTGTGCATTAAGTTATTAAATTTGTAATAATCATAATATGCCTAGGCAGGCTTCTTGGGCATTGTTGTTGTTTGTTGTTGATGCTTGCTTCATTATTACATTGTGAGTTGGCATTCTCATTGTTGTTGGCGACTGACTGTAACTTGAGATAGTTGCGATAAATAGTTGAGATAATTGCCGATAGTATGCATTTATTTGCATCACCAACACCTCAATAAATTCTCATTTTCAATTTATGACATTTTCTTAACATGAAGAGCAGTTGACAAACTTTCGCTGACAATCGCATAGGGAGTGAGTGAGTTGGGCACAGTCAGAGTAGTAGTCAGAGTGGATCAGTGCGAACAATGTTGATTGGGTTATTAAGATGCTGTCAGATGCCTTTCGGCTGCATGACTAAATCCCTGGCAGTATCCACTTAAACGAATCGCTAGAAAGGCGCTAGAGAAGCCAGACCCGAAACAACAGCAACAACTGACAGGGGATAGGGGATAGGGGGGACCGGGACCGGGTTTGGCTGCGCACTTGTGCATCTCATTTTTATAAGAGAATGTCACACACACACACACACACGCGCAGACACAGAGACTCGTGTAAGAGCCTCGCTGAGGAATATAAAAACGACTTCCTCTTAGACGACGCTTTTAGCTAAATTGCGACAAAAGTGAGCAGCGGATGCGGGCGCAGGCGGTGGGCGGTGGTGGGCGTGGCATGGCGTAGCGTAGCGGGGCGTGTGACAAGACGGCGACTAAAATAATAAAAGAACGTCAAAAGAAGCAGGCACATAAATAAACTGCCCCACTCCTTTGTGTGTGTGCGTGTGTGTGTGCGTGTGAGTGTGCGTGAGCGACTGTCTGTGTGATTAGGATAAATGTGCACGCGCCCAAATTGATGTGGCCTTTTCTGTGTGTGCCTGTGTGTCTGTTCCTGGCACTAGCTGGCTGAACCGGAAGCGGATATGCGCTGCAATTGTCATCCGCCTCTGGCTTGCTGGGAGCACAAGCAAAAAAACAAAAAAATAAAGAAATATGCCAAGTGCGCAGCAATGGCAGTGTGGCGCCTTTGCTTCCCCCTACCCCCCTCCCCACGCAGCCCTGTGTCCTTCATGCCACGCTCGTCTAGGTGGGCATCTTCATAAAGCGTGTCCTTTATCCGTGTGTTTGTCATGTGCGTCATTTACTTGTACATTTTCATTTTATCTTTTTTCTCTTCGAGCCACTTAAAGGCACTCACTGACACGCAAACACACACCCACACACCCACACACACTCGCATACTCGCACACTTGTTGGGCATATGTCGCATCTGATGTTTGTCTAATTTGGCGTTCCGTTATTATTAAGTGGCTTAGCCCCCAGCCTCACTGCTGCTCCTGCTGGGGCTGCACAGCGTCAAGGCGAGTCAGAGATGCGGCATGAATCATTCACTTGATTAAGAACTCCTCTTGCACGCACTCATGGCAAGTGAAGAGACACTCTGAGTGCAAAGGAACTGTATAATAATAATGGGCAATCAGGCGGGCAAAGCTAAGGTAAGCTTTGAAATCAAGCGAAATCTTCAATCGGATCAAGATTTCCATATATTGTAGTAGGTTAATAAAGTTCGAAGAAAGTTGGAATTCAAACTGAATGTTGATGAATAAAACTGAATTGCTAAAAATACCTTTGAATAACTACGAATACAAGTGCGATATTTATGCAATAAATCGATCATCCCGTGATGAGTGAAGAATGCTTGCATACAAACTGAAATTCTATGAATAATACTTTGAAGGAGATATTGATTTACATGTACATATGTAATAAATGAATGAATACCAGTGCGATATTCATGCAGAAAATCGATCATTGAGTTAGACAAAGACACAGAATAAGATCCCTTGAATATGATTCGTGAATGACACTACGAACGAGCTGAGGTGAGCGAACCTAACTGAAAGTTAATCAAGGCTTCGATGTTTACTCCCTATATGTATGGTATGTATATTCGTGAGTATATTATTTGTGGCATTCATCACTCATCATTCATCATTCACTGAGCATATCAATCATGCTGTGGCATGGGGCATCCTCCATGGCGCGACGCACTGCATTGATTGGCTGTGGCAGCAGATCGTCGTTGCGGCTGCCGTTGCCAGGCGTCGTCGTCAATTCCAGTTTCCTGTCAGCTGGAGACACACAGAGCTGCCACCCTGTCTCCCCTTACCCCATCCCTACACAGACACGCGTTACCAACAGTTCTGTATTTCCGCCTGTTCACAGTTAATTGCGGCTCAGCCGCAGTTAATCGCATGTTACGCTTGGAGACATAGCATAAGACAGCCAAGGGGGGAAAGGGGGACAGGAGAAGGGAGAATGTCAGCGAGGGGGGAATGCCTGGTAGCTACCCTATTGCTATGGGCTCCTTGGGGGCATATCAGTTACAGACAGCCGGGTCGCAGCTCTGTCATGCCATTTGCCTGTTTGCGGTTTCAATTGTCACTTGATGTGTTGTGATTATGATGCACACACACACACACAGACACACACAGACACACATGTTGGGGTGTGTGCGTGGCAGTTTGATGCGGTAATTTGTGTAAATGCGCTTGTCGAATACGCCCGATTATGTTTGGCCCGCTTTGACAGACATTCTCTTCTTTTTGCGTTGCGTATACGCCACGTCGCACCGAGGCAACGCTCGCTGGACGAAGCCAATTACAACAACTTGCTTTAATGTGCGAAATTTATGCTCTCACCTGCTACCAGTGGGTGAAACACCACTTACTCTGTGTGTGTGTGTGTGTGTGTGTGTGTGTGTGTGTGTGTGCGATATTTTAAAACTTTTTCGACAAAAGTCAAATGAGCTCGGCGCTACTGACTGCGGCAGCAGGTGCTCTAGATGCGCGACAGCGACAACTTTAACATTGCCAAAGAGGCAAGCCCAACAACAGCAACAGCAGCTAACACCCTCCATCCTCCACCTTCCTCCACCTTCCATGCGCCGCCTTCCCCCTGAGGAATTTATTGCAACTTCTAAGTAATTGAGATTTTTTCGTACGTATTTTGCTCAGCAATCGAAGCGCAACTCGGAGAGACTTTTAAAGGCGACAGCAAGATGAGGATCTAGAGGTAGGATAGAGAAAGGAAGGGAAGGGAACGGATGGGAAGGGGAGGGGAGGACAGCTATCTGTGGCACGGGCAGACTAGCATGTGCATATTTGAATAGCAACATGGCTCGTATTCAACTAATTAGGCGAGTTTCGCAAATACATTTTCATTATTGTAATTTCAGGGCGGAATGAAAAAGGCAACCGCGGGAGTCGTAGCCAAGAAACGAGCGCAAAAAACTAGGCAATGTGCTGGCAAAGTTTCACAGGGGGAGGAGGGCACTGAACTGGAGTGCCCTCGAGGGGGAGGGAGGGAGAGAGAGAGAGAGAGGTAGAGCAGCAACAGCGACACATGTAGGCCGAGGCATTTGCATATGCAGCTTACACATGCATGCGGAAAACCTGCAGCTAATATGCAAACGCTACAACAGTGCGCAAAAAAATCCACGCACACAACCATACACCTCCCACCCCCTCCCTCTCTCACACACACACACACACACACACACACACACGCACAGAATGCACATACGAACGTGTTTAAAAAACTAACGCCTGCTGCGAAAAGCGGCAACTAAAGCGCACTCAAACGTTGCCAAAAATCGAAGCCAGTTAAAGAAAAGTAGAAGGAAAATGCATGCGTGGGAAATGGGAAAAACTGGGGAAAAACTAGGGAAAACGGTTCGGCAAATGCACATTTAATGGATATGTATGCGTGGGGGCGGCAGCTTAGCTTGTGCTGCAGCTAAAGCCGCTGTCTGTGTGTCTCTCTATCTCTCTGTGTTTGTGTGTGTGTGTCCCTCATCACCGAGTGACACATGACGAGCAAAAGCTGACTGCTATGACAGCTTGTCAGCTTGTCGCTTGACAATGCGCTTCGTGCTTGAAATTTCAAAGCATTTCTTCGTATATATACCAAATATACCAAAACATTTCGCTCTCTTTGCTTCAAGTCCACTTTGAATATGATATTTGAAATCTTAAATTTGCTTTTCCATTTTTAATCTCATCGATGCGGCCAGGCAGCAACTGTTGCCATTGCCAGGAATCTCTGTTCAGCTCTAAGCTTATCTTCTGCTCTTGTACTCTCTTTCCCTCTGCCTCTCTCTCTGTCTCTTCCTCTGCCTCTCCCTCCTTCTTCTTGCACTTTTTCTGCTCTTTTTTTGTGCTGTCTTTCGCTTTGACTTTTTTTCTGCCTCGCTTTGAGCCTAAAAACCAAAACCATTAACACTTGTTTCTGTCATTTTACATGGAAAGCGGAAGCGCTTTTGTTTCTGTGCAACAAACAAGTTTCCTTCTGCCCGGCGAATTTCCTTCCTCCCCCCTCCACCAGCCCTCTCACTCCCTTTCTCACATGCACCTGCCTCCGGCCTGGGCACATCGCCCACTCACCTAGAAACGCGACTGTGTGCCTGTAGAGGAAGGGTATGTGTGTGGACGGGGAGGGGGCAGAGTTTGCAGGACTTTTATATTTTGACATGGGTATCCGTATCCTAGATTCATTTGTAGCTTCGCCTGTTTGCAGCAGCAGCAGGCGCTCGTTTATTTGCTTGTTTTTCACTTAGACGCGACCCCCCTGCCCCCTCACTACACTACCGTGCACAGGGTAAAGCCAACCCAATCCCGAAACCCGGCAGCAATGTTAAATACTTGTATGTACATTATAACTCGAGCGGGCCGAGCCGGGCCGGGCCGGGCCGGGCCGGGCATGTCAGGCAGCTGGATGAGGGTGTCGCTTGCATGTTGGCCGGAAAACTTTTCTATTCTGTGTGCGGCTGTCAACGTCAAGGCGTGGCTGTTGCCTACTTTCCACTCTCCGCTCCCATTCACCGTTTACCATTCGGCATGCCCCGGGCCCATGGCCATGACTGGAAGTCGGCCCAGTCTTCTTAAAGGTGCTTGCATGCGAACCTGATTGCAACAGTCCCAGGATTCCATGTGCCATAAATAAATAAAAGAAGTAGTCTATACTGCCAGCAATATCTAGTATATACTACAGCGAAACACGGCACAAGTCTTCAAAAGTACCAATAAACTACTGCAATACTGTACGAAATATAATAGAAAAAAAAAATACCATAAAATAAGTATAAAACATGAATTATATAAAATACATGCACTGAATACTTCAAAATACAAATATAATACTGAAAAATACCAAAATTAGGATACAAACTCTACCTATATACAATAATATAAAATATAAATAGGAATAATAAAACGATCGTACAAGCTATGATATACTCTATACATTCTAAAAGTAAAATACTTAAATTATTAATTAATACTAAAAAATACCAAAATTAGTAGAAAATTGATATATATATATTGAATACATTCTAAAAGTAATATAACGGAATACTTTATGCTTTAATAATTTATATTAATACTGAAAAATACTAAAATTAGTAAGGTACCATTATTCAAATTCTGTGGAGTACAACACCTAAAATATACCAAATGTTTGCAAACAAGATAACATTAAAGTAATAGAAATCACCTTTAAATTACTTGAATAAATACTAAAACCAATACCAAATACTATAATACGATTAGCACTAGTTTAAGTTTTCATCAACCTTCACTTCTCGATCCGTTATACCCATTAACCACAGCACTATCGAGGGTATTTTTGACTTTATCGTCTCGTTTTTCGCTTTGAAATGGGGGAATTGTTTTAAACTCATTTCGGTTTGCGGTTACACTCTATCCTTCCTCCTTCAGTTACACTCTTCCGTCTCCTCTGGATACCTTTCTCTCTCTCTCTCTCTTTTCTCTCACTCTCACTCTCTGTGTCCCTGTCTTACTCTCTGGGCTGCGACTCTTTATGGGAATAAATTTGCTCATCTTTAACCTGACGCGTCTATGCGTAAACTCTGATGCTTTATCATGCATACACGAACGGCCACGCCCCCAAAAATGAATGAACATTCACGTGCTACGTGATTCAATGGACTCCATTGGTGCCCGACTTCGTCTGCGATGCGATTCGAATCCTTTCCAAGACGCGCGCTGCACAATTCGTTACGAAGGTGTTTCGCAAGTTGCGCAACAAAATTAATTTATAAATTTATCATAAAGCGGCGATACTGAAATCCAATGCACGCACACACATCGTTAGGCACAAACACACATACACACATAGCCGCCTACACACACCCACACACATCTAGATCAAAAATGAATCGAAGGCTTCGAAGAAATTTGAGTTGGGCGAACTCATCGACACCGGACTAGGATGATATGTGAATGCGAATAAGGGGAAGGAGTTGAAGCAGCCGGAAGCGGAGGGGGAAGGTGAAGGGAGAGTGGATGGTAGCGGGGTGGGGGCTGATGCGGATGCGTATGATGATAATAATAATGATGACGCCGGCGCCAATGCTGATGATTCTGATGAGTTTGATGATGATGATGATGATGATGATGACTGAGCTTGCATAAACGAGTTTGCCCTTAAGTGTGTGGGCCGCCAGGAGTGTGTTAGACTTGGTGTCTGCCTGTGCAAGTGTTCCTGTGTGTGTGTGGGTGTGTGTGTGTGTGTGTGTGTGTGTGTGTCTGTCTGTGTGTGTGTGCGAGGCAGTTTCGAATCAATGCGTGAGCAGCATTTTCAATGCTTTCGACCATTCGCCTGGCCCTCCTCCCTCTCTCAGACTCCTCTCTCTCTCTCTCCGGCACATTCTTCATATCCAGCCATATCCAGGCATATCCTGCACATTCACCTCATGCTCATCGAGATTCGCATTCAAGTTATTTATGCAGACTCACACACAAAGCATGCAAAGATTTTCACAATTTGCCGGCTCGCCTGGGCGCTCTGCCAAGCGGCGCTACGGACGGAGGCAGACACGGAAGGAAGCCTCGCCTAGAGCATCTGCCCCGGTCCGCATACAATTAGCTGCAACTGTAATTAAAGCAATTGTACTATAAATCTTTTGCCAATTTAATGGCAAATGCTGCGAGAAGTCCCATGCCGGCGGGGGACGGGGAGGGAGTTGGGGGAGGCGGAGGCGTATGTGCCAAGTAATTGTAGACGAAAAAAGCAACAGCAACAGCTGAAAAAAATATCAAATTAATATTAATTTAATAGTTGCCTGGCATTTAAGGCCCACAGAGAGAGAGAGAGATAGAGCGAGAGAGAGAAAAAGAGGGAGAGAGAGAGAGAGAGAGAATGAACGAAAGACGGAAATAGAATGCCTGCTCTGCCGTCATTATATGCATACAAAAACTCAAGCTTTAAAACGGGAAAAGAGGGGTGCACATTATTGTAAACAATATTAAGTTTAAATTGAATATGCCGAATATGCTATAGCCTTGCAGGTTCTTATACCCTCTCATTGTTCCACACGACGTACAGACGGGGCTAGTTCGATTCCTCTGTTGATGCTGATTCAGAATCTACATACTTTATGGAGTCGGAGATGTCTTCTCAGATGCAATGCCGACTCCTAGCCAATATATAAACAAAACTAAAACTGATTCAGCAACTTATCTACCCCTTTGTTACCGTGTTTAACCTATTTGGGTAGCTCCACTTGGCAGGCGTTCAAAATCAAATGGAGACTATTCCAGAGGGAATTTCTGTTAATATGGCGCAGTAGGCCGTAAGTCGAGGCTTACATCAGACACATTCCGAAAATAGTTAAATATAAATTATATCCCGACCAGAGAAGCGATTACAGTTGGAACAGCGTGGACCAGCTTCGAAATAGAAAGCATAGACCAGAAGAATCATCATCATCATCACCATTCATAAGGAGCATCATCCATCCCACTGAGCATGTCGCAGGCAAAGCAGAGCAGGTCACCGCGTGGCAAGTCCAAGTCAAAGTCGAAGCTCGCCTCACCCCGGGTGTACGACTTGGAGGGCCTGCCCCATTTCATGCAGACCTACAATGCGCCTGGTGATCATACATACCAGCGCCGTCGCCCCCAGTCGGAGATCGTACGCGAACTGCGCCGCCTGAGCACGCTGCCAACTCCCATCGATGAGGACGAGATTGACAAACAGCCACCGCCCAGCAAGCCTATAGAGAGCCTGGAGCTATTGAACCCACTGCATCTAACCCGGCATCGTATCGAGCAGCTACTGCAGTGCGACAAGTTTGAGGAGACAGTGAGCAACTGCTTTGTGCGCCTCAACGTTAATGAGGCCTACAATCCGACGCCCGATTATCGCATTGCCGAGATAATGTGCGTAGAGCGACTGTCGCAGGGCTACTACGTGGATAAGACGCCAACCAACATAGCGCTTCATCTTCGCTTCGAGGATTTGCTGGAGCGGCACGAACTCAACGACATTTCCAATATGCCGTTTACCCAGGAGGAGTTTGACCTGTGGCACGACAACTGCATCTGCCAGGCCATCGATTTCCCAACCACAGAACTGGTCGCACGCAAGAAGCTCGAGATTTACAACGCCCTCAACAGCGGCATCAAGGTGTCGCCCCTGCTAACTGGACCTAAGGCTATGCCCATGCGACCGCTACCGCGTGGCAGTCTACCTGAGCGCATTGGCGGCGTCTATCCATGGAAGCTGAAAGATCCGACACGGCAGCCAACACCGCCACCAATGCCGCTGCCGGCGTTGATCCCTGATCCCATAACTCAACTGGAGACCCCCAATCAGTCGGTACAGCCAGAGCAAACAGAAGATCTACCCATCTAAGTTTTTAGTTCAAATAGTTCCCTTGTTTAGTCGAAATTCTGAAAAAAGTTATTCAAATTTTTGATTTATTTGCAGCAAAATAAAAAAAAAATAAATTACTGCCCAATCAGCAAACAATGTTCACATTGGTACACACTGTAAAATCGTAATATAGGGTATAGTTAAGTAATGATATTATAACTTTGTGCCAACCAAATATATATATATATATATATAACAGGCAGAAGGAAGCGTCGCAAACCCCACAAAGTATATACTTGTATATATTATATATTCAGCATCGACAGCCAAGTCGACATAACCATTTCCGTCAGTCAGTCTATTTGCCTGTCTGTCTATCCGTCTGTCTGTCTCTCTTTCTGTCTGTATATCTTTCTTTCTGTCTATCCGTCTGTCTCTCTTTCTGTCTGTATATCTTTCTTTCTGTCTTTCTGTCTTTCTGTCTGTCCGTCTGTTTGTCTGTCTGTCAGCCTGTCTGTCTTTCTTTCTGTCTGTCTGCCTGTCTGTCAGTCTATCTTTCTGTCTGTTTATCTATCTTTCCGTCTGTCTGTCTGTCAGTCAGTCTGTCTGTCTGTCTGTCTTTCTGTCTGTTTATCTATCTTTCTGTCTGTCTGTCTGTCTATCTGTCTGTCTGTCTGTCAGTCTGTCTGTCTGTCTTTCTGTCTGTTTATCTATCTTTCTGTCTGTCTGTCTGTCAGTCTGTCAGTCTGTCAGTCTGTCAGTCTGTCAGTCTGTCAGTCTGTCAGTCTGTCAGTCTGTCAGTCTGTCAGTCTGTCAGTCTGTCAGTCTGTCAGTCTGTCAGTCTGTCAGTCTGTCAGTCTGTCAGTCTGTCAGTCTGTCAGTCTGTCAGTCTGTCAGTCTGTCAGTCTGTCAGTCTGTCAGTCTGTCAGTCTGTCTGTCTGTCTGTCTGTCTGTTCGCCCTTTAGCCGTCTCCCTATTATATGTTCATTTGGGACCGTTCTTTTAGGGTAGATCTGTCTGTCTGTCTGTCTGTCTGTCTGTCTGTCTGTCAGTCTGTCAGTCTGTCAGTCTGTCAGTCTGTCAGTCTGTCAGTCTGTCAGTCTGTCAGTCTGTCAGTCTGTCAGTCTGTCAGTCTGTCAGTCTGTCAGTCTGTCAGTCTGTCAGTCTGTCAGTCTGTCAGTCTGTCAGTCTGTCAGTCTGTCAGTCTGTCAGTCTGTCAGTCTGTCAGTCTGTCAGTCTGTCAGTCTGTCAGTCTGTCAGTCTGTCAGTCTGTCAGTCTGTGAGTCTGTCAGTCTGTCAGTCTGTCAGTCTGTCAGTCTGTCAGTCTGTCTGTCTTTCTTCCTGTCTGTCTATCTATCTTTCTGTCTTTCTGTCTGTCTTTCTGTCTGTCTTTCTGTCTGTCGTTCTGTCTGTCTTTCTGTCTGTCTTTCTGTCTGTCTTTCTGTCTGTCTTTCTGTCTGTCTTTCTGTCTGTCTTTCTGTCTGACTTTCTGTCTGTCTTTCTGTCTGTCTGTCAGCCTGTCTGTCTGTCTGTTCGCCCTTTAGCCGTCTCCTATGATATGTTCATTTGGGACCGTTCTTTTAGGGTAGATCTTCTCCAGAATAAGAACTCAAAGAATATATAGAGATTAAAAGGGATTGATAAAGAAATTTATATTCCAACGAAACCGCTTAACGGTAAATCTTAGCCAGATGGAAGTACCTGTAGAATTACATTGATTCAGAAATGATTAAAATTATTTTAAATTGAATTTATTATGATTTTCAAACACGCAAGCTTTCCAAAACATTCACAAAGCACGCTTGGAGTCAAAATTCAAGTCGGCTATCATTATTAAATATTACTCGATATCCAATTTCTTGGCCTGACTGGAGTCGATACACCTTCACTCATATAGAAATATATTTTTTATATATTTTGGTGCATTGAAATTTCAAAGAACAAAGTCCTTTTTATGAAATAACTAAGATCATTCAAAATCAATAGCAATAATCAATCAATACCAATAAAATTTTTAAAAATTTTGCCGTTTTTGGTTAGCCAATCAATTGATAAACGATAGCAGTAGTTGCAATGGACGGTGACGATGCCAACAATTTATTCTCACTCCTGTACAATGTGATGTCATCCAACGAGAGCGTCAAGCTCAAGGCCAGGGAGGAGCTAAAGAAAACGTACATCGACAGCGACAGCACGGTGCAGCTATGCGCGGTTCTGTCCAACTCACAGTTGCCGATGCAGTTGCGCAGATGTGCAGCCAATGAGCTGAAGAGTCACCTCAGAGATCGAGAGAATTGGCAGAAACTCGAGGAGCGACACCAAGTGGAGATTCAATCGGAAATGTTCGCCGCCCTCAACTCTCTGCGTGCCCACGATAAGCAGCCACTGCAAGCCGACATTGTGCGGAGTGTGGGCTATGTGATGGCTCATCCGGGGTCTGCGGATTGGAACGAGCTGATCTTTCATCACATCAAAACACAGTGCACGTCTGCGGATGCAATGACACAAGCATTTGGTGCTCTGCTTTTTTAAGTTTCTGGCCAAGACGTCACGGCAAATGCTAGAAAAGAATCTGGACCATGCTCAGCAGATTTTCACGGCAGCCATGCAGACGGCCAAGGAGCAGGGAGACTTGGCCACGCCAGCCATGGATCATCTGCTGGGCGGATGGACACTGACCATACCCTTGTTTCGCCCGAATTCAGTGCTGAAAAAGGAGCTTGTGTTCACATTGCCCACCATACTGTGCATTACCAAAGAGTTTGCATATAAATCTGATCCGCAGCAGAAATGTCACGGATTTAATGTTATTAATCGGTTAAATAAGCACCTGCCAGAGCTGGTGCTGCCGCATCTCAAGCTTGTGATGGAGGACCTCTTTGCGCTAGCCACCGATAGCAGTGTGGCCAATTGCCATCGGGTGGAAGCCATCGCGTCCATTAAGAGTTGCGTGCGCTCGATGCGACGTCAGATCGTACGGCTTAGGCTGATGGACAAGTTGCTGATGACGCTGTACACCCTGTTGGCCGTCGAGCCGGCACTAGATACCAATGGGGAGGAGCTGTACCTGCAGCAGCCAGACGAGGAGGACTCCACTCTGGAGGAGGCGGTGAAAACGCTTCAATTTGTCGCCGGCCACACAGACACCAACCGCGTGGCAATGCGAACATTGCGTCTGATGCAACCACAGATGGAACAGACAGAGTCGGCACCGCATCGTCTGGCGGTCCAGCTATTCCTGGGCCAAATGGCCCTGGGATTTACGGATTTGCTAACAACTCACCCGCTCGACCGATTCCTTGATCTGGTCAAAAAAGGCTTCCACGACACAGACGTCATGGTACAACATGGCGCTCACTATGCCCTCACCATTATGGCCGAAAATCTGCAGCCGGAGATTACGCGGCTGGTGCCAGTAGTGCTACCACTATTCAACAAATTCTTCGACGAACTTACGACCGTCCAGCGTATGGCGAACTTTGAAAGTGAGGCAAACAACCGCATTTTCTGCGCCCTCGAGATCTACTGCGAGAGTGTGCGACAGGAGGTGCTGCACCTGTACTTGGACGACCTTATGCGGCGATTGCTGCTGCTCGCCCAGCCGCACAGCAATTCTTTAATCATGCGCCAATTGGCATTGAGCAGCATCCGATGTCTGGCCAAGACTTCAACTAATTATTTCAGACCGTACTATGATGCTGTCATCGACATCATTATGCCGCTGCTGCAACACGCGCCCAACGAGGGACAACTGCTGCTGCGAACATACGCGATACAGGTAAAAAAAGTAGATTCGACTAAAGCATCTTGCTATACACTACAAACTTTGCTATACTTTATAAATAGCTGAAACTGTATACATGCATTTAGCTTACACTATAATACAAACATATCTATAATAAACTTCATGATCGAGTAGAGCAGAATATGGTATTCGAAACTAAACTGTGCTATAAATCAAATACTTACATATTATGCCATATAATATGGAATGATAAAAACTATGCTGTGACAATGATCGAGGCGATAGTATTTTAAATAGTTAGTATAATATTCTACACTATAAACAATAGACATACTATGCTAAATTATATTGCTAAAACTATAAACATACCTTGGAATCATCTATGCTATGCTTTAGCTAGCTATGCTTAATCACACCTTACTCTTTTATACACGATACAATACAATAATGTATAAAATATATTAATATGTAGTATACATCGATATTCTACGGGAAGGAATTCAACTATACTTCATTCATATGACATTAGCATAATTTACTAAAATGTCAACTGTAAACATTAATAAACGTTACCATACTCATTATAATATAGTATAGTATACCATAATCATACTCTGCTAGAAACCAGATATGTTATAATACATTGCTGAAACTATAAAGACACTATCCTATACAATGCTAAGCTCCACTAACATATCATAGCATGACATGGAATATGAATATATAGTACTATATAACAAATACTGTTACCTAAAAATACTGTTACCTAAGCTTCACCATACTCCTACTATATATGTAGCATACCATAGCAATACTCTGCTATAAACTATACATATGTTATAAAATATATATATTTGTATAATATGTATTGATTTATAATACCTTCGCATATATTGTGCTATACATTTTCAGGCGATCAACTCGTTGAGTGTGGTGGATAGCGACAAGTTCGCTCAGCAGGCGCCGCAGTTCATGGGCTGCTGCATGGAGATAATGACCCAAATGTCGGGGGCGCAGATCTTCTCGTTCGAGCTGCTGGGCGTGCTGGCCTGCTTTGTGCCCTCTCATATCGTGGAGCACCTGCCGGGAATAATGAATGCCCTAATGACATCCATCAAGCAGACGGGCCAAGCGCTCAAAGAAAGCACCGAGACTGGCGAGAGCGCTGACACCGCAGAGGGCAGCGATAACAAGAGCGATGCTGACACTATTGAAGATAGCAGCGATTCCACTGACGGCACAGACGAAGCAGACTTCGATGGCGTCGATGCTGCCACGGCTGATGAGTCCGTCGAAGGGGACGATGTTGAAGAGCTTGGCGACAGTGTAAGCGATCCGGAGCAGTTGGAATCGAGTGTGCCAGTGAGTTGTGAAGTTGCTGAGGAACTTGAGGACGGTCACGGCGATCAGAAGGTGCACGGCTCGGAGAGTAGCGACAGCAGCCACGAGAGCAAAGACTTGATCGGTGGTCACGAGGAGGCGTTGGTGTGCCTAAAGGCGTTTGCCATCCATCTGCCCGCTGCTCTGATGCCTTACATGCCCAGTCTATTGGATTTGGTGGGAACTGCTGCCGAGCAGCTTCATGCTATGGACAAGTGGTCGGCATATGAGACACTCAGCCAGCTGGTGGTGTTGGAGTGGCAGTATGGGGACAAGCGATCGGCCAAGCGGGTGTGCATCGATAAGCTGCCGGGAATGATCTACTTTGTGCAAACGTCAAAGGAGACGTGCAATGTGGTCAATATGATGAATTGCATCCAGTTGCTGTTGCTGCATCTCAAATCAGAGGCCCTTGAGTCGGAGGGTTATGCAGACATGATCTTCAGCATGATCAGTCGCGCGCTGCGCCGCAAATTGGCGTGTCAATTCGACATTGGTGTCGAAACGGAGACCGATAGCTTTCAGGATTGGAGCCAGGCACTCTACATTGAGAATCAGGTGATGGAGGCCGCCAGCGAACTGTTGCCCGTCTTTGGATATTCACTACGCAAGCGTCAGTTCGCCTCATATTTCCAGATAATTAGCTCTCGCTTTGTGAAGAGTCTGCGCCATGCTCAGGTGAGTGGCCAAGTGTCTCGGACTCGCTTCTTTCTCTACAACCTGACGGCGCGCTGCATGGAGCCACTTGGTGTCCTGGCCGAGCAATACTATGAGATTCTTTGCTACAGCATTGTCGATTGCATTCTCGACCAAAAGCAGAGCGTGCGACAGTTTGCCCTCGAATTGTTCCACTGGCTGCTGCCCAACGCCATCGAGCGGGAGCACACGGAGATCATCATCAGGTCCATCTGCCCCGTCTTCTGTGAGTCCCTCAGCAGCGACTCTCCCCTGACGCTTGACGAGCGTGAAGATGTTTGCGGCATCTTGGCGAGCATGATCTGTGCCGACTGCAAGTCCGTCAATCTAAAGGACGTGTTGCCATGTCTATTCAACCAGGTGCCACTCCAACACAATCTCGATGCCTACGTCAATCTTGTGCGAGCTCTGCGTTTCATATACCGCGAGCAGAAGAATATGCCGGCGGACCATGTGGCCAAGGCAGTGCAGACGCTGATCGAGTTCTTGGATAGCCAGCAATTGAAGGCTGATCAGTATGAGGAGGCACGCACAGCTGCCAACGAGTTTTTGGAGCTCATCAAGATGGAGCATCCAAAGATCTACACTGCTGTTAGCCAGCCAGCTCCGCTCTCCTTGCCAAAGGCAGAGGAGGCGCAGACAAAGACGGAGACCGAGTCCGAGTCGGAGTCGGAGATAATGTCGATATCCGAACCAAAGGTCATCGTAGAACATGAACACGATGCTGATTAATGTTCCCTAAGCTCTGTGTCCTAATGCATAAACATTCTCCGAAAATCGATATTTTTGTATTATAAATTTCTAAATTTGCTGTATATTAAAACTTTGTTCATTCTTTGTTTGCGATAACAGTATCGGGAAGATACACCAAGAGAGGATTGATTGAGGTATTCCAAACCATATATAGATAACTTAATGGGTAAATCAACTTACATTTTATAATGTATATCGATTAATCGCAGTTACTGTAACATCCTGAATTGACTAGTTGATTAGTAGTAGAGTTAGTGTTCTCTGTAGCCATAGGACACCTTCCTCATGAGTACCCTGTCTCTCTCTCTCTCTAAATTCTCTTTGATAGTTTTAGCTACTTTAATCGATTAAAGTGTATCGATTTCAGTCTGCGCCTCCGAACTTTCGTGCAATCTATCAATGTGAAACGTCAAGGCAGTGTTTAAGTGGCTCGAAATTTATTTAGCCGCCCTGTCAGCGGGCTAATCGGCAATGAAACTATGCCTAGTCAGTGCCACAGATTGATGGATTGCTCGAGACAGTGGAGAAGAGGGGTCAACTGAGAGTGAATGCAATTAGCAGACAAGGCGAAACAGGAAGGGGAAGGGGAAGGAGAAGTGGAAGAGGGAGAGATAGGGAGAGAGGACAGTCAACTTGTGCTATTAAAGAGAAGAGCAGGAGAAGAAAGAGGAGCTGGGTGGGTGGGATTCAACTTGCAGCATTCCAATGTGAACTTTATTTCAGGAGGGGAGCCAACAAAGTTGGGCAACTTTTACAGCGCAGGGCGAAATGAAGTGGCAACAAAATATCGTCAATAAGGCGGGAAAATGAAATAAAATGCAATTAACCAAATAAATGAGCACGTGCAGGGGTGAAGCAGGGGTGAAGGGGGGGCGCAGAGAAGAGGGTCGGGGCTGGTCATATAACAATCAAGTAGCTGATGAGCAATTAGAAAATGCAAAATTAGCAATGCGACGCAGGACAAGGCGAGGCGAGGCGAGACGTGTCCGGCAGCCTTGAAGCCGCGTGTCCGTTTGGACGAAGGCCAACGGACGAGGGGGGACAGACATACAGACAGACATGCCAATTAATTAATATTTAATTTATAGCCCGAGCAATTGTGCCAACAATTTCATTAGGTGCTGCTTGTCTTTGCGTTGCTGTTGTTGTTGCCAGTTTGTTGCATACTTTGCAGCGGCACTTCCATATTTCTTTTCTGCGTTACTTCTTCCCAGGCTCGTCTAATTAACTTGAAATGAGTTTTTCGCTGCCTCTCCCTTAGTACCGTCGATCCTCCGCTTTTTAGAGTGTGCCATTGTGTGTGTGTGTGCATGTGTGTGTGTGTCCGACGAATGTTATTATATGTTTTTGTTGTTGTTGTACTTTTGCGGGGCCTTCACAAAATGTCACTTAATAAATTTGACGACTGTTTTACGTTGTCGCTTTGGCCCTTAAAATAAAAAAGCTAAAACAGAAACGGGCCCAAAAAACAGACAAGCCGAAACCAACACGCCTATTACAACACGTAGTGGCCATAAATATAAAAGCCAGCCACGCCCACCAAACCAAATAAAAGTGTGTGTGAAGGAAGAGTGGGTGGGGGTTAGGCAAGAGGGAACGAGACTAAATACGACCTATTCATATGCAGAATTTGGGCAGGGTTAACCTTGACCCCCCTTCAAGTTAGGGCTACGCATGTGTGTGAGTGCGTGTGTGTGTGTGCGGGTGTGTGTGAGTGGGCGTGTGTGCACGCACAGGCTGGATCAAATGCCTGTAGACGAGTTCTGGTTACCAGGGAATGTCTCATGATTTGCCATATTAATTGCTCATCAGTTGGCAGTGTGTGGGGAGAAGAAGAGTGGGAGCAAGAACTGAAGAGAGAGCAAGAGCAAGAATCCGAGTAGGAGCAGCAGGTTGAATTAATTAAAAAGCACCTTCAACGCTGTGAACTGTGATCCCAAGCGCTCTTGTTTCCCGCCACTTGCACACATTATGTTCAAGCAACAGATTTGCATATGGGTTTTGCTTAGCAAATTTCTATAGATGAGTTGCATAAAATGCTTATATAACAGTCTCATTTTATATCTTGAGTATATCCATTTTGAATAACAGTTAAGTATAACAGTTATGTATAATAGTTTGCTTCAACAATTGTTCTCAATATTCCAATAATTAACTAATTCCTGCTGTCTGTCATTCAATCGCCTTGCAGGTTTATATAGTAAATGCTTCGCCTTGTTACAGAAAATTTCTCAATCTTGTTTACTTGTGAGTGGAGCCAAGAACGGGAGAGAGAGACAGGAAAGGAGGGAGGAAAGAGGGGCAAAGCAGGTTACTTTTTATTGGGCCACGCGGTGTATGAGTTACACACCCAGAAATACGAATAAGTTCAAGTGAAAGTCATTTTCATTGTGGGCAGGGGCAAACCGCAGCAGAGGGATGAGCAGACAAGGGGAGGCGAGGCAGGGTATGCGGCAAGCGGCACATGTAAAACACACGAGCTTCACTCAGACTGCCGCTGCCTGTGGCGCCTCTCCCGAACTTTTGACTTTTACAAGTGCCTGGCGGGCATCGCATGTAGCCGTCGTCATCCTCCGTCGTCCGTCGTCCGTTGTCCCACAGAGTTCCACTCTCCCGCTGTCCCACTGTCTCGTTGTCGAGCAACGTCCACAGGACCGATGTCTGACGTTTGGCTGTTGATGTTGCGACTTTTGGTCGGATTAAATGCGCAGCTACACCTGGTGACATATCTTCGAAAACAAGTGTGCAGATGGGCGATGGCAATCAACGAACATCAAAATTCAACGTTCAACTTTGCCCATGCAGCGGCAGCAGCACTAACAACAACAACAACAACAAGGGGAACGACTGAGAAAGAGAGAGAGAGCGAGGGGGGTGAAAGGAGAGAGCACGTCACAAGGACATCGTGGCAGCATCAGCATCAGTCAAAACTTTGCCAGCAACTGAATTATGTCATTTGCCTGGTTGACGGGGCTCGCACAGATGCAGATGCCTGGCTCACCTAAGAGAGGGGTAGAGCAGGGCTGGGCAGGGCAGGCCGGGAGAGGTGGATGGTGGCCAGTAGATGGTATATGCTAGCGCAGCAATGGATCTAGATTCGGAGGTAAACGACGCCACATGCACTGCAACATGCCAAGGAGGGAAGACAGAACGAGTTGTTGGGTTTGCCACACAACGCACAGTGGAGCAAAGTTTAAGTGTGCATGACAGGACAGAAATATTGCAATAGAATAGTTATTGGGATAATAAAATATTTGTAGATATTTTTGAGTGTCGTTCTGCAGTTACTCCTTCACATATTTTGCAAACTTCTTGTGATGCTGTGCTCGCTGTTCCTCGTGATGGTTCTTCAAGTATTTGCTTAGCTGCAAGAAGGTCTTCAAATAAGTTCATTCTGTATTTAAGAAACTTTTATTTATGTGTCCCTTAATAGTTATTGATATACTAGTTTTTTTGCAGTTCCTTCCGTTACATTTTTCAGAATTTTCTTAAATTCTTTTGATGTTCAGAAATCTTACACAAAAATGCGACGAAAAGTAGGCGTTCAATTTCGTTTGACGCTTAGTGGTTCGGTGTTCGCTTAGTATAGGGTGAATAGGGTAACTACCCATATCAGAAGTAGTCGGATAAATAGTTAAAGTATGGCTTATAGACACCCCTAGAACGACAGGGAATTTATAGTCATAATAGGAACAATCAGTCGAATTGATGGTACGATATTGTATTGATTTAAATATAAAGATGCAAAGTAATTATTTTACTTATTATTTCCTAGTGTTTTCATAAAAGAATTGAAACACTAAGCTAATGCTAAAAATATCTACATATGTATAGTGTAGGAGTAATCGGTGAGGACTTAAGGTACAAATTGCTGTCTTTCTTGTTTGATGCTTCCCTAAGATGTTGCGTTATTTAGCTGATGCTTTATTCTTTCTTATATTCATATTCTCCTTGGGAAACATGCTTTGGCCATTCAGTTTGTCCAGATCAGGGCCACAGTGTCGCTCCCGTGTCACTGTGCTATGCAGCCATGCTTTTGGAGGCCTTAATTACATGACGCACATTTTTGCGTTTTCCATTTACCGATTTTCCATCTTTTCTTTCTTTTTGATTTGTCTTGCCTGCTTCTTCTTCTTCTCCTCCTTTCTTTCTGCCGGCTTTTGTTGTTGTTTTGTTGCTTGCCACCGCCTTGAATATATTTCTTCAATTTTATTAAAATTATGGAAATGAATGAAATACTTATCCGCTGCTGTGGACTCCACCTGCACTCCCCCATTGCCCCATTGCCCCATTGCCCGCTCGCTGCCCGCGGCCTGCGACATCTTTTGAACGAACGAATTTATCGAAAATTGCAGCAGGCGTGCACCTTTTCCCCGAGGCACCTCCTTGCTACCAACTTGCTGCATGCAACGCGTCGCCTGTGGCAAGTTGAGTAATCCGTTTCGCTGATGCGAATTCAATCGGTGCGCCGAGTGTTACCTGCGGATCCCATCGAACTGGCTGCAAATTTCGATTCCCTTTCGATTTCGCCTTTCCACAGCGATTCGTTTCTCGCTTTGTGGTTCTCTTTGTTGCTGTTCTTGTTGCTTTTTTTGTTGCTAATTTTGCATTTATCGCGCATTTAGTTGTTTTTGCATTTCATTTAACTTCTTCGCCCGATTGGGGTAGATTTTGTTGCCATTTTGCGTCGCTTTGTCTCTCCCTCTCTCTCCCTCCGCCCTCTTCCCGGCCACGCCTGCTGCTGTAAAACTTGTTCAAGTTTGTTGTTCATTAGCGCGCAAACTTGACACCGACAACTTCGTGCAGCTGGCGCCACCTGGCGGCGTATTTAGCAGTCTGTCACTAATTGCATCGAAAAGGTTTTCCATTTTTATTTTTAATAGCAACGAAATTCACCTGGCTACCCTACATCCAATGCGTTTGTCAGCGTCCAAACAGCAGCTCTCTTCCCACCTCTTTTCTCTCTTTTCCACCTTCGGTGCCCGGAAATTTGATTTGTCGCAATATTTTTCGCATTTCGCACATCAATCACAGCCGTGGCCGACCAATTCCGCATCTAATTCGAATTAGTTCCATTTTGCAAATGATATATGCATGTATTTCTCTGTGAAATCACTTTCGCACGCATTTCGCCAATGCCAGCCAGAGATTGTTGCCTACTTTTGAGAGGTATTTCGAAATTCAAAAGCAGTCAATCTGAAATTGCACAGATATTGAATGTTATTCAATTGGAGAATTGCAATTGAAATTGCATAGTATGTTGTTCCAGAAAACGTTGCAGATGGAATATGTCATGTTAGTGAATGACATTCCAGTTGAGTTGTAATTGCATTGCCGTTGTTTTCCGGAACATCTTCCTCCCTCCCCCTTGCTGGATTTGCAATGGGCATAGTTTTTGGCTGACAATTAGCGACATGGACTGCGTCTCTTTGTGCGTTGTCTGCAGATGACAGCTTAGAAAAATCACCGCCGGAACTGCCACCGGAAAAACAGTGCGAGACCAGCTTGCCCTCGCCCCCCGCTCAGGCCCCCTCTTGGGGCTTCTCTAGGGGAACTTTGAAGTGCTCGTCGCTGCGGCCGGCTGTCAGTAGACAAATGTGACATATTTGCGGCATACCGCCATCTCGTTTGCACACACACGACACAGACAGAGACAGTGGCGGAGACGGAGAAGGGAATAGGGAGGGGGAGAAAGGGAAAAGCCCAGGGATGAGGATATCATTAGTCATCTTCAAGTGGGCGTTGAGTGGAATTATGCAAAAGTTGCCTCAAAGTGACCAAAATCACGCGCACAACAACAAGCACTACGTGATGGGGAAGAGGAAGAGGAAGGAGAACGGGAAGGGGAAGGGGAAGAGAAAGAGGAACAGGAAATTCCACTCGAAGTGCGACTGCAACTCACTTGGCCGATGCGAAGCTGCCCCGGATTGGGCTCAACTGAAGCATAGGAAGTGGGACGGGGATGCAGGGGAGAGGCCTCTTCAGTTGGGGCAGGCAAATTAATCTTATTTAATTTGAATTTTTATATAAATAATGGAGAGTCCCTTAAAAGGCCGCCCCAAAAGTTTTGTTCAAATTTTTATTATTAAATGGCTGTGGACAGCGACACGGCGACAGGGCAACAGGGCAACAAGGCAACAGGGCAACAGGGCGACAGCGAGCGACGCCACCAATGAGCGATGGGAGGAGGCAACACGATGACGGCTGGGTTGGAATTTCTGTGGCACGTGCAGCGGCTACTTGCGAACACTTTCCAATTTGTTGAATCCTCGGCAGCAAAACAATTTGTGACCTCCAAAAAGTGCAAACAACGCGACTAGTCAAAGGGGATGGCGTGCTGTGACCCGCACCGGGTCGAATCGCCCGCTGTCCGGGCGTGTGTCATTCTGTGGCAACGCGGCACGAAAATGATTTATGACAAAGCCGCGCGTCGGACGCCTGCCCCAGCACCGCCATCATCGCGGCATGTGGGGTAACCCAACCTAAGGGGGCGAGGGGCAGGTTGATCGGTGTCCTGACCGTGTCGCATTTGTCGCATAAATGCAAAGTGTTTTAAAGTTGTTGTTGATTTTGGCAGACGCGTCACCGAGATTGAGCTGACTGTGGTGAAGCAGGTGAAGTAGCAGCGAGATGAAATATGCATGAGGTGAGCACACAGGTAAACAGAGGGACACGGGGAAAGAGGGGCACAGTTCACACAGGAGACACCCACTTGACGAGGCCAAGATAGATGGGCCTGGGATTGCGTTTCATAAGTAAAACAAAACTAAAATTGATTTCTATTTTCATTGCGGAAAACTGATGCGATTCCCAATTTAATCGAGGCAGAGTGACAAATAAAATACATAGACAAAAGGATATATTCTAAACAGCTGGAAAAAAAATATGGCCAGATAATTTAGAGAAAGAGTGAGAGCAAGAAAATGATGGAGCAGACATTCCATGATATTCTTCCCTTTGTACATATATTACGTATATTATTATATTATATATCTCAAACTCTACAGATTGAGAAGGAACTATGAACTATGGAAAAGAGCCTAGTTATCGATGGTCAAAAAACGCATGTAATAATCGTGGAAGCACGATCAGTACCACGACGAAGTGACTGCGATGTATTGATTCCTACAAAACTAATTGGCAAATTGCGACATTAAACTTTCTTTTCCTCTTAATTATCTGCTTCTTATGCTAGACATATTTCTCTGATGATCCAAACATATCGTACAAACATTAATAATATATCACGAGTGCTTCATATCTTTAAGCTGCCACTTCAAGTGTTTCATTTAACGGAAATGGAGTGGGGGCTGGTGAGTTGCTCAGTGCCTCAGTGCCTCAGGGGCTGTGCTAGGCCCAATGGGACCTCGGTAAAAGCATTTTTAATTTCATTTCGTCTCTTTGTGACTCGCGTTGCCTCCTGACAGGTGGCCGAAGATTCATTGTCCTGCCTGAGCCGACTTTTTAATTGTATTAACACGCTAATGTAAATCGCATAATGCCAGCATCAGAGAGCCGCACAGACAAGGCCAACAGAAGGGGGAGTAAGGTCCCTTCCCCCCATTCCCCATCCCTTACCCCCTCCACGTTTCGACCTCGTCTCGATGTCTCTTATTACATATTTATGTTTATATTTTCTTCGGTCGCGCTTTTAAGAGCGTTGAATAAATTTTAATTGTCTTCGGATGTCGCAATGTTTTCCATGTTGTTATTGTGTACCTCTTCTTCTTCTTTTCCGTGCCCATTTGCGCCCCCGGCAAGGACATTAAAAAATATTGCAGCATAAGGACGAGCACCCAAAAAAAAAAAAAAAAAAAAAAAAACAGAGACAACGAAATATAACAACAAAAAGTGTAGGAAAACAGAAAGAATGAAGGAAAGAAAACAGAACCGTATGGCCCTGCACTCACTGCTCCGCTTCTCTATGTGGCGGCTCTCTGTGGCCCTTGGCCTTTGTCCGGGCAATAGTAAAAGCGAAATTAGCCGAACGCAGGAGGACAACAAATTTTCTACCTGTTGGCCATAAAATAAATTCCATTATATTGTGACAAAAAGAGAGAGAGATAAAGAGAGAGAGAGCGAGAGAGAGTCAAGAGCGAAGAGCACCGTAAACGGGACAGACTGAATGAAAGAACAGAGAGAGAAAAACGCGCTCGTAAAAATAATAATAATAAAAGCCAAGCCAAATGACGCAGCACAGCAGAGACAGAAGCAGAAGCAGAAGCAGCCAAAGCCAAAGCCGAAGCCGAAGACAAAGGCAGATGGCAAACAAAACAAGAATCGGCCAAGGTATTGACGTTCCAAGAAACTGTAACTCCTGAGGGCCACAACAAGTAAGAAAAGTACAAGTAGAAAAAAATTAATAGAAGCTGAAGAAAAAACAAGGAAAAAAACGTTTGCCTACTTTCAGGCAGTCGCAAATTAATCTTAAGCTCGTCTTGTGGCACAGAGACTGTGGTCTGCATGGGTGACAATCATTGACAAATTTAATTCTATAAATATATATATATATAGTTGTATGATATATATAATACACAGCAATATACCATACATTGAATGTATCTATCCTACATAAATTCAATGTGTACAGTTTAGGCGCAGAGAAACTTTCGTAGAAATGCAGACATACTGTATTTTATCCCCTCCTCGAAGGTGTTTTTGAGAACACCTTGAACTGTTCTCAAACTCTGAAAGCATATAAATGGTGCCAGCAAATCAGGCAACAACTATAAAAGACACACAGAGCAGACAGGCCGACAGACAGGGGGGCAGGCGGGCACAACAAAGGACATGGCAGCCGCGGCGGGCAGGTGGAGCCGGCACAACTAAAACAAAACACATCCAGCGTCAAATACCTGCCTTTTTCCCAATTCCTCCCCCTTCCACCGCCTCTTGCCCCTAGCCTGGGGTGCAAATTTTTGAACAGACAATGCCAGATGAAAAATTGTGAGGCCTAAGGGACGATAACAGCAACGAAGGCCTTACGAATGATGGCGACCTTTGTTTAAATATTAACAAAATCTCATCCGAAGACACTCACACAGACACACACACAGACACACACACATACATAGACACAAGACCGTGTGTAGCGGAACAGCAAACAAAACAAAGAAAACTTTTTGCCGACCTAAAGTTGATATTTCTTTTTTTCCTTTTCGCATGATTTTAATTTTATCTGCGTCTTGGGCGAAACAAATATCGTCTCGCACACAAACACACACACACACACACGCAGACACTGTGGCTGGCTGTGCGTGTGTTTGTTTGTGTGTGTGCCGGCTAGACCCCATGCACTGGACAATCATAAAGCGTCTGAACTTCCCCCCTTCCCTTGGCTCCATGCAGCGAAATCCAAACTTAGCAGCGGATTTGTTGGACAAGCGATGCGTGCGATTAAAGCAGCTCAGCGCAGAGCTGCCACCCCACCCCCTTTCTACAACCACTCCCCCCTCCAGCCACCCCTCTGCCTGCTCTGCGCGATGTCAACGGAATGCTTAGCCACCATTCGGTCAATTTTGGCGCATTCGAAGCAGGCGTTGAGGCGCTGCATAGCTGCGTAGCACGCTGCCACTTGCAGCACTAAGGGGGGGTGGGGCGGTGGGTTGTGGAGTAAGGGGGTTGTGCTGCAGGAATGAACGAGTTAAGCTGACTACAAAGAATGTCCAGTGCATGCCACTTCGATGTATAGACAGTATAGACTGCGACTGAAGACTTCTCTCTCTGTCTTGCAGCTGCCGCAAGGTGGCGAACCGCAGCGAGAAGGCAGCAGAATCTGCAGAATGTGCAACAAATTCTCACGCACAACCAGCAAAACGCAACATCAGCTTGCTGGCTGCCGCCGCAGCAGCTTGTGTATTCTCCACTTCAGAGTTATGGCAAAGAATCCTTGACGAAGCAGCCCAAAATGTGTTTACTTTATGAGCGTGGAAGATTGCGAATTCCAAAGATTCTGCAGGCAACTCAAAGTGGATCGATACACAATATGAGTATAGGTAGAACGATAAAAATGTAGCACGAGCAGCGATTGAGGAAATACGTAAAGTCCTTATCTATCAGAGCAGATACGCTATTTTGGCAATGTTAGAGTTTGCAATATAATGAATATATGTCGTATGATGTAAACACTTCTACGCACGCAGCATCATTAACAATCACTCGACAGTTTTCATCTTGATAACGCTAATTATAGTTTGCCGGCGCTCCCAACTGGGCGAAACTAATAGATAAAAAAGGACACAAAGGCGATATTGGATTTTCCCCATATGACTTAATAAAAAGAAGAAATATATAAAAAAAAAAAAAAAAAAAAAAAACTTTACATCTGCAACTGTCCACTCTCGATCATTATATAAACCTGAAATTGATTAAGATAATAATGCAACTAATAATGTTTATCGTAAAACTAATAAAGTACGATATAGATTCCCCCACTCTACTTAAGCTAATCAATTTCTGTATTCCTTCTAGAGGTACTCGTAATTTTAGGCCACTTTCTTTAGCCTTTTGTCCTAATAATTACAGCTTGCATGACCGTTTCCGCGTTCTCTGTGCTGACTACAGTAGACTGTCTAGAGTTTTCAACTCAGAGTCCTCAATCCACTCTGTTAAATTGTCTATCCTTAATGAATTAACACCTCATCCTAATAACTAACATTAATCTACCGATCTGATTGGGTTTTACTGGGTTTTCCTCAATCCTTTGCAGCAAATGCTGGATCGTTAATTCTTGCTTTATATTCCCCAGCCTAAATTTAATAAATATATAATCTTAATTAAATTTAAATTTTTGTATATTTTTAATCTTAATCTTATCTAATTTTATTTTAAATATGCAAGTCGACTGGCTTAGTTGACGTTAAATAAATAAATAAATAAATAAAAAATAAACTGTGCCTTGTTTATTGTGTTAAATAAAATGTTCGTTAGGAGACATCTGCGACGCTATAAAGTATATATAGTACATATATTCTGAATCTAAGCAGCAACAGAGGAGTCGATCTATCCATGTTTGTCTGTCCGTCCGTTTTAGAGGTATCTTGATGAAACTTGACACACATGCTTCTTATTGCTGCAATACAAATTATCGCTAGATTTTTGTTATATGTTAAAATTTACAACATTTTATTTTTTTCTTTTTATTTAAAATGCAAGGTTTTTGTATGAAGACCAGTTTTGATATTACAAATAACTTAACTTAGCAGTGTCAATCAAAGAGAGTCTTAATATTGCATTTACACATTCATGCCATTCGATTCCGCACTTCGACATATGCCGACGTTAGCCTTTCTTCCTCATTATCTTATATTTATTATAAAACTTCTATATCTATACTATGACTAACTATCAAAGGTAGAACGAAGTTAGGAGAAGAATTAGGAAATTGATTCACCAAGTGAAACAGGGTGCATGATAATCACAATAGTTGATACTGATGATCAACATGATCATGATAAGGATAACACTGTTGGTGATGTTCCTGGGGTAGCGAGCAACTTGAAAAAGATTTCCACAAAATTAAAGCAGCACAGATGTTTGCTGCAGTTGAACACTTTGTTTGGCCAAAGTCAGGTGTTGCCGACACACACTCACACACACACACACACACATGCTTGTGAAGGGAAGGAGCAGTGGGTGAGGCGGCAAGGGGGGGTGCCTCCATCAGTACTTGGCATTTGTATTTAATTTTCGTTTTGCATTTGAACTTTTTGCTCTCGCCAAACCGCTGGGCAAACATGGCACAGCGAAAGCTTTGGGGCGTATTATGGCACGTAGCAACCGCATGTGTGAGTGTTGGAGTGCGGGCGGTGCGTGGGCGTGGCACAATTGTTGCCATGTAACAGTTTATGTGTCATAAAAACTAGTTGGCATTGAAAGCGCCCGCCAGGAGTGGGAGACGAGCCGAAGAAGCCAAAGCCCACCTGTCGCAGTTCAACGGAGCGAGAGGGACGCAGTGGTAGAGTGAGATAGGGAGTAATCAGCTGATGCTTGCTCAACGACACTCGGACAAATTGCAGGCAGGAGTGTGTGAGCAAGTGTGAGGGAGAGGGAGAGGGAGCAGGCGCTGCGAAGTCGGACCAGACATGTCCGGGCATGCAAAGCATTTGAAAATGTTAATTAAATTTTTCTTGCATTCCGAAACTAATTGGGCGCAGCAGAAAGCACGTGCCGGGGCAGAATACGGCGTGGCTTGCTGCCCCTTCAGCCTGCCACCTCGGTTGCAACTCCTTGCTCGAGCAATTGTTGTTGCTGCTGATGCTGCTGCTGTCGTTCCTCCATGCGGAAATTCGCTTGCAGCATACGATTAATTTATTGGCATAATTTACTTTCAGAATTTATTGCGATTGCTTCACCCCCCCTCGGCTCTAACGAAGTCTTATTAAAATTAACAACTGTTATTGTTATTATTATTATTATTGTTGCTGCTAACGCTGCTGCTGCTGCTTCTGCAGCAGTTGTTGTTGTCGTTGTCGTTGCTGTTGTTGCTATTCAATTGGCCGGCGGCAGGCGTGCTGCAACATTATTTGCAACTAGCACTGCGATAGCCGAATCTGCATAAATTAAACACAATTTATGCCAAAAAATGTCGGCCAAGTGGGCGTACGAACAGGCAGCAGCAGTAGAACAAAGCAGGCAGGCAGCCCCGCCCCGCGCCCACTACAGCCTCAAGCAAAGCTGCAGCTCAAGTATCGAAGCGATTAAACTAATTGCCTTAGTATGCGAAACTAAAGTAAACAGAAAGATCTCTCCAGGTGCTCGACTACAGTGCAACATAACTAAAGCACAACGTGGCGTATGCTTGATATTAGTAAGTATTATTCTTTATATATATTTGCGATAGTCACTATGAAGTTGAATAGGTAAATCACATGCGAAACTAATGTAAACGAGCACTTGCAGATATTAATCATGAATATATATCTCGTTGCCGAAAATAAACTGATTTATTGTTCACCTTCTTATTCTTATTTTACAGAGTATGTTTATTTAAATGTATACACAGTATGTTTGCTAACAGAATCTGGAATACAGATATATACGGAGTATGTTAATGCCATTTACAGATATGGTTTATAATGTTAGGGTGCTTAGCTGCTTCATATAACATATGTATGTATGTATATCTTCTATTTGGCTCTTGTTCTCGATAAATTCTTTCTCTTCACAAACCTTATTCCTCTCTATATGTATCTCTCTCTCTCCTCTCTTCCTTGCCCTTATAATTTTCCTACCTTCACTCTCTCTACATATATCTATACATCTCTATATTTCTCTCTCTTTCTCTTTCTCTCTTTCTCTCTCTCTCTCTCTCTCTCTCTCTCTATACATAAGCACATTATACTGGAGCAAAGATTTACACAGCTTGACTTTTTGATTTTCGAATGCCCCTCAGCCCCTGCTACAGTGAATTGTACCTCTCCTCTACCGCTCCTCCCCGACAATTCCTGCTCAGCTAGAACATGAAATCATTCTTCGTTTCCACTTTCCGTTTCGTGTCTCTTTTGAGCCATCAACAGCTTCGCCAGCTCTGCAATTTGCCAACATTTTACACTAAAAGTTAATTATTTTTATGATCGGAAGTTTCGTTGACTTCAATTAGAACGAGTGGCCCGCGCTGCAGCTGAGATGTTGCTCAGCCCGTACACAGTCAATGGCGATGGAGTCGTCATTAGGCCAGCGCCAGGTGAGCTACAATTCAATGGGGGCGTGGGGCGGGGGGTGTTTGGTTCCGGGTCTCAGACTGCGGCCATAATGGGCAACCTCCATATTTGCGCTAGCCATGTTTGTGTTTTCTGTTTCACAATGTGTTCGTTGTTCTTGTTGTTGTTGCTGTTGCTGGTCAAAGGCTTTTTATTAGTTTTTCGTTTATTCGCCAGCTGCTTTAACTTTTCCGGTGTGTGCGTGTGTGTGTGTGTGCCAGGCAGCTCCTTCTGCCACCCGCGTGCAATTTCTTTATATTTGTGGCTTTTATTACAGCCAAGCCAAACACTCGGCTAAGCACCTCCCCTCCCTCCTCCTCTCCTCTTCTATCGTTCGCCCGTCGCTTTGCCATGTTGTTTACTTTGCCAGTTGTTGGTTTTGCTAATTTTTATTTATGTTCTTAAATGTTGCCTGTCGTGCCAGCGGGCCACGCATTTTTATTAATTTTATTTCTCTGTGATTATTGTGATTAGTTTGTTGGTCACCGCACCAGACGACGCCGCTCCTTTCCTCCCCCTCCTCTTACCCAAACTCTTTTCAAACGAACACCTTCCTTTTTGTAGCTGTAACTGTAACTGCTTCTTGGCCAGCTTAGCTTTCTGTGGCTCTCTTGTTTTCTCTCGTGTTTGCTGTTGGTTTATTTATTTCGGAGACGACTTGAGCAAAGTAATATTCATAAATTTCTGACCAAGTTTTCGGCTCTCTTTGGCTGTTTCTGGCTGTTTTGTTACACGGAAATTGGCGTCTATAAAACAGACGACGCTTCATTAAGTGAAATTTGTTGAAAAGCTGTAAACGGACGTGACGAACTGACGATCGACAACGAAATGCGCTTTGCACCGAAAACGAAAAGTTTTTGAAATCTGAAAAAGCTCCTTAAGCTATGAAACCTCTTGAGATTGACACTTTGGCATTTTAATAACTTATTTGTAGGAAGAAGTAAGATAATAAAATTGTTTGAAATTGTCGAGCTTTCACAACATAACCTCATTCCTTTGTAAAGCTTTTCAGATATTGAGATTATATGTTAACAACTTATTTATAGCCATTAAATGGACTTATTAAATTAAGCTTGCCACTGTTGAGTTGAACTTCATTTAAGTCTACAGCAAAAGCTGTATTTGATATTTTCATTAATTAATTTACCTATTTACTTATTAATTAACCTAACTACCCATAGGTGTGCTAACTGAAAGTGTATGTAGCAGGCAAAAGGAGACGTGGCAACCCCACAACGCAAATATATTCTGAATCAGCATCAACAGTTGATATAAGTTGACATAGACATGTCTGTCCATCTTTCTGTCTGTCTGTCTGTCTGTCTGCCTGTCTGTCTGTCCATCTCTGTGTCTGTCTGTCCGTCCGTATTTCCAAATTTGGTGTCAAAATATATTATTATTGCACGCAGATCAAGTTTGTTTTAGAACTTGAGCAAACCTCTTTCCGGCCCCGTAAATCGATTTAAGCCGAATTCTAAGCGTAATTTTAATGCAGGACAATTCATATTTGGTAAACACAATAACTATCAACCAGCGATCGGATCATTAATATAGAAGTTATTTAAGAAATAATTATAATAGTTACTGAATTCCAAGCCTCTCCCTAAAGTATGCAACACAAAATACTCTGAAAATAACAGTTATTTATTTAAGACATCGTTTTGGTCAGCTGTGTAGCGGGTATATGACAGTCGAGCACACTCGACTGTAGTTTTCGCACTTGTTCCATTTAGTTTTCATCAAATTTCCCACTCATTCGCACTACTTATAAAGTTTCAAAACCTAGAAATGCTTACTAACAAGCGTTCAATTAATCAAATATGTTTTGCACTCTCTAAGGTGCATTGCAAAATTTAACTTGTGCAAGTTTATATTTAGAAAATACAGTTAGTTGAATTACAAATATTCTTTTAATTAAGTTTATTTTATTTTGATTAAAACAAATGTTGGAATACATTTTCAACTAATTTTCAAGATTATTTAATATGCGGTGCACTGAATTTTTTATTTCCAGTTTGTGGTTACAATTTTACACACTACCCGCTTCTACTGCACCCCACTGCCTCCCTTTGAAACCCTATGCAACTACGACTCTGGTCTGATGATGAATAAATAATGCCTAAGTCGACGCTCCAGGTGGGAATTGGCTCGCTTTGTCGACCCTTTTGCCTGTTAATTCCCGCAAATTCTCTGCTCATCTGTCAGACCAAAAGGTGCAACTGAGTGTGTGCGTGTGTGTGTGTGTGTGTGTGTGTGTGTGTGTGTGTGTGTGTTTATGTGTGTGTACTAACTGTATGTGTGCACAGTTTTACAGTTGGTCAATTTGAATGTCGTTCAGTCAGTTAGTTGAGTCATTTCCTCAATCATTGGCTCATCAAATGATGCGTGTGTGCGTGTCAGAGAGATGTTATGCAAGTGTGGGTGTGAGTGTGTGTGTGTGTGTGTGTAAAGTGCATAAAACTTGTGAGGGGGGATGGGCTAAGCAGCCTATTTCAAAAGTAAATCGCTTCAATTTCCACCTATCAACATGTCTGCTAGCTGCCACCCCCCTCTTCCTCCTTGCCCCTCTTACCATCTCTGGCTTGCAGATAGTTCCGTGCGTTCGTGCGTGAGTCTGTGTGTGTGTGTGAGTGTGTCTATGTGCAAGCAAATGTATGTGCGTGTGCGAGCATGCTGAGTCGGCTCTTGAGCCGCACAACTCTTCCGGTTGCCACTTGTGAGCGAAAAAGCCTTTCAGCTTTTGAGTGTTTGTTGTGGCAATGCCTCAGCAGACGCAGCGCTACAGTCGACTATCCACACACACACACACACACACACACACACACACACACACACACAAGCACAGAGGCAGATAACGTGTTTGTCGCTGTGCCTCCGAAAAAAAGTAAAATAGAGCATGAAGAAGGCCATAAGGGAACGTGCTATGCGAACTGCAGTTACCTCTTGGCCGCAGCTGGGGCTGGTCTCTGACAGCCGCACTTACCCCATGTCGCAGCTAATGCATGCAGGGTATGGCAACAAGAAACATGACGGGTCCAACATGTTTCTGTCTTCCGCTCCGATCGCATGCGCGTCGCTACGACGACTAATGCCAGCCCCACACGCTGCACTCGACCCTCGACCACTGGCAACAATAAACTAGACTCTCATACACACACAAACAAATACACACAGAGACACACACGCACTTAAACACACAGATTGCCATGTTTGCTTTGACGTCTATTGCAACAAATTCAACACTTTGGCCGACGGGCCGAGGACGGAGGACGGAGAACGGACGGGCGGAAGGCACAGAGGTCGTATGGCCCATGTCGGTTTAGAAATTGAACCATTTACTCGACCATTTGCCAGCAGCAGCAGCAACTTTCAGGAACTCAGTCAAATCTCAGTTGGGCCAAACTATGTGAGTACCTTCAGTCAGAAATTTAACAATTTCGAAAATCTTCAAAAACTTTTCAACGAGCAAGCAATGCCCAGTGGCCTTATACCCTGTGCGACGTAAGCTTTGCTTGCCACCACACCCCTCTGGCTACGACGTAATCCTTTAGCCCCCCAATTTCCCGAGTTTCATTGACCACCAGGTGCTGGCGCTGCCAGTGCCAGACATCGATGCGAGTCAACGAGACGATTTGGGCAAACAGTTTTCGAAACGGATTTCCTGCCATCCGACCATATTCATTATGGTGTGTGCTGACATTAGGCACGCACTTGCCGTACGCCATACCCGGTCTCCCTCTCTCCGGGTATTCCCCTCCCGCCAACTGATTCTGCCTCCCTGTTGGGCCATCCCCAAACTTTGATTACCATCACCGACTCAGCGACAGCTCAATCTGAGCTGGGGCTCAGTTCCAGCACGGCAAATGATGTGCTCTTAGGATTTGACATAATCGATTGCATTGAGTACTTCTCCTTCTTCTTCTCTTGCTGCTTCCTTTCATTGTTGTTCTCTTTGGATCAAGCACCTTGCTCGGTTGAAGACCACTAGCCGAAGTCTATGCACTTTTCAGCTAATTTTGTCGAATGTTTAAGGTTTTTGGGCAAAACTTTAATGTGCAAACTGTTGCTAAACTTCACTCGCGAAAGCATTGCAATCTCAAGGCAAAGTTACCTGATTACTCTGTATCCTCTATGAGAAGTGATGTCAAACTTCAATGCGCAGACTGTTGCCAAACTTCACAAGACTTACTCGAGAGAGCATTGAAATTTCGTTGCAATGCAAACCGATTTTCCTCTTTGCGTATTCTATTTCTAAGTTTCCTTTTCTTCCGTTGTTGTTGTTATTGTTTTATTTTTGCCTATCGTTCATTTTGTTTGCTGTGCGCTTCGTTTTTATTGTTGGCTTAAGCGTTTTTATGGCCAATTTGACGAATGACCCCCTTAAATGGGTTAAGCGGGAATAAGCCCGAGGCGGCCAACTAAACAACCAAATAACCAAACGCACGTTTTGCCCCACATGTGTGTGCATGTCCGTATGTGTGTGTCCTGTTTGGGTGTGTGTGTGTGAGCATTAGGAGACCGATAAGCGGTCTGTGGAACGGCTGCCTGTGCCTAATTTATTCGCTTGTATCGCTCATAAATAAACCAAAATTGGCCGAGCGACAGAAACTTGAACTTGACTTATTGAATTTGCAAGGCTCAGACTGAAACTGAGACTGAGACTAAGTCCGTGTCCGAATTGAAGCTGAAGAGTTCTTCAATTGCGTCGAGGGGCCGTTTACCACGCCCCCTCACCCGACACACGCTGATTCTATTGCCTTTTGCGTCGTTTGCCCCTTTCACTGCGTGTGCCTAATAACAGCTAACTGAGCATCAGGAAGAAGTTGACCGACTAGCGCATACCCTGTGACGAATTTGTGTATTGACAGGCAACAAAGCTATATAGCTTTACACATACATATACATATACATATTTATCTAGTGATCTGTGGATCGTGAGTTTATGCAAAGCCTAAGCTACCCATTGTGCATTGCAGTTGCTGGATATCTCTCAGCATACAAGGCTGCATAATCATTGAGCTCATGACTCGTTGCTATAGCTGGGCATGGGCATGGGGGGGCTGGGCATGGGCATGGGGGGCTGGGCACGGGGCGTGGCTGCTGGCGCTGAGGGGCCGCCTCTAATGCGCGTCTAATGGCGCAAATAAATTTCAACTAAGGAATTTTTATAGAGAGCGCCATAAAACCAAATGGCTGCCAATGGTTGCCTCGCTCTCTGTCTACCTCTCTGCCTCTCTCTCTCCCTCTCGCTCTCTCTCTCTCTCTTTTACACACACTCTTTTTGTGTCGCTGCTGCAGGGACTGCCCCGGCGTCCGTCCCCCCTGTCCGTGTGTACGTGTGTGTATGCGTCCTTGTAACGTTAATAGCCTTAATTGAGCGTCTGTTTTACGCCTGCCACGCCCACTTATTTGTTTATTAGCGCCCGTCAGTTGCCGCCCCGCACAGCACAGCATAAAAAACGTCACCCTGGAATTTTCATTTGGCTTTTGAGATAATAAAAACGAAACGCGAAACGTGAAACGTGAAACTGGAATCGTGAATCGTGCACCGTGAGCACCTCAATTACACACACACATACACACACACACCGTGAGACTCACGCACTGTGGGCACAGTTCAGGTGATGCCGTCGCCACCATCCAGCACCAGGTTTAATGTGCCCATTGAGATTCCGGGATGCAACTGACAACTTCCAAGAGAGACCCTCCAAGTCTCCAAGTCCCATTTAGTTTCCAGCGACAATAAATTCCATTCTGAGCGCGCTTAACGATCATTTTTGTCGACCTGCGAGCTTAATGAGTTGCGCCGCCAGCAATGTGGTGCAGGATGGAGGGGAGTGGAGGAATCAAAATACAAGTGCTCACATTGCACCAGCTTAGCTGGGCATTATTGCGATATACTTGTTGGCTCGTTTCCAGCTGATGATGTGCATTCCTTTGATGTGTGAGGTATAAAAATAAAAAAAGTATAACTTTATTAAATTTCGTTATTAAACGTTAAGAAAACTATTGGTTCTTTTGGTTTTAAACATAATTATAATCAATATTAACATACAATTTCTTCTGTTCTTCTAGACTTTTATTTAAACCCTGTATCTTGATTACTTTCAACTTTAAATCTTTCGGGGCAGCAACTCTTCTACGTCTCTTTTGCAAGCGGGATACTGCAAACTTATCATCGACCTGCCAACTCCTTTTTAACTAGATCACATTGATTTGTTTCCCATCCCTGACTGACTATTTGTCATTCCCACATGACTTATGAAATATTTTTGAATATTTGAATATTTTTATTGAGACGATTAAAAGAATCTGAACAGATATTGTTTGTTGTCAGCCAGGAACTGCGCAATTTAAAGCTCAATTGGTCGAATTTGTAAGGGATATTCTAGCAGTTGGTACTGTTGCACTTTGCACACTGTTGCCACACTTCACACGGTTGCCACACTTCACAATAATTCCCTCACTAAAGGATTGAAAACTCGTTGCATTGCATACAGTAAATTCGATAACATTCTCTGTAGGTAGAAATAGTTTATAAAGGGGTGTATGTGATTTTATAATATAATATCATATTTATTTCTTTTACTTCCCCTAACAGATTTCATATACCGCATCCAAAATGCGATTCCTTTCCCCCGTGACCAGCTAAAGAAATGAAACGTGCCGCCAAAACCATTAAAATTTTTAAACGCAGCGTCTGCACTTTTTGCACTAATTTCTCAGCGCAGCGCACACGCTAAAGAGACAGAGACAGGGAGACCATAGAAAGAGAGAGAGAGAGAAAAGGAGAGGAGAGGAGTGTATGTGTGTGTGTGTGTTTGTTGTTGGTCAGGTATAACCATGTCGCTGGGGTATGGCCCAGCAATTTGCTAGTGAGTCAAATGGATTTGACCTTAGCCACAAAGACGGAAAGAGACAGCGACAGTGAGAGTGGTAGAGAGGGGAGAAGAGAAGAAGGGAGCGAGAGGCAGCAGCCAAGCTGCACTAATGCTTAAGCTGATTTTAGTATACACACTAGCGCACAAACATAGAACCCAACACACACACGCACGCACAAATGGAGTCAGCGGACAGACTTCATTTGCAGACACGATGGTGCTAGTGAGGGAGAGAGAGAAAGAGTAAGAGAGAGAGAGAACGGGAGAGGGAGGGAGAGTGAGGCGGAACTGGGGACTAGGGGGTCACGGCGAGGAGAACAGCCGCTGGGAAAGTGTCACGTAATGCAGCGCGGCAAGCGCATTAACACATTTACACAACGCTCACACATACATTTGCAGCAAGAGAGAGATGGAAAGAGAGGAAGAGAGAGAGACAGAAACGAGACAGGTAAAAAAGACAAACAACAACAAAAAACGCGACACGCTTAAAATCTTTGCAACTTTCTTTTGCGACAAAAGCAGCAAATTTCATTTAACATCCATAGCTACAGAGACAGAAAGAGACAGACTGTTAGAGGAAAAGAGAGACAAGGAGAGAGAGGTGGAAGAGGGGGTATAAAGCGACAAACCTGACGGGGCAGGTAGAAACTGTGCGAAAAGTGCATGGCCGCGAATTAAAAAGGTCATTTGGTTGCACTTTGGGCATTCCCGCTTCACCCCAATGCGTGTGTATGTGTGTTGGTCAAGGGAGCGTGTGGTGAAGAAGCAAGGGGAAAGCGGAGGAATAGTTGGGGCGCAAATGAAATTACGCTAGAGCGCTGCCAACGCTTTTTGGCGCTGCTCCAAATGAGCAGCAGCCCAACGGCGCGTGCCGAATGCGAAACTGTTGCCTGGCACAACAGGGGCGGGGGAATGTTGTAGAGTGTTGGGTGTGACAAGGTGATTGCGCCTGCTGCTACTGCTGTTGCTGCTGCTGTGGCAAGCGAACATTGTTGCGGCAACTAAGCCACTGCTAAAATGTTGCCTAAGAAAGCGCGCGGCCAAAATCAAGTCGAAAATTTGCCAAGAAGTCTGCGTAGAATGTGCTCTCGATGAGGCCCGAAGCGATTTGCCAGCGGAAAATGGCTGCCAGAATGGTCAAGCAAATTCCACATGAAGTACAAATAAAAAATAACGCATAAGAGTATGCTGCAATTATTTTTAATGACGATTTCTTCCCTTTATAGAGAAAGCACCCAAAAGTAGGCAACACCTTTTTAAAACTTATTTACCAGCTTAGTTCTCACTCGAAATCGATGCTGTTTCAGGATTTTCTCTGGAGTATATACACACATATAATATGTTTATACACTAATACATACAATACATATATACAAAGTAGCTTTCCCGCCGCGTAGTGTCTGCTGCGCCGATAAGCAGCAGGGCCAGTTAATAAACTAATTGAAAGGCGATAGCCGAAAAGCGGTCGCAACTTTTTTTTAACTGCTTCCCTGCTAAACGGAGGCTTATCCTTATCGCTGCTGCAACAGACCCAGACACCCAGACAGGCAACAGCAACAACAACAGCAACAACAGCACTGTGCGATCCATGCAAATTCAAGCTTGCGGCCCATTTGCATTCAGAGCTAAAGCCAAAGCCAGCGCGTTGACTTTTGCCGGACAAAGGCAAAAAAATGCAAGAAGATGGAAGCAGAAGGAATGCGGCAAATGGCAAAGTAAATGAAAAGCAAACAATTTTCCAGCTGGCAAACAAAAATTAGCAAAAGCAACGACAATTTTTAAGCTGATGAGCCCAGCGGCTCAGTAAGCCCAACGAAAAAAACGGAGCAGAGACTCGAAACGACCAGCCAGGGTGAGTAATTAAGTATACGCCCCTAGCTGTAGGCATCTTTGTGGCTGTAATTAACATATGTTTGCCAGATCTCAAGATATTTTTACGCATTTTTCAATTATCAGTTCAAGTTAAATTTTGTACACCCATCATCAAGTTCTTCTGTCTTGTTTCGATGCAATTACCGAATCCTTTCCGTCGAGAAGAATACCTTTTATATATATTCATGTAAAACAAAGAACTTTGCTTGCAAATACTCGAACCAGCAGCAGCTTTTGCTGTTTTTCTGCCTCGTGCCTGCTTTGCAAAGTTCTCTGTCTCCATCTCCGTCTCCGTTTGCCGTCAATTGAATTGCTGCTCGAGGTAAAGTCAACGGTTTCGGCATTCAAACACTTTATAGTTCATTTTTTTGCCTCTTCTCTTTTGGTGTTACTTTTAGCCAAGTGTTTGCTTTTGCCGCTCGTTGACTCTCTTCACACACACACACACACACACATGCTCATCATAATTTATTTCCGTATGTGTGCTAAGCAAAAGTGTTAAGTTGGCAACAAGAAAAATAAGCGCACCGCAAGACTTTGGTTTTCCCTTTACTCGGTCTTCCCTTTTCCACAAAATTCTCCCTCCCAGCTCAGGCTTAGCCGCACAGTGTAGCGAGAGCAGTTAAAATGAGAAAATAAAAAATAATAACAAAACCGGAACTAGAACTGGAACCGGAACCGGAATCGGAACACTTTGCAGTAAAAACAAATTTGTATAGTGTAAATTTCAAAAGCTTTTGGCAGTTCTCTTGAACAACTTAGCCTGGAAGAATGGGGAACCTTGTCCCCAAATGAACCTAAACTGCAAACGGAACTTCAAGACGTTATCTGTGCCAGAAATTTGTAATCCCTGTACTGATGCGCCCTTTTGATGGCTCTAACGATGTGTGTGTGTGCGTGCGTGAGTGTGTGGAATGACTGCAAATAGTTTTGCCACACTGTGCCTGCGGCATAAGTGGATTACCGTATTAAGTTTTTATTATTAGTCTAACTGGCGAAGGCGTCGTTGACTTTGGGCCACGTCAACGCACTTGACAGTTAACAAGTGCCTGTGTGTGTGGGTGTGGTATGTGGTGTAGTGTGTAGTGTGTGTGTGTGTATGAGTGGCATAAGCTTCTTACGGCTGCAAATTAAGTGAAAATAAGAAAATTAGCTTAAAATATTTTCTGCGGCCCTTCAATTTCATTTGCCTGAGCAGATTATTGCTGTTCAGCGTTGTGGTGTGTGTCTTTGTGTGTGTATGTGTGTGTGTGGTAGTCACAGTTACTGCCAGTTAATAATTAGAAACGACAGGCTATAGTCATAGTCAGTTGGGGCTAACTCACAGCTCTCACTCCCAGTGCGAATCCCAATCCCAATCGCAGTCCCAATCGCAATCGCAATTCCAATCTCGAATACTCAACCAGAGGCCCATTAACTTTGCCGCGTCTTGCATTCTCTTTCCCCCGCCCCCTCTCTCTCTTTCTCCATCTCTCGCTGCTCAACTCTCAAGACGTTCATTTTCTGGCCAAGGCATAACTTTCATTTATGTGGCGGCCCCAGTTCGCATATTATGAGATGTATGCGCTGCTTCTCAGTCCCCTCCTCTCTCCCCCCCTACCACCCTTTTTTCGCATTCTCCCACTCCTGAGCTGCTCTGCATGCATGTGCATAAAGTTTATGAGGCACTGGCGATTGCAAAACTTCTCAACAATGGCGACAAAAGTTTCGCTTCCTGCTGATGTCCCAGCGTCAGCTTCAGCATCAGCTTTAGCTTCAGTTCCAGCAGCAACTCTACTTCCTGTTCCCTCGCTGGGAATGAAGCCGAGCGCGTTTAGCTAATGACAAATTGCAATCAAAGTTGAGTGAGAGAAATGTCAAGTGCAGCGCATGGCGCCGCTTCGCCTTGTAATTCCCAAAGAGTTCTGCTTGAACTCGCTTTGCCCTCTCAAAAATGACCTCACCGACATGGCCAGCACACTGACCCACAGTCGAGACACTCACACACTCACACACAGGCAGTCAGGCAGTCAGGCAGCCCGTTTTTCAGGACAGTACTTTGACCGTGCTGCGGTTGGGCTGTCATATGTCTTGGCTTTGTTCTAGAGTCCTTTAAGGACGTCGGCAATGCAGAGCCGGGCTAAGTGGCATGAGACATGAGCATGAGCAGACATTGAGGCAGCTTCAGTTTTTGGGCCTGACCATTAGCAAACACACACACACACACACACACACACACAGCCCACACATACCGCACACACACAGAAACGAGAACGTGAGCTTAAAGTTGTCAACTAAGCTGCTAAGTTGTCGAGCAACCCGCCCCGCCTGTGCCTCCCCCTCTTGGTCCGCCTTTGCTGCGTTGTCATTTGTTTGCAGCTTCTCTATTAGCCGCATTTTAATTCAGTTACTTAAGTTTAGTGTGAACACAACAATTTCATACTTGACGAAACACACACACACACACTGAGGAAGAGACAAGAACAGAGAGAGAGAAATAGAGAAAGAAAGAGAGAGAGAGGGACAGGCTGGCCCATGCGGCGTATGCGCAATGTCCAAAAACTGCTGCTGCAATTTGAAAATTTGCCTTTGCTCTCACTCCCTGTGTGTGTGTGTGTGTGTGTGTGACTGTGACTGTGACTGTCTGTCAGTCGCTTGCCGCATTGACCTCACATTGTACCTCACATTGTCACAGCTTAGAGACCACGCCCACACAGCTGCTGCTTGCCCCAACCAACGCCCTCCTTGCCTTGCTTGTGGTCAAAGGTAAAAAGTTTTGTCAAATTGAAAATGTTTACTGCCTCGCACGGGCACAAGAGCAGACAGAGCCAGGAGGGGAGGAGAGTGTCAGTCGCTCGGGCGGCAAAAACATCTTAAATTAGATACATTTTATCGCTACACATGAGCTGCTCTCAACACACACACACACACACACACACATACACATAGTGAGCAGTTCTCCGCACAGTTGGAGAAGCTCAACAAAGTTCTGAGAAATATTTATTACAGGACACTTCATGTGCAGTCGCACAGCCGCATTCCCAGCAAGGACATTCATTGCCAGCACCAGCACCAGAGTGAAGAGTGAGTGGTGTGGGGAGGGGGGTAGAAGAGTGCGGTCTACTATCCATGTAGCATGTCAACAAGCATTTAATTTGATTTTAAATCTCTCTCCAAAGCACCCTTCAAGTTTTCTGGCAACTTTAATGAGCAAGACGCGTGGGCAGTTCCACAATGCCTCGTTCGCTTCCCCGTAACAAATATCATTTCCTACTTCCTACTCCTCTTCCTGCTGCAAGTCGAGTGCACTTGCTTATCCTGCATAAATGCATATATATATATATATATATATGTAACATATTTATGCACAGTCTGTCAATTGGGTTTGACTTATGGCAAAGTTTTGAGTTCCTTTAACAATCGTAAAGAGGATAGAAAGGGGGGAGAGGCACGGCTAAAGGGAGACAGAGAATGAGTAAGGGGAGGCTAGAGAGGGACCCTAGTTCTATAAGATATACCTAATAATGTATATGTATCGGTATTTTTTATTGTATTAAGAACTAGGAAATCATTTCTAAAACAACTTAATTGTGTGTTACTTATCAGTTAGCAACCAAATTTGAGAATCATTTGGACTGTGGTAATTATTGTGCACACCAGAAATTAACGTTCTTTCTTTAAAATGAAGTCTACAATCCGCCTTTTATGGACTTACGGGAACGTGGTCGAATTATAAACTTAACTTGATCTGAGTGCAATTATATATGTACAAGCACGAAAGCAACCGCCACACGCCTGACAAAAATGATTTCTTGAATATATGTACCATATGTGTTTCGCTGATGACGTCTGCATACTCTACTCGGCAACCAGTGAATATGGGGCTTCCGACGGCATTCAGGAGTACCTCAATTCATTTCAAGAATGGAACATGGGCATCAACGCCCAAAAAAGTGCAAACGTCTGCTTCACCCAACGTCGCGGTACGACACCAGCAGTATTCATCAACGACACTCCAATCGAGCAGTCAACAAAAGCCAAATACCTTGGCTTGACATTAGACTCCCGTCTGACTTTTCGCGACCACATAGCCAACACAGTCGCAATGTGCAACGCAAAAAGGAGCAGGCTGTACTGGCTGCTCAATAAACCAGCAAATCATTGCACCGACTTGGAGATATGGCATACAAATCTGGGGTATTGCAGCAGCAACTCACAGGAAAAGAATCCAGACAGTGCAGAATAAGTGCTTGAGACTTATTACCGGCTGCGAATGGTACATAAACAATAGGACACTTCACAGAGATCTCAAACTGCGTACGGTGGAGGAGCAAATCTCATTTCACTCAAGCAGATACAACGGCAGACTGACCATACATTGTAACCGACTTGCCCGACGTTTAAGGCGGACAATTCAAATAAGACGACTTATAGAAATATATGTATACTGATCCCTAATGTAATAAATAAATAAACTTAGTTTAAAGAATATAAGTATAGCTTTATTTTGTGTTGCATACTTTAGAGGACGGCTGGGAAATTAGTATACAGGGGTTCCGGCTTCGAATCCCGGGGGAGGGCATGGTTTTTCAAACGGGAAGGCTTGGCCAAGACAATGTTCATACTACACTCATTTTGATATAGTGTCTGGTAATGCTTAAGAATATTTCCCCACCCAGTGATGTTAAGATACAATATTATGATGTATGGATTCTTCACTTAATAAAATATAATAATTTTTTTTTTAAATATAATTTTTTCCTAAATAACTTCTATGTTAATTATCCGATCGCAACCAAATTTACAGAAATCATTTGGACGTCAATAGTTATTGTGTTAACTATCATTCAGATATCAATTGTTGCATTGGCCACATTTTAGCGTCAGCATTAAAAGGCCCCGTCCCCAAGCTATTTAAATGTCACACACACACACATGTACACCACATACGATATGTACATGTGTGTCACATCAACGTCAACAGGCTAAACCAAAGTCAGCCGCATAAGCAGCCCGCGTGGCAGGGAGGCATCATCGCTATTGGATTCCTCGTCGCTGTCGTCATCCTCGTCCTGCTTCATGGGCGTCAATCAAATGCAGAAGTTTAACTGCAATTGGCAATTGTATTGAAAATTGAACGCGCGTGTCCTTGGCCAAGTGTGCCGGTGTCTGTTTGTGTGTGTGTGTATTGAGAAGAAATTGCCAAGAAATTGCAGCTGAATCCTTACAGCCTTGCAGCGCTATAACGATGAGGATAACAGCCACAGCAATGCGCTTGCAATACTAGAAAAAACAAATTATATTTCGAATATGAAAAAAAACATTTTCAAAAAGCCGAAATTGCTATGGAAATTGCTCGAGGTCCAAAAAAGGTTTATAGGAAATGGTAATACGTGGTGAAAGTACTTTTTAGTCGCAATAGGAACTTGCTCTGAAACCAATTCAGGCTTTAAATTTTATGCTGTGCAGAGAAAGAGAAATGGGAAATAATTCTTAATTTGTTGACAAATAATAAGGGAACCCTTTGACGAATAGAAAGATGCTCCGCCTCGAAATCGGTTGCATTTTTGAAGTAGATAAGTCAGTTACACTATCACTATCTATCGGTAAAGAGGTTCATCGACTTTGCTGTTAGTTTTTGAGGATTGCATCGATTCTATCGATCGATCAGATCAAACAAACTTTATATCAAGTGTTATCGATTGTTATCATTCGCACTCGACTGCCTGCTACCCTGCAACACTGCCTACTGCCTTACAGAGCATACCCAATCCACAGCTCGCACTCGGGTTGCACTGTCGATATGCAAATTGAACAGCGTAGCGCGTGGAGGGGCAAAGGGAGGGGCGGCAACTGCGTCGAACTGTTGCGAAATTTGCGCGCTTGAATGCGGCTGCCGACGCGGCGACACTTGAGCGGCACTGACTACTCAAGTGGCAAGTGCAGGTGTTTGCCGCTTGCAGCATGCCGCATGCCACCTGCCTTGCCAGCCTCTTGTTGCTTGAGACAAAACAAAATGCGCGCGCGTTGTCAGCAGAAAACTTCATCGACACGTGTGTGCAGCGAGTGCCACCGAGCCAGAGGTGCACTATAAAAATTGCGAAATTATATAGCCTGCTTTTGGACAGGGCACGGTGTGGCAGGCGACAGGTGCCGGGTAAGAGGCAAGAGGCAAGAGGCAAGAGGCACGCAATGCCGCAAACTCATCAGCAGCAGCAGCAGCAAGCTGAGAAACGTCGCCTGCACGTACACTCGACTCATATAGTATATATCACGACACAGGCGTAGCTGCCTAGGGGGATAGCAACTGCACTGCAAATCTGAAAAGGGGACGAGCACGGGAAGGAGGGCAGAGCTTTGGCAAGTGGCAAACTGAAGAGGATTATGCTGAAAGGTAAATAAAACTACAGCAAGCAAATGATAATCCCAGCTGACGGTACACCTCGCCTGCCCTTGCAGCTCGACTCATTTAACAGCTACCTCTGCTACTCTGTTTCTCTCTTCCTCCCTCTCTCCCTCTCTCTCTCTCTCTCTGCGGGTATCGAGTGCACAAAAATTGACATGTTTATAGGAACATGCTCTGAATTTGCAACGTCTCGATGCGTTGCGATAAACTAAACTTCTTGGCATTGTTTCGATAATGGAATTCCGACTTCGTTCGCTGGTAAATTTGAAATTAAATCCCAACAAGGCTTAAAGCTTTAAGAACTAGCACAAGTTGTATAGATTTATATAGAAATATATACATATATATAATATAGAAAAGTTGACCAGAGATTGAACAGACAAATGTCTCAGCTGAACATCGAAAGATTTTCAACTTGAAATAGTTCAGCAAACTGTTCAAACTATTCATGAAATACAAATTGCTTATTTAACACAATAAACTGAACTGAAACTACATCAATTTGAAAATCTCTAGCCGTACTTAAAAGATTCCTAGATTATGTTTGAAGATTACAATTTATAGCTGCCCTGGAGAAGTTTCTCTGGAACAAGTTGACATATTGGCAAAGTTTCGGCATTGTTTTGCTGAAGCAACATGCTAACCAATTCATCATCGTAAAGCATTCACACAGACACACACACACAGCAAAGTCCTTGGAATACCCTGTAATCTCGGCTGAGCTCAACTCAGTTTATGAGGACTTGTAAGATCTCGTTTGGGCTCTGTAAAAGTTGTAAGCCAGGCTAATGTATTCACACTTTATGTTGTGACAGGGCGCTGTGACCTCGCTCTGTGTGCACCTGCAGCAACACACCCCGCACAGCCGCCCTTCACACACACACACACACACACACAGAGACGACGTCGAGCGAGGTTGGCGCGAAAGAGAAAGTTAAATTAAAAATGTCAAATTGCATACATTTAGGAGCTAATGAAATAAGTTAAGCGACAACAACAACAACAGCGCGTTAAGCACACTACAGCACTGCACATGTGTCCTTGTATGTGTGTGTGTGAGTGTGTGCACATGCATCTCTCTCTCCCTCTCTCTCTCCCTCCCCCCGGCTGAATGCGAGTTTCGTTTGCATTGCAATTTGAATTAATTTGACTTTTTTATGAACTTTAAGTGTGCCAACGTCAGCAGCGTTGCCAGATGTGTCTATACCCTTGCCAGCAGAGTAGTGTACACTGTACACTGTACATTACAGTCACCTGGCACTCCCGAGCCCTTGTGCTACATAGTTTATAGTTGTGAACCAACTACGAATTGATTATGGAAAGTTTGTGGATTGAAAGTGAATTTGATTCTTGCATAACTATATTGTTGCTTTATAGTTATCATCGTGATACTTGGCTTACCTGAGCTTAAATATAATATCAGTCAAGTGACTAAATTTAATGGCAATCGCACGACTATAACATATGGTAATGAGTGTGCAAAGTCTCCTGCTCAACAAATTGACTGCACAATTTGCCGTATAAAGCGTAACTCATATTCGAGACTCCCTACACAACTGTAGCATACAGTGAGTGTTCAAACTGCCTTACTGCAATTGTTAAATACTGTATCTTGGCATATAGAGCGTATCTCACATTCGGCATACCCAACTGATGCTTCGTCATGACTGTTTTACCGTGTTTTGTTGTTGGTGCTGCGGGGGTTGTGTCATGCTGTGTTATTCATTTAGTTGGTATTCAGCTTGTGGCAAGCAATACGCCAACTGCCAACTGCCAACTGCCAACTCGGTAAGTGAATAAGAATGAGTGCCCGAACCACACAACGAATACCACTCTCTGCTAATCAAAAGGCCCAGAACTGAAAGCAAACTGGAAGGATGATGATGATGAAGACAGTTGCGTCTTATGCGAGTATCGAACGGAAACTGCGATATATATCGCACTTATGTACGTGCCTATCGCGCAATCTCGCAATGCTGTCTTATCTAGTCGATGCCGCTGCTCTGCCCCTCTCCCAAGGGGGTCGTTCAGGCTGTCGTCTTGCAATCTTTCTATAACAATCTGTCTATCAATCTATCTTATACATACCTACATAAAAGACAACTACAACGATGATGATGATGATGATGACGATGGTCCACAATGTCTGTGAGCGATGCATGCATGCATTATCCCCACACACACACAAAAGACAGTAGTCTATGTGTGTGTGTGTGTGGTTTTTTATGATGTATTCTGATGTTAAGGTCGCTCCGTCTTAATATGCTTTTTTTCGCACGCTCCTATTGACAACATTCGCCTTCGATTGGCGTTGATTGTTGTTGACTTTGATTTTTGCAATCTGCTTTCGATTTATTCTCCTGCACGTGTGTGTGTGTGTGTGTGTGTGTGTGTGTGTGTGTGTGTGTGTGTGTGTGTGTGTGTGTGTGTGTGCTGGTATGCACACATCTTCCAGGTCAGCGACACTGACCCGTCCGCACTTGCCGCATGGCGTTCAAATTCTAATTTGGTTCATTGGCTTAGCTCCCCATCCGTCCACGTTGGACCCTGTCAATGCGTCCTTGTTGCACGAAATTTGAGTAAATATCACAAAATATATTGACACATGCGGGCTGCCGTCTAACAGTGTGTCCATGTGTGTGTGGCAGTGTGTGTGCAAGTGTGTGTGTGTGTGTGTTTTTGTGTTTTGTGTGAGCTGTGGCATGCGACAGGCGTCACGGAGCGAAGCCGATTGCACATTTAACATTTCGGTGGCACCCGCATTTCATGTCTGCTCCTCCGGCATTCGCGTCGAATATTCCTCATTATTTTCATGCGTTCCCATACCCTGTAGCTGAATAGCACATGGGGTTACTAAGCCAAGGTCACATTAAGCTGCAACTGAGCTGGCAATGTAGAGAAAAGTTCATTAGTTTAGTTTAAGAGGATCTTTTACTCTCCTTGTCTCTATCTCTCTCTCTTTTTAGCTCCTTCTCTGTCTCCCCTTTGCCAATCCCTTTTTAAACCCCTCCTCATTTTCTCTCTCCCTCTTTTTTCCTCTCTTTTTATTTGTCTCCCTTTCTGCATCTCCATCTGTATATCTTTTCCTCCTTGAATAAATTTCTTTGCCTTTACCTTCTCTCTTCCTTCTATTCAAGCCGAAGCTTTTCTTCCAGTCTTCTCCTGCTCACTCTCTTCCCACACCTCATCCACAACTCATCCAGGGTATCTATTAGTCGAACATACAGCTGCTATCTAACGTTTTTCTTTGTTAATGACAGCACTTCATAAGTCTCACCGCATGGAAATGTTTACAAAATGCAAACGATGCAAACTTTTCGTGCTGTTGTTGTTGCAGCTCCCCTTGCTGTTTTTGCTGTTGCTGCTGTGGCTGCTGATGTTGTTGTCGCTGTTGTTGTTGTTATTGTTGTTGTTGTTGTTGGCTGGCTCGCAACATAAGCAGGTCAACAGCTTTTGGCTGGCGGCAGTTGGTGAAATCTAACATTGAGTTGTCAATCATCTGACAAATGCTAAAACGAATCCGCAGTGGACTCTGCATGGCAAGCAGATGTGGAGGGCAGGGGGCAAGGAGAGGAGAAGAGGGCTGAAACTGAGAGCATGTGTGAGTTTATGTGTGTGTGTGCGTGTGTGTGTGTATGGACAGTGTTAATATAAAATGCAATCAAAATCAAATCAAATGAAAATTATTTTGAGTTGTTTTCTGTGCTGACAACTTCATTATGTTTGCATTGCTTTGGCGTATTCTCGATCTGTGGCCAGCAATATGGCCAATACCCACACACACACACACACACACACACACACACACACACATGCACAGAGTGTGTGAGTAAAAGGAGGAGAGAGTGTGGAGAGAAAGAGGCAGCACCAGGCTGACCGCACATTAAAAGCCGAACAGCAGAACAGCCGCAAATAGAACTAATTTGATGTGTGAACAACGTTCCTGAAAAGAAAGGAGGGTTAGGAGAGAATAGCTACAAGGCAAAGGAGGCCAGAGGGGGGTAGAATAGAGCAGCTACAGGGCAGAGGGGGAGTGGGAAGGGCAGCATAGGCTGAATTGTGTCTTTAATGCGAGCAAGTCCTGAGAGAAGACGAACTGATGAACTGCGATTTGATTGGCAGAAGGCGAGGCAAATCACAATTTGGGTGTCAGTGTGTGTATGTGTGTGTGTGTTATGATTTTGTGATATATGCCGCAATAATTCAATTTGATAAGAACAGGCAGATAGGCAGGCGGGCGGGCGGGCAGGCGATGCCAGCTGAATTTCACTGGTATTTCGATAAACTTGAAAAGCTGTCGCACTACGTTGCGCAAACACAGTAAAGCCCCCTTCTTGATCCATTAACCCTCCACGGCCCCGTGGAGGACTCACAATATGGCCAATTCAGAGCCAATAACAACAGCGCCAACAACAACAACAACTATAATAACACAGTGCGTGATTACAGCAGCGCGATATTGTAATCGATTTAAATCGAATACGTAGAGTGAGTAGATTAAATGACGTATGAGTGCAGGCAGGTGAATGTAGTATGAGTAAGAGAAGGGTATATATCGATAATCAATCGATAAGTCCATATGATACGAACTTTCTGTGAAATAAAAGAAACTTTCAACAATTACAGCATTTATTGATGTCCAAGGTTCACTTTACAAATCTGTCTGATAAGAATCTTAGTAGCCCATCGATTCTATAGTTTCAATCGATAGTCTCTTGACTCGTTGCAAACTTCAGTCCACTAGCTAGCGTTTCTAAGCATATGCACAGCACTGTCCACGCTGCACGCGTGCTGCTTCTGCCGCTGCCGCTGCCGCTGCCGCTGCTGCTGCTGCTGCTGCTGCTGCTGCTGCTGCTGCGACATAAACAAGGCATCAAAATGAGTTATCCTTGTACTCATTACATGCGGATTAACATGTTAATAATATGAGTGGACGTGCGACAGTCTACGCAGTGTGTGTATGTGTGTGCATGTATCTGTGTGTGTGTGTGTGTGTGTGTGAATTGTGACTGCAGCCATTTTGTGGTCTATCCCAGATACAGATCAATGTGGGCAGATACATATGCTGCATGCGTGTGCGAGTGTCTCTGTGTGTAAGTGTGTGTGTGTGTGAGTGAGTGTTATAATTGTGTGTTTGGCAATCTTCATAACTGTCAATTAAATTGGCATCGGACTGCCAAGTCGTCTGTCTCCCCTTTACCTATCCATGGCCAGCACTCTGCCTAATGTAATTGTTTAACACACTGCTGCGCTTTATTATAAACAAATACCAGTGCACACACACATGGAGAAACGGAAAGAGAGAGAGAGGGAGAGGGAGACAGAGAGACAGACAGAGACTGAGAGAGAGAACGAGAGAAAGAAAGACAGAGAGACAATCAGACAAGCAACATGATTTCTCCGATTTTATTGACTGCAGTGCGATAAAGCAGGCGGAATGTGCGAGTTTGTGTGTGTCTGTGTGAGTGTGTGAGTGTGTGTGAGTGTGCATGCAAACAAGCTGCCAATTTGCATATGTCTGCCCAGCCGAGTCGAGGCAGCTGTTTTGATTTATATTACATATACATATATGGTAGTTAGATAGGATACATACACGTACACGTATGTATGTATGTATATGCTGTGCATGTGCCTCTGTATGTGTCTGTGTCTTTGTCGGTGCAGCAAGAGTCGGCCAACCAAATCAATTTGTAGGCCAATTCGCACAGTCCGAAGCTGCCACAGCTCGCATGCAAAATGCAAACGGCAAATGACAAACTGCAAAATGTTTAATGCCAAATGTCAAATTCGAAATGCGAATTGTAAAATGCGAATCTGAAAGTCAAATGGCTTAAGCAGGTGTGGGAAAGGGTTGGCTAGGGACGGGGGGGTATAGGGTGTACTCCTGGGGTAATTATTAACGCACTTGAGTTTCGTATTTCGAATATCGTACGTACCGTAAGCCTGTTAAAGGCAGAGAGTTTATCAGAGAGCTGAGCATTAACTCTCGATGCCTTGACTGATTTATGCAAAAGTGTCAATTTTTACGAAATAAAAGACTCGGCACAGTTGTGCAACATACAGAAATGTGTGTGTGCATGCCTGTACGTGTGTGTGTGCTTATGTATGTATATATATTGTAGTAGGAAATATGTATGTATAGGTCGTTTATCAAACTCCTTTCGACTGTGCCAAATGTGACAGTGCAACATTTGCCAGAGCAAGGAACTTAATAAGAGAGAAGGAGAGAGAGAGAGAGAGAGAACGGCATAGATAGCACCTTCTTGCCTACTGCTCTACAACTGACATTTTATTTTGTCCCCGGCCAAAAAGGATGCGAAAATGGTCGCAAAGGCAAAGCCAACAAGGCATAATACATAATTACAACCATGGACGCAGCAGGGCGAAGCCAAGGACGAAAGCCAACGAAATGAAGCGTGCTCAGCCGGCTGACTGGCTGGCAAAGTTAGCCACAAGCTGGTGGAAGAGTATGGTGGAGGGAGAGGGGGATGACCAAGAGGAGGATGCCCCTCGCTGGGGTCTGGCAACTTTATCAGGACATCCGCTTTCAGCGATTTTTAATTGCTATTGTTGCAGTTTATTGTTTTATTATGGAGGCCAAGTGAATGAATGGCCACGCCAAGACGGGCACAGACAGAGAAAGAGACAGAGAGAGAACGAGAGAGGGAACGAGAGAGAGGGGAAGATGGCGCAAGCCAAGCCTGTTTCAATATGATTCTCCTCGACAAGTTTTGTGTTTAAAACAAATAAACACACAATTAGCGCATTTAAATTCAGTGTGTGTGTATGTGTATGTGTGAATGTCCATGTTTACGTAGCTGTATTGGTGTGCGTGCTCATGCCATTACTCGGCCAGCCTAATGAGTGGGCTTAGTCCTTTTGTCCGGCCCGAGGACTCTCGAGAATCACGTCACAAATGACAGAAACAAATTGATATGTACTTGTTCAGCTTTGCATGCCTCCATCTGTGTGTGTGAATGTCTGTGTGTGTGTGTGTGTGTGTGTGTGTGTGGGGTGTGAAGTGGCTTGTTAGTACCGACTAGTTACACGTGTAGTCTGTGGTCAGCATATTCGCCTGCCCCTCTCGCCGCCCAACGCCACTGCCCTTTCAGCTGACAGCAGAAGAAAAAATGCGACGAGAAAAGTTTTTGCGTGTCAAGCGAAAAGTCGAAATACCCTTTAAGCAAAGGCAAAGCGGAGTTGCACAGAGGAAGAGAGAGAGAGACGAAGAGATGAAGAATGATTGCAAGAGAAAGAGCGAGAGGGAGAGAGAGAGAGGAAGAGGACAAGGGGGCACGCTTGATTCCACTCCTGCTGGAACTTCCTTTCAGTGCAGAACTGCCAACTGGCTCTGCCCGCTCGCTTGCAGGGTATCAGATAAGCTCTAGCACTGAGCACTGGCGAAACATACATATGTAAATAAAAATATGCTTAACAAATATATATAGTATATAGTGAATGAAATGAAACAGCAAAGTGCACTTCAAAGGCAACAACTGCGGCGGCAACGACAGCGAGAGCCATAAGAGCCCAAAACATAAGCATAAGTGCCTGCAACAACAACAACAACAATAACAACAACAACAACAACAGTAAGCTGAGCAACAGCATCCAGCAACAACATCAGCAACAGCAACAAGGATAAGGACAGGGAGAGGAACAGGGCCAGGGCCAGGGCCAGGGACAACGCAGGCGAGGACGATGCCAAGTGTGCCACTACAATAATCATAAAAGCGCAAAACAACAGCTACAACAACGCAGACAACAAACAACATCAGCAGCTACAACAGCAACACCAACAACAACAACACCAACAACAACAACACCAACAGCAAGAACCCAAAAAGAAACAACAAATGGTAACAAATGCCTGAGCTGAGGATTTGCAGTTGTCGCAGTCGAAGTCCTCACACACACACACACACACACACACACACACACGCACGCACAAACGTACACACAAGGTGCCTTTTTGTGGCTTCACCTGCTCCCGCTGCCACTCCCCGCTTGTCTTCTTCGCCCGCTGCTGCTGCCTTCCTGCGCTGCAATGCAAAAGCGGAAATAATGTATTAATCCTGTTGAGGCCATATTTTTATTGCCATTGCGCCTTGCTGTACTTAGTCGGTAACGGTACATACCATACAGCCATACACCACACCCCACCCCATTCCCTTCCCTTCCCCCCCTCTTCCCCTCACGCGCTTCTCAGCAATAAACCATCTTGACAAATGTATGAGAATCAGCTTTCACATGTGGGAGCAGGCAGAGTGAGAGACGGAGGAATGTACAGATGGAAGGAGAGAAGAGGATAGGAGAGGAGAGGAAAGGATAGGAGAGGAGGGGGGACACGCATTAACAGTTATTTCAGTTAGCTGGTGAAACAAAGTCTCCTATTGCGTATACCAGATAATATGCCGCCAACACATGAGCATAATCCTAACGAGGACTCTCCGCAGATGAGTCTCTCTCTCTCTCTCTCTCTCTCTCTCTCTTCATCCAACTCTCCCAGGGATCGTAGTCTTGCCTAGCAGAGAAGCAGATTGTGGGATTGTGGGCAGAGGCGTGGGGTCATTTTAAAGCGTGCTCATAAATATTTCTGTAGCCTAAGCGAAGCGACGCGACTCGTGATTATTATTGCGTATACGCCCCGTTGGCCGCACCATGGACACAGCTGACAAAGCAGCGCACACTTTGCTAGGCCAGCTTAACTATCGTGGCAGACTTATCGTTTATAGTATGCATGTGCAATCAATAAGGTATTCATCCTCCCCACCCCCCCTTCCCTTCACTCTCTGCTTGCCACGTTACGTAGTGAATATCACGTGGAATGTACCCTATGTTAGTGCACACCAAGCACTTACTCTGCACTCACTGTACAGACTTTCCTCCCCCTCCCCCTGCTGACCAGTGTCCTTTGCAGTACACAGCAATGCAGGAAGTGGAAGAAGCCAGCAAGTGGTAGGGGTGGGGAGGGGGGTGGTGAAAAGCAGTCTGTCAGCGCTGGCGACAATTATGCGCATGTTGCCGGCTTAAGCAGCCTTTGTTCCTTTGCTGCTTTTTCATAAATTTAAATACGAAACATATTAAGTTTTATTGCATGCGGCTTAAGTTGTTCCCCCTGTTATGGTTGTTATTTTTGTTGTTGTTTTTAGGGCGTTTTGTAGCTCTGATCCCGGCGCACACACACACACACACACACACACACTCACGCACACAGAGACACACATACATATATCGCACACATATGCTCGCAATCCAGTGCGATATTTACTAACCCGCATGTGTTATATGAACTTCCAGCAAATGGGGGAGTACTTAAGGGGGCGGGGCAGGGTAAGTGTGCGACAAAAAGAGAGAGAGAGAGAGAGAGAGAGAGAGCTTTAATTTATACTACTACGAGAGTACTATAATTATGTGTCATAAAGTAAAGAGGGAAATCTCCATGCATGGAATATTATAAAGTAGAGTGGAGGTTCACAATTTGCCTAAGTTGCTCTTCAAGAAACTTAGAGTGAGCGCTTAGTTCTTAAGTTATGGAAATCAAAGCTAAACCAGTAAGAAGGGTGTCGAAAGAGTGCTCGAATGTTTTACAGACTAAACAGAGTATATATATTCTTGATCACTAGCTGAGTCAATTAAGCCATCTCACTCGATAGCTCTGTGCGTCCACCTGAACACACAATGTATAAGATCGTCTATTCCCTTTAAAGAGTTTGTTTCAACTGAACTTAGAATCTAATGCGGTGTTTGTAAGGCACAAGTCTAAATCTATTAGTCCACTGCTTTATCTATCGCAGCAACGCAACGCAGCCTTCTGTGCCTTGGAGATTGCATAGAATTACCGATTCCTTGCATTGTGATCTAATGATCTTTAAAATGTATCTTATTTAAAAATCACTTTGAAGTAATCTGGATAACTCTTGCAGTCCTCCTCTTCAAGAAGTCACTCCATGCACACTAGTAAACACGCTGAAAACCAAACAGAAATCTTTAGAATAAACGGAAATGTTGAAATTAATTTCATGCTCTCATGCTTTCTTGTGCTGCCTTCAACCTTCACCCTTAACCCTTCACGTATTCCTTGACCATTACGATGGCTTCTCCCCCATTTTTGGGGAGTATCGCAGCCTCTGTGGTTGTCTGCTTTGACAGTGGTTGATAATGCGAGCTGCATTTGGATTATGCAATTCGATTCAAGCTATACAAATCGCAATGCACTATGCGAGAGCGAATAAAGGGCGAATGCGAATGTATTGAATGAAATTCGACTACTCACACACCTGCACACACACACACACACATGGCACACAGTCAGTAATTCACACAGAGAAATACTTGTAGATTGAATTGCCAAAATGATTTGGAATGCGATGCAAACTGAATAATTCAGTTTGAAGCTATCTTAACTCACATTTAGCTAGATATCCGCTAGATGCCGTCCTTCTTTTTGTTTGATCTGTGTATATATGTTGTAGAATATATGAATTATGTCTAAAGTCAGCGCCTTAACTTTTAATGCCATTTGGAATGGCGCAGTGATATTTTATTTGGAAACAAATCAATTAACTTAATGGCGATTCGAACAAAAGCCCAGTCAATCAGCGACAGCGACAGTGGGCGACGCAGCTAAACAAAATGGCGGCCATGTTTGCAGCAATACACGTACAGCATATATAGCATGCTATATATGAGTTATAGAAACAAGCGTCCATTTGTATATCGAATGTAGATAAATAAATGGATAAATGGAAATGGCGATGTCAATGCCGTATGCCAGATGGCAGATGGATAAAGCGGACAAACGTTTAGTGCACCGTGCTGTGAGCTGTGTGAGGGGTAGAGGGACACAGCATGGGTAAAGCAGGGGATCCCATCCATGTACGGGTACAAGCATTATTTAAGTTTGCCAATATTACCCCCCTCCCTCCCACTTTGACTGCATGTTCTTCATTATTTATCTATCGATTCACTCAGTTAAATATTGTTTGTCTTTGCGCGACTCTCTAACGGGATTCCAACTAGATTTCAGCTGGGACTCGAAAGGCCCCCGTGTGAATGATAGAATGTGAATGTGAATGTGAATGTGAATGTTATTCGTAAATCGTTTGGCGAATCAAATTTTCATTAGAACTTTTTCAGTTTGTTAATTTTGCAGTGCACTAATTGCAGCATTGCGTCGGTCTGGCAACGCCCCACCCACTAGCCACCTCATTGAGTGGCCGCGTTGTCTATTGAAACACAACTTCACGTGGAAGAAGGGCAGCGAGAGGCGGTCAGGCGTATTATCTTGGGTCCTGCTGTGTATTTGCTCTTGCTGTGAAGTTTCTCTTACCTCCTCCACTTGTCACATTTCATTAATTAGCTTCACTCACACAAAATCACTCGCTGGCACTCTCTCTCTCTCTCTCTCTCTCTCTAACTCACTCTCTATCTCTCTCTCTCCCTCTGGCTCTGCTTGCAGACCCACTCGGCTATAAAAGTTCATTTCTGTTTGCAAAAAAATTAAGACTGTAAAAAACATGTGTGTGCGTGTGTATGTGTGTGGGAGAGGGGAGTATTTCTTTGTTCGTTGTGTGTGTGTGTGTGTGTGTGTGTGTGTGTGCTATGTACACCAAGTTGCAGGCGTGCTTAGTTAGTTAGGCGACGTTGCAACTAAGCCACGGCGAGGCAGGCATGATATTGGGGGTGTAGCTGAATATGGGGAATGTGGCAGGCCAGTAGGGAGGAGGGAGGAGGTAGGAGGGATGGGAGGAGGGTGGTGGGTGGAGGGTGGAGGGTAGGGGAGTGGCCACTAGGCAGCACTTCTAGTCTGGTCATTTGGTTGTCGTGGTCAGCGCTTGGCTCGTTGGCTCTGCAAAATATTTTAAAATTCTTTTGTGCTGCGTTTAGTTCTCGCTTTCTGTACCCTTCCCACACTGTCCCCCGCTCTCGCTCTCCCTCTCACTCTCCCTCTCTCTCTCTTACCCCCTCTCGTTGCAGTTTACATTTTGGTTTTGTTCGTTTTCGCTTGTTCTTGCCGCATTTTCATTTAGTTTGCATTATGTTTTAAATTGCCGCACTTGGCGCAGGTCCCACATACACACACACACACACACACCCAACACTCACACACACACACACCAACAAGGCGGCAAACTTAATGAGCTTGAGCCGAACGTGTTGCGCTTTGTGCTCTTCGTTCTTTTTTTGCCTTTCGCCACAGTCCGTCTGTGTTGTGCGAGCTCGCTGCCCTCGCTGCGAGCTCGCACAACACACACACACACACTCACACACACACACGCACACACATACAGACACACATACACAACTACATGCCGTGCTCCCCCTCTGCGCTCCCCATGAAGCACTTTCATTTGCTTACTAAGGATTTTAAATTGTTGTCTGTGTCCTTTGCCCGACTTCGTTGCCCCTTCCTTCCTTTCCACTCCGTTTGGCCTCCCCTGCTTCCTCATGTTGTTTAAGTCGCTGGAATCCTTTCAGAGCAGCCAGCTTATGTCAACATGCGTGAAAACGTACTACAAGCACCGCCAGCATATCATCAAATAAACAAACAATAACTTCGACGCACAATCCCAGATCCGAGAGTGGATTAAGCGAACGATATAAATTCCCATAGAAGTGCAGCAACTTGGAAAACTAGAGGGGAGCAAACAACAAACAAGCATACAACACAGAGAGGGAGAGAGGGGGGATAGAGAGAGTAGAGTGGCTGACTTGCCTCTTGCTGGAGGGGGAGGGGGGTTGGGAGTATAAATTTTAATTTGAAAACAGTTTCCATGTCGCAGAAGATGCGATTAAAGATGACTTTGTCAAAGGAAAAAGCGCAGTGCAAATAGCAGGGAAAACAAAAGATAAGATAAACCAGGAAGGGGGAGAAAACAACATATAAAACTCTTTTATACTGAGCAGAGGCTTGGGGGCCCTATCGCAATTGCCTTGTTTCAAAATATGGTAAATAGGTTAGTTCATACAACATTTCACAAAATGAAGAAACTTAACACAAATTACTTTGACTCGATTCTCGATTTTTTATTGGCAAATTCACATCAAGATCTGTGTTTTATAGAAACTAAAGAAATCAAACTTGAAACTTTCTATAGTGTACAATAGTTTAGTCTACCTGTTCCATTTGGTCGGTAGCGAGGAGCCCTTGTTTTGTACTGATACACCCTGCACACGCCTCGCTACAGGCCTGATACTAAGGACTCTTTGTGCAGTATCTACTGTGCGCATTTGAAGCAATTACGATATTGAGAGTACAATGACAAATGCAACTCTGCACATACGATATTTGAACTGTTTATGACTTTTCAAGCTGAGTTGCAACTATGACCGTACAACACCTGCTAAGTCTTATAAACTGTGACATATGATATAAATACAAACGATATAAATTGTGACATACGATGCATATATGTACATACGATATTTCAAGATCGTAACTGGCAGTTTCGCAGTGCATTATGGACAGAAATCTCTTGCTCTGCTCTGCTCGACTCTCGGCTGAGCTTTCCCACACACAGCAGCACTTACGGACACACCCGCAACACATACACACCCGCAACACACACACACAGTTAACGTGGCGGAAGTCATAAACAATTTTTATGTTTTCACATTTCAAGTGAAATTCATTTCGCGTTTTTGTTATGGCTGCTGCGCTTTATGGATTTCTTCTTCGGCTTCAGCTTCTTCTGCTTCTACCTTCGCTGTTGCTGCTGCTGCTGCTGCTGCCTTTTCTTACATGACCACAATATATGACCATCCATGGGCCATATACATAACTGCCTGGCAGCATTCGTATCTGGCCTGGCAAGGTGTGTGGGCTGCTACAAAGTACCTCGGCTTGAAGCACCTCACTGCAGTCGGGTCCTGCTTGGCGCACTTCAAAATTGAATTTAATTGTGAGACACAACAGAAATCCTTACAAACCCCCCTCACCATCCTTCTCCCTATCCCTACCCTGTGCTCAACCTTTCTCGCAGGCGGGCAGGTAATCCCTCCCCCCTTTATCGTCATGTATTAAAATCTCTTTTGCATTTTTGATCCGCCTCCCATTGTCGGTTGACCAGCAACACCTGCCGACAATCAGGCAGCAGGGAGGTGGCAGAGGCAAAGGGGGCGTGGCTGACAGATGTGAGAACTGCATTTTAAGCCAAATGAAAAAATGAAAAAACCCTGAGCAGCGACAACTTTTGCCTGCTTTGGCTGCGCGCGCAAGTGGCTTAAAATTAACAATTTACCACTTTTTTGAGCTCACAAGCAGATTTGTTGTGCGCTTCCCCTCTGCTATCCCCCCCGCCCCCACAAGTCCTGCCTGGTTCATTCCTTCGCCCTCGACAAGCAAGCTCCAATTCGTGCTGCAAGTGGCAGCCACTTAAGGTTAGAGCATAATTTTTGCGTCCCAAATTGATGCCCGTAATGAGCTTAAATGGCTCATGACACATATTCGCCGTTGCGATGCCGCCCTGCCACATGCCACATCCCCCATTCCACATGCCCCTTGCCCTGTCCCGCTCTGCTCTCAACGCGACGTGGCATTTGCCTACAGTTGTGCGCAGTTTTTGGGGATTGGCTCCAGCGACAGCAACTTCGTCCCGATGATTGCTGTTGCTGCTGTGCAACTTTTCCGGCTGCCCCTTGTAGTCCGTTTAATACGTATTCACATCCTCCTGCCAAGCCGTACCTTGCCACGCCTCCTGCCCCAACACACACTATACACCTTCAGCATTTGCCATTTAAAGCTCGCATTTTTTATCGCCCCTGCTTTTTGGCTGACTCAGCATTTGAGCAGCATTAATTTGAATACCCTACAGCTGCCTGGGGCTGCTCGCATCTGCCATGCAGTTGGCACAATTGCCTGTGCGGCGAACACAACATGCTGCCAGTTTAGTTCGGGGATTAAGGACTTAACTCACGGCGTTGGCCTCATTCATTCAAGTTTTCAATAATTCAGAACTATTTCACGGCTAAATAAGTTTTTCACCACAACAACAAGCACAACGAAACCACAGCATGAACACACTCGTCTCGATAGTTGTGAACCGATGCACAATTCGATAACGATACTTAACTGTAGTGCTGCCAGACTTTTTGAGCGAAGAAAAGCCTCATTGGATTGAAAAAAAGATGAATGTATAGAGTTGACTGACAGTTTAGATACTTCGGCTAATAACAAAGCTATTTATAGCAGTATTTTAAATCCGGATTTCGCACAAAGTTGAGTTGGCAACACTGCATCAACGGAAAACCTGCTAAACGATACTTATCGCAAAAGCGGTTTGATCTGCACTTATCGATAATTTATTAATTTGAATTAATAAATTACAATAATTATCATATTATGTTATGTAAATATACAAATGTGTATTGAAAAATATTATATTGAGTTGAGTCCTTAAAAGATAAATCTTACCCTGCGTAAATAACGAATTCAAAGCAAACTAATTAGGTGGCAACTTCCAAAAACACAGATAACCACTGCATTTCGATAGATTGAGAATATATCGAGCTCAGTGCAGCTTTGCCAACCGTTGATTTCATTTACAAATGGCACAAAGTTTAAGACTCTTAAATTAAGAGTATTTTATAGTCTGCGATCTTTAGCACATTTGGTGCTTCATTTCATTTTTGTTGCTCGGCTCTGCGCTGCGCTGGCTGCGATAAGACGCTCTTCTGCTGCTGCCAGTCTTAATTTTCTTTCCCTTTCGTGCTGCTCCACACACACACGCACACAGTGAAACGGGCTGAAGTCAACACATACACACAGGCACACATATTTCCGTCTAATTGGTTTTGCTTGCGTTCGATTTGAAATTCGATTAAAAGCCGCGCGAACCGATTACCAATTCCTGCTCCTATTCCCCGAGCCAATTACACTGGCTGCCGAAGCGGTGGCGAGCCAAGCCGATAGACAACAGAGCAGACAATGCGTCTTTTTGAAGCCAGAAAATAAGAGTCGAGCTTAACCGAGCCGGGATGCTACAAGAGGCAGGCAGAACGAGGCACAGCGAAGCACAGGACAATGCGGTCCTCCCTGCACGGTCTGCGTATCTCTTTGCAGCAAGCGCAGGCGGCATTTTAGGCTTAAACGTTTCGCCTGGGCCGACAAGGATACAGTCCAGGCTACAGTGCAGGAGTTGGAGCTGGCGGAAAAGAAGGAAGCCTGTTAAGAGGCGTGTGGCGTGTGGCGTGCGGCATGCGGCATGCTGCGTGCAGCTGGCGAAATACCTGGCGCATTATTTCGATTTCATTGCCAGGACAACAGACAACGGGACATGCGACAATGGCCACTTGCGGTCGCTGCACGGCCGCATCGTTGCCGTAATCAATTGCATGCGGCTATTTTGGGGACGTCGCGTGGCAGCAGCAGCAGGCGGAGGCGGAGGCGGAGGTGCCGGAGCAATAGCAGCAGGAGGAGGTGGATAAAGAGGATGAGCATCAGGAAGAAGGACGTTGTGTGCTGCAACATTGTAATGACGCTGACAATGGCCGCAGATACCCACCGCACCCCCGCACAGGTGGCCACCCGCTGATGCGGACTTTAATGAAACATTCAACGATGCAAATTGCAATAAGCTGCCGCAAAAAACAGCAACAACAACGAGCAGATAACTGCAACGGGGTCGAACAGGTCTGTGCAGGGCAGGACAGGTCTGTGCAGGAGGATAATGCGCACCACGTCACAAACACTTGTCCTGCGACTGCGAAGTGTAATTAAAGAAAACGCGCTCCCAGCTGCGCCCCCTCTGTCTCTCGCTCTCTTTATGTCAGGTTTATTGAATCGGACAGACATATGTACAAGGCATTATGTCAACTCAAGGACACGCAATCAGTCGATCGCGCAATAAAGCTTTTCCCCATCGAGAATATCACAAGTTTTCATTTTGCGCACCCTACATTTTTCGACCAGGCTTAACACTTAGAATGGGACATGCAGGAATAATATTGTGTATCAAATTAAAAAGGAAGAAAAATAACACACCCACTACCCTTTCACCTCGATCTGGTTGTAAAAATGAATTCATTTTGCATAGCGAATAATATTAAATACTACTTACGTATTTGAGAAACTCTGAATTTATTTATTTTATTATGTACATAGTTATAAGTGTAACTTACAACTAGACCTTGGATGTAGCTTTGGCTGCAATGGCCTTAAGCTATTTACAAGTGAGATGTATGTATATAGTAGCATATTTCACAAAATGTAGTATAATTGCAAACTGTTATTATTATTATCACTTAAGGTTTATAATGTGGTAATTTGTTGTTATTGTTATGTTTTTTTTTTTTTTGTTAAGTTTGTTTTACAAAATTGTATATTTTTTATTTATATAGCCGTGCAATTAGTGGTTACAGAATATCATTGTTTCTATATATGCTAATTAAAATATTGCTTACAGTGACCATTTTCAATGGTGCATATCGCCTATGAGATGTGCTGCACTATGTTTAAATTTGAACGCATATCATGCATGAATGTTATTTAGTTAACACTTCTAAATATTGCGAAAAATTACATTTATGTTTCTTCACTTTTCTTGTCACTCGAATGCATTCAATCAAAAACTCATATCCCCATTCATTCAACTAAATACTGAACGTCCTTATGTTGTGTTCCTTAATGTTGTATCACTGTACACAGGGTATTCAAATATAGATTTTATTATGTATGTATTTTTACTATATTTATTTATTTATTTGCAAATTCATTGATTCCTTTATTATTTAATGCGTACCAAAGTTTTTACTTTTCTAAAACAAATTATAAGTATTTATTGTGTGTATTTCTCACTAAACTATATGTTTTTATAGGTATATATTATTATTATATTTAAAGTAGAGCAAGTGAAACGCCTTTGGATAATCTTCTTTTCAGTTTTCTTATTGGGAATCATGTATAAAAGGGCAGAAAGATAAATATGACATTGTTCTGTTTGAGCTTGATTCACAAATTTGTGTGCACACTGTCAAAGGAGCTAGAAACCTTTGCGCTGGCATTTGGCATTGGTATTTGCGGGAGTTATGAATGCACTCACAGCGAGCGGGCTGTGCATTCTCAGAGCGCATTCAAAGTCAGGCCGCGGGTCAGATGCGAATGCTCTAATGAATGCATTCATGCTGCATGTGGTAGCATGCGAGTTGTTCGTGTGTTTCTCTACTAAAAGGCGTGTTTATCCTAGACAGTTGTTTTAATGAAATTTACATAAACACGACACTTGCCCGCACACCTCCGACTGTGTGTGTGTCTGTGTATATGTGTGTGTGTGTGTGGCAGGTGGGAGTCGATCCAAGCTTCGCCTGATGACACAATGCAACGAGACGACGTCGATTACGCGCCCATAAATCAGACAATGTTGATATAGAGCGTAGCAGTGGGGCAAGAAGGCAAACTGGAAGCAAGCATTGGAACGCGGTGGAATTGAAATGCTCTGGAATGAAATGGAAGTGCTGTTGCCGATGGCAGAAGTTGCAGCCGCATAAATTAATCAGCGACGCCTTCGCAGCCACTGCGCGTAATCGTAACAAATTGTTATTAATTTTCTTGCCATTTTTGCTCATAATTAAAATAGGTGTGTGTGTGTGCGTGAGAGTAAATGTCGCTTAAGCGATTGCAATTGAAAGCAATCATAAACTGCCGTCGTAGCAAGGCAATGCACAGCAGGAAGTGTGCGCCACACACAGGTGTAGTGAAAGATAGAGAAGGGAAGAGAGAGAGAGGGAGACAGAGCAGCCTGCTAGTCAGGCAAGCACACCGCACAGCATACAAATGTAATTAAGATCGATTATATGCCTACCACGGCTGGCGTCGAACTTAAATTGAATTAGTATGTCTACTCTAAAAATAATAAAGCAATGGCCGCTGATTTTTATTATAGAAACTGTCTGGCAACAACAGAGAACGAGAGAGAGAGAGACAGCCCGAAAGGATGTTCGTGGGAGGTCGAACCTAATCGACAGACGATGCCACAGTGAAGCTGCCCTCGTCCTACGGTGTAGCTAAAGATTAAAAATATAAATATATATTTTCTCTGCAAATGTGTCCATTCAGCTAACATTCCCAAACAAACAGGCCCGTAGCTAGACCTAACTGGTAGTACGGGCACAAAGTAATGAAGGACGGGCAGGATTATAAATGCGCCATAAATGATTTGAAGAATGATACGTAAAAAACGTTTATGTATTTATATATTCTTTTATACTTTATATATTCTTGAAATTATATTATAGTTGAGCAAATCCAATACAACTGCAGATTACGATCTTTTCTATCATTAAATTTTCTTAGAATCATGTTCATAGTCAATGCGGTCGTTCTATTTCTTTAAAAGGCCAAGCAAACAAGATCAGCCATGCGAGCATTGGCCATTGACAGGCGCTGGGGCCTATTGATCGCACTCAATGTTCAAAACGTTGATTCGCAAGTTGCTGTACTACAACCGTTTATGACTGTTTATGATATCGAAATTTCATATCGATAATAATCAAATACTAAAATAACTCGAACTCAGAAAAGTATCGATAGGCACGAGTGCCAACGTTACCAATATCGCTAACACCGACATGTGGCGCGAAACATTTTAAAATATAAAAAAGCCACAGTCGCGCTGCACGCGACAGTGGGATACCCTTCGACCTACGTTGCTATGTATGCACACATACACATATGCACATGCATTTAAGTTATTGCCGACAGATGTCGCTCGCGCGTTGCGCTCGCCCGCCTCCCTTGTTAGATGATACAAGCACTTATGCACATACTTTCTTAAATAACTTCTGTGTTTATTGTCCGATCGGATTGCAATTTCGAGAATACGTAGATATTTTAATGAGCTTAGTATATGTTAAAGTCAGAAAGTTGTATCTTTTATACAGCGCTTACAAATTAAGGTCAAAAATTAAATTATTGATTTGCGGGGGCAGTGGGCGTGGCACCTAACATTTGAAATAAACTTGATCAGCTTATAGTACACAAGAGTTTTCCTGGCAAATTTGATAACTCTAGCTTTTATAATAGCTGAGATCTGTGCGTTCACACAGACAGACGGACAGACAGACAGACATGGCTCAATCGACTCGGCTTGTGATCCTGAGCAAGAATATATATACTTTATGGGGTCTCCGACGCCTCCTTCTGCCTGTTACATACATTTGCACAAAGTTAGTATACCCTTTTTTGACCATTTTCAATGGTCGAAGGGTATAAAAACTTCAGTGCTTGATATTTTTCTAGATATCAATTTTTTTCGTTTTTTTCTTAGACGGGCTGTACGGGCAAACAAGTCGACAGTACAGACAACGCCCGCACTTGCCCGTACGTAGCTACGGGCCTGCAAACAAATCGGTCTGCCCACACAACAAACTATTCTTGGCATACATTTGAACCTTTTGTGGATTTGCACTTTCGCTTACTGTTTCGATTAGCTGATCACACGCTGTAAAGCGGGTTGCCAACTTCTGTGAACCCAAAAAAACCTATACATAAACTATATAAGAACCCCGCAAAATAGAATAAACTACTTAAGAACCTTCAAAAATGAAACAGATAATAGTAATCCATGTTCATTACTGTTACTTTTAAGTTGAAAATTCATTTTCATCATCGTTCGGAAGCAAAAGAGTTTTGCCCACGAGCATTTTCGCTGTTGCCAGCATTTTAAAGCCAAAAAAGGCTAAATGTAAATGAATGTATTGACTTGCAGTGAAATAAAGCTGAATGCGTAGAGTTTTCCGTATTGAAGCTAAATAGAGAAATATTTCCATTAATTTACCGTTATTAAACTTTGATTTGTCGGGAAAAAGCTAAGTTGGCAACACTGATCGATGTCTACCAATCAAAACCCGTTTTTAAAGCGAAATCAGTAGCTTGGAAAGCTCTGTAAACCAAGTATAAATAAGCCGATGATGGCAGAGGTCACAGCCACAGTCAGCTGGCTCTTCATGCATAATCAAATTCGGAACTTGGAAATGGATTACAACAAATCGAAAGTGTTGAGTCGTTATAACTTTGGCAATCAAATGATGCGCCGCGTGGCGAAACCGCAAAATTAATGGAAAAGCGATGAGCTGCGCGGGTAGAGTATAAACAATTGCCAGTTCTCTATGACTCTATGACTGTTATGTGCTGTGGCCACAGGAGACATGCCGTGTGGTTGAGCGTGCGATGGGAGCAAGGAGAATGGGTGGGGGCGGGGGCGGGGGTGTGGGGCTGGTGCTACGTGAGTTGTGGGGAGTGTGGAGTGTGGCGGTTGCAAACGTAACGACCATCATTTGTTGCAAAATGATGTATAATTTAATACCCGCAAAGCCAACTCCCAAATGACTGTGTGTGGGTGTGCGGGAGTACATACATATGACTGTATGCGTGTGTGGTGACCTCCAAAACAAGCCAAAGCCAAGCAAAGTCAACGCTGCTCCCACACTTATCCACAGTGCACACAATACTTTCAGTCTCAGTCCGCACTGAGAGTCGTCAGCCCGCATCCGGCGTCTGGGCCTGCCTCCTCCAAGCTGAGCCCGGCCACGGACCACTAACGCGTCCCCAATGGGCAGCCAACAAAAACGAGCATGTGAGAGGAGCGAGTGTATAAAAAAGCGTCGTAACGGCAACAACAACAGCGGCAGCAGCAGCAGAAACGACAACAAAAGCTAAAAAGAACTCTGAGTACTCGTGCATTTAGTAGGAAGCCGTCGACGTCGTCGTTCTTTGTTTGCTGCCGTCGCTGCTACTAAACTCGAAGCTAAGAGCTGCGAGACGGGAGTCGGGAGAGTTGAGAGCGTCTAGCAAGAGAGGCCAGTGGGGAGCGAAGAGAGCGGGGAGGGCGGAGCGAGGGCCCGGCGGTTGTTTAACTCGAGTGCTGCACATAATTCATGTGTCCACTTGCAATTTTTCGTTGCCTGCTGCCGCTGCTATTGCTACTGTTGTTGTTGTTGTTGTTTTCGTTGTTGCTGCCACTGTTGGTGTTGGTGTGGGGCGACATTGTTATGCTGGCCGTGTTGTAAAAACGCCAAAAACAAAAGCGAAGCCCAAAAGCAAACGCGAAGCTCGAGGAGCCTTCCTCCTCCTGCCGACACGAAGCCAGAAACGTGGAGCAAAACGTGCGAGTTTATATGCCACTATTAGTAAGCGGCAGCTAGAGCGAGAGGGGAGAGCTGCGGCGGCACTCTGTATGCATGCGTATGTGTGCCTGTGTGTGTGTGTGTGTGTGCAGAGTGTCATACGCCCGGACACGAAATAGATTACTCAGTGTCGCGGCACTCTATCACATTGAGGCGACGGCAACTTGAACTTGCAAGGTGCCCGGCCAAAAGACGCGCCAAGGCAAAGCGACAACAACAACAGAAGCAGCGGCGACAGCGAAAGACGCGTCAATGCACAAGCGAATTGCATTGTTGTAACTGGCTGACCAGCATGAGGTTGCCAGATCAGCCGGAAAGTCGCTACACTGCACTAAACCGTGACTTGTCACTGCTATTTGTATTCCAATCTATTTACATTGAGATTTACAAACATCGAGCCTTCCGATGTTTTTAGAAAAAAAAAACCTCAATAGTCTGCGATACATCGGCTTAATACATTGCACTTTAGTTTTCGCCTTTCATTTTATCAAAATAAGTCCATAAAAGTGACTCTGTCGACATCTAAGTTGTGCACATTGTAAGAAACCCATGAAAATATCGCTGAGTTTAAAATATTTCAATGTTTTGCATTAATTTGATGATAGAAATGTACTATTCTTCCTCTGTGCACTATCAAAACATCAAAAAATTGAACCTCGACGGGTGGAAAAATAAAAAACCTCGATAATATCGATAGTGGTTTGATTTTTTAACATCACTTTCTAAAATCCCATCAAAGTGTTGTGAAAGTTACTTTGTTGTGCAGTTAAAAGTGTGTTTCGAAAGTGTACACTGCTCACTATTTGTAGAGAAAAACACCTTACATAAACCATCAGAGTTAACGTGCTGCGTACACCAATTTCCAAAGCGAATACGAATAATTTTCCAGCTGCTGACCTGGTCGGGTAGGGAAGGGAGGATGGCGCTGGCGATTCAGTAATCTTTTGTCGTTCTCATCGCTATGCAGCAGCATCGCCCATCTACATCATTTAAGAGGTTCCTTTGCAATTGCGACCCGGCCATGGGGTCGTAGTCGCTGCTGACAAACTGCCAAATGGACAAACGCGAAAATAAATAAATTTCATTGCAAAAAGCAGCGCCAACGTATGTTGGGGGATATTAAGTCTAGGTCGGGTCGAGTGCGAGGTTTGCTTGCTGATTCTGCAGCTGCGCTGCAACCCTACACGAGGCGCTGCACTACCCTGCCCCTTTGGTGGAGTAGTAACTATCGACTGTCAGCAGCCACGGCCAAAACAGTCAAGTGACAGTAAAGTGCATTTTCACACATGTCACACAAGCGAATCTCGCCCGTGGCCCCTTGGCTCTCGCAGACCTCGTGCTCGCTGTCCACTGCTGCCACAGCATGAGCCCAGGACCCTCCTCCTCATCCACTCCGCTCTGTGGGCAGCATAATTTATGGCTTGGCGTTTATGGCTTTATAGCATGCGTTTGTCCATCGCCCCGTTGCCAGGGTCCCTCACACCGCACTGCGCCGCCCGCTGTTTACTAATAGGCGTCTCCATTTGCAGAGCGACCTCTCACCACGTCAGCACCTAACCAGTGTACTGCCCAGCCCCCGACCTAGCCGGCGAGCCAGGCCAATCAATAATATTTTTATATAGTGTCGCGCTTTGTCTAAAACTCTTGCTGCAATATTTTTGGCAGCTGACTTTTAAGCTATTACTCTTCTATTTTTTCATCCTCGTTGCCCGCCAATTTATGACGCAGCACAACAACAGCAAGAGCAAAAGCAAACAGTGTCCAGAGTGCCGACTGGCGTGTGTGTGTGTGTGTGTGTGTGTGTGTGTCTGTCTGTAAGTGTATTATTGTGAGTGATGCACCTCTCGCCAGCTGAGATCTTTTGTGGCAGCTCATTAAGCGCACCCGATTTGTGCATATCGAAATTGTTATCGATAAGTAACACGTTATCGCTTTTCCACCTTCCTTGCCTGCAATACATGTATTCAACTCACATTTTTCGCCGTCACAGACTGTTTTCAAAGCTCAACAATAATACACATCAAGATGGTTACAACTACATAGTTTGTGTTTTAAAAAAGGCACAAAATAATTTTTGATGTATCGCCGAATTAACATAATCCGATATTTGGAGTGTTCTAGATATATTTCTAATTTTTTTTATATATTTTGATGTGTTTAAGTTTGATATTCAAAATATATACCTATTTGGCAATATGCTTAATATTCTCTTGCGAAAATGAACAAATATTTAAGTTACCAAATGAAACAACTTTTTTAGAAATATCATCGATATTTTTGTAGGTGATATCTACAAATATCTAATAAATTTTATTTTTGACTTTAAAGTTGTTTTTATCGTTTTTTTATATCCTCCATGAATGATGGTGTGTTTAAACAAAAGTCGAGAAGAGAACGAGCAAAAAAAACAAACGACAAACTGCCTGCGAAATTATTCGAACAGTCAATTATCTAGTCAATCACATGATAAATGGAACATGGACGTTACTGCTGACCTCAAGGCGAGCTTCCACTCTCGCTCGCTACGCCATTTCGAAAGGGATAACGGACACGGGCACAGGCAGTCGTCACATTAGTCGAGGCGTTCGCCCTTCAATGTGTTTGAGAACGGTTCAGTTTGGTTCGGCTTTAGATTTGGGTTGGAAAATGGAGCTGAAGAGGAAATGGAGGAGTAGAGCAAGGAGCCGGCGTTGGACACTCGTTTACCCTTTTTAAGTGCCAAATTACCTTTGTGCCGAGGATTCATGGAGGATACATGGAGTCGTCGCCATTGTTGCATCATTCGCTTCATTAATTGCACGGCCGATGGCGCCCGGTCACGTGTCATGTGTCAGGCTAATGCTAATGGCGACACATTGCTGCCGACCTGTCACCCGCTCCACGCTCCCTATTTCTCTCTCTCTCTCTCTCTGGCCCTTGATATATCTTTTGCGTACATGTGCATAGATTTTTGCGCTAAATTAATGTTGACATTTATAATAAATTTACAAATTGAAAATGAACATTTGCATTAAATTTCGTTGGCGTCGCCTGTCAAACAGATGCGAAATTGAAAACTGTCACTCGGCCTGTTGCCCCAACCCCCCTCCCCCCATCCCTATTCTACGCCAACAGCAATACTCTCTCATCTCCCTCATCGCGGCCATTAAGGCGCATCGAACTGGAAAATTATTTGGTCATTATGTCAGTTTAGTGGGGAGCGAGTGAAGTGACCCAATCCGAAGTGAGTGCCAGGCCGCATTGTAAAATTAATTAAATTTGCAATTTGTTTTTGCTTTTTGCTCATTGTTTTTGTTGCTATTGTATCGGCTTGGCCATTAAACATTTATGCATATTGCATTTTCAATTGCAATTTGAACAATTCACAAGTGAAACGCACCATCAAAATGAGATACGGACTAAGCTCTTTAAATCGATCATTTTCCAGCAATAAAATGTTGCCAGACAATTTGCCACACTCACACACTCACACAGACACACAGACACACAAACTATACCCCCCTCGCCCTCTACGACAGCCCTTTGACAGCAAACTGGCAGGCCCTGTTCGCTTGGCCAGCAGCCAATGGCAACTTCCCCTTCCGTTCACAAATTTGCACAGTATTCGACGACAATTGGCAGCCAGCAACCGGGTCCTCCCCCGCCTGTGCCCCACTCCCTGTGGACTACCTGGTGATTGGACGCTCCTCTTCCTTAAGCTGCGCCAATTCAAACAGATGTTGTGGAATTCCGTGGAAGCTGTTGCAGCGAATAAAGAAATTCGATTACAAATTCTAATTAAATAGTTTATTTATGTATGTTTTAATTAAAATTAGTGGAGCACAGTGCGACCTGCATGTGTTGAAGTCGCATCTGCATTTGGTTATCCTGCTCATCCAATTGAATTCACTTTAGCGAGGCTCGACTGTCCCGCTCTAATTCCATTTCGGTTTACTAAACGCGACTTCTGCTTGCCGATTGTCCTGCCCTCCCTTCCCATCGACCTTCTTGTATGGGGGCGTGGCAACTTTCAGCGCATTACCAGAAAACACATTTCAATTTTCCACATGGGAAATGCTGCTCGCCGAACCAATTTATGATATCCGCCCAAAGTGGCAAAAAACCAGAACTCAAAACAACAACAACAACAATAACAGCAACGGTAAATTGGAAGGCGAAAAAAAGTGGGAGGAACGGGGAAACGAGACGAAACAAAACAAAACAAAATAGATCCCCAGACAAACAGAGGAACAGGGTGCTCGGTTGGCAGGAGGGAGCGGTGTAAGCGTGACGTGGCAGCGTCTCCTGCGGAACGTTGACAGCGCGCATAATAAAAAATAAGACACAAAAAATGGCGAAAATATCAACAGCCAAAAAAAAAATGTGTATGACAATACCAAAACGTTGCCGAAAATAGCGAACGAATTGGCGAACTCTAAATGCACTTGAAGAAAATAAAATGAAGAGGAAATGAAAGCGAATGAAGCAAAACAGAAGATTGTTGAATATTCGCAAGAAACACTTTGCAGATCTGGCAGCTTTTGCTCAATATCGATAACGCATACTCGCAAGTACTTGGCACATCGATAACTATGCGTGTCAGCTCACACTAGTGCTTAAAAAATTACAAACTAATCAAGTATTGTGTTATTCAATACCTTAGACATCAAAAAATTATAACCATAATTTTAGTTCGTGAACAAGGTCACATTCTTTGTGATGGGACATATTTGATAAATAAATAATTGAAACATCGATGTTTTTAAAGAATCGGAAAACATCGATGTGTCGATACATGTTGATGTTCTTTTCAGCTTTAGCTCACGCTGCCTTCTCCATTTTCATTCGCTGCTCGCAGAAAATATTGTATGATTCTTATATTGCTTGTCGGCTTCCTTTGTTTTCCTGTGCTACGCTCTCTCTCTCTCTCTCTCTCTCTTCATCTCCCACATCCTGTCAACGTGCGTGAGCTAAAAAATTGGCATAAATAAGTTGCAAATAAACTGAGGTGTATTGGCAATAATTTTAAAATTTATGTTTATTTACAATTACAGTTTATTTACCAGTGCTCGCTGGTACACAAGCATGCAAACAAACAAGCAAACAGTCATGCGAACACAAACACAGGCGCACATGCTGCCACGCCCCGCCATGCCTTTCCTTTGGTGTTGTTTAATGCGTTCGCATTGATTACCTAAAGAAATTTATTGTAATTGAAATTCGATTAATTGCGCGCATCTTTCATTGCGCTTGGGAAATTACTTATGTTATGCGGGGGGGGGATGCTAACGCCGGAGTAAAGCGATAGGCAAATATCGGCTCACATTGGAATCCAGCTGTTAAAGGATCGCTATTGAATATTGTCACAGGACATAAAAACTTTGACTTCCAATCAAATTAAATATTAATATGATTTGTTCGCTACAAATCGCTTCTTAGCATGACAGTTATCGATATCGGTCTTGCAGTGTTGTCAAGTAGAAACGGAAGCTTGTTCTTCGCACCCGTAGGGCAACACTTAAATGCTGTGCCGGCACGCGGTGGTGAACGCGAAAATCAAATACGAATCGAGTTGCTCGAAACTGGATAACAACTTTAGAACTGAGTTCATAATTCAATCGACAATTCTCGGTCAACAACTGTGCACACTCCAAACTGTTACAAAACAAACTATCTTAAACTGTCGAAATATCTAAAGATCCACAATGGAGAAGGTTGATAGAAATTCAAACAATTCGAATAGGTAAGTAAAAGAGCACTTGAGCAGGCCTCACTGTACATAATGCCATCTCCTGACCATGTTCAGCAAAATCAATGCTGCAGTCGAAACTCATTCAGTGACGGAGGATTCGCGCATGCGCGCAGTCTCATTTACTGCTCAGTGCAACAAGGTCGACGAAACGCATCATGAAGAGAGGTGAGCAATCTCTAATGCTGAAGTTTCATTTAAACGGTGGTTCTATTATATGAAGTATGTATGATCTCAGTGCTGGTTGGCTTGTCCAGAATATTGATCAACTGAGGGGCCATATAGATGAGAAGACGACCGATGAAGAGTTTGGCAATGCTGACATAATCATAATGAGCTTTAGCGACCAGTCGCAAATTGATTTAAAATTGGAACTATTAAGCGATGTGAACGAAAGCGACACAGATGTGGACGTGGAAGAACTCTCAACGCCAGCATCGACGCCACCACCGCCCGATGTTGATCTGACACTCATGTGGACCGAGGGGCCCATAGTGCTGAATATATTGGAAGTGTGCGATCAACAGCCGGACGCCGTTATACGCCAGCTGGACTTGTTGCATCGCCTGATGCCCGAGTATAAGTATTACGATGCTGATTTTTTTAACACCGAGTGAGGTGGATTCTATGATTTTAAGTATGTATCTTTTTTTGAAACTGTATATATGGTAATTTTGGTTTTGTATTTTAATTTGGTTATTATTTGTCTCTTTTAATTATATACACATTTCTATAGCGAAACAACTGAATTTGCATTATTTTTATGTTTATTAATTAATTTTTGTATTGTTTTTGCAATTATTCAACAACTTTCGAACAGAACTTTGCGATTAAAGTAGCATACGAAATGGAATAATTTCGCATGTGATCTCGATGAATGGTGGTGAAGGGAGTGGGGGTGAGACAGGGGAATGGGCAAAGGGAAGCATAATAAATGTTTATTAATTATATTTATAAACAAGCAGCAATTGCGCACCATTTGTGCGTCTTTATTTATTTATGCTATTAAACATTTCACTCTGCTCTCTCCACTCTCTCCATTAGCGGCATTAATTCAGCTTTGCGTTTAACAATTTTATTATTGAATTTTAATTAATTCAACAAATAACGAGCAAAAAATGACAAAAACAAATTTCGATATAATTTCCCCCGTAGCGACACGACACAAGGCGAGGCGAGGCGAATTCGCCGTATTTCGTTTTTCTGCCATTGACTACAAACGATTTCAACTGCAGTTGGTCGCATTGTTTTGTCTTCTAACTGTTCACATGTCATGTGTATGTATGTATGCTCTGCAGATGGTATAGCCCGATATACATATCATATATGCCGATATAATTTTTACTCTAATTTCGAGGCAAAGCTAGAATTGCGCGCAGTCTGGAAATGAGTTTCGTAAGTAAATAAACTAATTTGAAATTAATATATACATATGTAATATGTCATTATAGTATATAAATATATATAAATCAATTGGAATCCCTTTAAGAATTTTCTAATAAAATGCAATGCATTCTTCACTACTTAACTTATTCCCTTTGCAACTTGCACTTTTCTTCTTGGCTATTTCCTATAAAGTACTATAAAGCTTTATAAGTCATCGATTTTCCAGATTTTTACTTGTTCTGATATATGAATTTATAACACTTATAAAGTTAATAATGTTAATGTTATTTCCCTTTGTTATTCAGAATTGCCGGGCCAAACGATGCGCTGCAGTTGATATGCCTGCCTTTGGCCACGCCCATACATTTTCGATGCTTCTTGTCGGCTGTTCGAAACAATAATAACAAATAATAAAAGCACAAAGACAAAAATCATAAAAAATGAATGACGCAGCGCTGGAAAGGGACACGCATATTGCGTGAGAGAGAAAGAGAGAGATAGAGACAGTGAGAGATAAAGAGAGAGAGAGATAGAGAGGGAGCGAGAGAGCTGTAATTGATATTTGCTTTATGTGCAAACACATCGAAATTGAAACTGTAAACATATTTTAACAGATGTACATGCATGTGTGTGTGTGTGTGTGTGTGTGTGTGTGTGTGTGTGTGTGTGTGTGTGTGTTTTGGCGTGGCACACACGCTTGAGATGCGCACATGTACTTATGTGTATACTTTTATGAGTCCTGTCCAAGTGAAGCGCCCGCTGCGACTCGAGCATCTCGGAATCAATATATTAATTAGCGCCAAAGTGAAATAATGCGTTTGTAAAATGGAAACCAACAAACAACAACAACATGAGAACTTACGATTTTTGTCGATTTCGAGTGCCATCGACGTGCTGAAATGTGAAACGTTTAGTGAAACAAAGGCGAATGGCAATGGCAAAGGGAATGTGGGAAAGTCAGATGAACACGCTGAAGTTGGAATGCGCTAGAAAAGAGAGGGGAAAGGAAGAAATATGGCCAAGGATATAGATAACAAATATAAAATAGTAAAAAATAGAAAGTACAATGTGGATGATCAATTTTAGACTCTATTAGATAGAGATTTATCTATGATATATGTATGTAAGTAGAAGGATGAAATATGATATGAAAGATTGTACATTGATAATAGAAGATTGTTAATGTAAAGTAGATAAAGATAATATATTTTATGTTATACATTTAATAATAGAGAATAAACTTTGCAGATAACGTATACCAGCTAATATACATACATGTATATATTCAATATCCAGTTGAGATAATGATGAGTAATAAATGTATATAGAGCGTGTATGGAGTGCAATACGTGTATTCATTGTCGTCAGATCTCTAGTTCATATATAAAATATGATACATTGACTGATAAATGAAACACTTTATTGTCTAACACATTATATAGCTAATCCCCAAAGAGAGCCTGCTTGCAGGCAGCCTTAGATCCTCTGCCTGCCTAGTGCTCACTCTGCAGGGTAGCAGCAACCCAGGTGGGTATTCTGGGATGCTTCATTTGGCTTGTAGAAGCAGCAGCAGCAGTAGCAGTTGTTGCCGATTCCTCCTTGAAATGTGAATAATGTTGAAATTTAATTATACATGATTCAAACAAAATTCCAAATGGTGAATCTGCTGCATGCTACGGAGCGGCAAGTGCACGACTCAATGAACCACCCAACCAGCCAGGCCGCACAGCATTAGCGCCAACAGAACCAGCACCAGCACCAGCACCAGCAACAGCAGCAACACCAGCAGCAGCAGCAGTGGCAAGTCCTCCCTCCCCCTCATTCATACTCTTTAATTAGTTAAGCGAAGCGTGGGCAGCGAGCGGGTTTTGGGAAGCGATTGCTATGGTGTTCACTGTATCTGTGGGTGAGCAATGTGTATGTGTCAGCAGTGGGTGTGTGTGTGAGCCGTGGCAGCGTTTGCATCTTTTGTAAGCGCGGCGCACTCAACGTGTTGCCGGCGAAACAGCGCGAGCGAAGTAAAAAATTTTATGCGATTTTCCTTTTATTTGCACAATAATCATGACAACAGCAGCAGCAACAACAACAACAATAACAACATCAACAATAGCTACAGCAACAAGAACAAACATCTGGCAAAAAGCGTATAGAATTGCTCGACAACGGCATAATCTGTAGACGCGAATGCGAATGCGGACGCAGCTCACTCACTCGAGAGTTGCCCGAAATGGCGAACCATGCACGGCAAATGGACACGGGAATCGGGAATCGAGTGAAGAGCAGATGTCTATGCTCTATATAAGCATATGCATGGTGGAGTATGTGAGGAAGAGCAAAACAAATGTTCTTATTACTCAAGAACTTTTTCAGAAACTGCTTTTCACTTCAAACACTTTCGCTTGTCTCTGAACTAAAGTTCTGATTTCATTTTGGTACTGTTCAATACTGGTCAATCCATATATCCCCCATTTGAAATAATTGCTGACTCTAGGGTAGCAAATAGCGGTATACAGCGCTCGATTTTCCAGCTGCTCAACTGGTCGGCTCAGTTATATTTCAAAACTGTGTGCGGCCCGCTGATTTTTCTTGTTGTTATACCCTTACGGGATACGTGAGTAAGGAGAACTCTTTGGTGTTGGTATCTTCGTTTAAACTACAGTCTTCAGTAATGAGTATGTGTGATTTTCTCTTGGAAAATTGCAGTGAATCTCAGCTTCGGCATGACGTGTATCCTTTTCCTGTTTCTTCTTGCTCTTTTTTTGGTTTTGGCATCTGCAAGCCTGGGCTGCTGTGCATCTACGTGAATGTATCTGTATCTTTGCAACGGTAATTAAATTGCAGCTGCCTTTTGTTGCTGCTGTTCCTGCCGTTGGGCATGAATCAGCGCCTGCCTAAAAGTAGGCAATGCATTTTTTGCTGCCTCCAGCTGGCTGCCAATTGACGTCTCTTTTTCTCTCTCTCTCTCTCTCTCTCTGTGTGTGCAGAAGAGGGCTACCACTTTCTCTGTGTGGGTGTATGTATGTGCGAATAAGTGTGTGTGTGTATGTGTATGCGTGTATTTATTTTATGCAGCAGGGGCGCCTGGCCGAGCTGCAGTTTTGACAATGCATATCGAAGTTGCAGAGGCCAATTTCTCGCAGCTGAAAGCAAGAGGAAGATAGGGAGCAAAAGGTAAAGCGAGAAGGAGATAGAGAGAGAGAGAGGGAGAGGGAGAGGGAGGGAGGGAATGAGAGGGAACGAGGAAGGGAAGTAGTCGTGTTCTCTGCCAGGACAATAGTTTTTGGCAGCTTAATGCCAGAGTGCGTGTGCATTTCTTAAAAACTAGCAGTGGGGAAAAAGAGACAAGAAGGGAGATAGAGGGAGAGAAAGCAAGAGTGGGGGAGATAGAGGGAGAGATGGGGTGATAAATGTTGATGTATTTGCTTAAGCGTCAATTTCCCCCAATGCCCACAAAAGTGTGCTGCAAATATGTGTGTGCCTGTGTGCGTGCCTGTGTGTGGGTGCCAGTGTGTATATGAGCTAGTGTGTGTGTGTGCCTAATGCTCTGCTGAAAGCGATTGTTCGAAATTCGTATGCATTTAGTCTGTGTAAAATGTAGCCAACATTTCGAATGTTTATCTTTGCGAATTGCACTTGAGATTTGCACTAATGGACGACGACTCTGAGTCCCCCTTCTCTCTCCTGCCCCTGCCCCCTGCCTCTGCCCGCACCCTTTGCCTACTCAGCCTGCCTTTTGCTGGCCAGCTGCCAAATCAGTCAGCTCAATTGCCCAAGCTAGCGCACTGGTGCATAATTTGAATGCATTGTCGGAACGATAATTATCAACGTTAATTTCAGAACAGCAGAAGAGCTGCACAAAAGGAAGCCTGTCTCCACACAGAGAGAGATAGACTGAGTGAGGGAGGGAGAGAGAGGAAGAGAGAAAGAAATAATGAAAGGGAATTCCAGCGAATTGGTAAGCCAAGGCAACAAATGGAATTATTATTTAGCTGGAAACAGGCTTTAATGAGACTAACGGAAGTGTCCACTGTGCGAAGGGTAGAAGAGGGAGGGAGGGGGAGGGACTGTGGCCAGTTACGGCTACAGTGCTACTTAGGAATCCCGCAAGCTGTTGACAGCATTTGAGAAACTGAGGGGCAGGCAAAAGGGAGGGCGAATGCGACAAGCTGACTTGATCGGCTTTGTAAGCCGACGAGTGTTAACCATTTTAATTGCAGGCATTAATTTGGACTTGGCTAAAACTTCCTCTGCCAGTTGCTGCTGCAGCTGCAACAGTTGTTGTTGCTGTTGCAGCACCTGCCAGCATGTTGGCAAACGAAAGATGCGTTGCGCCGTCAAGAAAGATGCGTAATCAAAAGTGCCTGGGCATAATAAATAATTGCTTTATTCCCTGCCAAAGCTGCCGACTTAACGGCACCGACACAAAGGCACTTGGACGGCTTCACAAATGTCAGACAGGCGTAGAGACGAGCAGAGTGGTGGTGGAGGGGGAGAGAGCACAACCTGAAAGTGTATTTGTTGCAACAGCATTTGTCTCATTTTGTTGGCAATTAATTAAAACTGAATACTTGAGAATACTTTTATTTCAACTATTTCCCACACTTTGTGCTCAACATCTTTTACACTTATGTTTAATATTAATTTCAGTGAGGGACTTCCTTTCAAATACGTCAGCTTATCATGTGCAGGGGGAAGATCTTCCCTTTCTTCCCTTCTCCCTCCTCTCTGGCAACCCTTTACAAAATAATTGACCCTACACAAGAAAGGGTAGCAGTCAGTCGACTACGAGCGGCGCCATACTCATCATATTAGAATGCAATTATGCAATTGCTTTTGTATGGCCGGGACAACAGCGCAGAGCAAAGCACACACACACACACACACACACACACAGGCACATACATAAGCACACACACACGCACGTACACACAGCTCGTTGCAGGAGAGTTGCCTGTCTCGTGCATAATTTATAATGTGTGCCCACTTATATATGAGTATTTTATATATGCATTTAATGTGAATTGACAAATGCGATGCCACGCCCACGGCGCCCACATCGATGCATTGTGATGGCATTTACAATTTATTATACTCCTGCCCATGTGTGCGTGTGTGTGTGTGCTCGCTTGTTGTGTGTGCCATTTCAATTGAGTTTATTTAGGCATTAAATGATGATTTAGTTGGCGCCAGCGGGCCATAGATGGCGCCATTGCAGTGAGCCGCTAAACTTGCCGCCTGAAAGCAGGCAACACTTTTGCGCACAATGCAAGTCAGCGGGACACACGACCTGAGAAAAGCTAGATTACGCCTCTGTTCTCTGTTTTCGTGTTTGTGTGTGTTGAAAAAAGCTAGATTTGACGAGAAAAACGCTGAGCTGACAGCACTGAATTGAAGTTGCACAAAAGCAGCAACACCAGCAACTTCCTACTCCTCCCCCCCTGACTTCAAGAAGCCACCGCATAGTCGCATAAATGTCGAGTTGTCCTTTTGCAGGGCGTACTTAACCTAGCCCCCGTTGGGGGAAACAAGCCCTCTCCCCTGGTCATGCACCTGGTTGCCGGTGCCTTAACTCTTGCCTCGGCCGAAATGCTTTTACAAAAACTTAGAATCGCCTGGCTCGAGCGTTCTCCACGTCCTTGTGGCACCCTCCCCTTCCTTTTACCTTTGCTTCCCCCTTCACTTCTTGCTCCTGCCCAGCGCCGTCATCGTCGTCGTCGTTGTCGTAGCCTTTGTGCAACTTGACAAACTAAAAATGAAAAAAGTTTTCTATGCCGTCGTGTTGCAAGCGGCGCCTTTTTCAATATCCTTTTGCCAGTTTTACCGCAGCTCGCTCTCGCTTCCCCTCAGCCCCTACTCACGACGCAGCAATGGCTCGACATATTGATTTTGCTTTGCCCCTCGTTGACTCTCTCTCTCTCTCTGTCTCCCCTTTCCTCTGTCTGCAGGACAATAAAATTGAAGCGATACCCAAGTGAAGTCAAGTCAAGGTGAGTCTGCGAAGATTAAGCTATGAAAGAAAGAAGATAGGGAGTGAGAGAGACGGAAGAGTGGCAAATAAGGCAACAAGTTAAAGCGCAAATGAAAAAGCAGATCAGAAATGAACCCGAAGAAAAATGAGTTTAATATAGAAATCCTCTAAAGTTCAACACAGATTAAAAGATAGATAGATAGATATATGTGTATGTTTATATATGTGTATATTAATGTGGATGTGTATGTTTATATATATGTATATGTAAGTGTATATGTGTAATACACAGATATGTTTATCATCTTTTTCTACTTTAAGATAAGTGATTTCTTTTATTTTTTCTTCTTCTCGTCAATTCGTCTTCGCGATTCTTGACATTATCAATTCGCGTCTGATCTCTGCTCTAGGTCGGCCAGTTGAGTGACTTCTTGACCTCTGCGGGGGTCAAGCGTCAATCGCTTGAGAAAACTGGTTTGTTAATTTTGCTCGTAACGCTTTATTGCTCCGTCGAACGTCGCAACGCAGATCTGTTCGGGCGAACATTAATTTTCGCCATGACAGCAGGTCGCAAAGGGGTGGGGCAGCAAGAGAAACAGAAAGAGAGTGGCGTGAGAGAGAGGGGGGGGTAGCGACCAATTCCCCTGCAGCTGATGTTGTTGTGCGTCTTGCTATTTATGCGTAATTTGCCAATTTACACAAATTCTTTTGGCCTTATTGGATTGAAACGCAAACCTTTTGCGTGCCTGGGCTAGTTGGCCGCCATTGCCTTCGCCTCCCTCCCCTGCCCTTACCTCCCTTGCTTGGGTGTCAGTTAACGGTTACAGTTACGGGTTCACGAGCGCCAGACATCCTTGAACTTGCCACGGCCACGGTCAGGATATCATGTTCGCCCCACATATATTTTGTCTGCCCTTCGCTCGTATTTATATCGTGCGCCAAGTCGTGGACTCTCCTTCCCCTCCTCCTCCTCCCGCAACATTTCTCGGACTGAGGCTGCACGGCGCGGTTGCCACGTTGCCACGTTGCCAGCTATCAATTGTTTTCGCACACCGTCAAAGGATTTGTCGAGACGTGCAACTCGCGGCGCATGAAATTGGCCTTGAAACGGCCTGATGAATTAGTCGCAACTTTAAGGACGCCACCTTGCCGTGGAGGCCTCATCTGAAGCAACTTGGGCACAGCACGCAATGCGATAAAAATAAGATAAGCAATGCAGAAGAGCTTGCCAACAATAAGAAGAATCTTCTTTAAATCCATTGGCTGAAGTGAACTCGCTCATTAATCTCGATTATTGAAGTTGCAGCAATAAATTGCAATTATAAATTATTTTATTTCACTGCGGGAAACATATTTCCATTCGTAGTTTAAATTATGGCATTTCATTTGATTCGAGTTTGATGCTTTAGTGTTAGAGAGTTCAATAGTTTCCTTTTTTTGAAACTAGAAAAATGTATATTTACAATTTATCGCTATCTGCTCTTAAAGTTCTTCATTTTTTTGGCTCCATTTATTTTCTTGATTTATTTGCCAAGTTCGACAAACATAAAAATTATTTCAAATTTATTTGCAGTCTCCCACTCATGTGTGTGTGTTTGTGTGTGTGTGTGTGTATAGTACTAAATTAGTTTATGGTTTATGTCAACACGGTAAAAAAATTGGGGGAAAAAACCATTTGCAGTTCGCACAAATTGTTATTTACTTTAATTACGTCACATAAATCAAATAACGCACAGAAAAAAAATATATTTAAAAAAAATGGAGAAATATATTAAATAAATTATTCTTTAATAGTACAAATATCTAATCGGTTCTTGCAGTTCGCTGTCGTGGGTTTAGTGTCTGTGTCGTCGGTGTGGCAGCAACGCCTCGAGCTGCGATGCTGGGCTCGACCGCGCTGGCCTCGCGCCGTAGAGCTTCTGGTAGCTGGCAAAGAAGTCTCGCGGCAGCAGCACTGCCCCTGCTGCTGCCTCTGCTTCAGCTTCATCTGCTGCTTTCGCTTTTGCCTCCATCTCTGTCTCTATCTCTGCCCCCATCTCTGCTCCCTTCTCTGCTTCCTTCTCTGCCTGCGCCTCTGCCTCCTCCGCTGTGAGCGCTTTGAGCAGCCGTCGCTGCTTTCTTTGCTGCTGCTGCTGTCGCTGTCCCTGTCGCTTGTTTTTCTGACGAAGTTGAGTCTTCTTCTTCTTCTTCTGCTTCTGCTTCTGCTTCTTGCTGGCCTTGCGTAGTTGTCCATGCTGGGATCTCTTCCTGGAATTGGGTCGTGGCCTGCGGCGTTTGCGAGCACGCGTGGCCTGCAACGTGTCATCATCATGGCTTGCCAACAGCGTTGGCATTGTGGGCGTCGCCAGTTCCGGCAGATCCTCCACATCCTGAACATCCCCATCCAGATTACGCCAACTGCCGATCGACCTGCTGCTACTGTTGGTTATGGTGTAGGTTGTTGTTGTTGTTGAGGGCGTAATATAGGATGTGAAGGTTGGACTGGGCGGCGAAATGACGATGACATTGTCTTGCGGCGGGGCCGGGGGCGGGAAGAGGTTGCGGAACAACATGAACTTCTTGAGCAGATCCCGCCCGCTGCCGACATCCGATGCACTGCGTCCCTGGTGTCGAGGGAGACGGTAGCCTGTCGAGGGTTGTGAGGAGTACCATGTTTATAGAAAGTGTATAGATTATGGCAAGTGTATAGATTATGGCAAGTGTGTAGATAATGGCAAGTGTATGTATATATTATCGCAAGTACACATATTATAGCAGGTGTGTAGAATATGGCAAGTGTGTAGATTATGGCAAGTGTGTTGATTATGGCAAGTGTAAAAATTGTAGCAAGTGTATATATTATAGCAAGTGCATATATTATAGCAAGAGTGTAGATTATGGCAAATGTATGTATTGTAGCAAGTGTATATACATATATTGTAGTAAGTACACATATTATAGCAAGTATGTAGATTATGGAAAATATATATATTATAGCAAGTGTTTATAGCATAGCATGTATGTATGTATGTAATTCATGAAGTGTGTATATTGTAGGAACTATATGGAGCTAAAAGTATATATACATATACTATAACAAGTGTATATATTATAGCAACCAAAGTATAGCAAGAACGTTATATCTTGGCAAATATACCAATTATATTCAGGTTTTGCATTTACATGTATCAATTAAATTTAGACCACATGTATGTTTTATAGCACAGCCAATTATAGCAACTTAAGTATAAGAATATCTTTTATGGAAAGCAAATGAAGTTATAGCAGGTATAGCAAGTTTTTTGATGTCAGCTTGCAAAACGGGTTAGAGCAAGTAAAGGAGTAGTAAACATATAGTAGGTATATTATTTATAGTTATTTTATAGATTATAGCAAGTATTTCGAGTATAGCAAGATGATCAACTAGTTACGCTTACGCTTCGACTCGGCACTAGCCACCAGCAACGACAGCAGCAGCATTAGAAACGCCAGTTGCAGACAAGACTGCATTCGCAGACAGACCCGGAATCGAGATCGAGATCGGGGTCGGAGTGGGAGTCGGAGTCGGAGTTCGCCTGTTGACCCTGCTGTCATCGCTATCGTCGGTGTCGATGGTGTCGATGGCACTGTGTGTCATCCAATATCGGCGGAATGTAGCTTTTATAGTCAAAGCGATTGCAATTAAAAGTTTCTCCCCAATTCTAATTGCGAAGTTGCGTGCGCTGCGACGTGTGGCACGCGTGACGCACGCCTTGGCCCGGTATCATTAGACGCGCCGAAGAGCGTTGGCCGTTGTGCCACGTAGAATGTGTCTATGAGTGAGCGAGGGTGAGGGGAGAACGAAAGATATAACAAGTGAGTGCTGTAGGCACAGTAAATCAAATCTAATAAACTCGACAATAAACATGCGCACATAAATCTCGGCAGGCGGCACGAACCAATGAAAAACTGGCAAATCAAGTTGCAGCCCAAGCACACACACACACACACACCAAGAGAACTATGCACACACACGCACACATGTATCTGAGAGATACAATACTTATGGCCGGCGAAGGCAACAGCCCCAGCGTGTTGTATAAATAAATAAACGAATTTATGTTTTTCCAGAGCTCGACTCCGGCAACGGCAACGGCTACGGCTCCAGCTCTGTCTCAGTCTCCGTCTCGGGCATACATGTATGTGTAGTATGCCATCCGATACTATATATACTGAGTGTGGCATATTTTTTATGCACATATTTATGTTACTTGACGAGCAGCGGCCGTATCCCTCGGCCTGATAGTGTCAGTGCGTGAGCCGCACAGGCAAATAACTTTAACATAATTCACTTAAATCTTTTCGGTTTAATCTTGAAAAGTGTTTCACATGCATCGCAAACACACACACACAAGGCCAGCCGGACGGACAGCTGACAGTCGGATATAGCAAGTACATTGCGGCACATTCTCGGCACATGCCTCCCTTGCCCCATGCCACATGAACTGCCCCTAACGGTATCCCTAACGGTATCTTACTCTGAAGGTTGCTTTTGCTGTATCTGCAACTATATATCTGACACACTCTGTTGCAAGTGCAGCTTCAACTTTTGGCGCCCCAGTCAAAATGTTTTCTTGTAATTTCCCAAAGTGTTGTGTCAATAGCACAAAGTCCTTGAGACCCCCCTCCCACTCTCCCCTACCATGTACCCTTTGAGTTGAAAAAACAACACATGAGAGTACATCATAATAGCAACATGACTTTAGCAGTGGCTTGATGCGTTAATAATAAAGTTAATTAAACGAGATGCGATATTCGATTTCCCTGGCGAAATCGGTCTGAATGTTTCAAATTGTAGTACATTCTACATATGTATAGAGTATCTTTAAGATACATGTTTGGCAAACCTATAAACACTTGTGGTCTCCAATATTAGCTTAGTGTTTGCAGTAACAAGTAAGCAACTTTTATCAATTTATAATTTACTACTTATTTATTATAGTTTTCAGTATCTCGTCTTTCTGTTCTTGTTCTTCATTTAATATATATGTATATATATATATATATATGCATATACATATGTATATATAAGTCAAAAGAACAAAACTATAAGTGCTTAATTGTGCACTCTTATTATTGTGATAACAGACGTGCCTGCTTAGTTTGCATCCTGCCTTTCAAAGTCTTCTCTATTATTCGTTTATTCATGCTTCATCTTGTATTCATAGTCGTATTATATATTTAATAACAGCATCATATTAATACACTTACATACGCAAATAATTCTCCAGTATTTTATATTGTTTATTCCCCTATTTTCTGCTTATTATCACCCGACTTGCCACCACCTTCCTTTCTCTTTTCCCCGCGTCATGCCACAAAGAACTGAGAAACTTTAGCAATCAATTTGGGATTTTGTTTGTTTTTGAATTGCTGCGAAAAGCCAAAACAAAATTAACGAAACTCCATTATTTTGTTCAATGAAAAGGTCTTTAATAATTTGATTATAAATTTCTCATTTCGTATTTGGCTTGACTGTGCGGCGATTGAAGTAAGCATCAAATATGCAGCACGTTGCTGTTGCTCTTACTGGTCTTGCTGTGGTTGCTGTTGTAGTTGCTGTTGTTATTCTAGCTAAAATCCAATTATAAAATTTTGCATTAACTTAAAAGCTTCTTGTATTTATTTAATTTGTTATTGCGGCTCGGCGAGGCATGGGCTCGACTTGAGTCGGCACTCAGCATTGTTATTCTTGTAATTTGCTATGTTGTTAGTTTTCCCGTTCGACTTGCCAATTATTAATGCCATTATTGACACATACACACTCACACACACACACAGACTCGCGCACATGTGAGTGTTGCCAGCAATTAGGAGGTTTTGGAATCGTCGTCATTGTCGTCGTCATGGCAGTCCCAGCTTCGCACACGAAATGCTTTCTCTTTTGCAAATCATAATTGACACATGACTATCAAACTGCTTGACCCTCTGTTCCCCTACCCCTCTCCCCCCTCTTCCCCTCTGTCCTGCTGTCTGACAGTCTGTCAGATTGGGGAGTGGCACGCAAATGCATTGCATTTATCTGAATATCCTTTTCTCCATCTAAACATATTTCAATATTCATCTGCACGCTTCAAATTCGTTTGGCTCTCACACCACACACCCCTGCCGCCCCCACGACCACGCCCTGCAGAACTATCTTAAGCAACTGCCAAATTCCTTTGGCTTCCTTGCATTGTTCGCAAAGTTGTTGAAGTTGTTGCTGTTATTGTTGCAGTTGCTGGTCTGATTGAATTGTTATGCAAGCAAGTTGGAATCGATCTACTTAAAATGTGAGCAAAAAGCAATATTGCATTAAGTCAGAGCCGGGCACAGAGCGTATGCTTAATTATTTCATTTGCCCGGCTTCATTTACTTGCGCAAACACAAGAAAGAGAGGGGGTGGACAGACAGAGGGAGAAGGAGCAAGCTGCTTTTGGAATCAGACCCCAGAAACAATTCGAATTTCAATTCGATATTAATTTACTGCACACTTCTCGAATAGTTTCATTAGGCAGGGCCTTTAATCTCGAATACCTCTAAATGCCATAATAATCGGGCATTGTTCATGCTCTTTCGACTAATCTCATCGGCCTCAGTTCACCTCCATAGTGTGTGGTCAGTCATATGTTATAATCTCTAGACGAGTCTGCACTTTAGCAAGTTTTCGATTTGTGCTTTGAGATGTTAGATTCATATTTTAGGAATTCAAGAAACATTCCTATGTCCTGCATATTTGATACAGGAATACAGGAAAACAGGCTGCATATTTTATTAGAAATGGGAAGTGTATTCGATATGCCCACAGGGTATGCCTATGCACAGCATGCGCTGAAGTCTCTTATCAATTTGAAACGCACTTTATCACATATTCAGCAGTCATGCTAGGTATTTGAAAGTTGAGTGTGTTCAGCTTTCCATACTCGAATCTCTTTTTTATGCATTTCAGACTTGATTAAATTGTATTTTGTGCACTTGTTCTCTCCCTCCAGTGCACTCTCTACGCGTTTATCGCCTCCTGCAGTCTCAGCATGCTAATTCACTCGTAACTCACTCTGCATATTTGTTTTTATGATCCGCATCAATTCGATGAATCTATTCAAGGTGCCCAAATCAAGTGCAATGAATATTACCAGAAATGGAAAGAAAAAAGAGTTTCCATGTTTGGATTGGCAAACAAAGTTGGAATAATTGCAACTATGTCAAGCATTTTGTATGCGCTTTGCGTGAGTTGAGTTGATGACTTAACTTGTCTGAGCTCTAAATGACTGGTATGGTTGCAATGAAAGGCTCTTTAAAGAACATCTCATCATTGTTATTGGTTGATGCTGTTTATCAAAGTAGGCAATACTTCCCGAGCCACTAGTTATAATTCCCAACAGCAAATTCGCACTTAACTAAAGTCGCATTTCTTTTAGCCTTTTTTCTTGTTGGCTACTAGGTTTAGAAACTGCCGCTGATTCCACAGTTTGACCAGACATATGATATGCTAGCACTATATATACCATATAGTTTGATATATCGTAGTCGACAGTTTTTATAGAAATAATCGAAACAATCATCTACAGATCTTCAACTGTTTTATTTGCATTTTCAGAATAAATTAGAATAAATAAAAAAAAAAATAATAGAGCGAATTGGAAGTGACTTAGGCTAGATTCTACGAATTCGGGGGACGGGGGTTATCCAGTTCCACAGGATGTTGGCAACGTTGTTGGGCAGTGCGGTGCTAGCTTAAACATACTGCACGCGGCGAAGGTTCTTGAACGACAAGAAGGGGTTCTTGATGGCGTATTCAGAGGGAACGGAGGCGGTGGTGGCGGGGGCTACGGAGACAACGGGACGCTGCCTGAGGCGCTGGGCAAAGAGCTGCAAGCGAGAGCCGGCTGCCTTTTGCGCAGCTGGAGCAGCATCTTCGTTGATCTCTGGCTCTGACTCCAGCTCTGGCTCGACGATGCCATCCAAGGGAAGAGCAGCGGCATTGGCGGGCACAACATCATCCTCACTCTCTCGGATTGGCAGACCGGCACCATCGACCAGCTGGCGGAACATGCGCAGATTCAGGGGCACATAGCCGACGGCATTGTTGCCCAGTGTGACCGGGACCAGGGGCACAGCACCGCCAGCGTATCCACCAGCGTATCCACCAGTGTATCCACCAGTGTATCCACCAGTGTATCCGCCTGCGCCGAGTCCAGCCTGATTGAAGTCCATCAGATTGTAGGGCAGCTGCAGACCAGCACCAAGGCCAGCATCTTGGCCCTGACGCGTCTGGAAGTACTGCAACGGCAATCCCTGTGTGCGCAGCGAGTCGATGGGCACGTAGCGGGTGGTCGTGCCAGTTGAGCTGGTAGGTGTTGTTCCATTCTGTATGTTCGTGGTGGTGGTGGTAATGTTGATGCTCTTAGAATCATTTGCTGCACTGTTGTTACCACCGCCCGGCAACATTATAATAACGGTCTTGCCCAGGAAGCGTCCCTCGCCTGCCTGCTCGTTTCCTGCGCCCAGCAGACGCATCTGTCCGACGGCGGCAGCAGGAGCACCGAGCAGAAGTTGCTGCAGCTGCACGGGCGTCACCTCGGCCGCGGGCAACAGGTCCAACAGATCAAGGCCCTGTGCACTGCGTGCAAAGTTCTCAGCCAGTTGTGGCTCCTGTTGCTGATGGTTGCGTGTTGCGATTGCCTCGGCCCGCTTGAAAGGCGTCTCTATGTACTCGTCGTTGCTGGCGTATGTGGCATGCCACAGTGGCAGCCCTAAGCCGGCCAGCTGAGCACTGGCGCCAGTGCTGGTGCTGGTGGCGCTGGTGTGCACACGACGCTGCCGGCCCACATTGCCTGCCTGGCTGCTGGCCAGGATCATCGTCGACACTACCAGAATTGCGCTAAGCTTTTGCATGTTTTGGCTTCTTTGCTGCTGGAACTGGGAACTGGGTTGGCTCGGGTTGCTCTTGCTCTTGGTCTTGCTCTTGCTCTTGCTCTTAGCTGGGAGGGCTCAAGGTGCTGTGTATGCTGAGTTGGGCTGCCGCCCGGGCTTATATACCACGCTTGGCTGCTCCAGTTGGAGTGCTCCGCTAATGAGCATCATTTATCCGCCGCTTATCGCTCGCGCTTATCGCTGCCCCCAAAGAACAACGCGATTTCATCGCGATAGCTGCAAAGTTGAAGTTGGAGTTGGCTGTGAACTCATTAATCTTGGCCAACTAGTGCGCGATCTTCAGCCGGTATCGTGGAACATGACGTTAATTGCGATAGTTGGCCGTGCAAACTATCCCGGTTATCCCCAAATGGTTGCCCGCCTGCAGTTGATTGACATTTTGCACTTGCTGTTTGACTCACTGGGCGGCTATTCACACAATTTTCGGGTACTCATCGTGGCCCACAGCTGTCTTTTTACTGGCTTTCTCTCCCCCCGGGGGGCTGGCTCGTCACATTGCGGCACATTTTGTTTGTCAGTTTGGCCTAAATCGGCGACGGCGATTCCATTTCCAAGACAAATAAATATTTTGTTGCAATGCGCGTGGAGTGAACTTCAGGCCGCTACTTACTCCCCGCCCCCTCTCTCGACGACACTTTCTGTTCGGTTTCTGCACTTTCCTCGTTTGCCCGACAATTCTGTTATGTCATTTTCATGCAAGAACAAACGGAGTGTGGGAAGTAGTGTGGAGGCAGTTAGAGGTGTGGTTAGTTGGGATCTCCCTGCCTCTTCCTTCTCTCTCTCTCTCTCTCTCTCTCTTGGCTACTTCGTTCTGTCTGTTTGTCTTGGCCCAATGTGTCAAAGTCAACTTGGTAAAAAGTTTGCTTTTTATTATTTCGTTGCCTTCATCGTCGGCATCGTTGGCACTTTTTGAACTTGCCACTTGCCTACCCTACCCTTCTGACACCCCTCTCTCCCTTTTCCGCCTCTGCCGCCGTCTGGCAGTGAGCGCGCAAGCGAGTACGAAAATATTATAGCATACTTTCCGGTGCCGGGCAAAATATGTACGAAAACAGTGCGCAGTGGGCAAAATTGGGCAGCGAGTGAACTAAAAACATAAGATGAAGAACAAGAAAAAAAAGCGAAAATGAGCAGAGAAAGGGTATGCACGACTAGCAGTTGCCCAGCAGCAGTTGCGAGCTACGGAACTTTTGCCAGCAAAGAGAAAGTGTCTTCCAAGTTTCTTCTCCTCTGCTGACTTTGTGCATCGGTGTTTCCCACTGCGTGGCTGCACTTTACAGGGTATTCTATTCATTTCAGCTCGGAGTATCAACATAAACGTGTTTGTTAGACCAGAGAGCGAACAACAACAGCGCAAAAAGCAGCCCTGCCGTAATGCGATTTTGCCAGCGTCCTCGACTGCATTTACAAACCGCGCTGCTCGCGACCAGCCAACCACCCCTCCCCCTGTCCCTGGCATATCCCCCTCCACCCTTTGCAGAGCTGCCCCAAAAGCGGCTTTTGCAACTGCGCTTGCACTTTGCGTTGCGAGTGCGTTTCTTTTCACTTGCCAAACAGTTTTTTGTCGCAATAAAAATTTAAGTCGATTTTATGGGCAGAAAAAGCAAGTCGAGAATGGAGAGTCGCAGTCGCAGTCGAGATCCGAAGTCTCCGGTCTTGAGCTGAGTTTCGAGTCCTGTCCTGCCCTGCCCCGCCCCTGCACCTGCCCCTGCGATGCTTGAGACGCAGCGTCAACTCTGAAATGCAAAGTGAAGGCAAAAATTACAATTCTCTGGCAAAAAGTTTCCATTTCTCTGGCGATTTTGTTGTCTCAACTTGGCATTCATATGCGGACAAAGGGAAAGGGGCAGGGGAAAAGGAAGGGCACTCAGCCGAAGGCGGGGTCGGGGCGGGGTCGTCAAAAATTGGAAGGTTTATTTAAATTTCAACTTGTTTCGAAAACGTTTAAAAAGTTTCCGCTACTAACTGACTGCTGATAAAACAAAGTATTCCCCGCCCCCAGCCTAGCCCCTCTTCTTTCTCCTTCCCCTTCCCCTTTCCCTGCCCCTCCCACCCCCCTGCTCCACTGCTCACTGAGCCTTACTTATGCGCGCCGCCTCTGGCCAAGTTGAAACAACTGACGCAAAAGTTGACTGTCTTGGCCTTAGCGCAAAGCTGGAAAGTAGCAGCAGATGAAGAGGGCGGGCGGGGTGTGGGGGTAGGTATGGCAGCGGAAGGCGTGGCAGCTGATCTGGCAGAGCAAGAGGGGGATGCGTGACGATTTTTATACATTTTTTGTTTTTGAGCTTTTTATTTTCATTCTATTTGGTTTCGAAATGAGCCTCGGCTTCGTTAGGACATGTCAGCCAGGTAGAGTTATTCCTCCTCCCCCCTCCTCCTACCTCTACCTCTTCCTCTCTTCCCTTCGCTTCTGGGACTAAAATAAGATTGCTGCTGCGCTGGAAATAGACACGAGATGTCAGACTCAAGCTGACACATGTGGTGACTGCCAAGTCAATCAGAGAGACAAAACCCGTGCTCCGGATGTGGGTCGCCCGGTATCTGGGAACGGTGGTGGCGGCGAAGGGGGGATGACATGACAAAATGCCAAAGGTGCGACTGGAAGAGAGGCCACAACTTTGTGTGGTTTGTGTATGAAATTTTAGAAGCTGCCTTTAAAGTTGTTCAAGCTAATGAGGCAAAGGGACGTAGACTGAGACACAGAAGAGAGAGAGAGAGAGAGAGAGAGATTGAGAGAGAAAGAGAGAGGAAGATTTGAGTCATTAATCGGCTGTTTATATATAAACATAGCAGGGGCTGGATATATATAGGCAGCTGATATTGTAGATGGTAAGGATTGCAAGCTAAGGATACAAGACATGATAAGAAATCATACCAAGTTTAGGTTTAAGAGAGTAAGAGTATATATACGTGATCTATGTTATATTTGATTTATATGATATATATATATTGAAGTAATAGATAATGCAAGTATATTGAGTATATGTTCTGTATATATAATATATTTATTCGATTCCCTTGCTAACGCTCTCTGAAAATGAAAGAATATCTGACGAGTCTTTTGTTTGACAGTTATCTGCTGTTAAGAGGGGGAAAGGAAGAGGTAGGGAGATTGGGAGGAAGGTAGGGAGGACTTGAATGTTGAGCTGACCATGTGGCATGGTCATTAGCAGCCACTTTGGGCTTGACACATTCACCACCACTGCAAACGAAGATGAAGATGAAGATGGAAATGGAGACGTGACGTCGAGTCGGACAAAGACAAAGACGAGGTCGAAGACGAAGACGAAGACGAAGACGCAGAGGAGAGGAAGCGAGACGAGGGGTTGAGGGGGATGCGGGAAGTGAGTTGCAACTAATTTCAGTTTAATTTGTGTCAGTTTTTGTCTTAGCGACGCTTTTCTTTTCACACTTTCCCCGGCAGCCCGCGACGTCTCGTTACTTATTATCCTTTGGCTCCTCCGCGCTGTGCGATGTGTAAATGCTGCTAATGACGTCGTCGCCAGTGTGCACAAAAGGCGCCCCCTAGCGGGCAGAGGCAGAGCAGCAGTAGCAACAGCAGCAGAGGGAACAGCTTTCTTCTGTGCTTAACTCTCGCTTGGTGCTGCTCAATGTGCCGTGAGCAGGCCTCATCCGCAGGCCTGTCTCTCTATAGCTCTGTCTTCCTTCTCCCTCTTCCTCTGTCGTCCGCCTTTAATGACTTCCTTCTTTAATTTAACGAATTTATTATTTTAATTTGCGCGCTTTACGTTTTTCGGCGTAAATTCGCCGGGGCGAATTTTCGGTTTCGATTTCGATTTCATAATTAGGGGACCAACTTGGAAGTCATTTTTAGGTTGCCATGGGGACGACAAGCCCTTAAACCAACCACCCACTCCCCGAAGGAGTGCAAAGAGAGGAAGGGAAAGCGGGAAGGGGAGTAAGGTTGCCCCCATCATTCATGGCGCACATAAACCGCCGGCATCCATGATGTTAATGCGCTTATTTTCATGTTAATTACCAACAGACAAGAAAGCCTCATCAAGGCATAGTTTGGCCACCCGCTGGCAGCAGCAGCAGAAAGGTGGGGGGAGGGGTTGCAGGGGGAGCAGCTCGAGCACGCTGCCATCACTTAAGACGCCTGCGGGCTCAGCGACCTGCTCAGATTTTTGCCAGGCGATTTAAATAATTGACAGATTTTCGCGTTTTGGGCAAACGCCGTCGGGCGCCTTTGTTTATGTTGTTGTTATTGTTCTTGTTGTTTCTGTCGTCGTCCTGGCGGCCATCATGTCTGGGCAGAACAGGCACTACCCCTCCCCTACTCCCCCTCTTTGCGTGCACGGCAGGGGGTCAATGAGGTGCTTCAAGCAACGAGCCAAGCATCTCTATCAGCATCTTCATTTTCATCTGCTGCGTTCGCTTTGTTCGCTGCGACATTAAACTGTTTTATCTTTATGCGATTATGTCTGCCCTCCCCCTGTCCCGCCACCTTATCCTCTCCCATCTCTCTCCCTTCCACTCCCCTTTACTCTGCCCGTCTCTGTCTAATGTGCATGCGTATGCCAACGAACTCTTTGCGCCCAAAGGATTTGTGTTTGTCAAAGCTAAACGCTGGACGCGCCCAGGCACGTAAACCTAACCCCTCCCCCCCCGACTTGCCAAACTTCCCCCACCCCTGCTGGCCCCATTCAATATTGGTTTATTGGCCAGTTGAGCTTTTCACAGCGATTTCAGCCGTTTAGTCCGAAAACAGTTAACGGTTACAGTTATTGATACACCTGCTGCATCGGTTCCCACAGAGGGAGGGAGGGGGGACGGGGTGCGGTGTGCGGTGTGCAGTGTGCGGTGTGCTACGCATCGCTTGTCTTTATACGCGTGTACCTATCGTGAACATGAACATATACATTTGCCTATGTCTATGCACATAAAACGCGCCAAATGGTTATGATTGAGGCAGACATATGTGAGGGCCCTAAAAGCGAATCGTGCCTAGGGCGATTCCATTTAACCATTGATTTGCAGTGAGTAGGCAAAAGAGAATGAGATTGCTGGACACGAAAGAAGAAATACAAATAAACAGAGACGAATAAAGAAGAAATGCAAATAAATAAAGAAGAAGAAAGAGGAGATACAAATAAATAAAGCTCCATATACCCAGAATGTGGAATGGAAACTCTTTAAATACTTCAGTTATCTTAACCTCAGCCGAAACTGTATATGTACAATAAAGATAATAAACTCAAAATGAAACAGATATAATATGAAAGAATCTAACTAAATAAGCATAAAAAAGAAATTCAAATAAATACAGTTATGAGTCTTTGAAGTTTAGAGAAGAATTCTAAGAATATATATTGTAGAATATGTAGTGGAAACTCTTCAAAAACTTCAGTTATCTTATGCTGACATTGTATACATTCTATAGTAGTATTGTAGTATTGTATTAAATTCTATAATCTAACAGAGATAACAATATAAAAGAATTATATATTTAGATAGGAGTTTTATGTACATATGTACTCTATAAGTGTCTTGCAGGGTATGTTCAAGTTGATCCTAGGGAACATCAATATGGAATGTAATGATAGACTTGGGCTCAAAGGCCTCCGAAGCGAACCCTGAATTAAACTAAGTTCTGTAAAGTTCGTATAGTAATTAGGAAACTAATTAGATTCCATTTGCTGTGTGTGAAAAGAGAAACTTATTGTAGTGGTATAATGTTATATATAGTACATCCCCTGAGTGAAACGACACGCACAATTCATTCTATACTTCGATTTAAGAATACTTAATGTTGTCAACGTTAGCGTTCGACTGACTCTCTCTCAGCTAGCGAACAACAACTTAAAAATAATGTTTATATACAATGTTGATATGCTGTATTTATATACAATATCTATGCACAATATATACATACCCTCTAGCCTACTACACTATACAAGGTTATCTTAGACAAAGCTATACAAAGTAATTCCAGTTCTGCCCAAATCTAACTCAATCAAAATCGATTTCTCTCTCTTTCTCTCTGTGGAATCGACAATTTGATCGCTTTGCAAACAGTTTGCAACACAGTCTGGCAACGCTTGCCCACCTGGCTCACTGGCACACTGGCTCATAGATGGCGCCACAGTGCTCTTGTGTGATGTTCTCGAATTTGTTTATGCATTTTATGACAGAGCTTGCAACTTCAGCGCGGGGTCGTCATTGCCACATTTGAGTGGCTGCAGCTGCAGGTGCGATGCCACATGGCGCAGTCAGCGATAAAAGTCGCGCACGAATAACAACACCAACAGCAGAGGGGGGTAGGGCAAGGGGAAGCTGCTGAACAGAGGCGACGACAATGAGCTCTAGCCCCGACGTGCAAAAACAATGAGGTGATAAAGTTGCAGGCTCAACGCACAACAACAAAAGCCACAGCGAGGGGAGGCAACAACAACAACAGCAACAACAACAACAGCAACAACAACAACAACGTCAACGCGGTGCACGTCGTTCATGGCGCTTTGGAGTGCCGAAGCTGGTGCAGCGCAGATAGAAGTGCAGCAGCAGTTGCTGGCCAGGATCGGAAGGGGCGGCCAAGAGAAAGAAGGGGGAGGAGGGGATGAGGGGCGGCTGTTAGGGTGGGTCTTGGCTGGTGCTGGTGTTGGTCCTAGTCCTGGTTGGGGCATTCGTGTGCATGCAAACAACAAAGGAAAATCAGCAGGCGACTTGCACTTGTTGTTGTTCCCCCCCCCTCCCTTTACTTACTCGTTGTTGTTGTTGTTGTTGCTGCCTTACAAGTTTTCATGTAGCCCCCTGACGTTACGTTATAGTACAGACACACACACAGACACACACATGTGTGTGTGAGTTTCTTTTTTCTGCTCTTTAACGTGTTTCAAAAGAAGAAAGTTGGTTGACTTTTGAATGACTTTCTTGTGCTCTCTCGCTGCTGGGGTTCACTCTTCTTCTTGCCACATCCCATGCTTCCCTGCTCTGAACCCTTCCCTCCCCCCCTCCTTACTGTGGCGCTTGTCTTGCCATTCTAGCTGCCGTTGTTGTTGTATTTTGTATTTGTTTTATGTGTTAAGTGCGCTGGGCCCAAGCGCGCAAATTTCATCTCCAGCTCCTTCGGCTCCTTTTGCTCCTGCTGTGCAGCCCTCACTCCTTCTCCTTCATTCTTGCTGCTGCGCTACTGCGTCGTGCTTGTCTTCTTTTACTTCTTCTTCTTCCTCTGCCTCCTCTTCATCTAGCTGCTTGTAACTGACGCTGACATCGCAGCCCAAAATGCCATAACCCGCAGCCTGCACATCACTTCCGGCACTGCTACGCACCTCTCCCGCCTTCTCATCTACTCTCTCTCTCACTTTTTCTCAATCTTTCGCTCTCTCTCTTTCTTTCTCTTCCTTCTCCATATTCAACTGTCCTCTCCCAAAATTGTTGCACAAAAGTCAAGTCAAGTCGAGTCGACTCGAAAATCTAGTTACAATTAAAGTGACAAACTGCGTCAGGGAGGGAGGGAAACAAAGAAAGGGTGATAGAGAGGGGGGGAGAGAGAGAAAAGAAGATAGGGAGTAGTGTCAAGGGAAAAGGGAGATGCAGGTAAAGGAGTTGTAGGAGAATCCAAGACGACTTGCAGCTGTACATTTGTTTTTCGAATGGGATCCCAAAACAGGAAACAGTGCAGAGAATGATAATAAACGTGAGGCAGAAAGAGGGGGAGAGAGAAAGGGAGGAGGAGTGTGCGTGTATGCTGTGCATATGGGCGAACAACAAATACAAAGTGTAAAGTACTTCAGCTCCTTTATGCGATTAGTAATCAAAAACTGTAGTGAAACTTTACCCATTGCAAGTCGTCATTTCTAAGCGATCGATGAAATGAGAAGTTAAATTACTTTACGGAAAGAGGGAAACAGTTTGGGAGAAAGACAGAGAGTGAGAGGGAGGGGGAGATAGAGAGAGAGACAGAGAGAGAGAGAGAAGAGAGTTAAATATGTATACATACATAGGTATGCATACATAATTGCACAGAGGAGAAAAGCGGAGGTAAAATACGTGTATATAGAAATTGAATATATTGTAGAAAGATGTGTGCAATAATTACACATATTGACACCGAATTAGGTAGCCATACAGGCAGACAGACAGACACACAGTCAGACAGAGAGACAGATGGACAGACAGACAGACAGACAGACAGACAGACAGACAGACAGACAGACAGACAGACAGACAGACAGACAGACAGACAGACAGACAGACAGACAGACAGACAGACAGACAGACAGACAGACAGACAGACAGACAGACAGACAGACAGACAGACAGACAGACAGACAGACAGACAGACAGACAGACAGACAGACAGACAGACAGACAGACAGACAGACAGACAGACAGACAGACAGACAGACAGACAGACAGACAGACAGACAGACAGACAGACAGACAGACAGACAGACAGACAGACAGACAGACAGACAGACAGACAGACAGACAGACAGACAGACAGACAGACAGACAGACAGACAGACAGACAGACAGACAGACAGACAGACAGACAGACAGACAGACAGACAGACAGACAGACAGACAGACAGACAGACAGACAGACAGACAGACAGACAGACAGACAGACAGACAGACAGACAGACAGACAGACAGACAGACAGACAGACAGACAGACAGACAGACAGACAGACAGACAGACAGACAGACAGACAGACAGACAGACAGACAGACAGACAGACAGACAGACAGACAGACAGACAGACAGACAGACAGACAGACAGACGGTGACGCTACCGATATAATCAGTGCCGCCACATGCATTTGGAAGAGAAAAGAGTCAAAATTGCAACAAAATTAATGCAGTTATCATAAAAATGCACTTATATTGAATGCAACTAAATTAATATCTGTCACTGTTAAGTGTTGAGGCAGTTGAGCACATTATGCAGTACTTGTATATATTGTAGATTGTATGCTCTACCACATCTCCATCTATGGGTAGCGGGTATAAATAAGAAAGACAAACAGAAACGGGCAAAGAGAGAGGAATAAGAGGTTTAAGCCTATTTTCAGGGTATGTTCGGGTCGTTGATATCCCTTCACTCCCAAGAGATAAGCCCAAAAATTAAAATTAAACGAACTCGAGTCTTTTGGAATCTTATGGTTAACATTTTATTCGTTTATCATCATCTTGGGGGCTGGCAGAGAGTCCAGGAGCAGAGGGGGGCGAACTGCCTTGCTGATCTTTGTGGTGCATCTTCCCTGGAACGGTTTACTGCTCCTCCTCCTCGTCTTCCTCGCGGATGTGTTGACTCTGACGGCGACGTTGCTGCTGTGGCTGCTGGCGACGACGCTGCTGCTGCTGACGGCGGCGCTGCTGCTGACGACGTCGCTGCTGCTGCTGTTGCTGCTGCCTGTTTGCGGGGCGACGCTGTCCATTGCCGTTTTGCTGGCCGCGTCGCTGGTTGGGACGACGGCGACGCTGCACCACGCGACGGTTGCCATTGCCATTGCCATTGCGGATGCGGTTACCATTGTTGTTGTTGTTGTTGTTGCCATTGCGAATAGTGTAGCGGCGTCTCACCACGCCGTTGCTGTTGCCATTGCGAACTCCGTTGCGGTTGTTGTTGCCGCGACGGCGCTGCTGCTGCTGCTGACCAGGACGACGACGGCGACGACGATTGACGCCCTGCTGACGCGGCGTGTTGTTGCCACTGCTGTTGCTGTTGCTGTCGTCCACATTGCTGTCCTGCTGCGACTCCTCGGGCTGCTGCTCGACGTCATCAGCAGCGGGGGCAGCGTCCTGCTGCGATTGCTGTTTCAGCGGTTGTACTTGACCCACCTTGACGCCGGTCACCTCATCGCAGGGCACATCGCTGTAGATAACCACGTTGCCGTAGTTGCACACAATCTGCTGATCATCCTCCCCCTCTCCCGCGTCGTCGGCCTGACGGGGCTCAATGCGACCGATGCCGCGCTTGTCCTCGATCTCGTAAATGTTGCCCGACTTGGTGATGAACCCAGTCACCTGCAGTGGCTTGGCGTCCTGCACCTTCAGCGATGACTTGAGCTGCTGTGGCTGCTGAGCGGGTGCTGGCTGTGCCTCTGTGGCTTGTGGCTGTACTGGAGTCTCGATGCTGACTGGCACCAGATGCTTCTGCTTCATGGGCGGCGCATTGATGATCATCAGTGGCTTAGTGGGCTTACTTTCCGTTTTGGCTGCACTTGTTGGCTTCACCGTGGAGCTCAGCAGCGATGCTGCTGTTGGACGCAGCTCGTCGCGTGCTGTAAGGGAGCACGTTGCAGGAGTGGAGGAGTGGAGGGTGGAACAGTTGTTTAGTGGCTTGTGTTCGGGTGCAGGAATATAGATCAAAAAAATTTACCGCTCACCAGTGCGAGGCCACCGACCAACAGGGTCAGGACCAGCAGCAGCTGCTGCAGCTGCATCGATTGCGATCCGCGTACGATCGATAACATTTCCCACTTCATTGCTTGCTGTGCGGTGTGTGCCAACTGAATCGGGAATCCGACCCGCTGCCCGCTTATATTAACTCCACTAGCAACTGCCCGATCGGTGCATAAATCATTAGCCCTAACGGCGCTTTTTTCGGCCAACATCTTCTACGTTGAAGTTGTTCTTGGGGCTGCATAATTAGCCAGAACAGTTGGCCAGCTTGGCCAAGCGTCTGCGAGACGAGGCCGAGTTCAAAGCACGTCTAATGCCGGCTCGACCCATTTAGACGCTGTCCGCTTGGCCTCTTTCGGGCATCCCTCGTGCCCTGCTGGGCTTTCTATTGGCCACGTTGGTGTCCAGAGTTCATTGCCTGAACTCTGGCTTCATTAACATTTTGCCACAATATTTTGAGAATTTCTTGTTCTTGTTGTTCGTTTCTGCTGTTTCGCATATGTAAATTAGTCTACAGGGGGGGGAAAGAGAGCAGGAGAGCAAGGGGGGGAGCGGGAATCGATCGATGGATCGACGAACAACGATCGCATTTAATTTCAACGAAGCTTCTTGCTTGGAGCGTGAAATATTTGACCTGATCGGGCAGCACTATATACATACATATACATATATGCATGTATATATCTGTAGATACATATATATACACATTCCCGATCGGTTTATATTTACTTGTCCGGGGCTTCAAATCTTTTTGGCTGTTAATCATCTTTCTTCTACTGGCTTCAGTTTTGGTTTCGGTTTCTTGTTCTGTTTACCCACGACTTACGGCGCAAATGAATTCCTATAAATCGCGCATAATTGTTATGGCAAATATGAGAAATGATTCAATAAATCAACAATTGATTTGCGCTCTCTATCACACAGTCTCCCTCCCACTTGCCCCTTAAGAATTCGGTACTCTAGACATGAAGCTAGGCAAACCAGTTTGGTCAGTCGCCATTCGCAAGAAATTGGCGCCGAGAACTGGTTACATAATTGCCTGTAATGTTCTGAGATTAACTTGAAATACTGATGAAATTATGGCCATAATTTCCCTATAATTTGCCCATAATTTGCTATAATTCTTTATGACTGCGGGGGGAACTAATGGACTACTAAAGTAATGGGGAACTAGCTACGGTGTTATACGATATTCAGCTAATTGCAGCCATTCACCATGCATGCTACGCTATTGCAGTATTCTATGTTGGTATTTTAGTATTTTAGTATATTGTGGTAATACGCAATGTCACATCTCAATTATTTTGCCTAAATTTGATGCCAGCACACGCCAATTTGCAGGGCAAACAAAACTCTTTTCGAATTCCAGGAAAAGTGATGAAACGACAAGATGAGAGAGATGTGTGTGTGTGTGTGTGTTTGAGTGTATGTGTGTGCATGTGTGTGTGTGTAAGTGTGCGTGTGTGTTTGTGTGCGATCCAGTTGGATATTGTTGATATTTGACCTACGAATTAGCAGAGAAATCTAGCCGTAAATGCGTCAACTCCCTAACTAGGTCACACTGCTGCTGTCTCTCAGTCTGTCTCCCTTTTCCTATCTCCATCTCCATCTGCATCTCCCTCCTCCTCGCCCACTCTGCGTTTGGTTTTTATTAATTGACAGTTAACTTTATTGCATTATTATCAAACACGTTTATTCTCATTGAAACTTTTGGATGTTGATTTTATAAATATAAAAAAAATAACAAAAAATATGGGAAAAGCAGCTGCCTCAACTAATCTACCCGATCCGAGAGGTTTAGCGGGAGTGCTGCTTCTGTTTCTCGCTGTAGGCGCGCAGTGCATCTGCCAGCTCCTTGAGGCTCTGGCCTTGGTCCTTGTTCTCCTGCTGCTTGCGCAAGTTCTTGCACATCTTCTTCAGCTTCTTGCGCTCCTTCTTCTGCGACTTGCGCTCCGAGCTGTCGTCATCCTCCTCGGACGAGTTGGAGCTATCGCGCTTCTTGCGCTTCTTTAGCTCGTCACATTTCTGCAGCAGCTGCTGCAGTTCCTCCCTCGTTCTCCTTGGCCGATGCAGCTGTGGTGCTGGGTGCTGGTGTCGTGGATGTCGTGGAACTGCTACTGCTGCTGCTGCTGCTCTCGGCTGGGGTCGAGGTTGTTGCCGGCGTGGTGGTGCTGCTGCTGGTGCTGCCAGGTGTCGTGCTTGTTGTTGACTTGGCCTCGTCCGTTGCCTTGGCCTCTGTCGTGCTGCTGCTGCTTTCAGGTGCGCTGGTTGTACTGCTGCTGCTGGTGCTGTCATCCTTGGCCTGCTCAGTAGTAGTCGAAGTTGTTGCTGGCGTTGTGCTGCTAGTGGAGCTGCTCTCTGCCGCTTGGGGATAGCCACTGCTGCTCCAGCAGCTGCAGCTGGCCAGGATTAGGCCAAGAAATAAGATCTCCCTCCGCATTGTCTATGTTAATTTGCCTATGGCGGTTCAATCGACACTAAGCCCAGCGACGCCTAATGCATTTATTTATATATTCACCGCTCTGCGTAGACACGATACCCAGTTCCCCCTCTCCGCCTCGATCTCCTCCACCCATCTACAGTGTATAGTCTACCTCCCTCCCACTCCCATGCGGCGGCAGGGGTAACTGGTTTTCGTTGGGCGAAGCGCGGCAAGTTGTGTACGGTGATTTTTCTTATGCATACGCTACGCGAGAAATGATGGCGTCCATGAGCAAAAACTCTCAACTCTTAACCGGTACTGCATACTAATGACTCTTCTGTCCTATGTTTTCTATACTGTCTCTATTTATTTTTCTCTCTGTTCTTCAGTAAGCACAAAAAACCGTGGGTAAGTCCATTAAAAATCTATTAAAATTCTAACACCCAAACAAAAGCCCACAATATTAAAGACGGGAGTTTTTTAGGGCCTACAAATGCGAGCCTTGAGAGCACGTGACAAGCGGCTTTAGCGAAAGCTTAAGCAAGCTCATAGATTAAGTCAAAGCAGCAAGAAGAAAGGTGTATGGGCAAAAACAAATACCTTAGAGCTCTGAAAGCGCAGTGAATGAAGATCAAAAGTGTAAAGTAGAATAGGTTAGACAAAGTCCCCGCTTATGCTTTAAAATTATCTGCTTATGAAATAATACACAGCTTTAAACGTGAAGCTTCAATAAACAGAAGCAACTCAAAGCTTTGAAAGCGCATTGAAATTGTATTAGCTTATAGTTGCTCATAGGAGTATTACAGCTTTAATTCTAATTTGTAAGCTCATTTGGATTGGATATAATTAGCATAAAGCCCGCGCTTATCGATTTATTATTAAGCAAATTAAGCTGCTTAAGGCTTTTGAATTGGCTTAAAGATGCACTAAGATGTGAAAGCTAAGCTGTGGCTAATCAGCGCACTCTTTCTCTCTATCTCTCTATCTCCCTTTGTCATTTATCATTTAAGAGTTGAAGCTTTAAAGTTGCTCGAAATGTCGTCGATGTATGCGGCCACTTCTCTCACTTTGATTAAGGCTGGCGCTGTTCAAGCTTAATAATTTGTTTATATATTTAGAGTAGAGGTTTCTGCATTATTTACACTGTTATTTTCATGCTTCTCGTATTTCATTCCGTGTTTGCATTTGTGATTAACGATTCGATTCCTTTCGAATCGTTTCGTTTCGATTCGATTGTTGGCGACCTCAGATTGCGCGGGCAGGCCATGTTCCAAAATTATACATATACATAATGCATATATCTGTCCAATTAGGCTACCAAATTTGAATGAATTAAAGTATTCTTTTTCCCAGAACTTTTGTCAACTATTTTTGATTCATATGTGGGACGTGACTGGGGCGTGTTTACCCTGGAAGTAATTCAAAGTATGTCAGCGATATGTCGCACTTGTGTGTGTGTAGCATCAGACTGTCGATCAAACACACACACACACACACACATATTCATACACACACAGGCACACACATCTGTTTGTCTCTCTTTCGCGCCTGTGGGTCACTTATATTGCCACTAATTGTTTATCAATTACAATTGTTAATTGTTTAATGCGACTGCAAAGTGATGCGGCATTAATGCAAATTGCAACATTTTTAACATTTGGCAGATTGTCAGTGAGCTGCTGTTGAGCCTGCATATTATCCTGCAACCCATAACCCCCCTCGAGTGCCGACTCCAACCCCCACATGAGCCCAACTGGAATTAAAGTTGCGAAGGAGCAGGGCAGTAGCCGCCTATCTCAGACTTGCCCCATGGACATTAAGTTGCTCTTTTGTAGGCGTGCGAGTGTCTCTATGTGTGTGTGTGTGTGTGTTTTTGTGTGTGCGTGTTTGTCTGTGTGTATGTGCGCGTGTGTGTGTGTACAAGTAATTGAATAAAAAGCGGAAAACAAATAATTAAAAAAAGGAGTACGTTGTAGAAAGGAGAACTGAAAAAAACACATCAGCTTGTCGGAATCCTGATCCGCTCGAAGTTCGTGTGTTGTGCGAGTAGAAGGGGTCGATGTGGTTGAAGAGAGGCTGTGTGGAGTGAGGTGGCTGGCCGTGGGGTAGAAGCAGGGGTTGCAGGCCCAGCTCGGTCGTAACCCTTCAGCAAATGCAACAATTTTAATGAAACAGAGAGAATATGTTAATTGCGTGTGAAACCGCTGCGTCGAGTTGCCACTCGCAGCGAGTCGCTTTTATTTATTATTATAATTTTCTCCCCTTTTTTGCAGTTATTTTTTTTTTTTTTGTTTTTCCCTGTCTCACTACCCCCCAGCACCCCTGTCGTGCGCTCTCTTTTCGCATTTACACAGCGCAAATAATGCAGCGCAGCAAGGTACTCCTACGTCGCTGCACATCTCTGTCTGTGTGTGGGTGTGTGTAAGTGCAATAACATGTGTATCTTGCCGCATGCGTGTCTGTGTGTGTGTGTGCGAGCAACTACTTTGACTGCTCGCGCTGGCAGTCGAGCCCCATCTAAATGGGAGCAGTTTTTGCAGTTTCGCTGGCTCGGCAAAGTAAATGCAAATCTTTCGCTTCCTCAGCCGAGAGTATTCAAATTATGTTAATTAGACAAATGAATTGTCAGATGGAAGAAACAAGAAAAAAAACCACACTAAGAGCATTTCTTTCTCTCTTCCCAGCTTCATCTGCGCTCTCGCTCTGAAGTGGTGCCAGGCCCTTAGTAAGCCAGCGATATCAAGCAAACTTGCATGTGTATGTGTGTGTGTGTGGAGGCGGGGGGTGTATGTGTGTCCCCTTCTTCTGTAGAGAATTAATTAAATCAGTTGTCACTGTTTACTCGGGCAGGTTTCATATTTATTATCGTTGGTTGCGGTGATAAATATTTATTACATTTATTTTTATTTAATTATATTTACTACTTTATAGTTATAGTTATTGTTACAGTTATTAGACTTTATTTAGTATTTGAATTTCAATTTATGTATTATGAATCATTTTCATTATTATTTTCACTTTTATAATTATTATTTATTCATCATTATAGTCATTTTTTTATTATTAATATTAATATTAATTCAATAATATTAATATTAATATTAATTCAATAATATTAATATTAATATTATTAATATTATTATTATTATTATTATTATTACTATTATTATTATTATTATTATTACTATTATTATTATTATTATTATTATTATTATTATTATTATTATTATTATTATTATTATTATTATTATTATTATTATTATTATTATTATTATTATTATTATTATTATTATTATTATTATTATTATTATTATTATTATTATTATTATTATTATTATTATTATTATTATTATTATTATTATTATTATTATTATTATTATTATTATTATTATTATTATTATTATTATTATTATTATTATTATTATTATTATTATTATTATTATTATTATTATTATTATTATTATTATTATTATTATTATTATTATTATTATTATTATTATTATTATTATTATTATTATTATTATTATTATTATTATTATTATTATTATTATTATTATTATTATTATTATTATTATTATTATTATGATTATTATTATTATTATTATTATTACTATTATTATTATTATTATTATTATTATTATTATTATTACTATTATTATTATTATTATTATTATTATTATTATTATTATTATTATTATTATTATTATTATTATTATTATTATTATTATTATTATTATTATTATATATTATTATATATACATATATCATTCATTTTTATTAATTTGCATACTATTTTCATTTATATCACTTTTATCTATTTATCATTATAATTCTTATTACTGCTTTAATTACAATATAATTAATATTGTTGTTTTCATTGTTATATTAATTAGTTGATTTTTCCTGAAGATGTTCCAACCTTGAGTTTATTCACTGTTCAATTTAAATGATATGTGATTTTTTTCAAACCTTTGCAGTAACATCTATAGAATATCCTCTTTTATCAACTTGCATGCATTATAGGCAACTTCTCTACTACATTTGCTTTGTTTTAAATAACATTTTCAGGTTCTGTCGGCTGAGATGTGGTCGGAGTAAGTGCAAATCGATAAAGCGATGCTTGCGCTTTGTTTACGAGTCTAATTGGCAGAGAAATCGAGCATTTATTATATTTAATTATGCCCGTCGAGACTCGAACCGGATGAACCGATTCCGCTAGCCAGTTTGAAGAGTTCTCTCGGCAAGTTCTTTGCGCAATTCAAATTGAAATTGAAATTGAATTTGAATTGGGAATTGCGTTTACGAATGAGATTGAACCTGATGCCGGGAATTCATGTTTGCTAAAATGCAGAGGCAGGGGGCTTCGGCTTCTTCCGCTTCCTAAACCCTTGCCCACTGCGGCCCACCTGTCTTGGCAACAAATGTCGAGGCTTAATCCAAATTATCATCATAAGCGCTGCACTAATGAGCACAACTCAACATAAACAGCGAACTGCTGACGGAGGACGCAGGACTGTGGATTGAGGACCGAGGACTGAGAACTGAGGACAGACGACTGATAGCTGACGACTGTTGGTTGATGACTGAAGGGCTGACGGGCTGTCGGGCGAGTGGGGCGGGGACTGGGCTAGCTGACATGGCTTGTTGGCAAAGAAGACAAAGTTGGCAGTTTCTTTTTTCAAGTGGCAGCCCGTTCTACCCTTCCCTCCCCTTCCAACCATCCCTCTACCAGTGGCAGCCTTGTCGGGAAGTGCATTTTCATCAACATAATCGCAGCGTAATTCCGCCACAAATATTCTCGCACTTTTCGCCCGCGTGGCTTCGACGTGACACTTGGGGCACGTAAATCGCGCATACGCCGCGTGATGCGACCACAGCCCTCGGCTGCAAGCAGCTGAATGTCCTGGTTTTGCCTGTCTGCCTGATTGCCTGCCGTGTGCTAAAAAAACGAGAGGCCCACAAAATAAAAACAACACTGAAAGCTGTGCTAAACTCCTCGTGTCTGTGCTAAAAACGAGGCAAGCCGAGCGTTGCAGCATAGGCGCAGGCGCAGGCAGCGACGGCGACGTCGACAGCGACGTCAGCGTCAATGTTTTTGTGTGCTAAGAGCAGCTTAACAGCAGCGCAACAGCGACGCAACAGTCGCTTGACAGCAACTGGGAACAGTTTGTGAGCAGCGCAAACGAACGAGGCTGCCTACGTTAATGTGAGCGGAAGGGGCAGCATAGAGTAGAGAGAGGGGATAGGGAAGAGGAGGGACTGAGGTGAGTATGTGCTGCTTCCTCTTTTTATTATAATTTTTTGTTGTTTTCGGTTTATTTGGCACTCGTGTTGCTGCTCGTGCTTTTTATGCCGCGTGTGTTTTGCTTGTGTTTTCGGTCTTTGCAGCATTTTCGCTTTGATGCGTGTGGCATGTTTAACGGCACTTGATGCCAGCACAAGCAACAAGAACAACAACAACAACTGTACCACAGTGATTTGTGCGTTGTCGTCGGAGTCAGAGTCGAAGACGGCGTCAGGTGCGGCGCCTGAAAGCGGGCAATGCATTTCAATTGCTTCGTCGCTCGTTGCACTTCATTAAACCCAACATCGACAGCGGCTGCCAGTGCATTTCGTGTGCTGCCTGTCGCAGTGTGCTCGATGTGTGCCACGTGACCTTCACACACACACACACACACACACACACGCACACTAAGGACACATCACGTAGCCGTCACGTAGCGCAGGCATAAAAGCCAAAGCAAACGAATGAGCTCGCTCCAAAATCGTTGGTAGCACACGCACACACACACACTCGCACTCTCGCATGCTAAACTACTTAAAATCCTGAGATTGTCAGACACATTTCCCAATGGAAAAGGAAACCTAATTGCAGTCGCTGGCAAATCACAAGCAGAAAATTTCAAAAATAACTTTAGAAATTTGTATTAAATATTTATCATATTTCGAAAGGAAAAACGACGCTTAAATGACCCGAAATAAATTTCACAAATTTAATTTTAATTATTTAATTCGAGGCAGCGTGGAAAAGTATCTCGAACTGGCAATAGATAAAAATTTGGCAAACTGCCGGTTTGAATTCCGTCTCTCTTTCTCTCTCTCTCTCTCACTCTCTGTACATCTCTGTCTCTGTCTTTCCCTGGCGATGTCTGCCAGGCAAATCCTTTGCATTTGTCTATTTTAATCAACACAAAGCGAAGGCAAAAAACGAGAAACAGCCAACTGAAGTGTGGCAAATAGATAGGTCTGAAGAGAGAGGGGAACAGTGCGAGTAAGAAGGAGAGAGAGAGAGAGAGAGATATGAAGGAAGGGAGACTGGGAAGAGACAGGAAAAAACAAAATGATTAGGTAATGTAATTTCGCAAACCGTTTGCCGTGCGGCTCTGTTTTTCGGTTATTCTGCCCAGCTCCAGTTTCTCTTTCTCGTCCTATTCCCATTTCTTGTCCCTTTCCCACTCCCGTTGCCATTCCATGGCATGCCATTTTTGGCTGTCGTTGAGTTCGTCTAACTGTCCAAGCCAAATGTCCATTTCAGCTGTCCATTGTTTTGTCACTTAAAAACACTTCACCTTGCAAAAGCTGCTGAAAAAACAGAACTGAACTGGGCAGAAAAATTATCCAAGCCAACGATTGCCAGCTCACACACGCGCCTCTTTCCCCCTCTCACGATTACTTTATGCCACTCACTCTTTAGTTATTTGCAGCATACTTATGGGCAGTTGACAAAACTGTGTGTGGCAGCTATTTCACGGTTGAATAGTCGAGTGCAGGAATGTTCGTCAGAACTCAGCCACGTATTGGAGTCCGGAAAGTGAGGCAATGCCAGGTTGCAGAGATTGGAGAGAGAGAGCTTGTGAGGATGGTGGGGGTCGACAGGTGCCACCCGTATGTTTTGACTTTAGTTTGAAAAGTAATCGAATGTTATAATTTCCATTAAACTGATTTCCCATGAGAAATGCAAGCCAAACAAGCCAGGCCAAGCCACACCAAGTCGCGTCGAGTCGAAGCACAAGCGCAGGCAAAAGCCGAACCTGAAGCCAGGGCCAAAGCCAACCAGTGTGGGGCAACAAACGTTGCAATCTTGATAAGTGTGGGAGCTGCCTGAAGCTGCGCCTGGATGCTGTGCAGTAGTGTGCGCAGGAGGAGGCTCGTCTGCCCCGTCCCCGCCCGTGTGACACTAATGTACTGCGCGCCAGCTCAAAGGAATCGCAATCGAAAGGCAGCCAGGCAGCCAGGCAGCCCAGTTAATGGTGACATGCATAAAAAGCTGCCCCAGCCAGTGCTCGCCACGGGCCCCATGCAACTGGTCAGGGACTGCACTCTCCCCCTCGCCACTCTCTCCTGCATCGTCTCGCAAATGAAATATAAATTAAATTAAATTCCAGAAGCGCAAGACGCTTGCACAGCACATGCATAAATCAACAGTTCAAAGTGCAGGCCAAATGTCATGTCGGGCTCTCTCGATATTCGTCGATGGTTTTTGCAGGGCATCAAAAGAATAACAACAACAAGCAGTGCACAGAACGCACAGAATGCATTGCATACTTTTAGGCAACGGCGATCAACTAAGACCAAAGCAACAGCAGCAGCGGCAACAACTGTTCCCACAGGAACAGCTGGGAGAGCGAAGCGGATAAATCGGAAGTCAGCACGATGTATTGTAATAGATAAATAATTACGAAATTCTAATTCATTTATTTGAATTAGTTTGAATACATTTTTAAATTCTACCTCGATTTTTTAACGTTTATTTGCGCTGAATATTTTAATCGATAACTGCAATGCAACCTGCGTTGCCAGTTATCTGAAAGTGTCAATTAAGAGCGCTAGTCCCCACCCAAGTACTCAGTTTGTATCAGTTTTTGTGGATTGTCGCTGTGCATGGTTGAGTTTATGCTAAAATAAACAAAACAAGCTGAGAAAGCTACGGTCAAATGCAATATCGATAATAAGATACCCCTCAGTCAGTCAATTTCCTCAGTAAATCGATGAAGAGGTAAATTGAAACTATGCAAAGCAGTGTCTTGAATAATTTGTATCTCAATAGAGCAATTTAATTGCAATTTAAATGATAGGTTTGCTTATGTTTGTATTATATTCTATTATTATTATTTTTAAATACTATATTATATGATCTAAGTAACCATTATATTAAACATGGTGTCGCAAACTTACGCTTTGGCGCTTTGATACGGACAGACAGACTGAGGAAGAGCCAAGTCACTTAGTTCCCACCTCCTTCATTTGCGCAACGTTAATAAACCCGTTGTTGACCACTATCAATAGACAAGGAGTATAGAAGTTTGATGGACAAATAAAATAGCAGTCGGGTAGCAGCAACGCCGCGTATCGTATGTCTTGTCGCGCTGTTCCCAGTTCCGCTGCACACTGACCAGTTGAGGCTAAGAGCGCCGCTTGCCAAATGCAGAAGAAGTCGGGTAAGCTGTCACCTGCGTCTTATGCAAATCACAGTTGGGAACGCCAGCAACAACAACAACAGACAGCAATAGCAACAACTTAGTGGGAAGGGGAAACACAAACAACCAACTGGCAATAATTTGCACATTTCCGTTACAAATAAAAACCTATTCACTTGGCTAATATGGCCGCAGCGATTCATCCGGTGCTGGCTGCGTTTCAACTCCAACTCCAACTCCGACTCCGCTCGGCAGGTGCTTCAAAACTTTCCGCACGCAATGCAATAATTTGCCCAACGCCCGAGCTAAACGCAACGGTCAACAACGATGCCCTGGAATGTAGCTGAGCGGGGTATATCGATGGCACTGCTCAGTTGGTGTAAAAGGTGAATAAGTGAACGAAGAACATATCGAATTAAAGGTAGTTTAGGTAACTGTTCCCAGTGGAATTAAGTCCTCTGCACTTAGCTTCATCCCTTCTAAATTATGTATTCATATTTTCTTTGCAATACGCGAATTCGATTTTCGTTTAGCGCATGTGATGCGGCGACTCGTTTCACAATACGTTGCCCACCATGCCCCGCCCAGCAAACGCATTTGTTTATATGCCAGTTAGTCAGTCAGTTGGACATTCAAAAATAGACAGAGGGACAAAGGGACAGAGGGAGTGAATGAGAGAGAGATAGAGAGAGAGAGAGAGAGCGAGAATAGCAGCATTTGCAAGTCGTTAAATGCTTTTGTTGCTCCGCATTCTCTCTGCGCTCACTTGCAGCTGCAACACACTTTTCGCTGCCAGTTATTGTTGTTGTAGTTGCTGTTGCTGTTGTTAGTGTCGTGTTGCTGTTGTGCTGTTGCTGTTTGTTTCGTGTCGCTGGCATTGTCAATGCTTCGACTTCCTTCCGCTTTGGCTAACAAATTTGCGTCGTGCATGCAGGCCAGGCAAACATAATCATCATTATTGCTGCAATCAGCATATTTGGCAGGCTTAAAGTGCTCCCCCTGGTGTCGCCCCACAGTCTTTCCCGCTTCTCCTTTTCCGTGCTTCCCTTCTGCAACTATTCTTATACTGTTCATCCTCTGCGGCATGAGGAAGAGAGTGAGGTAAGGAAGAGAGGGAGGCGAAAAAACAGCGGCACACGGAAGTATTGTAAATTTTATGCCCGCTGACGTTGGGTACACTTACGGCAACAGCAACTACAACAACTATAACAACAACAGCAAAAAGAACTGAAACAACAACAGGCAGGTACGCCATAGTTGCCGCCATAGTTGTGGTTATGCTTAATATCCGTCATTAAAATTGTTGTTTGTGCGCTGCAACGTGCCCTGCTCGCCACACTGCTCAGCTGGCAACAGCAACAACAGTAACTACAGCAACAAGAGCAACTGCAGCAACAACATCGGGGTGGCAACCCTTAAGTGCGTGGGTGCCACATTGACTACTCCGCGTGCCGTAGCCGCTTAGGCGCATCCTGCTACTCAGCTGACTTTGAGTCGCCCCCTCAGTTTTGGCGCTGTCTCTCTCCCTTCCCTCCCCTACACACACACACACACACACACACACACGTTCATGTATGCAGTATGCAAATATCGTTTGTTTGCTAGGCTGCGGCGCCGGTGCGGTGCATTGCACGATAAGAATCCATTGGGCAAAAATTAATTAGTCAATTTGCATGAAATTTATGTACAAAGCGCGAACAAACGAAACGAATTTTGATGTATTAGCCACACATGCAGCACCAGCAGACACCCTGTGTGTACTCAGCTACCTCAGGTGCCTCAAGAGTTCCTGTAAGAGAGGCTAGTGTGTAGTGTGCTTAGCTTGCTCGCCAAGTTAGGCCTCCAGATGGAACTGTGTGTGAGCAAGTCTGCAAGTGGGACGGACTAACTGGAACACGGTCTTGGGTACAGCTCGGATACATGTATTATATGTATATATTTATGTATTTGTAGCGTGTAACTCGTTTGTGTGCTGTGTGAAATAATTCACGCTTTATTATTCCGGCTCTAGCTCGTCGGCTTTGGGGGTGGAGGCCTTTTCCACACAACATAAGGCTACTATCAATAATAGCAAAAAACCAAGAATAACGTGCTGCGACAAAAGGAACTAGATAACGAAATCGGAAGAGAGGACATACAGTTTTGAACATTACAGTTTTTAGGATGTTTGCTGCTGCCCACCCAACCATGATCACCTCCTTTGAATTACTTAAGGTGACCCCTTTAACCCTATGACAGCGAGCTATTTGGCATCGAGACCAAAAGCATTATAAATTGTACGTTATAAATTGTATTTTACCTGGCTATTTGTAATATTTTCCTATTTTCACTTTTACTTTCCAGAAGTCGATCTGGTTCTTTAATTTTATAAATTTGTATAAGAAAAATTTTATTTTTTTTTTTTAGAGACGTTTGCTCCTTTGTGCACCAACTTTCTTGCTACCCTGACTTGCACTTTCTAGTTTCGCTCTACTTCTTCCATTTCGACATGGAGGAGTTTCGGTAATTTTCTCCTAAACTACGTCTGGCCTAAAGGTTCGTCAGGGTAGTCAACTCTATTGGGTACAAATTTAGCACCCAAATTTGTGTTGCCTACTTTTGGGCATCTGATTTTAATTTTACTGAGTCGCTGCTACATATTATTAAAATGCTTTTGCTTTTTTATTATTCATCTTGGTAGCTGGCTCGAGGTCAAAATAAAATAAAATAAAAACAATTTGTTTATATTTCTTTTTCTTTTCCGATATATTTCGGTTACTCTTCGGTAACCGTCTTCAGGGCTAAAACACAAATTACAAAATTGGATTGTTAACAAAACTAAATTACATACATTAATTTTGCACGTCTGCTCTTGCGGGCGCGGAGTTCCTAACTGGCTTAATAAGTAAATGTCTGTATATGTGAGCGCAGTTTTCTGTGTCCGTTTTGTAGTTTAATCTATATTGTGTTGGTGTGTTTATTATGTGTAGCATTTCCAGAGTGCAACGTTTAGCATAGTGTTGTTCTTGTTGTAGTATTGATGTTGCGTCAAAATTCGGAGAGTCATGTTTGTTTGCACAGTGGGTCATAAGAGCTGTTTTTTGTGTTGTACTTTGGTGTCGTAATTTAAAATCAGATTTGTGGTGTGTTTATGTATTATATATATAATTGGAATTAGAGTCGTGTGTGGCATAGCTACTACCCAGAAGTTTTCTTGCTTGCCCACAAAATTTAGAAGAAGAGGCCGTGATTTTATTCTAAAACTGCCTTTGCTTTTGGGCCAGAATAAGACATATCATCGCCAAATTTGGCAACCCTGTCTCATATACGAGTTCTTGATGTTCTTGATGACAGATTGCTAGTGGCAATCATATACACATTATACTCATGACACATGAACTGTCAGAGCGCAGTAGGCTGTTCGGCTATTCTGTTCGGCTATTCTGTTCGCTGGCATATGTCATCGAGAATCAAACTGATACAACGTAGTATCACAGTCTCTTAAAAAGCTCAGGAAAAGAAAGAACACGCAGAGTAAGTGCAACGACACGTAATGTAAGAAAAGCAGGGGACGGGGCCCCTTGAAGGTTGGGCTGGGGTAAAGGTCACTTTTTGACGGCGATAGTTACTAATGCAAATGCTGTACTGTTCTCGCCCTGGTAGAAAATGGCAATGCACTGGGATGTGAAGTGTGACGGATGCGAGAAGATTAACCTCGTCTACTATCGCTATAAGTGTCTGCGGTGCGCCAACTATGACCTTTGCGACGTGTGCTACGAGAACAAGGTGGAGACGGGCCGACATAGCAATAGTCACCCGTTCCAATGCTTGCTGGATCGTGCCGCTCGAGAGTTGTTCTTCAGCGGTGAGGAGATACCCGATCTGTGTGCTGACAGCTTCACCTGCCCGTTCTGCGGCAAAATGGGGCACACAGTCAAGGAGCTGGTTAAGCATGTGCAGGCCAAGCATCGCGGCGACACCACGCCTGTCATCTGCCCCCTCTGTGTTGCTGTGCCCTCGGCCAGCACAGTGCGCCTCAACAATCTCGTCAGCCATGTCTCGCTGATGCACGGCATGGGCATTCTACGCTTTGGCGGCGGTGCCGGAGCTGGTAGCAGTCAGTTGCGTAACGCTGGCTTCGAGCTGCCAGCCCTGGCACGTGGCCATGGACGAGGACACGTCACTGCCCATGTCACTGGCACCCCCAGTGTCAGTGCCAGTGCCAGTGCCAGCGCCAACGCCAGCGCCAGTGCCAGTGCCAGTGCCAGCGCCAGCGCCGGGGCAGCAGCAGTAGTTCATGGACATCGCAACCGCAGTCCGCCGCCGGAAGCAGCTCGCACCAGTTACGGCGGCTTTCAGTGGCCGCCGCGAGGACATAGTTTGGGAAGCAGCGCCTCTCAGGAGGAGGAATTCTACTCGGAGTCATGGCTGCCAGAGCAAAGTTCGCTGAGCGGCAGCATGCACACCATGCGGGATACTGATCTCGATCTGGGCAACATGGCCGGCAACGAGCATGGATCGCCGCAGCTGCGCCGAGCAACACCGCTGGTGCTGCTGCAGCAAGACTATCAGTCACAGCGCCAGAATCCTAGCCGCTCAGAGCCACCGCAAGGCATCGAAGAAGACTTAAGTGACATCGAAACCGACGATGTTGCTGCACACGAACCGACCTCATCCATATAGTGGGGGTCAAGGAGTTACTGCCATCAGGGATTGCAAGTCGCTTTTAGTTTTTTTCAAAATTCATGTCTTCTCTCGTCGACAGCCAGCAATTAGCCTGATGGTTGTAACATCTAGTATACACATACATATTTTATCGAAACCGATTGTACAACTGGAACACACATACAGATGATATGGGAGGGGCTTGGTGGAATAGGGAAAGGGTTTGCTAGTGTAAAATGGATTACTTGTGGATCATTTTGCAGGGGAATACTTTACATACATAAATGGCATATACATAGATACATACCCCCGATAATATACCAAATAAATGCTTAATAACTTATTCAGGTGACCTTTGTTTACAAGGAGAAAAGGTGCTGGGTAGGCCAAGCTTGATTTTGATTACTTGAAGGGGGTAATTGGTTCTAGGTCTTCTTGATTGTATTGAGGTCGAGCCTAATTTAGTTAAGTGTGCTGTGCAGTGTTGAAGGGACTTAACATATTTTAATCTCTTCTTCAGCAGAAGATTTTTCTAAGGTGTCCGATATGACGATTATATAGAAGAAGGTTGCTGAGGCTGAGCCTGTTATATAGAGTTTTGGCACTGTGGATTATAACATAAATATCTATAGTTGTAAGGTTTACTGAGAATAAGGTTGGTTGCTGAAGACTTAACCCATTTACGAATCTTTTCAGCGGCAGATTACTTTGAGGTTTCTGCACATACCCTGCCTTATTTATACCCCATAAATACCTTATCTATATCCCATTAGCATCAGATTACTAAGAGGTATTCACGGAATGGGGATGACCGTACTATCGGTGTTTTTTAGTGATTTTGTCACAGTTGCTTTTCGTACGCTCGACTGGAAACTAATTACAAAAGTAAGCGCCGCATTCGGGAAACTTTCAAATGCGCTTTCGCCTCCGTCTCCATCTCTCGCTCTCTCTGTCTTCCTTCTTGCTGTGCCTTATAAGCAGGTGCTTGAAAGTATGCTGTCTCCGGCCAGGAAAGTGTTGCCTCCCCAATGTCTCCGTAACTGTAATCGGCTTAGAGGTGAAACCTTTTGTCATTATAAAAGGATTTCAAGCTTGACAAAATTTCCATTTGTTGCGATTTGGCCCCAGCACACACACACACAGGTAGAAAGGAAAATACACTCACACATACAGAGAGGTACAGTGGGGCCAGCTTAGTTAACTTTTAGCTAGCAGCACCGTCGGCTTTTTGATTCAGTTCAAAGAAATTAAGATTCAAAAACCGATACGATGTTTGTTCCCAGGCCCAATTATAAACCGGTCCTCGGCTCTCGGTCCTCGATGCTCGTTTGGAGAGGCCTAAGCTAGGGGCCGGCACTCGTTGCTCGAGGTTAGCCCCTCAGGTGGGCCGCCTGCGTCTGTCAGTGGGAGATAAATTGCCAATCGAACTAGATAAAATCAGCTGTGTAAATAGTGGAAAGGCGCAGATAGGCCACGTTGTACCTCCTCCTCCCCACACACACACACCTTCTAACTATAGCAAACTCGAGCGAACCACATCAAATCAAATCAAATCACAACGGAGCAGAACAAAACAAAACAAAGCTGGAGCCGATGTCGATGCCGTTGCCGTTGCCATTGCCCTGTAGGAGCTGTAGGTGGAACACAGGTCTACGCGCAGGACCACCTCCACCTCCTTCCATCTGGCTTTGATCTGTGCGCTGCGTGCGTGGCTGATGGGCTGCCAGATACATAGGCTGGCTCTTAGACAGGGATACAGACCAGGTGAATGGGCTGGCAGGTGGCCGAGGAGGAGACACAGCTGCCTGCAGGTCGTTATAGCTAATGAGTATTACGAGTCAGACAGGCCAAGTACTGCGAAAGGGTTGCCCGCTCGAGTGGGCAATCGTGCGTGTCGTGTCGTGTCGTGTCACGGCACAGCATTTGCTGCAAGTGCAAAGCGTATTTCGGTTCGTGTCACGCAGTAAGAAAACTTATGAATCGTGTAAAGTAAGTGTTGTGCCACGCGTGAGTTGTTGCTGTTGGCGTGAGTATTTAGCTTGCATGTGGTAGCGTAATCTGGTGTCACTTTTTAGGTTTACTTCCAGCTGTAAACTATTGAAGTCAACTAGGACTGTTTTAAGGCCCGTGTCACGCGTGAGTCTCTTCGCGTGAGTATTACGTTAAATGTTAATTAGTTAACCAATTGCCTTATTATATGTAGTTAACCCGATTATATATTGTTAGTAAGCTGCAATAGGTCATTAAAGTCGTGTCACGCGTGACTCAGTTCAGTGATTGTCGTGTTCAGTTGAGTTTCCTTTGTGGGTTTCGTCTTCGCTTGCAGTCAACCGTACCCATGTTGCTCATCCCCAAGTACTTTCATCTCCAACATGTGCTCATCTCTGATTCAACCCGACGCACTCCCTGTACCCCCTGCACCCCCTGGTGCTGGCAGTTGCAATGTTACGCATTGATATGACAATAAAAACGAACGACTTTGGTTTTGGATTTTGCGACTTTGCCTTTATGTCGCCGCCCGCCCCCTCCCAATGTCCACTCTCCACTCTCCACTCTTTGCACTCCTTCCACTTTCCACTTGGCATTCTCCACTTGCCACGCCCTTTGGGTACGCTTCACTTTGGTCAGCTCCCCCTTCAGCCCAGCCGGCGAACGCTTGCACAATTTTTAATCATGGCATAGACCTGCTGGCAGAAGCAGCTCCTGATCCCGTCCTGGTCCTGGTCCTGGTCGTTGCCGTGGTCTGCCGTGGACATTGTTTGTGCCAGCGACACACATAAACATGCATGCCCAGCCTCTGGCTGCGACTCGGGCTGCCGCTTCAACTCAGCTCTATCTGGCTCAGGCTGCGGCTCGGGCTGCCATTGGTAAAGGGTTATCAGAACGGGGTAGGCGAAGGGGCTGGGCCAGGGAGGGAAGGTAAACCAGACCGGTTTATTGTTGCCGTTCGTTGTATGTCTTTTAGTCCTTTATCTTGTTTCTAACTCATTGGATCGCAAAAACGGTCTCGTGTTCACCTTAATTGGGGTAAACATAAGTTCTGATTGCCCGCCAGGGCGGCCGCTTTTGTATCGCCACCGCCCCCGCACAACCCTAGTGCGGTTCCGACTCCTACTCCGACCTCGACTCCTACTTCTACTCTGGCTCCGACTGAAGCCCGAGTTCAGGCTGAGCATACCAAAGAGTTGAGCCAGCGACATTTTGCCGGCGCACTTTCAAATCCACTCCTGCCCCTACTTATTTTTTTTTTCGTTTTTTGGTTATTCTTTTCAGCTTCTTTTTAGCTTATTTTTAGCTTATTTTTCAATCTGCTCAGCGCGTCGTCTATCGCTTGGAAGGAGCGAGATTGGCAATCCCCAAAGTTGCAAGTCGCTAGTCGAAGACGACAACACTGCGAACATATCCAATTAGATGGGGCAGTCAGACAGCAAAGCAGTTTGAGAGAGTTGTCCCTGTCCCTGTCCCTGTCCCAGGCCTTTCTCCTTCTCCCTCTTCCACTCTCCTGTCCTGATCCATTGTTGCTGGTAGAGATCACAAAAGCGAGATAAAAATTGTTGAACGTGTAATTTTTATTTATTACATACAATTTTTAGAACAAATGACAGACAAAAGGTTGCCGAAAGCGGCAGGCGAGGCTGGGCGGGGGCGGGGTCGGAGGTTTTGGTGGGTCGAAAGGCTTGCCTCCTTTTGAGCGCGCGCTACGTAATGTATGCAAGCTCGCACTGCGTGTGCCTGTCTGCCTATGTGTGTGTGTGTGTGTGTATGTGTGTATGTGTGTGTGTGTCGGGTGTTTGTCTGCGAGTGTCTGTATGAAAATTAAATTTTCTACTTCAAAAGCTAAGCGCATTGAGGGCGGAGGGGGGACGAGCGAAAACGGCAGCCACAGACCGCAGTGCCTAAGCGACGAACCCCCACAAAAACCGAATTGAAAAAGCGTTTAGGCTATTGTGTGCCTGCCTGTGTGCCTGCGATGTATAAGTCTGTATGTGTGTGTGTGTGTGTGTGTGTGTTTAGCTGCGAGTGAGGGCAACTAAATGATGGGGAAACTATAAAAATTTACATAACAATAATAAAAGCAAAGGCAAAAACGGCGCCGGGGCCAAAGAAACGAAAGACATTTATTCATTTCTGTTTTGGAATTAGCATAAAAGTAAAACTCGCTCGCTCCCACAGACACAGACATAGCACACAAGCACACAGACGTACGAATATTTACATATGTATATGGGAGCACAGTGGGGCGGAACAAGGGTGTGTGGGGACTGGGACTAAAGCTACGCACAATCAAAGCGTCGACTTCGGCTTTAGCTTCCCCGTCGTTTGATAAGCGTGAAAAACGTGCAAATTTTAATAAAAGCAAATGAGCCACAAAATCATACAAAGCAGCAGCAACAACAACTAACAAAGCAGAGGGAGCAGTGACAACAAAGAGCAGCAGCAGCAAATCAGCGAAAAAGTATGCTACACTTTCTGTCTGCTAATGTCTCAACTTTGTCACGATGATTGTACACCCTCACACACGCATAGGGAGTGAAAGAGAGAGAGAGAAAGATAGAGGACACCCACACTTGCACAATGTAAGACAATGCGGTTTAGTGCTGTAATGTGTGCCACATTTGTCGACTGCTCTGCCGAGCATCCCCCCACACAAGACGAATGAAGAAACAAGTATGCGAATGTGACACTCACACAGACACACTCGCACAGACTCACACAGACGCACTGATACACGTCTATGCGCTAAGGTGTGCCTCAGGCTAATGGCAATTGTCAACTGTTTAGCTGCCCCATTCATCAGCATAATTCACCATCAACCCCACTGTGCACAATGGAATTCAACTTCAATTAAATTGACAAAAATGCAATTAAAATTAACTGCGGCTTATAGTAATATATGTAAGTAATTCATGTACATATGTATATGTGTTTGCAAACAAACTCCAGATGAAGTCCCTTTTCATTATATCTTTTATCTTGCAAAGGTTTAGGCCCAGCTCAGTTAGGGTTATTTGATGAAAGCAGTAGTGATATCTACTAAATGCCAAATGTTTAATTTTACAGTTACATATTCTACTGTACTTATTGTTGTTGTAGAATGGAATGTGTATAAGGAAGAAACGAAAAAATCCCGTTAGATATGCGAGATTTAAGCAAATGTACAACTCTTTGCTGCGAATGGTACATAAGCAATAGGACACTTCACAGATATCTCAAATTGCGTACGGTGGAGGAGAAAATTTCATTTCACTCAAGCAGATACAACGGCAGACTGACCATACATTGTAACCGACTTGCCCGACGCTTAAGGCGGACAATTCCAATAAGTCGACTGAAAAGGAGACATTTCGATAGTCTTATAAATCATTAGTATCCAGCAATTCACAATTTAAATACACTAGAAACATACACTTAAGTTATTATTAATACACAGAGACTATTTATAAGTAGTCTTGGAGAAGTGACAACCATAGATGTTCATCAGGTTATAGAAATATATGTATACTGATCCCTAATGTAATAAATAAATAAATTAAGTTTAAAGATAAAAAACTGTACTTATTATATTTCTACTTATCAACTATTATTATTACTTATTCCTTTTTTGCAGGAAACCTTGTACATTTACCAAGTCTGTTCTTTTCTTTTCGATTGCTATGCGAATTGTCACTAATACTTCTTGCATTAACAAATGCTTATGCACATTATGGGACATTCTCTTCTCTGAACTCACTCTCGCATATTATTTCACCAAATTTCGTTAGATTTTGTGTATGTGCGTGTGTGTGTATGTGTTTGCTCTTCTTAGTATGTTGGTTCGTTCTCAGCTCTGAGGTGTAACCCAACTTTTTTCCAATTACTTAACTATTCAATCGCATTCCAGGGTGTCCATTCGCATTTCCAATTTGCATGCAGTTTCCCCCGGTTTTCCCGTTTCCCATCTCCGACTTCGACTGCCATCTCATTTCACTTCCGCTTTCCTACGCTCTCTTTTTATCTATCTATCTATATATCTTTCTGTGTCTCTCTCTCGCCAGCCTTTAGCCGCTCAATAAATTTCATGGCAGTTGTTGCTCCGTCGTTGTTGGCCCCTAAACAGCTCAGACGGCAGCTGTTGTGCTTTGTGTCCTGTTCAAAAATATGTTGCATGTGTTTTCTCCTCTCCTCTTCTTTCTTCTTCTCTTTGCTTCTCTTCTCTTCTCTCTGTTATGTTTTCTACTCTGTGTTTTTGTTGGTTTTCCAGCTGCTATTGCTGCCGCTGGCCACGATGTCAAGGGCACAAACTAACCCAAAATAAGGCGAGCCCGGACCTGGTGTCGCGGGCAGTGAAGGGAGCGCGGTGGGCAACTTTTGGTGGACACACACGCACCTTTTTTCACTGCTTTTTTTTTGTTGTTCTCTTTTTATTTATTTTTTTTATCCCCTTTTCGGCTGTTACAGTTGTTGTTGTTAACCCGCACACGGTGCTGGACTGGAAATGCTGCCTGGCAGTCTTTCTCTGTGTGCTTTGCGGCAAGTTGTTAAATGGCACTGACACTTGTCCCCACTACCACTCCCTCTTTCCCCCGCCCCTGCTGCCCCGCCCATTTATAAATATTTATATGCTCTGCATGGCTGTGTGTGTGTGAGTGTGCGTCGGTGTATTTTTTCAGAGCTGTCCTTCAGCTCATAATCCTTTTTTATTGCAAATGACCACGCTAACTCGATGCTCCGCAGCGGTTAAGGTGAGCAGGGCGAGTTGGAGTGCGTGGAGGGAGCAGTCAGAGTGGAGGTCAGGCTATGGAAGTCAGAGAGGGGGTAGGTAGGAGGTGCGCCAGGTCGTCAGCTCATAAGGCTCATCAACAAGTTCATTTTACGGTCAATTCATTAAAAAAGTTTTTCACTTTTTTGACCATTTTTATTACAATATTTAGTTTGTCACATCGTGTGTTAGTATATGTGTGTCTCGGTATGTGTGTGCATGTATGCGTGTGTGGGCGTGTGACCCTCATTTGCTGACATTTAGTGGCAGTTTTCAACAACAATGTCAATGTCCATGCGTCATGCTAAGCATTCTGCTTGCCAGAGAAATAGAGTGAGAAAGAAAGAGACAGGGAAAGGGACAGGGACAGGGAGAGGGGTAGGGAGGGAGCGTATTATGTATATAATAATTTTTGTGTTTTGCCTTTTTATTTATTTATTTAATTTACGCCTGTCCTCCTTTTTTTGCCCCGTTTATTTATTTTATTTGTTTGTGTGCTGTGTTGGCTTTAATTTTATGATTATTGTTCCATTCTTTTTCCTCTCTTTCGCCTCAACCAAGCTCTCCCTCTTCTCTCTCTCTGCTTTGGTTTTTCTGGTTTTTTTGGTTGGTCGCTTTTGTTCATTTCTTAAGTGGCGCTTTATAATGTTGACAGTTTTATTGGGGCGCAAAATGTTGGTCATTTCGGGGGGTCTGAATGTGTCTGGAACAGGGCATGCCCACAGGCATTGGCAATGGCAATGGCAATGGACGAACAGCCCAAGAGGGCCCTCCGTAACCCCCTTTTCTTCAACTCCGCCCCCCTGTAGCGTGTAATTTGTAAGTCAACCTTTGTCTAGCAACTCTTTTGCATGCTTCATAACTTTTGGGACTCCCCTCCTTCTCCCTCATTTTAATCACACAATATGGCTAGAGCTGAGTTCTTCCTCTGATTTAGGTAGTGTGCTAATCGTGGAACAGGGCGCCTATCTTCTCCAGTGAAGCAGCTTGCAAAGAAGTGAAGTCACAATTCAAATTGATGTCTTTTTATACTCTTCCATCAACCTTTTACATTAATTGACATCGATTGACAACTATTTCATACTTCCTTTTTTCTAGTAACTATTTAAAATACTACTTCATCAACTAAACAAAGTCACCCTCACCTGGGTACTTGGTCACTCTGATTTCCAGGGCAATGAACTGGTAGATGAGCTGGCTACGTCGTCTGTCTCGTTGCATGGACCCGAACCTTTTGCGGTGTACGCTTGTCTACCGTCTTATTCCTGGGCTGATTGGATAAGTTAACGATACTGGCTTTTCAGAACAAGGATGCGGCAGGCTAAAGACCTTACTAATCCTGTGGTCAAACGGAAAACCAGTCTGCTCTCTATAGGGGATCTCCCTCGCCTTGTTGACTACCCTGATGAATCTTCATCTAGCTAAAATGCGTCTATCTTCAGATGTGGAGTGTAGTCTCTGCTCAGAAGACGACGACACTACCAAGAAACATTCTCTGTGACTGGCCACCCTTGGTATATACGAGGAGGAGGCATCAGCACAGATTACTAACTCTTCGACGAAACAAACAGAACAACTTTTGACAGGCTAGGGAGGGATCTTCAGGTGCAAAAGCCGACACCTTTTCTCCCCTAGGAGACTCCCTTTTACTAATAATAATAATAATAATGAAAACTTCATGAGTTGAACTTATTTTGTTCTTTTATAATAATTCTTTAATTCTTTCACATTTTGCAACCCAAATGTTTTCTATTTCTATTTTCTATTTCGTTGGTATATCATGAATTGGCGATCTGTAGGGAGTTTGCTGGATTTCTAATTGTCTATACTTTGTTTAAAGGCTCACACATATACACAGCTAGTGCGAAAGAGAGACAGAGTAGATCGAGCAATAAGCTACGTGGAATGGTCGATTGAAAATTCTATCTAAATCAATAAATGTTGCAGCATCGCTAAGTCAATGAGTAGCATATGGCTTAGAGGAAACAGCAGCCCCAACGCGCAAGGAGAAGGGTAAGGAAAGAGAGTTCTCTCTCTGGAGAAAGGGCAGGAGAGATGCGGGGGAGGGGGGAGGGGGAGTGGTTGCACTATCCGGTTTCATTGCATTTGCTCGCAGTTAAAAGATAAATGCTCCGACAGAAACTTGTACTTGGCCATAGAGAAATCCCAGCGACGGCAGTTGCTTAAAACTTTGCAGTCAAGTGGGGGCGGGGGGTAGCAGGTTAAAGAGGAGGCAAAGGGCCCGTGTGTACCATCCCTTGCATCCACCTGCAGGCCTAGCCGCACCTCAGCTGCCGCTCTGCAGTCATTTTCCGGACCGAAAGTGCAGGCAAACTTTAACAAGCAGCTAATGTGAGTCGGCTCTAGGGGCGTGCCAACTATCATATGTGTGCGTGTTTGTGTGAGTGGGTGTGCGAGTGTTTGTGCCCAAACTTGTAGTTATAGTTGTGGTCGTCATCGTTGCTGTTGTTGCCGGTCGTGCGTGCCTGCACTTCGAGTCTGTTGCAACTTTCTGCCATACATCACCGCAACGTTGTAAAATGTTGTTGAATATTTTTCTATTATTGAAACGCCGATAATGCCGTCCGCCCACGCCGCTGTCTAGGCCTATACCCGTCTTTCCCCTTCCCCTTCGCCTGCCTCTTTCCCCTTGCCATCTCCTTTGCTGCGCTTTGGATTTTCACTGCAGTTGAGCAGCTCACACAATATTCTTTTTAATTTTACAAAACGCCTAGCGACGTCAACGTCGCTGTCGCTGTCGCTGTCGACGCCTGCCGGATGTTTAGTGCAACTTGCCGCCTTGCCCCCGCCATGCCGTGAAAACTTGTACATGCCGCCTACCCTTTGCCTACCCCATTGCCGTCTCAACCTCAACCCGCAGTCGGGTCTGTCGTGTATTATTATTTTATTTCATTTTTTTCATGTATTTCCACCTTTCTTGCTTGCAAATTTGTTGCTCTGTCTAGTGAGCACTGCAGCGGGGCTAAGCTGCACGCGAAGATACCCTGTTTATACCCTGTAGATGCCCTGTAGATACCCAGTGTATGCCCTGTATAAACTGATTAGGGAAGTGCAAGCAAATTAAGTTCGGGCAGGGTCTGCACTGCACACAATTCTGTTTAAGGTGTGAGGTGCGCACTAGTCGGGCATACCCGTTGCACGGAGTGCACAACGAGTCTCCAGCAACAATATAAATACAATGAGTTTTATGACTTTCCCGTGTTTCGAGATTTTATTGGTGCAGCACGCATCCAACCGCCCCTCTTCTTCCTGCCTCTTCCCTTTTTCCCTTCTTCCCTCTCCCTCTCTCCCTCTCTCTCTCTCTGTCCATCTTCCTGTCCAGTTTGGCCGGCAAGTTCCACAGAAAGTTGCAGTTAATGGCTCAAGCCGGCGAATTCTGTTAATAAGTTAAGCGTGTGGAGAACAGAGAACGGCCTGGAGAGGAGTGGGGGGGGGTAAAGGAAGAGTGAAAACTGCTTTGTTTATCCCGTTGAGCAGATGATTTAGTTGAAGAAGCTGCTCGGCAATTTCCTGGCTTACTTGACCCGCCTTGCTGCCTTGCCTTGGCTTTCCCGCCTTGCCATCGACATGTGGCGCCGCCTTTTGGCCGAAAGTTGAATGAAAGTTTTTCCCTTTCTTTGCACAGAATTCACTTTGCACTTGCAAACTCTTTGATTCACGTTCGTGCGGCACGCAGGGACGCAGCGACAGCCTGCAAAAGGCGCAAGCCAAAAAAATTTGATGGCTGTCATTAATTTTGTGCAGTTTGCAGTTGCGCTGTGGACTGCGACTGCTGCTGCTGCTTCTGCTGCTGCTGGCGTGGCGCACGGGGCGTATGAGTGGGCTCCGCAGTGGACTGGCTCACTCACTCACTCGCTGGCTTAGCATATTAATTACAAAACCTAAAGACATCGGACAGACGAAACCACAGTCCGACTTGGCGTTCAACTTGCCACTTGCCATTTGCCATTTGCCACTTGGCACTCAAAGGGCGCGCGTCCACATCTGGCGAGTGTCACTTGAGTGGGCTGTCGCCTGTCGGCGACTTTGTGGCTGCCATTGGAGGCGAAATCAAACATGCTCGGTAATTATAAGCAGTGCACTCTGACGCCTGTCACCATCAATGTCCAGAAACAGCAGATGACGAAGGTGGAGGCAATGGAGGCGAGGGAGACGCAGACGGAGGCGGACAGAGGCTGCTGTGGCTCAACTTATTTGTTTGCGCTGCCTTTGACGTGCTGCCAGCTGACTGAAGGACTGCCCGATTGACTGACTGACTGACTCACTGACTCACTGACTCACTGACTCACTGACTCACTGACTGACTGCTTGAGTGAGTGAGTGACTGACTGAGCCTGCCCGCGCGGCCGCCTGAAGTTGATTAATGAGCAGCGCGCGCGTCGCGGTCATCGATTCATTTGTTTTGCGGCTTGACGTAATGCGACACAGGCGAACGTCGCATACAAAGCAAAGGCAGCAGCGACAAACGAAAAAGCACAGAAAAAAACAAGCCAAAATGAAGACAGAGACAATGATAATGATAACGATAACGACAGGAGACATCAAACAGCAGACGATGGCGATACAAGAAGCAGACGTTGCCACACTATAAACACTTATCGGCTCGACTGAGCTGGGCTATTTAATGCTCTGGCAACTCAACCCCTGACCACTGCCCCAATCTCCGCTGCTCTCTGCTCACATCTGTCTTGCATTCCCGGGGGAGCACTTGAGTGGCAGAGAGGCATGAGATACATTTGTATCTGACGAAGTGTATTGAATGAAGATCTTTATTGGACAGAGCAAAGTCCGCAAGTATATCACGGCAGATCTTTAAGTTCAACAACAACAAACAGAGAAACAGATACTTTTCTCACTCTTTCACTATCTCCCCCCCTCTCTCTCTCTCCCACAAGACTTTGGCTAATTGAGGAAGGATCCACTGGACAGCCTGTGCTGCAGCCGAGGGCACTTGGTGCGCTCAACTAACTTTGAGTGTGCAACGTCTCCTTGTGTCTGTGTGTGTGTGTGTGTGTGTGCGTGGTGAAGGTGGCGTGGGTAGGGAGGGGAGGTAAGGAGGCTGTATTTGTTGGTTGAAATGCGGCAAAACATGTTATGTCCTTGCTCGAGTTGTTTGCCACCTGCTGTGGCGTTCTCAACGTCGTCGCATTTCAACATTTTGCCGTAGGCCAATAGAGGCAGATGGGGAGAGGCGAGACCTAACAGACAGTGGGTGTGCGTGTGTCTGTGTGTGTGTGTGTGCGAGTGTATTTGCCTTGGCAACTTCACGCTGAGGTTTCGTTTTAATAAGTTTAACAAGTTTCTTGGCATAATTTGCGGCCACGACTTGACGGCAAAGTCGTGAGAGCCGCGCAACGCGAGACGCGAAACCAAACGAAATGCGTTGCATAAGCCGCGGCGGAGGCAACACAGCCGAGTGCAGCGCAATGAATGTTGTTGCTGCTCTTGTTGTCGCTCTGCTGCTCTGTTGCTACTGCTGCTGCTGCTGTTGCTGCTCCTCTGCCCAGTCAGCATCGGCAGCAGCAACGGCGCCTGCAACAGGTTTAGCCAAACATTCACATGGCAAGAACTCACGTTGCCAGCAACGTTGCCGACCCCCTCCCGGCCATTGTTCCTGGCGCGCTTTGATATACGATGCCAGCGACGTTTACGCAGCCAGCCGTGCACAGTGGAGCAAATGTCATTTGAAAGGTGGGGATATGTGCAGACAGTGGACACCCAATAAGGTGGACTGATTTGAATGATGAGCTTGCTTATGCCAGATGAGTATAGGGTTCATAAGGAACACATACATATATTCCCAACTTAGTTATTAAGTTTACTTGAGTTTTATTACTAACCTCAATTTAATGATTTACTTTGCCAATTGCCCTCAACTAAAATACAGTAGGGGCGGAAAGAGGGAGTGTCCCTTCAAGTGTCCGCTTGATAGAGGTGCCCAGTTCAGAGAGGTGCCCAGTTGAGAAAAGTGCCCAGTTAAGAGAGCTGCTTACTTGAGAGAGATGTGCGCTTGAGAGAGGTGTCCGCTTGAAAGAGGTTCACAGTTAAGAGAGGTGCTTAGTTCAGAGAGGTGCCTAGTTGAGAAAGGTGTACGCTTGAGAGAGTTATCCGTTTGACAGAGGTGTCTTTTTTGTGAGAGGTGTCCGCTTGAGGGTGTCTATTTATGTTAATCTGCCATTGAATTTCTGTATATTTAGGCCATGGATTTTAAAAAAATTCATGGACTATTGTGTTTGTCGGAACGGAATTGTGCGTAACAGGCAGAAGTAGGCATCTCCGACTCCATAAACTATATATATTCTGAATCAGTATCAGTAGCCGAGTCGATTGAGCCATGTCTGTCTGTCCGTCTGTCCGTCTGACCGTCTGTCCGTCTGTCCGTCTGTCTGTCTGTATGAACACCTGGATCTCAGAAAGTATAAGAGCTAGAGTCATCAAATTTTGCGACAACATACGTATATATTGCAGTGTCTCAAAGTTTTTTTAAAATTTGGACACGCCCCTTCCCGCCTCCGTAAATCAGTAATAACTATTTAAAGACTACAATATTAGCTCAACAACCAAAGTTGTATATCTTACATGACAAATACTTTGCCACGGGCGTTATGTGAAAATTTCATTTAAATCGGACTATTAATAAGTGAGATATGATACGAATTAAACTCACTTTGAACATACATTTATACTTAAGCAGACCTAATTTACGCAAGCATACCGAAGTTCAAATCTAGACACACATCATTTTAAACTTTTTATTTGCATTGTATGGTAACATAATTGGTTGACAATGCAGCTTTGTCGATGGGTCAAGGAGTGAGGCAATGGCCGAGTGGTTAGAGTGGCGGACGGCTGTGAGAGAGTGCGTGTGTTCAACTCCCGGTTGAGGCGGGTGCGAATTTTCATTTATTAATTATTTATTATATTATTTTATTTTTTTTATTTATTTTATACTAATAATAATAATATTCGGGCGGCGATTCCATACCGTTAAAATTTTTATTACGGTATAATATGATAATCCATGGCCTTATACAGTCAGCACCTGACTGTAGCGTTAGTATTTTTTTTTATTTAATTGGCACCATCTGTCAAGGCACCTCACTTACTTACTAAATTATTTGCTAGAATTTTGAAGTGCCTATCCCACTGTACCAAAGTTGCCATTTTCGAATTTAGGTGCCCGGAACTGCTGAGAAATTCCACGCGGCAACATACTTTTGTTCTTATCAGCAGCGCTTTGAAGTTGCCCACCTCAGGCCGATCTCAAACTGGCTCTGCCACGCCCCACGCCTCCATCCCCCACCCCCCAATTCTCCCACTCCCTCTCTCACACTGGCAGCCCTGGGTCTGTGCTTGCCCGCGCTATAATTCAATTAAATTGGCAGCCAGAATAGAGAAGACTTTAAGACTTTAAGTGGACGTCGCAGTGGTGCAGGGTGCTGGTCGAGAAACAGGGTGCCGGGCACTGGTAAATGGTGACACAGCCTGGAAGTGCCTTTCCAGCAACAGTTGGAAGATAGTTGGTGGGGGAGAGGAGGGGTGGCAGGGATGAGGGGAATTCCTGTAGGCTGCTTGAATTTACATGCAAACAATGACATGCATAAACAAGTAACAAACGATAATAACGACGCCGTATCTGTGCCCTTCCCTCCCCTCCCCTACTCACTGAGTAGGCCAAGTGGGAGGCCTGACTGCTGCGCCCTGGGCACGGTCATCACGTTTATGCATATGGCCATAGATCTGCTCGGACACATCAACAACATGGCGCTTATCGGACGCCCCGCCGCACTCGGACGCACAGATTAGTTGGATGACGGATGGCAATGCCAACAGTCACGATGGAGGCCGAGGAGCGAGAGTAAGGAGAGGGGAAGAGAGGGAATGGTGGGGTGGGAGGGCAGTGGAGACGCATTCGAGCAGACAGTGGCAGCTGCAGCTGCATTGTTCTCGGCCGTTATTGCAGCTTACCCAGCCGGCACCTTTTGCAATGCTCCCAGCTGCCTGCCCTCCCACAGCTCAGGAGTACATAAAGAGCCTGCTCGACACCAGGCAGCAGGGGACTCGCAAAAAGGTAATGGAACACTTGAACGGACTACAAATATCGTCCCAAATATGACAAAATGAAAGGCCCCTAGTCTCTACTCGCATTTGTCGCTGCTTCAATGAAATCAGACTATGAAATATATATTCAAAAATACTCTATACCAATTAATTGATTAAGTTTAACTAATTGCAGTTAATATTATGGAAAAGTATTTGCAAATTTCGAAATTTCACACTAAACATATGTTCCACTCTATGGTATTTTGTACTGCATTCTTGCAGGCAGCCCACTAAAGTTATTTCTTCAATAACAACTGTGTTAAATATTATTTCGTAACCAAATTTTTAGAAATAACTTGTAGGATAAAATGACTGTGCACATTTCAAAAAACCAGTAAGAAAAGCAACAGTCGCGCGGCACGCGACAGTGGGATACCCTTCGACCTACGTTCCTATGTATGTACACATATGCATATGCACATCATTTGAAATTATTCTCGAATTTATTCTCCACAGATGGCGCTCGTCCGCCTCCCTTGTTAGCTGACACAAGCACTTGGTTTTATGCTCATACTTTCTTAAATAACTTTATTGTCCGATCGGATTGTAATTTAGAGAATTCATTCAGCTTATTAAACGTTAAAGTCGAAAAGTTGTATTTTTTATACAGCACTTATGAATTGAGTTCAAAAATTAAATTATTAATTTGCGGGGCGGTGGGCGTGACACAGAATATTTGAAATAAACTTGATCTGCGCCTGGTACACAGAAACCTTCATTCCGAATTTGGTGTCTCTAGCATTTATAATAGCTGAGATCTGTGTTCATCTGGTCAGACAGATTTTTATCGACTTACGTGTAAAAGGAAGACTAAATTTAGCAGTTTTAGCTCTAATAGTCACTTATGAGAGTTAGTTTTGCATACGTACATATATAGCTGGAGAGACGGAGAGGCGGACATACCGGCTATAATCAATCAGGTTTTCATTGAATGTTGAAAACATTTTCATTTCAGCTTTAAAATTAATTAATTGTAAAATATTTCATATGTAGATATTAAGTCTCTCTGTTTTGGAGAGCACCTCTTCAGCATTTTCAAGAGGCATTAAGTTCTTGAAGTTCCTCAAAAGAAATGGAAAGATAGCGCTTCTCTAAAGCACTACCGTATGGCGCTACATAAGGTTACCCCATGAGGAGCAGCTCACTTGGGTCAAGGCAATCAAGATTCGCATTCCTCACCTTCGAGTGCAATTGAATTCAATTAGAGCAGCTCGCAAGTTATTCACGAGTTGCGTGCGAACATTGCGGGGAGGTGATGAGTGTGGCGAGCTAGGGGCGGAGGGGCGGAGGGGCTGGTTGGCCGCTTAGTCGGGTGGGCGTGGTGCGGCGCAGCACAGCATGTGGGAAGATGGAAACGTTTTGATGAAAAACCGCAACGTGCTGTGAAATTTAAATATGCACAATGCACAGTTTTGTGCGAAATATGCAAACAATGCGCACAGTGGGCGACGCAAGTGGGCAAACACACACACACACAGCAGAGGGGAATGTATGTGTGTGTGTGTGAGCGGGGGCAGGGGATAGGCAGGTGGGTGTTGCAGGTGCTGAATGGGGTATAACGCAATGTTTTTCGCATTAGACAGCGCCGTTCTGCTTGTTGTTGCTGTTGTTGTAATTTTCAAATCAATTGGCAAACAAAACAACGAAAGCGTAAACACAAACAGCCGTTTGCCAGTGTCGTTGTGTATGTCTATGTGCGTGTGTGTGTGCGTGTGTGTGTGTGTAAGTTGTGCTTTGGCGGCATTTACTTGGTGCAGTAACATAAATTACCACAGCGGCGACCACAGGCGACCAGCAACTGCAGCACGCCAGCAACAGGAGCAACAACTGTGGCACAACAACAACAACAACAACAAGAACAACAACAACAACAGCAACATGTGCAGCAACAACAGCAACATGAGCAGAGACAACGGTAACATAATAAACGGGGCATGGCTCGCCAAGCAGATCCGGCACCGGGAGGAGGAATCGGAGCTGGAGCTGGGAGCGGAAACTGGCGCCGTTGCCGGAGCTGGGAGTGAGGACACCGCAGACGGAACGTCCCTGCCGCGACCGTTGCAACGTTTGTGGCCTGCAAATTATTTACTTAATTGCCAACGAATGTGTCTAATGAGCCAAATTGCGATGCCAATGAACGTGAATGCGAATGTGAATGCATATGTGAATGTGAATGCGAATGTGAATGTGAGTTCGGGTCAGAGGAACGTGACCTTAGGAGGAAACTGTGTTAGTAAGCTGAGTAGAAGAGTGAGAGCACAGGAGTGGAAAGAGAAGGCAGAGGGCTCAGGGATCCTCTAAAGAGAGAGCAAAGAAAAAGCTTAGCACTTTCGCTTATCAATGCTCTTACCAGGGGTTAATTTACAATGATACCTGTATACCTTCAAGTATATCTAGTATATCTACACATTATCATATGGTTGAAAGAAGGCGACAGATTTGAGTCTACCATAGAGTCAAGCCATAGCTACTTATGATTACTCGTAAGTAGTCTTTAAATATTGATTAGAGTATAAATTCCGTAATTACATAAAAATCGAGAACGTAGGCTACCTTCGGTATGCCGAAGGTTCTATACCCTTACAGGTTCTTATCTTATATAATGGTTCGGCATAGAATGGTATTGCAGATATTCAATACTATGTCTCACTTTGATTGCCACTGATTGGTTAAGTTATTTCTCAACTCAATACTGGTCTTTACACAAACACCTTAATTTCGGCCGCTTGTTCCTATGGCAGCTATATGATATAGTAGTCCGATTTTGGTGGCATTTAATATATAAGAAATATAGTTGGTATGACAACTATACGATATATCGGTCCGATCCGGCTCGTTCCGACTTGCATACAGCGTGCAGCAATAAGAAGCATGTGTGCCAAGTTTCATCAAGATAGCTGTGAAGCGGATGGATGGACGGACGGACACGGCTAGATCGACTCCTCAGGTGCTGCTGATTCAGAATGTATATTCTTTATAGAGTCGGATATGTCTCCCAATGTGCGTTGCAAACTTCTGACCAAAATGAATACACCCTCTGCAAGAGTACAAATAGAGTACAGATAATTAGAATTAGGCCCACAAGTTGAGGTTGAATGGAGGATTCCTTAAACAGTTTTATAAAACTTTTCCATGAATTAACCCAAGTATCAAAGCTTGTCAAACCATATTTAGATTAGCTCTTAATATATACCTTAAGCTATTTTATTTTTTTTTGAACTATTGATCATTGATTGCTCTTATATGTATATACATATATCATTAGCACTGCATGACAGAAGGAGAAAAGCAACTTAGTGAGAGCATTTGTGGTGCGTTGTCCACAAAAATCTACGATGGAATTCGCCTTCTCGCAGTTGCAGTCGCCATCGCTGTTGTTGTTGGTCTTCTTGTTGCTGTTGTTGTTGCCATTGTTGCTGCTACTGATGTTGCCGCTGCTCTTGGTCAGCTGGAAATAATTTCCGGTAGACAATGAAATGGAATTGGATGACGAAGGACGTTGAAATTGGCGTGTTTGCATATATCGCTAGAGGGCGCTGTATGGGGCGTGTAGGTGTGTGTGTGTGGCGCCACACATGTGTTGCTGTGGGCGTGGCATATTGAACATTAGCTAAAATTCAAGTGAGCCGTAACGAATCGAGTTGAATCGAAACGAATCGAATCGAATTGCCAGCATACCTAAGGCCTGCCAGGCTTGTCAGTGTGTGTGTGTGAGAGTGTGACCATGTGTGTGTGTGTGTGTGTGGAGGGGGGTTCAGCATTTTGCGGCGTGTTTGTGCAGTGACAGCAACAGCGACAAAGTTGATTTATCAGTTTGGTGGCCATTAATCATCGCAGCGACAAGTTGGACAGCCAACGGACCAGCTGGGGTCAACAATGTTGTTGGTAACGCTTCGGCCGAACCAGGACAGGCCAGGACAGGCTTGGACAGGACGGCACAGGATAACGTAGCACACAGCCAGACATAGAGAGAGAGAAAGAGAGAGAGAAGACTTGGGCCAGAAATGTCGCTTACGCTTCAGCGCGCCGAGCAATTTCTTTATTGTTGTTTTGCCCCAGATGAAGCGGCAGCTGCAGAGAGAGCGATGAGAGAGGGAGAGAGAGTGGGGAAAGAGAAAGACAGAGAGAGAGAGAGAGGGAAAAGGGGAGAGAACGCTTAAAATACGTGTATTAGCCAGTGCCGCCTAATAACCCACAGGACGACAATGTGCGACAGGATGGGCATGGCAAGTGGCTTTACGTCAGGTGATACACGCTGCCTCCACACCCCCTCTCCTACTAGCACCTTCTACCTGCACATTCAGTGGCCGCCAGCTGGATTCGATTTGTTTTGCATTAGAGCCTCGTAAGGAGCTGAGCTGAGCGGAGCCAGCATCGTCTGAAATTTCTTGGCTGCATTTCAATTCACAGCACATAAACCGACAAATCGCCGTTGGTGAAAGTTTTGCACAGCTCTCTCTCTCTCTCTCTCTCCTCATCCCGCATCCCATCTCTGTTCCTTCGCCTGCTCCTCTTGCTTCCTTTCAAACCGTCGCTGGCGTTCGTTGTGGTGCGATTTATCTGGGCAGCGCAGGTGACACGCAGTGCAAAATGTGCAAAATTGCTGGCCATATATATTGGCCGGAGTCATTAGAGAGCAGCAGCAGGAGCAGGAGCACGAGCAGCAGTTTGGGGCGATAAATGTTAAACGGCCAAATCGATGGCAACACATGCGCTGCCTTCCACCTTCCACTCTCCAAGCTGGAGCCAGAGTCGAAAAGCAAAGTCCGGAGACAGAGCTAAGTACGCGCTGTCTTTAAAGGCTCAGCTTCAGTCTCCCTACCTCCCTCTCTTCTCGCCGCCCCCCCCCACCCCCCGTTTTTTCTCTTTGGCCACGTGAATGCAAACAAGTCTGCGAAAGGCTTTGCAGGATTTGGCCATGGCTTGTGTGAGTCCGACGATGAGTCAAAAGCCCGGTTAAGGCCAATTAATACGAGTCAATAACCAAAGAATGGCAACAACCAAAGCGACGTGATAAAGTCAGCCATGCCAGGCAAGATACACATGTGCTCTCGATCTGTGAGAAAGATGAATACCTTATACACCCTATGCAGGCAAAAGGGTTAATTGCTTTTGACCGATCTGTATTAAATAGTGATCCTACTGTGGGCTAATTTAGAGAGTAAGGAGGGAATACCTTAGAGAACATGTTTGGAGCATGAAGTACAATTGCAAACTGTCTTATTTAGGCTTAAGCAGTAGGTACAAGTGAGAAATGCTTGAGGAACAAATACCCTGAATACCCTGCACTTTTATTTTTAGTCTTAGGTCATGGATAATATTATATATTTTTTTTAAATTAAAGAACAATCTGCCACGAAGACTCTCAGTGTTCATCAGTTCTGTCTTAGATGGTGCCTAACCACATCCAATGCGGGGGTTTCCTCACCAAAGTCCTTGATGACAACCACAGAGCAGCCGCACACCTTGCGTGGCTTGCCCTCCTTGTCGATCTTGCACAGGCCAGACCATTCACCCAACTTCTTGTGTGAGTCCACACGGAGCAGTGGAATGTGATGTTCGTTGCACAGGGCAGTGACCACCTTCTTGTAGTTGGGGTCATCGAAAGATTCGGCCAAAATGCAGAGGACTGCCTGACGCTTGTCCAAATACTTGCAGGCCTGATGGATGCCGTGAACGAGTCCATCGGCGATCAGCGACTTCTTGAGCACTTCTTGCAGTGCGCTGTTTATGTCCATGTCAACGCTAAGAATGGGCGCAGCAGAGGGCACATCAACATCACTGTCAGACATGTTTAAGTAGTTGATACAACCGGACACAAAGATAACTGACAGCTAAGAACTATGAGCTCTGCTATGAAAACCGCTTGATAAAGTTGTTTGCTTTTGAAAGTATACAAAACGTATATTTGGGCAACTGAATAATTCAATTCACGTTGAGTTACTTTGCACTGCAATACAGATTTATATTTAACACCCCAATTAAAGTAGTTCAATTTTGGCCTTGCGGATTGAAAGTTGCTATTTTTATTATCGAAGAAGTCGATAAAAAGAAGCTAATGTGCAACACTATGGTGAAGAGCCCCACATTCAGTGCTGTCAATTTATCTATTTTCCCACTAGATCTATCGTGTTAATAGCTTTTTAAAAACATCTGTTAACTTCATGTATTTTAATGCTTTACGATGCCACACTTTGGCTATTTCCCAATAAATTTTAAGAATTTAGCTATTTGTCTGGCATATTGTATTTATATTATATATATTATATTATGTATTATATCATTATATATTATATTATGATATTATTATATATATTATATATTATTTAACACTTGTGTTAAGGTCCAAAGAAAACGAACTATTCTATTGCGAATGCGTGTTCTAATAGGAGCGAGAACAGTCTCTATAGCTCAAAACTATGTTATGATATGCATATTAATTTAAGGTAAGCTGTTAAGATATGTAAGATCTAAGTTCGCTAAGGTACCAGACGAGTTCCTCTTCACCATAAGCTGCTGGCAAATTTATCGATTGCCTTATCGATTGTTAAATGACATTTTGAAGTCACGAAATATTTGCCAAAGTAATAAGTGATAAATTTGTTTACAGACATACACACAGAACTGAGCAGAGACTCTGGCATACTCTTCCACCTTTCACCTTTGCTCTGGTAGGTCAGCTTAATGCACAGTTCCTGCGATATCTGCTCTGATTATTGTGTGTTATACACGCACAATCGCATCGAGAAAGATTGGGAAATTCATTCATTCGCGATTCACGAGTTAATTGCTCGCGTCAATTGTTTGAGCAGACGCGGCCAATTACCCAGCTATCCCTAGCCAGCCTGCTACGAAATTTGAGCTATCGCATACCTGGCCACGCTCGCCAGGGATAGGCGGACACGCCTTATCGCCCACTGCATTTGCCCGAGTTGGCTCAAGTTGCGCCTCGGCGAGCGCGCGTTTGGGGCGCTGTTTGTGTTGTGTTTGGGCATAAATAGCATATGGCTGTGGTTATCTCCTTGCTGTGAGTTCCGCTGGGAGTGTGCCACTCACACACACAAGCACACACAGTACACAGTACAGGCTTGTTGTGTGTAGGTGTGTGCGGCGTGCTGTGCGTGCTGTGGCGAACGTGTTTGCACAGCGCTTTGCTAAACGCACGAAATGCAAAGATTGAAGTGGCACAGCAAGCCAAACACACACACAAACACACAAACACACAAACACACACACACATATGTGTACTGTGTGTGTTTGTGTGTGTGAGTGAGCGTGGTGTAATTTCAGCTAATTGTTTAATCAATATTCGTTTGCAACTGCGAACATAGTTCAATTACTTTTATGACACGTCAGTTAAATGGGTGTGTGGGAGAGAGGTGAAAGAGAACAGATGATTGGAGGAGGAAGAGGGGCGAGGACTACTAGGGGGCAATGCCACGTGGGCAGATCACTCGCTTGGGCAAGCGCAACGTTGATCCTTCTGCCAATCTTTGCTGAGCTGCAATTTTCCACATCTCTTCAAGCTGTTTGCAAATGCTTCCGCCCCCTCTCTCTGCTGTTGTTGTTGTTGCTGTTATTGTTACTGTAGTTGTCACTGTTGTTGTTCTTGTAGTTGGGGGTTTTTTTGTTGTTGATGATGCCGGAAGCTTTGGTCAAGCTAAGCCGCTTAAAATTGCTGGCCGCGTCAAATTGCCGCCATCAACGCAGCTTTGCGCCTCCTCCCCTCAACCTTAGCCCGCCCCGGCAGCAGGTCGGCTCCTCCCCCCCTTTCCCTTCTGCAACCATTACAAACTTGAGTTAGATGTCAATTCGGCAACAATCGTTCCAGCTGTCCCTGCCCCTGCTCCTCCTCAACCTCCTCCTCCTGCCACTGGGAATGTGATCAGAGAAAAACCCAATTAAAAAGTTTGCATTTTTATGCCGCCGCCCAATGGAGGACACTAAAATTGCTACAGAATAACGAGATTTTGTGCCAGATTGGCAGGCCCAAGCTGGCCAGACGAGGGACTTGGGAGTGGAGGGTGTGGGGTAAGGCAAAAGAAAATGGGCTCTGTGAAAAGCGTGCGGAAAACTGTTTGTCAAATAATTTTTCACAGCATTTGCCCAACACGAAGAAGCGAAAGCAAACGCAAAAGAAATAGCAGAAGAAAGGCACAGAAAAAACACCAAGCTGGGAAGAAAAAAATGCTGATGCGACAAGCTAAAGGGCACAGCAGGCAGCGGGAAGGTAGGCGGGCGTGTGGCAGTAGGCGTGGCCAGTCGAAAGAAACATAAATACGGAAAATGCGAGTAAATGGAAATGTGACATTTACGCGTTTTGCGAGCTTAGATCGAGTTAATACCACGGCACGTAGCACCGACTCCCTCCACAACAGGCATAGCAATTAGAAAGGGAGACAGAGAGAGAGAGAGGGGGAAGATGGAGATAGAGGGAGCGAGAGAGCAGTTGCTAGCAGCTGTCGCAGCAACAGCGAAAACATTTTCAAGTTACTTTTCGAATTTTAATTATTTCTGTCGCCAGTTACCATCTCTCTCTCCCTCTCCCTCTCCCTCTCTCTCTCTCTCTCTCTCCCTCTCTCTCTCTCTCTCCCCTCTTTCTCTCCCTCTCGTTGCCAGCTGTACCCCTATCTGGTAGCGTCTCTCTGTGCTTTATTTTTACATTTTAATTAAAACGCAATTTGCACTTACTTAGAAAATCATTTCGTTTCGCTGCGTATTTATCTTTTGGCTTTTGGCTTTGGCTTTGAGTTCGCCATGTCTCCTTTGTTGTTGTTGTTGTTGTTATTTATCTGTCTGTTTGACTGTCTGTCCGACAGTTGACCAGTTGTCAGTTGTCATTCAAGCTGAGTTGGAGCAGTTCATCATTTTGCCAGCAAAACAGAAGTCAAGCAGATCAAATCAAAGAACAGCGCGAAAATGAAGGAGGGAACTGGATGAGGGAGAAAGGCAGAGGGAGGTAGAGAGCCAGAGAGGAGAAGGGACAGAAAAAGGGGGAAGTGGGGGTTGGCGAAATCAAGCACTGCTCAAAGCAATAATCACAAAAGCCAACAACAATTTAATGGACACAACTTTGCAGCTATTCCAAAATAGTCGATATTGTTCCCTCCATACCCCGCATCCCCCCACATACCCGGCCCCCCTCAACACCCCTGCTCTAGGGCAGAGCTAATTGTTCGTTTGCCAAAATTATGACAATGGTCTCGGACTGGTCGATGGCACAAAACCAGCGAGCCCGACTGAATAATTAATATCGACCAAGTGGCGGACAACGTCCAACAATATCTACTGTCAGGCATAGACACTGCCCTCACCCCTCCCTCCTCCCCCCTTCCCCTTCTCCTTCACCTCTTTGTCTATCTCTCCCTCTGTTTGTCTGTTGTCGCAGCGAGCATAATAAAATATATTTTATCATTGATCTGTACAACAGCGAGCAAACATAAACAGGCCTATGGCAAACACGGCCAACGCACAAAATGACCGAATTATGAGCTAGACAGGGGAAGAGGGGCAGGGAGACGGGGTGGAGGGGGTGAAGCGGGCAATTCTGGCAGAGATAACTCTGTGCTATGAGCCATTGGAGAGCGCATTTTGCCGGAATGCGAAAGCTGCTTAAAAATTAAATAAAACTCGTGTGAAAATTGCAGCACAAGTATGGAAAAGTATCGTATTCGAAATGACTCAAAAGAATGAATTTAAAAGGTGAGCAGGAAAGGGTTTAAAGGCCAGTAAGGCATGAATCTACGAATACAAAACTTGTGATACTTCAGCAGAGGCTGAAGCTGAATCAGCTACCGTTGCTTGCATATCTTGTAGAGGGCAAACTGAAGGGAAGTTGTGACAGCTGCAAGTTTAATTTGGGTCAGTATTTAGCTAAAGCAACAGACTGATTAATTTCCAGACTAATTAGAACAGTTTGCAACTCTGAAAATGCAATTCATTGTCGATTAGATGCAAACAAGAGAGAAAAGATTGTGATACGCTGTACGCATTAAATGATATTCCCATATGAAGTGATTATACTTTTTTCCAAAGTAATGACTGATGAAAGGTCAAGATACAATGTACACACACACAACCATACACACTTACATACACTGCACACAGCTATGTTTATGATATGTTTGTTTGCTAATAATCATCAAATGTTTCAAAGTGATAAAAGTCGTTGCGACTCCTTAAAGGTGTTCAATTAAAGTGCAATTTTTATCAATTTAGAAAGGAAAGACATACACTCTGTGAAATATAGTAATATATCAGATTTGTCATAATTTGGGCACCCCCCACTAAGCACACAATGTCACAACGTGGATTATAAAGTATTTTTTACTGCGCTTATGCTTTGTTCTCCTTCGCATCCTCTGGCCACGCCCCCCGCTTGTGACTGCTAATGATAATGAGGCAGAAAAATTATGCTCTGTCAAGGCAAGAGGGGAAGGTGGAGGGTGAGGAGTAGGTGTTGCACAGTCTGTGGCTCCGTCATGTAAATGCAAAGTTAAAGTCAAATTATGATCCGGGGGAAGCTGTCGGTGTCGACGTCAAGTGCATCATCCACTCTTGATTTTCACACCTTCGTTTGCACAGAGAACATTACCCAAGGCAACAACAGCAGCAACAAGAACTGCGACAAACCGCTTGATTTTGGGATCAGCTTTGCAACGGCCGCTGAAGGGAAAGCAGTGTGAGGAGAGAGGATAGGGGAATGCAGAAGAGAAAAGGAAGGGGAAAGTGAGCGGTATAGTAGGGGAATGGGAATGGAGAAGAAGAGGTGCCACAGCAAGTGGCTGGGCGCTGGAAAACAATTTAATTAAAATATGCATGTCCCCCCACGTGGCCAGGGCGGTTGAGGTAGAGCGGTCTGTCTGTCTGTTGGTCTGTCTGTCTGCTGGCCTGTCTGTCTGTCTGTTGCTTTATATCTGCCTGCTGGTTGCTGCTCTCTTGGTGGGCGCAGCTGCCCAATAACAACAGCAACAGCAGCAGCAACAGCAGCAGCAACAATAACAACGGGGCGAGCAACAAACAACAATTGTCGTCGTCAGCAGTTGACAAAAGTGGGCAAAGATGCCAAATTGAAACATTTGCACTGACAGTTGCCCACAGCCCATAAAAGTGACACGCCCCGCTACCACTCCACCTTCGGCTCATCTACGTTACAGCCACGCCCTTCGCCCGCTGCCCCTGCTATTGCCACTGCTGCTGCCCACACTCGGGCGCGTCAAAAGCGATGTTGATGTTGTCATTGCCATAAAACTTCTTGCCACTTGCTCTACATTCCGAGCTGACTCATCCTCTCTCTCTCTTCCTCAGTCTCTGCTACTCTGCTCTCTTCCCTCTCTGTCCTGTTCCATGCCCGCACATCGTTCTATCCGTGCCTGGCTTGAAGCTCCGCTTGTCGCTATCGCTTGCCGGTTTGTTTTTGCGTTTTTAATTTCGCTTTGTGACAATTTTTTGCAATTGTCAACTGTCTCGCGCCCCCACTTGCCGCCTCCTTTCCCCTTTCCATTCCCCTCCCCATCTTCTCTATCTCTCTCTCTCTCTCTCTGCTCCGCCCCTGTCTCTGCAATTCTTTTTCGCGCTGCCATTTGATAAGTTTGACAGCGGCTACTCTACATCTTTGTCTGCCTGCCTGTCCCCTCTCCCTCACCCTATCTCTTTCACTATCTCTTGCCTTCTCTCTCTTCCTCGCACATTCTGTCTCTGTCTCGTGCTTGCTGTGTGCAAATAAGCAGCGTCGGGGCGTCAAACTGAAAATAAATGAGCCAAAACGTGCAGACTGAAGCTGCGGGTTGCAGAAACTCAGCTGCGCTAAGGACAAACGAAGGCGCACTTGGGGTGTGGCAGTGGGAGGCGTGCCAAGGATGGCTGGACAGCTGGAAGATGGTGGTTGGTGGTGGCAAGTGTTGGGCTGCTGCCTGCCTGCCTGGTTGGATAGCTGGGGATATTGTTGCTGAAGTGAAAACAAATTAACTATCTCACGCTGAGTTTTTATGCTGCAGTTGTCCTCGCTGTCACCGGGACAAACAAAGGAGGACGCGACGCTAGGCGCAGGCAAACACTTCAAGTCCCCCGAGCTGAGCGAGCTGAGGCAACTTTGTTTTGGCTACCCTAACCTGGAGCGAGGTAAGTTCGTCTCAAGACTGCTTTTGCTGTTAGCTGGAAAGAGAGACATGAGATTGACAGAAATGTGTAGCATACTTTTGGGTGTCGCTGTAAAATGTATTACGAATACGGAGTGTGAACAGCTCGTTGGATGCAGTTAACACAGATAACTCCAACTGATTTCAGTCGTATATATGTATATACCTATATAGCACTATAGCATTACTTGATCTTGAGATCTGATAGGTATAAAGACATATCAAGCAACTCTGTGCAAACTCTTCTTTGTATAGCGCATCTCGTAGTCGACTTGGCTACTTTGTCGTCTTTCACTTTCATTTTGTTGTCTTTGGCAATTCGCTTCGTGTGCTTCATTCGCTTCATTCATTGGTGCTGCTGGTGCTGCTGATGCTGTCGTCGCGCTGTCGGCGTAGTTGATGCCATCCTTTGTTGTCATCGTCTTTGGCTTTTATTTGCGTAACAATTTTGCTTTATGGGACACTGTTCTGGAGTTGGTCAACACAACTTGGTCCTTGTACCGATGCTCTCTCCTCTCTCTCTTCTTCTCTCTCTCTCTCCGTCTGTCTCTGCCTTGCACCTGTTGATGTGCTGTGAATGAGAGAAGAACGTTTTTATGAACGCGTTTTATGCTAATGCTGCCTGCCCTGCCCTGCCCTGCCGTGTGGCATTAACTGTCGAAGTCCGCGACGAATTTGAAGGATACGCAACGTGTGACAACATTCGATCACCAGTGGCAAGTGAGCGAGGGGCAACAGCTCCAGCTGCAGTTCCATATTCATCTACATTTCCATCACCAGCTACTACTCCCAACGAGCTGTCCGCTCGTTCAATTTCTTACTATCTATCTCCGTCTCAGTCTCCGCTGTCTCTCCTTCTCTGGCTGCCACTTGGGTTGACTCGCTAAGCCAGTTGGCAGCAGTCGCCATAACTTAGAAACGCAAACAAGCTGAATTTGCTGACGAGCCAAGTTATTCGAAGGGCGACGCCTGGCATGGGGCGGGGGTTTTGGTGGGTGTCGGCAGTAAGCAGCTCCTTGTCGTCGTCTGAAACTGCTCGCCCATCCCAGCCCTCCTCCCACTGGGCGACCTCTGGTGCTGCTCCTTTGGCTTGCACTATGCTGGCTGTTACATTTCAATTGAAAGGATTTACATTTTGTTGTTATGTTTCAGCATTTTTGTTTTACAGTTAGGTCGCTTGTCGAGGGTCGTGCCCCACACAACAACAGCAACAACAACAACAACAACAACAACAACAACACAAGCACAGCAAGTTGAGGGGCAACCCAAGCGAGCTAGCAAATTTTATAATGCCACGCACGGAGCTGGCGCCGCCCGAGAAGACACGTCATAATTGTGTGGTTTGGCAACATAACGGGACACTCTGAGCCACTGCCTCGAGTGTGTTCTCTCCCTTGCACTATCCCCCCTTTCCACACTTTCTCCCTCAACCTCTTGCGAGTGTGTCAACATCTCTGGCTGCCGCACTGTGATTGTGGATGTCACATTCTAAATAATACAAATAACGCATTCACCCTTCCTAATAGTGCTGCCTGAGTGTGCAAGTGTGTGAGTGTGTGAGTGTGAGTGTGAGCGTGTGTGAGTGCATGTTAGTAAGTACTTATGATTTGTTATACCATTCACAAGTGAGAGCGATTTACATGCAACATTCACAAATTGCGCTTGCATTTGTTAGGTGTAAAGTGATGATTTGGCGAATACAAATAAATGGTGAATACACTCATGAGTACACCCATGAATGCAGTCATGAGTACACCCATGAATGCACTCATAAGTATAGACACCTTAAGAAATGTAATAATATGGCGAATACAAATAAATGGTGAATACACTCATGAGTACACCCATGAATGCAGTCATGAGTACACCCATGAATGCAGTCATAAGTATAGACACCTTAAGAAACGTAATAATATGGCGAATAAAAATAAATTTTGAATACACTCATGAGTACACCCATGAATTCATGCACATAATGAAAGAAAAGTAAAGTTTTTCTGATTTTTTTTGTAACTCATTAGTATTTGTGTACTTATGGTATGAGTATATTCATGACTACACTCATGAATGCATTCGTGATTTAATATTTAATATGAATATTACGATCTCCAATTCCATTTTTTGTGAATGAATATTGTGAGTATTCACGACTATGATCGTGATTAGACTCATGAGTCCCTTTATTTATTCATGTTCCCGTCTTAAATTACAAACATGAGTATTACAAATATGAATTCATAGATTGCTATGAATACACCCTTAATATTTAAATCTATTCACGATTACTTTTGAATAAACATGAAGTCTAATGGGAGAACCAGTTGCAACCCTGTAGTAAACACTTATCTAATGTACTGCACCGTGGATGCACTCACTGTACGGTAGCAAATATATTCACTTGCATTCATACACTCATAACTCACTCGAGCCATAAAATATGAATGATGTTACTTCCATGGGGCATGTAAGGTCACCAGCTTAACTTACACACTCAAACATTGCGGCACACCCACAGCCACACTCACACACATACCTGCAAACTCCTGCACACTCAGGTGAGTCGTGCTGGCACTCATTCTATTCACTAAGGTATTCAAACGACCGCGTGCTAAACGACCTTTTAATTGTCATGTGTCTTTGGTGCGCTGCGCAGCACAGCGAGTTAACTGCGGCGCCATCTAGCGGCCATAGCATACACACACACACACACAGACACACACACACACACAATTGTGTGCGGGACGAAAGGGGCCTGGACTGGGTGGGGGCGGGGGCGGGGGTTTGTAGAACTCAGAAATAAACTCATTTTAAATACTTTCAACAACAATTTGTCATAATTTGGCTCATTTCGCTGGCAACACACGATGCGGCGGCTTTTGTCATTGCAACAAGGGGCTCCGCCAGGCAAAAGTTTTACGTTTGCTGGGCGTGGCAGCGCCTTCAGAAGTCGCCCCGTTCCCTGTTCTCTCCCCTTTCTCATGCATTGTATCGCATTGTGTGTTAAGTTCTTAAGCGCTGCCAAAAACTTCGAGCCGAGGCAGGCGAAGCGCTCAAAAAGTGCCTCCTATGCAGTTACACTTGCCCCGGGCCAGGCAAGAGTAGTAGCAAAGAGGGCGTGGCAGGGTGTAGTGCGAGGGGAGGTGTCATAGAGATACTTTATTACGTGCACAAACACGACATGAAGGCAGCAGCGCACTGCGCTCTGCTTTTTTTGGGGCTCTTTGCATAATTTTCTAAAGCGAAGCAACAAATGAGCTGAGCGTAGATAGGGCGAGTGAGGTAAACTAGAGGGGTGGGGGGAGGGTGTGGGGCTGTGGGGCAACACTGTTAGAGCTGTCTTTTGTTGCAATGTATCGAACCGGCGGCAGTGGCAGCTTCGTTGCAGACAGTTGCATAAGAGCTCGTCAAAGTAACGATGGGCCAGGAGGAAGGGGCAGCTTCGGGGGATGGCAGTGCTCTGTGTGTAGCAGACAATGGGGGAGGGGGCGTGTGTGTGTGGGTGTTGGCGTTGGTGGGCTGAGCCTGTCTTCAAAAATTACATTCAAGTTACTAAAATTACAATACAAAATTGAAATATCTCATTTCAACATGCAGCTGAAGCAATTTTTCATGCGTATTAAATGGCGCCGGAGGGGGGTGCAGAATGGGTGCAAAAAGGAGCTGCAATTACGGAAGAGTCGTGTGAGACAGACAGCGACAGAGAGAGAGAGAGACAGCGACAGTGACAAAGGGAGAGCGGGAGGGCAAGAGAGACAGACTGGCAGACAGACGAGACTGACGAGACTGACAGGCTGAGCAGGGACAGCAGAAAGCGAAGCCGCAAAAGGGATATGTTTGTGTGGCATGCACAAGAGGGTGATGCACAAGGAGAGGGAGGGTGGGGGGTGTCTGCGTGTGTGTGGGTGGTGGTGGGCATAGCTATGGAAAGTCAGCCATGAACTGGCAGCTAACGAGCGAGCCCCCTGCCGACAACAAGGCAGACTAAACTTTGCGAAATTTATCAACGAGTTCTTCGAGTGTGTGTGTGTGTGTGTTCACGCGTGTGTGTGCTTTTGCATTTATGAAAATGTAATAATAACAAAAGACGCAATGCAGACGCGGCACCAGCAGCAGCGACGGCGACGGCGGCAGCAAACTCAAAACAAACACAAGAAGAGACACCAAACAAGCAGACAAGCCAAAGGATTGTCTATGGCCAACGAGACGTAGCCGCAACTGGTAAGAGTGAGTACGAGGGGCAAATGTGCGGGAATGGCAGAGAGGCACAGGGAGCAATAGAGTGAGGTAGAGAGAGAGAGAGAGAGAGAGAACACAAAGGCTGCAGGAGCTGGTGGAGATGTGCAGCATAAGTAGTCGCAGATAGGCAAACACATGCCGCACAGCATGCAAAATGTAATTGTTCCTAGTGTGTGTGCCTGTGTGTGTGTGTGAGAGTGAGAGAAAGAGATAGAGAGAGTGTGTGTGCATGCGTGTGTGCATCATGAGTGCCTGAGAAAAATTTGTAAATTTGCAAGTGAACACAAAAAAGAAGAAATTGTCAAAACAAATTATCATCAAATGATCATCAGAAGTAGCACGATGAAGGCAAACGCAACAAAAGAGCACACAAGTAACTGACAGACACACACACACACACACACACACACACACACACACACACACACACACACACACAGACATGGTGCATATGCCATGTATATACCGCTATAATTGAGTGAAGCCAATGAGGTGACAAAGGAAAAAGGAACAAAACGCAACTTGTTCAACTGGTTGAGTCAGAAAGACACAGAGGGGGAAAGAAGATAGGGAGAAAGGCTGCTGCTATTGTTATGGCCATTTTGTGCTTGAAACAATTATAAAGCACAAACAAAAGAGACAAACAAATTCAATTCGAATATGGAGAAGAAGAAACAAGGAGAGACAACAAAAACAAATGAAATACAAATCATTGTTAATGATATGATAGCTTAGAATTAAGTATAAGACATACGTATTGCTTATATTATATATAATATATATATACATATATATATTATAAAGATTTCTCTAATGACAAGAAAACTAAAGATTCACCCGCCTTTAATCGATAATAGATTGAATATACGATTGAATATAGAATGAAAGGAACAGAAATGTTGCTAATTTCATTATTTGCAAGTTGTGAGTCTCTACTGTTGAACCAGTCGCATCGGGACTCACCTGCCTCCATAACATTTCTCCCTCCTCTTCCTGCCCGAGCGAATAAAACTTCAATTAGCAGCGCAAGTCAAAGTCTGAGCCCCGCTAATACCGTCAGACAACGGCGGACAGGCTAAAACCCGAAACTGAAACAGAAGCTGAAATAGAACCAGTAACAGAACCAGAATCCAAATCCGAATCCAAATCAGAAGCTAAAAACCCAAGCAACGTTCAAGTGGCCGCCAAAATAAAAAACATTGACTGGTCCCTTGTTGGCTCAACTTGTCCCGAAAACAGCAACAACAACAACAACAACAGAATAGAAGAAAAACAATGTATAAAAAATAGAAAAAAACCACAGTCGCGCTGCACGCGACAGTGTTATACCCTTCGACCTATGTTCCGGTTAAATTCATACACATATATAAATGCGCATGCTTTTAAATTATTGCCGACAGATGGCGCTCGCGCTTTGCCCTCGCCCGCCTCCCTTGTTAGCTGATACAAGCACTTGGTTTTATGCACATATGTACTTTCTTAAATAACTTCTGTGTTTATTGCCCGATTGGATTGCAATTTCGAGAATACGTAGATAGACTTTAATGAGCTTAGTATATGTTAAAGTCAGAAAGTTGTATCTTTTATACAGCGCTTACAAGTTAAGTTCAAAAATTAAATTATTGATTTGCAGGGGCGGTGGGCGTGGCACATAACATTTGAAATTTATTTGATCAGTACACTGGAGTCTTCCTGCCAAATTTGGTGACTCTAGCTTTAATAATGGCTGAGATCTGTGCGTTCACACAGACAGACAGACGGACATGGCTCAATCGACTCGGCTTGTGATCCTGAGCAAGAATATATATACTTTATGGGGTCTGCCACGCCTCCTTCTGCCTGTTACATACATTTGCACAAAGTTAGTATACCCTTTTTTGACCATTTTCAATGGTCGAAGGGTATAAAAACTGACATAGCTTCGAAAAAAATGAAAGCAAGTTGAGGGAAAAGTTAAAGCCGCGTGTCCAGCGACGATGCGGGACGTTAAATTGATAGAGAACCCGGCATAAACAACGGAATTGTTGTTGCCCAGCTAATGGTTGATTTTCGAGGTGGGGGAATTGGTGGTAGTGGAGAGTAGGCCGACAGATAGGGGGAATGGGGGCTGGGGCAGAACACAGTGTGCTGCGATTTTTTGCCTTTGATAGAAAAACAATTTTTCTACTCCATTTCACGCGTTCAAGGCAGCCTCAGCAGCACAAACAGCGGAGCAGGGCTTAGCATAAAATTGTTGTAACCGAGCACCTAGAGGTGCAGAGGGGTTGTGCAGAGGGGGGAGCGGGGGGCGCTCGTCAGCGTAAAGATGCCACCAGAACGATAAGCGTTCGAAATGAAATAACAATAAAAAACAATTTTTTTTATATCGAAAAGAGCTAACCCAAAAGCGCGCAACGTCTGTCTCGCCCTCCCCCCCTGTCTCCCCCTGTCTCCCTCTGCCCCTCCTCCCCCTTTCTATCCCCCCGCTTTCTGTCTCTATCAGTTTCATCTCTTTCTATCTGGCGAAAGTTTTGCTGTATGTGACCCAGTTGTGCTGTTGTAGCTCTTACCTTCTCGCAATGTAGTTTTCTAGTTTTGATTTGCAAATTGCGTTGTCCTCAACGGATTCAGAAACAAAATTTGAAATTCATCATGGAAAATTGAGAATTTACCTCGATTATTGCCCATCATTAGATATAGATATGAAGATATAGCTAGAGTTAATGTTTGCTTCGCAGTTATGCCATGTCCAAGCGAAAAGCTGTTTGGTGATTTCTCACACAGAGCAGCGCTTTGTTCTTCTGCTTCTTCTTTGTTCTGGGCGTTTGCTAAAAGCTTTTGTCAACACTGGCCACCAGCTGGGACAAGTTTCGCTTTGTTTGTTCTCTGTTAAATGACTAATTCGAATAACGAGTAATGAATAACGAATAACGTGGCTAAACGAGTCTCGTGCGATCTCCAGATCTCGAGAGTGACCTACAGTGAGTGCGTTGACGTCAAGTGGGGGTAGGCCGTGGTAGTTCCAGCTCTTGGAAGTCGCACTGCGAGGTCAAACAATCCCCAAATTCTCTATGAATATCCCCATCGAATTCAATTCAATTTCGATTCAAATTCGATTCTTCTTGATTGAACATGCGATATTGTTCTTTGAGTTCCATTTGAATTCAATTTGGAACGGTGTTAAGTGCGGCCTTTCTCTGGATCTGACCTATCGCTGGATTTGATTTCTAATTCAGACAAGAAAAAATCCCCGTTCCAAGGTGGGCCCCAACAATGGAAAACAGCAAAGACGTCAACACGTTCGCCACATTGGGGAAGCAGTTAGATGATCGTCAAAAAAGCACATTGATAATGTTCCCATCTACCATATTGTACAAATGTGCGCTGAAGTTGCAGAGGGTATATCGGTTTTCTTGTTGTATATGTATGTCGAAGATCTTGAGATGAAGAGAAAAATTTCATTTGTTAATCATCTTTCGGGCAATCTTGTTTACTTTTCAACTTTGGTTATTCGTTTATCTTTTCTGTTCTAAGTTAAGCTTCCACTAACTGTAGAGAGAGAAGGGTATTCTAGCTGTGAGCCAAACGAAGTTAAATGTTACAGGCAATATAAAACATCTTTGACATCACTAGGTATATGTATTATTAGCCTCAATAGTTACGACGATATATCTGTCCGCATGAACGCCTTTATCTCAGAGACTAAACAAACAAGAGCTACCAAAAGTATATATATATATTTATTTCATATTACTTCACTCAGATAAACTTCAGATTTCAGAATTGCAGATTTATATTATTTCAGAATTTGGCCACACCTTTTGTACGCTCCTTTAAATTGGAAAATAACGAATTGCAAGCTAGAACATGTGATTATCTGTTGGGAAATGATTTAGTGAGGGAACATGTAGACAATATATATTTTCTGCTCAGCAATTTAAAGTTCTTTCCTTTCCCCATATTCATTTCTCAGTATAATTTGGTATAATTTATAATTTGGTATAGCGTATCTAAACGTCGACATGAGAAACTGGTTATTGCTCTTGGGTTTTGTGTGTTTTTTATGAACTCACAAAAAAGCAAACCCAGCCCCCTTGTTGTTGTTGTTGCCGTTGCTAGAAAACAAGTTAAACAAGAATTTGCCGGAGAGGAACTTTGTCAGCAGCTTCAGCATCAGCATCTCAGATGAGGCCCGAAAAAAACACCATTAAAAACCTGTACAAAATTCAATTTCTTTCCAAATATAATAATAATAATCACAAGCTAGGCGCCGCAGCTGGCGCCGACTGCGACTGCGACGCAGGCAGCTAATCAATAAAGCGCGTTAATTATTGTTTGGTTTAAAGCTTGATTACAACACCAGTGAGCGGCTTAGAACGCCAGTGAGTGCTTAACGCTGAGCACACGCGCGTCTCCTCTGCCCCGAGGTACACACACACACACACTGAGAAATCCAACAAAAAGAGACAAAAAGAGAGAAAAAAGAGAAAAAAAGACAAGGCAAATTCGAAAAGTCGACAAAAACAGCGGACGATAAAAGTCGCCAGCGGCCAAAAACGCGCTCATTGCGTGCGCTGTTTTCGCAACGGTAAATTAGCCAGCGGAAGGCAGGACAAGGACAACAGGCAAGGACAGCACAGTAGAGCACAGTACAGCGAGAGAGGGATATCAGATACAGGTGCAGATACAGATACGGATACGGATACAGCGCCAGGATGGGTATGCGCTGCGCATTTGCTGGATTAATTGTGTGCTGCATGGCAGTTTGTCAACCGCAAGGTAAATATTTTTATGCCGCAGCGCAACAACAACAGCAACAACGAATATACAGGATAATGAGAGTGATACGCACAGACACACACGGACATACACACACACACACACATAGACACACATGGACACAGACTTTGATATTACAGCAATAATTGCAAAATTATCGTTGGATTTTGCGCCTACGTGCGTCGCATATTGACAGACATACACACTCACACACACACACACAAACACACGCAAACAGGGGCAGGTAAAAGCACAACTACAACTACAAAAGAGCAGTCGAAAGGGATAATGAGTGCGAGAGGGGGTTCTTATTATGGCTCCAAGTCGAGTGTTATAACACGCTCATCGTTATTTCCGGCACGACAATGCGCAATTTTGTGAAGCCCGCAGAAGGAAGGGCCCCGTTTTATAATGTATATAATGCCATTGGGCAGGGGCTATTGTCCATCAATCAATGGGGTAAGACAACTGCAGGTGCCGTGTTGTTCTAAAAACAGATACATATCGAGACAATCATCCTGAATTGTCAACTGCAACTAATCTTATCCACAGCCAAATGAACTTTACAATGAAAATATCGATAAGGATTCAATTTTTGATATCTATAAAAACAATATCGAAGTGTGACGTTATCTTCGCACCGTTCACTCCTCTTCTATGTACCGTGCTAAATAATCGTGTGTGTGGTTGCTTTGTTAATCTCAGTTTCAAATATTCTGAATCTCGAATGAGAAATTAGCTGAGGAATAGATCGCCAATAATAACGAAATTTCAGGTTCTCGAAACCAGTTTCGAAATTAATTTGCCATAAAAGATCTGACAAACAGGGCTAATTGGAAACATTCTGATAGAGATATCAAGTTTCATCTCAGGCATCCTGCGACACCGACAATAACTAATTATCCACATTTTTTAACAGTATTTTTTGTACAATTTGAAGACTTTTTAACGGGCTTTGGCAAAAACAAACAGTGAACAAAATACAAAATATCACAATAACATAAAGAAGACGGACATTTAATGATATTCAAATTAGAAACAGCAAAATGTGAAAAAAACACACGCAAAAATATGGGAAAAGAGAAGCGGCGTGTGGAACAAGTTTGAGGAGTTATACGAGGCAGTTATTCTTGTGTGAAGGTGCACGGGGAATGAGATGAGGTGGGCGGGGGGTATGGATTATGAATGCATAAAACTCTGTGATATGTTTACCTTTAATATCGCGCAACAAACAACAAAGTTTCGCCAGCTAAGCAAAAACTTTTCCATTTACCTTTTGGCCAACCAAGCCTGTCCGTCGCTCTCTCTCTCTCTCTCTCTCTCTCTCTTGGTCGCACACTGAATTGTTCTTCATCTCTTTCTCTCTCTCTATAGCTCAGGCACAGTTCTTGGGCTTCGGGCAACAGCCTGGCTTTGGACCACAAGGAGGCCTCGGTCCCCAGGCGGGCTTCGCTCGTCGCCAGGGCCAGGGATCTGTGTCGAAGGCCAACACGAACACCTACGAGCGCCAAGTGGATCTCGGCAACAACTTGGAGTATACACAGGGTCTGTCGAACTCGCGTGCTGTCACCCGCCAGAATGGACAACGCGTCGTCTCCAACAGCCAGGCACGCACACGTGACGTGGATCTGGGTGGCCTGCAGATTGGCAACACGTTGACACGCACGCGCACCAATGCCAATGGTGCCCTAAGCGGTGGCATTGCGGATCAGTTCCGTGTGGGCAATGTGGGCCTCGGTGCCTCTCTCTCCCCGGACAACCTGCGCCAGGGTTTTGGACTGCAGCGCGGTGCCGACGGTGATGTGCGTCTGGGTCTGGGTCTGCTCAGCTTCGATCTGGACAACAATGTGCAGAACAACAACCAGTTGAGTCAGGCTTCGGTCAATGCGCAGGGACGTGGTGCCCAGGCCGGCTCCAACAGCAAGACCAACACAAATACTCAGCAGATTGGTGGCTTCAATGTGCGCGACACGGTGAGCAACTCGAATGCCTACGGACGCACCCGCAACGGACAGACAACGGCCCAGGCCGGCGGCTTTGGTGGCAATGCCGTGTCGCAGGGTTCGCCTTTTGGTGGTTTCGGTTTCCAGCGTCGCCGTCGCGCTCCTGCCCCGGCGACACAGGGCGTCTACCGTCAGCCAGTTGCGGTCGCTGCCTCGCCCAATCGCCGCCTCGTGCGGCCCAAGCGTCGTGCTCAGTTTGTGCCTTTCGGTTATCCACAGCCTCAGCTTCAGCCACAGCCTGAGTTTGGCGGCTATGATGGTTTCAGTTTCTTGGACCGACCACGTCGCCAGTTCGGTGGATTCGGCGGCTTTGGTGGCGGTGGATTCGGTGGTTTTGGCGGCGGTGGATACGGCGGCCAAGGAGGTTTCGGCGGCGGCGGTTGGGGCGATCCCTACGCACAGCCAAGCTTCCAGCAACAGGATCATAAGAAACGTAAGCCGGGTCAGGTGCAGTCAACGGGCAATGCCGGCGCCCATGGTGGACCTGGCTTCAATCAGCAGGCGGCCAGCAATAACTTCGCTCACCAGAACGCAGACGGATCACAGAACTCTGGCAGCAGCAGCATTGGCTCCAACCTGGCGGAAGATGGCACCAGTGGCCAGGTGAGCTCGGCCAACACAAACCATCAGAGCTCTGCCAATCAGCAGACAAACGATGCACAGTCGCAGGCGCTGAACTTCAGGCCGGGAGAGCAGCAGGCGTCCAGCTCGAATGCGCACACGGAGCACACAAGGGATGGCAACCGTGAGACCATCGGCTCGAACAGCGGCTCCACCTCGACCAACAACAACAAGTTCGGCAGCGCAACGAATACCGCCAACACCGACACGAAGGTGGTGCGCGACGGCGACCAGGAGTCGGTCAACTCCGACGCCAACAGCCAGTCCATCTTCCAGGGTAACCAGGGACAGGGCAATTCTGCAGCGAACACCAATGCCAATGTCAGCTCTCAGCGCGGACCCAACGGCTCCGTGACCAACTCGGCCTCCAGCAGCGCCTCAGCTACCGCCCAGAATGGACAGTCGGCCAATGCCGATGCCAATGCTGCGGCTGGTGGACCTGGCAATGGCGCCGGAGCGGATGCCAATGCCAACGGTGGCGGCTTCAATGGCGGCGGCGGTGCCAACTCGAACAGCAATGTGTTCGGCGGATTCAATCAAGGATTCGGATTCGGCTTCGGACGTTAGTTGAGCTCGGCACCCTATGGCCTGCCTTCTTTTACGATGGTCACACTAATCTTCGCGTAACATTATTCATAATATTTTATTTTCTTTTTTTTTGAGAACGAATCACTTTAAGCACTCGAATAAAATGCATTTGTTAATTTTAGTCGTTGTGGCACATGTATTGCACGCTGGCGGGTGTTGCTCTGCACGATTATTCACGAATGTTTATGAATCATTTGATTTGGCACTCCTGCACTTTGTTCTGCCTTCACAAATGTATTCACTGCTTTGTTTGTCCCTCTTGTGATTGTGATTTATTTGTTTTATTCTCAGCGTGCAGTCGATGTTCATAACTTTTAGTCTTTGAGTGCCACTGGCCAGCCATACTTGCCATATGTAGATGATATGTGGCATATGACAAGCCAATGGAAACAAAAAATAACTTGTATGTCTTGAAATGTTCCCTCTGCTGATCATAATCATTTGTTAATGTGTTCCCACTGTGGTTCATATCCAGACATATCCAGACTTGTGGTTATTATTGCAATCATATCTACCATCTCGGTTATGTGATACATATGACATTCATAGTGTCAGTGGAAACAGCAAAACTTGCATGCACTAATGACTTACCACATATGTTATATTCAAATATTACCACTGTGTTTCTCTGCACATGTCTGTGGCACTAAGATCAATACTATAATCATATATTCTGTTGCCATATATGTTTGTCAGTATTCGAAATGTTGTTATTGTGCTTTCATGGCCATCGCTATAGTATATAATGTGTTCATATGTCTTCTTCTTGCTACTCCATTTCCATACCCGACTATTTGATGTTCCTATTTTATGTTTTTATTGTTGGCAGTTATTGAAATATGGCACAGATACCTACCATACATACAGTCGTCGTACTGCAATCACATTCATGCTGTCATATTTATTCGACATATTGGCAAGGCATCTCACTACATCTGTGTCACACAAATAAAGTACTAGGCTCAGTCGTTGCCATATTTCTTAATATTTCTAGCATCATTAATGTATTAATGTAACTCACCTAAGCAGACATCTCCGACCCCAGAAAGTATACATATTATATTATGAATCAACAGAGGAATATAACTAGCCCTGTCTGTCTGTCCGTCTGCCCGTGTGTCCAACTGTTGAAACTTGGTAGACATGCTTCCTATTGCTGCACGCTGTATATAAGTCGGAACGAACAAGATCGGTCCGATATATCACATAGCTGCAATACAAGCTATCAGCCGATTTTTGTTATTTGTCAAGATATTGCAACCAAATTGACTACATCGGACTTATTTTATCTATATATAAAAACCATATAAATTTGCTTCTAAATCGGACCACTATACCATATAGCTGCTATAGGAACAATCGACCGAAATTAAGGTTTTTATATGAAGACCAGTTCTGATTTTAGTGCCAATCAAAGATAGAAATAATATTCTGCACCATTTATAACTAGTAAAGGAACTCTCGGAGGACATAATAACCTGCAAGGGTATAGAACCTTCGGCATGCCAAAGGTAACATAGCTTTCGGTCTCGTCATATTTTAAAGCATACTTTCAACAGTTTCAAAAAAGAAGCGTAATATATTTCTTGCAAGTATGCAATAGGGTATCTTAGTTTACCCCAATCTGTCTAAATCAATTATAACATATTCTACCTCTCATGCTTACCTTTAAACAATCGAATCATATGAAATTTGCACATACTGTACTAGAAAGGCGACATACAATGTCTGCATACTTTTAGGCAGTTACTATACAGTTTTTGATCTCATCCCACTCTTCCCACACACTCTCGCCCCACTTAGTTCGATATCGAGCACAGCAGCAGGTGCGTCTGCAGCGCTGGCGTCCCCGATCCTTGAACCTGAGCTCGGAGCAAATCGAGAATTTGTACATCAATCGTTCGTCGCAACTGGAGGACTTGCAGCCGGGGGTGAACACCTCCATTGATGCCTTCGGGGCCTACGATGTGACGCAGCGTCAGGGCCGCACGTTCAGCTTGATATCGGACTTCATCAGCGGCCTGTTCGGCTCGTGTGTCTCCCCCTGCACGCTGGAAGCCTTTCAGCAGAATCGCTGCTGTGAAACATATGTCATTGGACCGCCGCAGACATGTTGTCCTATACCCGGACCGCTACCACCGCCCCCTGCTCCCCTGCCACCGATGCCTCGGCCGCCAGTGCCACCACCACCACGCTATCCCCCTTATCAACCTTATCCTTATCCAGGGCCGGGTCTGCCTAATAGCAAGACGCCTGTCATGGTGATTGCCACGCCCATTAATTGCTGTACAGTCTGTACGTATACATACTATGGGCCGCCTCCGTGCGGCCGGTACAACAGCAACGGAAACAACAACAATGACAACAACAATAAGCGAGTCACCATCTACATCCCGCCACCATACTACGGACGCTGATTTCATGTTGGCCCTGTAGCTTATTAAGCGCCTAGTGTTAAGGCCTACGTAGACTCTAGCTAGCTCTATCTCCTATCTTTCCTTGTCTATCCCTCTCAATCCTGGTTTCCCCCCTCCTCTTTTAGGTGCGTCTTTGTTAGCCTGGTCTCCGGGAGTGCTTTGTGTCAGTTTCTGGTTTTGGGGCTGTCATAAATGCGGCAAAGAAGAGAAACATAAACATGCACTGCGTCGGGGAATGGGAACAGGAACAGCGACGGGGCCAACAACTCCTGTGCCAGACAGACACATATGTGTGCATGCACAGACATGCCCACACATGTCTGCGCAACTAGAACTGACACCGGGGACCCGACTTGAAATACGAATGAAGTTGTTGTGCTCCATGTAAATAGTATGACAAATCCAACGCAGAAGCCTGGCTTTAATTGGGGATGCCATCAAATATAATATAAATAATAATATAGCATAATAATGAAGCTTTCAGATGGATGACATCAACTAGAGATCCTCGATTCCAGCTCAAGTAAATCACTCTGTCTTCAATATTCAACTTTCTCTTCCCCTAATCATTACCTTTTCTTGTATCTTTCTTTTTTTTCGGTTCCTCAGTTTGTAACTCTTCTTTTTTTCCCCACCTTATTTTTTGAATTCTAAGATAAATAAAAGTTAAATTTGTTTAATTTCAATGGCTCACGCTGTTAAATTTTTTTTATAATTGTTAATTTGCGTTATTACGGATTCCTTAATAATATTTTCAATGGATGATCATCTGCATTGAAGTTTCTTTTTTAATTAAACCATTGAGTATTTTATTATTTAATTGTAGTTGTTAGTAATACTATCCTAACTAGGGTATCTCGGGTATCGAACTATAGGGTATCCAATTGTGGGGACAATCACAGATTCTTCAGTTGAGTTGTCTTTTCTTACTGGTGCTTCTTGTTCTTCTAGTTGCCTTTTGTTGTTGGCCATTTTGGCGATATTCGTTCCTTTGTTGTCCTTTTGTTTTCATGCCTTGCGGAAAATGCGCACAGTTCTCTTTCTGCACATGTCTATGTGTGTGTATGAGCTTCAGCTAGTGTGTTTTTGTCGGCTTTGTGTGAATGCGAGGACACTGGAAATTTATAACCAACTGTGCCCTCACAGAGTCGGCATGCGGCGCCACGCGAGACAAGACGAGACGACACGACACCAGGAGACAGAAGAAGCAGCAGCAGGTGGAGAAGCAGGTGGAGGAGCAGGTGGAGTTAGGTGGCACACGGCACACGGCACACAGGATACGTCACGTCAGCGGCACAACAAAGCTGATAACTGCAGGCACTGCGCCACGTCAGATTGTGATAAGCAGCGCAGCGCACAGAAAGGCGACCCACAATGCCGCGTTCCGGCTAGGCGGAAGCACAAACCTTCTCCCCTTTTCCCCTTGTTTCCCTCCACACATCACGGACGCCTTTGTCATTTCTCATAATGTTAATTTATATTCAGTTCAGTCTAAGCAAATAGCACAAAAAAAAATGAAGTCTTCCACACAGATTGAAGGAGGAAGCAGGTGGAGCAGGTTGGAACGGAGTAAGGAGTTGGTAGAAGTTGTCAGAAAAGGCCGGCACGGGATGCGGAGTTGCGGTGCTGGCTTAGTAGTAGAATTGCTGCTGGTGGTGACGGCGACGGGCTACGGGCGTGGCAGCCACAAAGCGACGCTCCCCGAACACTTCCTGTCCAGGCGCAGCGCCATCTGTGGCCGAGTAGAGCAGCAGAGGAATCTCCTCGACACTGGTCTGCTGAAGCTGTGCAGAGTTGCGTACGCCGGAGCGCACCAGCTCGTTGGACGACAGGCGACGCGTGCTGGCACCAACAGGGGCAGCAGCAGCAGCAGCAGCTGAAACTGGCACAGTGGCGCCCTCTAGCAGCTGACTGTCATCGTTCTCGTTCTGCTGCAGCGGTGCATCCTCCTCCTCCAGCTGGGGCACAGCAATGGTGTTGCCAACGGGGCTGGCGCCATCATCACCCTCAGTTGCATCACCCGAGATGGAACTGGCCTGCAGCAGGGCCTCGATGTTCTCGATGTTGGACAGTCCGTTGATCTGGAGCTGATCGTGCAACTCGCTGGGGATGGCGATAGCCTGGACATCCTTGTGGCCGGAGATGCCGTTGGGTGTGGGAATGAACTGGACATTCTCGGGAATCTGGTCCGTGGGGTAGACGGGCACCAGCTCAGCCTCGCCGTCGTTCTTCGAGCGGAGGAGGATCAGAGAGATGGGCACGATCTTCTTGAACTTCAGCAACACCAGCTTCTTGATGGCCACGGCGCCGGGGAAGACACGCGTCTGGGCGCCCACATGTGGCTTGGCCACCAAGGCGCGCTGCTGATAGCGATTACCTGATCCGCGCACACGGTGACCAGGCACATGACGAGCTGAAGATGGAGAGGAAGAGGGGGAGAGAGAAGACACACACTGTAGGCATAAAGCAATTGAGCAATTGGCAGCGCTTACTCACCTTGGCTGAGCGCGATTAATGCCAGACCGATGGCCAGGAGGGTAAACAGTTTGATTGCCATGCTTGGTGGGTTGCCAACTCCAGTTGCTGCTACGGATCTGTGTGTGATGTTGTGGTCGCCGTTGAGCGCGTCTATAAAATGGTTAAGCAGGTGCCCTAGCAAAGACATTTTATACGGGGAGACCCAGAGGCAGACACCCTCCTCCTCCATGGCCCGCACCCCGTAGCCGCTTGCCAACGTCTCTTTCACTTCGTCGCTCGTAAAATCGCAGCAGCACAAAAGACATTAGCCGAAAATTAGCGCCAAGAACTAAATGAAAATGGTCAAAAACAAAAAAAGAAATGAAGAAACAGAAAAATAGAATGGACGATCGTGCTATCTAGCTATCGAGCTATCTGTATCTGTCTCTCAATCTCTGTCTGTCTGTGCCAAATTATTAAACTATGCAAATGCCCGCGCCCGTCTAGTGCCATTTCTGCGTCTTCGTTGACGCGTCTTGAACTGATTATCCAACTGGTGAATGTGGTGGGATTGACCCTGCAGCCAAGTTGCTGACCACGTCTGCTGCAGCTCAGTTGGGGGCGGGGAACCACAGAGCTCACCGAACTCACTGAGAACTCCCCGAACGGATCCGACACACACCCACACACACACACACACCTTTAATTCCCTTACGCCCTCTGCAAGCTGAGGCGGCGCCAATTTGCATTTGAGGTCGACGCCATCGGAAAGTTACCAACCAAGCTGAGCCAATTTTTAGGTCAAAAGTGAGATTCTCAATAGGTCAGGCCGCAATTTTTATCCGCATTCACACACAGGCTGCGCTCTGCACGGGCCACTGCTGGTGGTATTTATCATTGTCTGAGACTGGCAGACTGGGAGACTGAAGTCGAGGCTGTGGTCCAGCGATAGTCGGACGACCCCAATACCGAAAAAAGCCCAAAGCTCATGTCAAAGTTCGTGGCAAGCCCAGCTACAGCCTCCCCCCTCTCAGCAGCTCAGTTGCCGCAGCCACTGACATATCTTTTGTTCTTTTATCTTTATTCTTAGCCCGTGTTCTCATTTGGCACATCGCACAATACACATGTCTCGCCCCGGCAATATTAATTCGAGTCGGACTTGCGGCCCACACGCCGCGGGAATCCGGTGAAATGGCGGACTGAATAAGATACTTGCCATTTGTTAAAGCTCTTGTGAATTTTGTTTTTTATTTCTTTCCACTTTAATAGATGCTGATATTTTCGATTAGCAGAAACAATAGAAAGTCGTACACTCTCCACCTGCTGGATTACAATACACGGCAAGAAAGTAGTCCTATTTATCATGCATAACATCCATCTGGAGGCGAGTCGCATTGGGTTCTTAAAAAAACCGATTTTACGGTTGGGTTAGGAGTACAGTTGCAAGATCCGAGTGCTGCGTTAAGGTCAGATAAAGTTGAGTGTAAAAATAGTAGGGATATATTAAAATAACAGACTTCTGTCCTGAAAGTACAATACTAAGGAAGATTAGCATTATTGATGGGCGTCCAAAGCCATTTGTTTCTTTAAGGTGTATTACCTTAGGTCGGGTAGATAGCTATTATAAGTTATGCTCGCGAAGAGCTCAGTTCATTAGCCAATTAACACTTTGTGTGGAAAACAAAAGGGTATTTTCAGTCCGAACAGCTTTGAACTTTCCATAGTCTGATGATATTTTAAGAACTGTTTGGCTTTAGGTCTTTTGTCAAGATCATTTTGCCCATAATAAATGACACAGGGCGAGGAAAATATGGGTAAGAAATCAGCTTAAGTGAGGCAATCTTGGCATGCAAATCTTGAGGGCTCTTCTAGAATTTATCGATCGTCATTTTTAATGATCTAAGACAATGGGGTATCTTGTGGCAGTTGGAGAATTCGAATCTTTTCGAATGAAAATAGAATTCGAGCACATTGTTCCATATAAAAACAGTTCGATTGATCTGGAGTGATCTTTGTGCTAAGGTTGGCGGAGCCAATTGGTTGTATGTATGGTGCGATGCCCCCATGTTGGGTGGGGTGTGGTTGCTCCTGCTTTCACTCCCACAGTCGCCCCTCCAACTGCGTCGTGTTTCATTTGTGTTTATGTGCTAATCTATTTCGCTTTAGTCTCTAGTTAGGGCCGCTTTCTGCGAACGCAGGCCACGTCGATAATTTACGTTCTTTCGCTACCGCTACCGGTTCGTCCCGGGTCCAGAGCGGTAACTAGGTCCAACGGGGGCCACGGGGTGGGCTAGCTAACAGCTGGTGGCTCGCATCTGGGCAAATACTTGTGGCCCATTACGAGCGGCATAAACCAATTTTTTAATAACCAAATTATGCAAAAGAAAACCAAGAACAGAGCAGAAGAAACAATAACAAAACAAGGAGACAAAGACGGTGGCGTGAGGGGGGGTTTGTTGGGGGGATGTAGGCAATATGTTCATTAGCCCCGGTCGTGTTTGGCCAGGTTGGACCAGGTTCAAGCAGGTTGGGCCTTGGCTGGGCTTAGCCCTCGCCCTGGGCTTGGGCTGGGAATTGCAAATAGGTTCCAGCCTCATGCTATGCTAATGGAAATCCATAAAAAGAGCACATAAATACTCATTAGTAATGTGCCACAGAGTGTGTGTGTGTGTGTGTGAGAGTGTGTGCGAGTGTGTGAGAGAGTTTGCTAGTCGAGCTGCCAGCAGAAGAAAGTTTCTATGCGGAATGTCGCGCCAGGTCACTCGGGGGTCAAAGTGTTAGAAAGTTATTGGAAAGTTTTATTTATCCAAATTATATTTTGGCAACATTGCCGAGAATTGCCCGAAACTGGAAGAAACGATCATCATCTTTATCACAGTATAAAAATTCAATGGAATTTGCCTTTGCTGAACTAATACACTTGTTCCCCAATTCTTTGAAATAGGGGTTTCAATAAGCCAAGCTAGTCCATTTACTTTATATGACTGGTTCATATGAACCACAAGGCAATATTTTGTCTTAGGATTTTGATTTTCTTTTGAGCCTAAGCACTTTTGAGAGCTTAATGAACTAAATTGAATTATGTGCATTACACATAACCCATGTTTATTATGACTGGTTTATTTAGCAAAATATACTGGTTTTTCAAAAGAAAGGTCAAAGATTTATAGCCATGGATGCTGTTCGTCTTGAATTAAAAATATTCAAATGAACTAATTCCAAACTTTTGCCAATTTGTTTACATCTAAACATATTGCATATTGAAAGAAGTGAAATAAAATTCATAAAACATTTAAATGAATCATCTTTTGAACTAGTTCAATTGATTTTATGATTTCCAAATGATAATTTTGGTTATTAAATAAACTGAAGCAAACAAATAAAAGACAAGTGTTTTTTACTCATATGAACCAGTTCAAGGAACCAGTGAACGTAGTGTGGTAGTGATTGACGCCAGAGGAGAAGCAGGCGTAGCTCAGGTGGCGAAAGCCGATGATTCTCGAAACTAGTTCCAGTTCAGCTGAGGTCAGCCGCCGGCCAATGCATGACCCGACGACCTGCGGTCAACACGAGCCAAGCCAATCGGCAGCTCCAGCGACAAGCAGATCGAGCCAAGCCACTAGAACTCACTCACTCACTCACTCACTGGCTCGCTCTCCCTCCCTCTGTCGCCGTCTCGCTCTGTCACGCACGCTCGCTCGGCGCTCTCGTGGTCTCTCGCGAGGCCGCTCCGCTCGCTCTCGGGCCGGCTTCGCAAATTGTAGCTGGTACATAAAAAGCTCGGGTCGCCGCGCACGCTCAAACAGTTGGCCAAAAGAGACGTCTGTCTGTGGACGAGCGACGAGCGACGAGCGAACCGAGCAATAACAACAACAGCAGCAGCAACAACAAGAACATCAACATCAACAACAACAACAACTAGTGCAGTGTGCGTGTGCGTGAGAGTGTGTGAGTGAGTGAGTGTGTGAGAAGAGAAGAATGACCAAGCATCCGGCACTATGCCTGGCCCTTGTCCTGGCCCTGGCAATGTCGTGCCTCGTCCAGGCTGAGGCGCCGCCAAAGGAGCAGCCCAGCGAGCAGACAACGGAGTCACCCATTGCGGACATGGCGCTAATTGGTAGGCAACACAAATCCCGACTAACTGCATCAGTACGCGCAACCAACTAATGTTTTTGTTTGTGTTCTATCCCCATTTTCCTCACTTTCCCCTCTGCCCACTTCCAACGTTCCCCCCACCCGCTCCTGTTTTTTTTCATGTGTTTTTTTTTGTCTGTGCTTGTGCGCGTGTTGTTTGTGTTCTCGGTGGACCACAGAGGATGCTCCCATGGTGCCCAAAACGCCCACAGATAAGCCCCCAGTGGCAGCGCCGCCGGCAGCAGCAGCAGCAGCAGTCGCCGCACCAGCCATGGCCACGGTCAAGGCCGAGCCTAGTGTGACTTCCGCTGCATTGGAGCAGGCACAACCGGACGAGAAATCCGCCCAGCCGCACACAGTGGCCGACTTTATCATTCATCCACTGATTGCCTTCAAGCCGCGCCAGGCTGGCGTAGAGGAGTTGGCCCAGGGCAAGCAGGCATCGTCGACAGGTGGCTCGAGCACTTCCTCCACGCCGGGCGCCTGGCTGTTCGGCATGAATCCGGGCCAGAATATTGGCTCCTCATTCTCGACGCTGGCGGGTTCCGTTTCCGGTTGGTTCAATGATCGCTTGGCCGCTGCCGGCCAACAGCTGCCCTCCCTGCCCGGTTTGCCCGGCCTGGTCGATACGCCAGTGCGCGATGGTGCCAGCTCAACCACCACCACTAGCACCACCACCCAGCGTCCTGACATCGTCGTACGCGTCCAGCAGCGTCCAAACCGAAGACGCAATGGCAACGGCAACGGCAACGGCAATGGCAATGGAAACGGCGACGGAAATGGCAATCGCAATGGCAACCGCAAGGGAAATGGCAATGGCAACGGTAATGTCAACGGTAATCGCGTCCAGCGTCCGAACCGCTTCAACAATCGCCTAGACTCGCTGGAGTCGGATGAGTATGACGATGATTACTTCAACGACAACCGCTTTGACGAAGAGGAGTTCGATGACGACGAGGAGGAGGAGGAGCCTGTGGAGGCCAACGACAACGATCTGTCGCAAGAGCAGGCCGAAGATGCTGAGGACGACGAGGATGTCGAGCAGTCCGCCGAGCAGCAGCCATTGAAGCAGCAGCAGCAGAAGCGCCGTCGCATCAACCAAACGCAGGCGCCGCTGCGCCGCAAGACTCAGTCGCAGGTGTCGCAGTCGACTACACAGCGTCGCCAGCTATCGCAGAATACACGCCGCGGACAACCGCTGGCAGTGCTGGAGCAGGCCGAGGATGAAGAGGACGATGACGATGATGATGCCGAAGAGGAAGAGGAGGATGACGATGCGGAGAATGTGGAGGACAGCGAGGAGCGTTACGATCCGGTGATCTATTCGCAATCCTCACGCCGCTCCCAGAGCCAGCCCGGCTTCATTCAGAACAGCCAGCAGAGTCTGATCAACCAACTGCGTCGCTTCACCTTTGGCCAGACGCCCGCCGAGCTGGGCAACAAGCTCCGCAAGTCGCAGAGCAGCAACCCAAACCCTAACCGAAACGGATCCCGCCGGCCACAACAGCAGCAGGCAACGCTGCTGATCAATCGCAACGGACAGCCCGTCTATGTGGCACCAGAGCTGCTCGATCTCGCTGCCAACTATCCCAACTACGGCTACGTGTCTGCGCCCACCAAGAAGCAGCAGGTGCAGCGTCAGCCAGTCTCCGCCTTCCCCCAGCCACCACTGACTGTGCCCGTACGCCGCAAGGGACGTCCCACGCAGTACATCACCATCCCATGGAGCCAGTTGGGTCTGTCGCCACCGGATCGCCAGTCTCTGGTAGCATTGGGAGAGGGTCTGCAGTCGCAGCCACTGATCTTGAACATTCCCGAGAGCGCCATTACTTCCTCGCCCGTTCGCGGTACCACGACTACCACGCACAAGAAGAAGAAGCCTACGCGTCCCTCACTGACGGCAGCGGCGGTGCCCCTGCTGGCCGATGCTTCGCTGATGAACATCTTCCAGCCACCCCAGATTCCTCCCTCGCGCACTGCCGCCACCGTCAAGCCGAACCCCAAGCCTGTGTTGATCGCCGCCAAGCCGGTCACAGCCGGCGGTGCATCTGGTCTGCTGCCCACGCGCATTCGCCCCGGCACCATTGTGGAGAAGGCACCCGCCATGGAGGCTGCCGAGAAGCCTCAGTCGCCCGCACCTATGGCTGAGCAGCAGCAGCAGGAGATTGCGGAACCTACGTCCGTTGCTGGTCAGATGACTGGAGCCGCCGTGACCGCTGCTGGTGCCGCTGCCGGCAACGCAGAGATGCCGCTAGAGTCTGCTCAGCCGGCGCCCGAGCAGGAGTACATTCTTGTGGGTGAGGATAACGAGCCGGGTCTGTCGCGCCACGTGCAGCCCGTCTTCGGTGATGCCCGCTACGTGTCCTACGGCGACTTCCATCCCTACTTTGATCTGCTGCACCAGAACCGCCGTTTTGCCCTGCGCAAGGTTGGACGTGCTCTGCAGGCAGACGCAGAGTTGGAGGCGGAAGAGGATTCCGTTCCCGATTCGCCCATTGTACGAGTTTAGTTATACGAAATGAGAGCGCAAACTGAGTTACGAATGAAGAAGAAAAAAATGAAGAAAATACGAAAAATAACCCAAAAATTGATTTTCAATCCAAAACGAGTGCAAAATCCGAAAAAAAATAAATATTTTTTTGATTTTTTTTCCAGTTGTGTGTGTGTGCCGAGACCCAAAACATGACCCAGACCTAACTCAGATAACTGTAAATTATTGCAGAATTTGAATTAAGTTTTTTTTTGTATTTTTTTTAATGTGATTTCTATGCACGATTAATTTATGCGTCCGTTGACCCGATCGACCGATCTACCGATCTCGCATACTAATGAGACTCTCGTGCGCTTTGACCGATCTTCACCCGAAGTTGACCAAAGCAAATGCTGAAGAAAGTTAACGCACAATGTGTCGCGGGTCATGTATATTAATGCGAACGGAGAGCAGCTTGAGCAGCTATTGTCTATATCTGTATTCTATATTCTTTGCCAACTTAATTCAAGGAACTAGTTCAACGCCTAACGGGCCTCCTCATCTGCATTTGCATTGTTCAGAAGATCGCAAAGACAATTTGAGGTTTAACTTTGCAACTGATATGCAGCATTGCTATAGCTGACACGTTTTGCAATCGTTTTAAGTGTCATAGCTATTGGCTTTCTGCAGAGAACACTTGAGCGTAAGGTGCGTCGATCGATAAAGTTTTCTCGTGTATAGCACGCAGCTTAAAGATGCACATTGAACAGGCTAGTGCTGTAGCAGGCAGCTTTCAATGCAATTTAGTATTGTTTCGCACAGGGTGCACTGAGAATTGTGAAGTTAGGCATGAAACGCGTAACCTATGCGTCTCAAAGCAATGCTCCAAGTTCATTTTTCAAGTTCGTAATTAGCCGCAAAGCTCATTGCACAGTTCCAGGGGCCCTTGTATCATCGGTATAATCACTTTCCACTTAGAGCTCGCTGCGGTCTCTCGACACTCGACACTCGACACACAGCACACACAAGCGTACACACACAGTTGCACACAGATGAAACAACAATAACTCTCAGCTTTATCACCCGGGGCAACTACCAGAGAAGCATTCAATCACTCGCACCCACTTGCCACTTGCCGCATGATAATGTAAAATGGAACGAGAAGCTGCCGCCGATTGTCGTCACTCGACTCGACTCCAAGTCGGACGTGGACGTCGTGGACTTGGTCTTGCTATTACTCTTGGTCTTGGACCCGGGGCCATTTGAGCATGGCTAAGGTGCTGCCTGATGAGAATTTGCATAATCATGCTAAGTGCGGCAAATTGTTGCGAGCAATCAATGGGGACAGTATTAGGCCAACATGCGAGCGCACTTGGCTTGGCGTCCCGAAGACGCCGTTGACAACATCATTCGTCATGGACAGTTGTCAAGAGTTAAAGTTACTCTCGCCGGACCGGACCGAGTTGAGCTGACTCAAACCAAGTTGATGATAGCCTCAGCCTGTCCATCAGGCCGACCGCTTGTCCCTCCGTCCGTCCGTTCGTCCGTCTGTCTGTCCGTGGGGATGACGACAGCTTTGCCCCTGGGCCACATTCTTGCACGACAATTAATTATGCCGTGTAGCCGCGCGGGGTGAATGATCAGTTAAGTGGCAGCAAGTGGCCTGAGAGGCGAAATAATTCAAATTCGTTAAATAGAAAATGGCGAAAAGAAGAAAGAAAACGGCCAACGGCAGAGCCAGCGTCCATCGATTAACAGTAAATAATATAGAAATTCATAATTCAAATTAATTTCTCAACTTTGCATCTGCTTAAAGTTCAACTTTTGGCCTGCCCTCTCCTCTGTCGGTCTATTCGTTTTGTAGGTTTGCCGCAACCTGCTAAGCCAAATTAGCTAGCCAAGTCCATGTCTAATTTCCATGATGTGCAACAACAAATGCGAACAAGAACCAAGCAACCAAGAAAAAGAAAGAAAGACCAGCCCAAACCCAAAAACAACAACAATATAACGAACAGCACTAACTAAAAACTTGGCCCCTTGTTTGGGCCCATCATCTTCTTCGCTGCTTTGGTGCGTTGAACTTTCAACTCGGCTCGAGCCGCAAGCTCGCAACCTCAAGTTGAGGTCTTATTCCGATTTCTCCCAAAGCTGAATCAATTTATTAGCCATTGCCCATAGATAGACCGAGAGTCCGAGCTTGGCTCAGCTCTCTGTCGGTCTGTCTTTCGAATTGGCCATTTGGCCATTCGCATCTATTCTGATTACCATTCACGGCATGTGTTTTGCAGTTCTCTTTGACATTTGACACCGCTGAACTTTTGCTCGGCACCCCTAGGCCCCTCATCCTTCCGCCTCTTCCCCCTCCTTTCACACTCCAGCCCATGCAATGGAGCCGAGCAGCTGCGGCACATTTTTATGCTAATTTCTTTTAGAAATTTTTCACAGTTTTCTTCAGGTTCCAGTGGGGTTTGCTGTTGTCATGCGGATTTCGTTACTGTCAACCGGCCAAAATGATATCTGGCCCCCTTTTTAGAGTAATGCAGAATCGTGATTTCTTAAAAGATTTAACATAATAAAAATATGCACATACTTAAGCATTCTTTTTGTTTTCTTTCTTTTTTTGACAGTTTTCTTTTTTTTTTTTGATTATGAATTTCAGGAATTTTTCAATAAATTTTGCAGCTTTAAAAGGAATTTCGCACGGATTTCGCTTGAATGGGAAATTATGGTTGGAGTCGAAATATTTCTCTGGAAAGCATTTCAAATTTCATTTAATTTTACTTGAGCTTTGTCATAAAAAATAAAACTTAAGTTGTAAAATATGAAACGGTATAGTTTAAGTCATGATAAAAAATACTAAGGCTACAGTCAGGTGCTGACTGTATAAGGCCATGGATTATCATATTATACCGTAATAAAAATTTTAACGGTATGGAATCGCCGCCCGAATATTATTTGAATAAAATAAATAAAAAAAATAAAATAATAAATAATTAATAAATAAAAATTCGCACCCGCCTCATGCGGGAGTTGAACACACGCATTCTCTCACAGCCGTCCGCCACTCTAACCACTCGGCCATTGCCTCACTCCTTGGCCCATCGACAAAGCTGCATTGCCAACCAATTTTGTTACCATACAATGCAAATAAAAAGTTTAAAATGCTGTGTGTCTGACGCGGTATGGAATCGCCGTCCGAATATTATTAGAATAAAATAAATAAAAAAAATAAAATAAAATAATAAATAATTAATAAACAAAAATTCGCACCCGCCTCAAGCGGGAGTTGAACACACGCACTCTCTCACAGCCGTCCGCCACTCTAACCACTCGGCCATTGCCTCACTTCTTGATCCATCGGCAAAGCTGCATTGTCAACCAATTTTGTTACCATACAATGCAAATAAAAAGTTTAAAATGATGTGTGTCTAGATTTGAACTTCGGTATGCTTGCGTAAATTAGGTCTGCTTAAGTATAAATGTATGTTCAAAGTGAGTTTAATTCGTATCATATCTCACTTATTAATAGTCCGATTTAAATGAAATTTTCACATAACGCCCGTGGCAAAGTATTTGTCATGTAAGATATACAACTTTGGTTGTTGAGCTAATATTGTAGTTTTTAAATAGTTATCACTGATTTACGGAGGCGGGAAGGGGCGTGTCCAAATTTTAAAAAAACTTTGAGACACTGCAATATATACGTATGTTGTCGCAAAATTTGATGACTCTAGCTCTTATACTTTCTGAGATCCAGGTGTTCATACAGACAGACAGACGGACAGACGGACAGACAGACATGGCTCAATCGACTCGGCTACTGATACTGATTCAGAATATATATAGTTTATGGGGTCGGAGATGCCTCCTTCTGCCTGTTACGCACAATTCCGTTCCGACAAACACAATAGTCCATGAATTTTTTTAAAATCCATGGCCTAATTATACCAGGTGGTTTCGTGCTTCATTTAGTGTTCGTACATACTTCATACAATTGATGTTAATGTCAAAATCTATACAAAACAATACATAACCGAACAAACAATTAGGGAGAGCTTTTAATTTCATCATGGTTTAAGTATCAGTTATGTAGAGTGTTCTATTGATAGAGATCCATTCAAATATAATACTTTAAGTATATGAAGTCTCTACCTAGAAATTCCGTTATGTTATATTTAAGTAGTTTGCTTTTGGAATCTCAAGAACTCATGTATATTCAAATATACCTATTTGCAGGCTATTATTATTATAGCTATAAAATCCATAAGGTTAAAATAAAGATAAATACTATAATACACTTAATTACGAATTATGCAAAACTAGAGAGAATAGAATTATAGTGTGTTCAATCGAATAATTCATATACATATCTAACGAGAGCAACAGTCGAGCGACACGCCGCTGTGGTATACCCTTCGATCTATGTTCCAGTATAGTTTGATTTGGTAATTCATACACATATTCATGTGTACATACTTTCAAAATATTCGCGACAGGTGGCGGCCGTGCTCGAGGCAGGTAAACTGACACAAAAACTTGGTGTTATGCTTTCTTCTGTGTTTATTGTTCGATCGGCATGAAGTTTTGAAGAAAGATATATATCGAAAGCTATATCTTTTGTATGTCGTTCACAAATCGACTTCAAAAATTGAATTGTTAATATGAGGGGCTGGTGGGCGTGACATACATTTGAAATAAACTTGATCTGCGCATAGTATCCAGGAACCTTCGGTGTCTCTAGCACATTTCGATTCATGATTACCCAAACTCGAAAAGATCGGCTTAAACTGAAGAATGGAACTGTAAGACAACTTGTAATATATTGTATATGGTAATCTTACAAAGACTAATGAGCTCTCTGATCTAAGTAGGTTGTAACAAATCTGTAATTTATTTAAATAATTTATATGGATGGAAGATTAACAAAGATGAAGTTGAAGTTATATACATATCAGATATGTATATATATATATTTTAAATACAGAAACAATTTACAGCAAGCAGGCAATTTATGGACAGTGTAAATGGGCGATGGCAGTATGAGTTTGACAATATTAGCGATTTCGAGGTCACAGCCAATGCAACAAACGACCTTGTGGAGGGATTCGCGTTTCCCGAGATGACGAAGTGGTTTTTTTACCACATCCGCGTTGTTATTGCCAACATCCTTATTATCTATGTCACAGTGAAAGTGACGCGCAAGTGTCTCGAGTTAAAGATGCATCGCAGTGCACACCACGCATTCTACTGCATCATCGCTGGACTAATGTGCATGAGCGAGACCCTGTTGTTCTATTACCACATTGTACTGCATCCCTTTTTAGGCCTGGTGACCCTCGCCCTGGGATGGATGGGCATTGGGATTCAGATCATCAATCAGTGGAATCAACGTGAGATGCATTACATCAGTAAGCATGCGATCTTTGGCTTCACTGGTAGTGCGATGGTGTTCATGCTTGCCGGTAGCGGGATAGTAATGCTATTGAGCCCGCTATCTCCGGCTGCTTTTAATTTCGTGATGAGCGGACACAGGTTTTTTGGCTTGCTCAGCTATGTGATTGTGATGACTGCGACTTCATTCAGTTACAACACAGGATTCGCTCGACGCAACTGGTCTCCACATCAAATCGATTGGCTCAAACGCTGCACATTCATATTAGCTGTGACCACCTGCTCCCACGAGATCAGTCGCCTTGTCGTCTTTCTTGTTGACAATGTGCCCAAACTTTTCTACAACAAACTCCATATATTCAACCATGGGCATAATGAGTAAACCAGGCAGACAGCCTGTCAACACTCCCAGACAACTTTCATCATGCAAAGACGACGCTAAAGAAGCGATAAACCAAAAGCAAATTGCGATAATTTGAATAGAAACACAATTCCAATGGGTAACTTAATTAGGGAACAATAGCAGCATCGGAAACTAGAGTTATGTGCTTGTAAATATGTAAATAAAATAATTATATACATAGGTTGTTGCTCAATTACTTCAGCAGTTTGTTCGTTCTCTTTTGTTTTCTTTCTTAGGTCATTTCATGTTCTTCCCATGCAAAGAGGAATCTACAATCTTCTTGCATAGCATACTTTCCCAGTGTGGCGGGGTTGACCTAAGACACTGCCGGTTCAGCATCTTCGTACCCATCACGCATTAGAAAGGACAATATTTTATTTGAATGAAGACTTACAAAATGCCTTTACAGGCAAGCCTTATACACAAAGTAGAGGTTAGGGCTAAGTTAGAAGAGTAGAGAGTAGCTTTTAGTATAGTGAGTATGATCGAGCTAAACGGAGCATAGAACCTTAAGTGTGAGAAGATATCGAAGCATTATCTGGGTGCTAATCGTGAGAATCGTACAGGTAAAGGTGTTGCGTCTCATTTAGATATCGCACATTGGGATTATCTTATAGGGCACGCAGCAGTCGTGTACTCCCTTCAAGATTGCTTAGGCATAGGTTAAACTGGGCCACGATCAGCTATACACCAGTCACGAGTGGCGTGCGAAACACTTCGGCAGCCCGGTTAGGGTCCCACTTGACTCGGTATATGACCACGCGAACGGGCCGGGTCCCAAGCAGTTGCCATGCATCGCTGGCTGACTCGGCACTCGGTACGGCAGTCGGGTGTGCTCGTTAGGCTGAGGCTATTCGGGGACTGAGGTTCATGGATGTCGTTGATTGTTTTGTCATTAGCCCGTGACCAGGTTAGGTTGCCCGTGGGTTTACAATTTTGCGTGTCGGCAGTTGCGTGCGCTCTCCAGATCATCGCTGGGTCGATCGATCAGTCGCTCGGTTGGTTCTTGTTTTTGGTTCTGTTGTGGTTCGATTTGAGTTCTGTTATTTGCTTGTTTCAGCGGCTTTTGTTCCTGCTGGGGTCAGTGAACCGCGCTCGGCATTTGACCATCTTTTCATCACGTCTCTTCGGCACTTGAATTTATGCCAACTCGAAATCGAAATAGATGCCAGAACAGCAGCCGCAGCTGATGCCGCTTGGAATCGTTCTCTATGGGCGTAATTATGTCAATCTCTTCCCGTCTCGTTTCTCGTATTTCTCGATGGCACCGGCTCTAGGCGCGCTGATCTCCAGAATGATTCTTTAGTCACTTCTCAGTTTTCTACGCTGTTCCGTTCTGTTCTGTTGTTTTCTTTCTTTTTTTTTCTGTGCCCACTCTTTATTTATTTGTTTAGCTTGTGGCTTTTGGCTCCGGCCGCGTCGACTTTTTGCATAAAAACCTAGCAGCATGCGATCAATCTGTACAGTTCTCTGGAACTTTGCTTACAATTAAGTAGGACGCAGAGAGACACGAGCCCAGCGATTGTCCGCTCAGGATCATTACAACAAGTACAGCAAGAGAATGTCCAAGCTAAGCGCCCTGTTTGTGCTCAGTTGCCTCTTGGCCATGGCCATGGCTGTGCCAGGTAAGTGGCAGGTGGCACCCAGCTGACACCTACAACTGTCTCCCCCACGTTGCCATAATCTACTCTCTTCCACTCTGCACAGAGCCACGCCTGCAGCAGCGTCAGTTGCGCCAGCAGCAACAGCAACTGCAGCAGAAGCAGCATCATCCCTATCTATTCCTTACTGTACCACGTGGACGCGCTAACGCTGGCGCTGTGGTGCAGGGATTTGAGATTGTGGAGGAGGCCGACGATGATGATGATGATTACAACGATACCCTGCTGCATCATCATCAGCAAGATGACGACGACGATGATGATGACGACATTGAGAGGGCCGACGATGATGATGATGATGCCGACGATGACATCGATGAGTTGCCAGCAAAGCGTGGCCTCAGCTTGGCTCGCAATGGCCAACTGGTGCTGCTCAATGACAACGACATGGACGACGAACAGGATGATGATCAGGACGATGACGAGCCGCTGCCCAAGTCTGTCGCAGGCCGCAAGTCAGCCCCGATCCCGGCCGTGCATGGCCAGCCTCTGCTGAAGACAGCCAAGCCCACCCAGATGATGGTCGCGCGGGATCAGGCTGGCGCTATTATGGTGCCCGATGGCATTGTCGAGATCGAGGGTCAGAGCGTGGTTGACGAGAAGACCGGCAAGGCTGCTTTGCTAGTTCCACGTGCCGCTCTCGATGCCATTCCCGACGGCGCCGTTGTCGCTCTCATGGAACGTTCGGCCGGCGATGTGCCCGCCATAGAACAGGAGCGTTCCAATCGTGTAATTGTCCGCCGACGCAAGAACAACGGACGACGCACAAATGCACAGCGTCGTCGTCGCGGCGGTCGTCCCGTCCAGCGTCGTCGGGTCAATGCTGGCAATCAGCGCAGACGCCGCATCAATCCCAACAACAGGCGTCGTGGCAACCCCAATGTACGCGTTGTGCGCCCCGGCAACCGTCAGCGTGGCAACGCCCAGCGTCGCCGCAACGGCCAAGTCGCACTTCAGGGCTAAGCGCAGGCTGCGCTCGGAGGCGAACATTTTTCTAGTATTATAGTTAAGAGCTAACAACGACCTTTCAAGTATGACAACCGACAATGATGCGAAAATAAATCTGAAATGTGATATGAAAACTCAGCTACTATTTTTTTGTTTCAAAATATAAATTACAGTGTTTATTACAGTGAAACATTTATCGTATACAAACGATGCTCATAAATTACTTAAAATACATTCTTCTTGTTTACCTAGAACACACACTTGACCAGGCAACGGTAGATTGTTTCAGCTTCATCGGAACTTCCAAATCTGATGTGGCCATGTTTGCTGTGAAGCACAAAAACTCAATAACATTTAGGAATTCATTTCATTAAGCTCGCAACGAATTATTTGCGAACTCATTCTAAGTTGTTTCTTCGGAGATTCTACGCGTATTCTTCTGTTCACACTTGTTACTTACTACTCCAGCTCTTCGTTCTTCCTTTTGGTGAAGCTCTTCTAGCTGTGAGCGGGTTCAAACTCGTTTCTTGTTTCATTTTGACCCAAATTCGAGCTCAGCAGGCGACAACGTTGCGTATGCGCGATGTGCCAGACAAATTATTTTTTTTTTTGTAGTTCTGAATCAACTTTGGCATGCGTGGCATACAAGGAAAATAAACAATGAAAATAATAACTCGAATTTAATGGGCCAAGCTGATCACGATAGATTCGGCCCAATCAATAACTGTCTGAGAAAATGTACGCGAAATAAATACGAAAATACTCCTCCTTTTTTGGCCATATCTTGTCATTGAGAAATGGCAAGATTTATACTCTCTAGTGTTTTATAGTATTTTCGTTCTTCTTTCTATTTAACTGGAGATTCGAGGAATGTTTGCAAAGTGTTGTGATGGAATCGATGAAGAATTCCCTACGATGTCCCAATATGATTATTGCACTCTACTGTATATTTTCGACTGAAGGGAACAAGGTGTAACATGTAAATCTAAAACTATTCTATTTGAAGTATCATAGCTATCTGCGATATTAATGTATGTTTCTTTTTATCAGAATATAATCTAATCAATTTCGAGATAGTTTCTATATCGCATAGATCAACAGATTGCTTTACAAGTGTTCCAAGATTGAGAGATATATCAATACATTTATATTGAGCAAATAACTTCATTTAGCCCCTAAAAGAGATTCGATTAAGGCAAGCCTACAGAATTAGAAGAAGAGTATATTATTAAAATACCTACTATAAAACTAAAGAATCTCAACAAATTTAGAGAATCTCGCAACAAGTCAAGACTAAGAGAAAAGAAAAAATAGAAAAAAACCACAGTCGCGCTGCACGCGACAGTGTTATACCCTTCGACCTATGTTCCGGTGTAGTTTAATTTGTCAAATTCATACACATATACAAATGCACATGCATTTAAATTATTGCCGACAGATGGCGGTCGCGCTTTGCGCTCGCCCGCCTACCTTGTTAGCTGATAGAAGCACTTGGTTTCATGCACATATGTACTTTCTTAAATAACTTCTGTGTTTATTGTCCGATCGGATTGCAATTTCGAGAATACGTGGATATTTTAATGAGCTTAGTATATGTTAAAGTCAGAAAGTTGTATATTTTATACAGCGCTTACAAATTAAGATCAAAAATTAAATTATTGATTTGCGGGGGCGGTGGGCGTGGCACCCAACATTTGAAATAAACTTGATCAGCTTATAATACACAGGAGTCTTCCTGCCAAATTTGGTAACTCTAGCTTTTATACTAGCTGAGATCTGTGCGTTCACACAGACAGACGGACAGACAGACAGACATGGCTCAATCGACTCGGCTTGTGATCCTGAGCAAGAATATATATACTTTATGGGGTCTGCCACGCCTCCTTCTGCCTGTTACATACATTTGCACAAAGTTAGTATACCCTTTTTTTGACCATTTTCAATGGTCGGTGGGTATAAAAAGAAAACTATTAAGGGAGCTGGACCAGAAGTCTGGCGGGTTCGGAAACTGTGCAAATTACTTCGCAGCTGGGGGCGCAACTTCGATGGGGCTCTGAGTTTGGCACAGTTAAGAGTTGAGAGTTCAAGAACTGATGCCGATAATCAATCACTAGAGTCAATTATATGACGAGCCTCGAGTGTGAAGAAGACCGCACATTGCGAGTGAAGGAGAGATGGCTAGAACTTGGGTTCGAGGCTCAGGCGAAAATTGTTTCGTGTTTGGCATTAGCATAATATTTTTGTTCATAACGAAACGGAACAGAATTGCGGCAATCAATGGCCTCTTCTTTTTGGCCTGCCCGGGGCTGCAGTCAGATTAATCACACCATATAGTCATATATATAATTGGAGGCAGAGCCTAATAGAATGGAGAGAGTGAGGGAGAAAGAAGGAGCTGGCTGGGCATACAGGGGAAGATTCTAATGTTGATGGGCTATATAATCGGCGAGCTGCCAAGAAAGGTCAGTCAGTGGCGAGTGCAAGCTCAGAGCCAACAAGTGCCCAGTCCAGTCAAGTCCGCCAGTCTTCCCATCTTAGCCAGGAGTTGCCCGAGTTCCTTAGCAGTTTCTCAAGAATGCGTTGCGTACCACAATTGATTCTGGCGCTTGCGCTTTGTGCGCTTCTCTCGCCGTTAGAAGCATTAGGTAAGTTGGCGAAGTTTGCAGCTCGGGTCGAGGTACCACTAACCTCTGTGATCTTTTATTTCCCATCTCCAGCTAATGGTCATCGCAATGGCCGTGGCAATGGCAGCTACCGCGTCGGCCTGCGCTCGGTTGGTCGGGAGGAGAATGTGTTTCCAGAGGGTCGCTTCACTTCATCGATTCTAAACAAGCTGAAGGGCAGCTCAAGCGAACCATCCACGACTACAACCACTTATACTTCGCCCGAGTACATCTCCACCTATACAACCACAGATACGACGCCAACGTCGTCCAACTCACCGAGCAGCACAACCACAACAGGCCGTGCCGTCGGCGTCGATGCTCAGGCAGATGCTCAGGCAGATGCTGCAGAGGAGGACGATACCGATCAGGTGTACAATGTGGCTGCTCGGGCCTACGATGACGATGACGATGACGATGATGACGATGAGGCATCAAATGTTGAGGACAACGATGTCAATGACGGCGACGACGATGACGATGATGGTGATTACTTTGTGCTCGCCAACGGTGGCAATGCTGCCTCACCGGCTGCCGTTCCAGCTGCCCTGACCATCAATGCCGCCAGCCTGGTGGGTCGCCCAACGGAGCAACAGTGGCGCCAGTTCCAGGCACAACAACGCAATCGCCGTCGTATCAATCGCCTGCAGCGCCAGCACAACCAACGTGTCCGCGAGCTATTGCGCCGCCAGCGTGTCTCGCAGCGGCGCAGCGAGCAGCGCATCCAGCGCCTGCAGGAGCAGAATCGCCGCCAGGCTGCCAAGCGCAATCGCCGCAACAGGAACCGCTCCAATGCACAGCGCCAGCGTCGTCGCCGCAACAATCGCGAACGTCGCCGCCGGCTGAGGGCCCAACGCCAGCGTCAGCAGCAGCGTCAAAATCAGCGTCGCCGTCTGCGTCAGCTGCTGCGTCGTCGTCGCAACCGCAACCGTGGTCGGGGTCGTGTCTTAATCGCCTAAACGCCACCCCAACCCCCTCCAAGGATTGTAATTCACTACTGACCCCATTGAATCACCCTGTATCGAACAAAACGCAATGGCCGCAAAAAGAGCCTAAAATAAACCTGACATATTTTTTTTAACACAAAACTCCAAAGTCGTAATTTGTTCAATAGTGCATACTATGTTGGCTATAGGTCTGTAGTATTCAGACTGGATTATCTAAAGGAAAGAGTTGCGCTCTTGAAGTTCCTGATCCCATTAAGATCTGCGAGGACGACATCAGCGTTTGAAGAGAATATCCGACAGATGTCAGTACAAACGTATATGGAAATATTAAAAGAGAGTCAATTCAGATCAAGGTTCCTCCAATATGAACTACTTATAGACTGCCATCATTACCTTAGAGCATTTGATTCAGCGACAGCTTTATATGGATGCATTGTTCCAACTGACAATAAGATATCTTATTAAAATATGATCAATCCAAACCTTTAATTGTTGCATTCTATTCAAACACATCGCACAATCTTCACAAGGATCTTTCACAATGTAAATACATAGAGCATTTACAGAGTAACAAAAACTTGTTTCCATATCATTCATGCTGTAAATTGTATTATTACATCTTGCAATCAGATCGATCAGTTGAACTTGCGGTTCATTGACTTGGCTTACACTTTCGCCCTTAGGTGAGGCTTGTTTCTTTCATGGGTGAATCTCGAGAATCTGCTAGACTAGAACAATAGCAGCGACCAATATGAATATGCTAATAGCCGATCGATCGATGGCGCGCTGATACGACTGATGCTATGCAAATGCGCGAAGGAGAGAGAGATAGAAAGGGAGAGAGAAAGACAGAGAGGTTATCGGGTTGTTGTGCCGGGTCAACGGCGTTGATTATTTATGGGATTATGCTAAATCGCTTACAACGCGACGCGATGGCTGTGACTAGTCGCTGACGGCTGCTGACTTAGGCCTCGTTTCTTTGACCGCGGCCCTGTGGAGCCCTATACCAATGTGGCCATTTCTTTTGGCGATGTAACTTTGTTGGGCCTACTAATTAGCAAAAATGTTACAGGCCCACGACCTGTAAGTCGGACGGGGCGTATAAATATGCCGTCTAGCAGCGTTGTAAGTCAGTCAGGCAGCGATCCGCATCCAAGCGCGACATTACAAGATCCAATCCAACTAGAACCAACTCACAAGCCAGAGCCAAGGACATGTATATGCTTAAGGGTTTCATACTCGTGGTCTGCCTAGCAGCCATCGCACTGCAGGCTACCGGTAAGTAAGAGCATTCAGCTCACTGGCATCGTTACTCATTTAACTGTTTGGGCAACTTGCAGCCAAGCCACAGCATGGTCGACGTGCCCAGCAGTATCAGCTGTTCAAGCGCTACCAGCAGGAGGAGGCTGAGCTGCCAGCAGAGGGTCGCATCAGCCCCACCAAGTTGGCTGCGCTGCTGAGCGTATTTGGCAACAACAGCAACAGCCAACCCACTACCACCACCACCACAATTACCCCTGTCAGCCCGACCACTTCCACCGGCACCACGACCACAACGACAACTCCAACTACCACACCTACTACGGGATCAGCTACGGCACGTGCTTATAACGAAGTAGATGATGACGATGAGGACGAAATGAACTTCCAGCTACAGCAGCAGAACGATGACAGTGATGACGATATCGAGGAAATCCCCTACAAGCGCAGCCGCAACGATGACCTTGAGCGCCAACGTCGCCAGTTCCGACGACAGCAGAAGGCGCAGCGTCGCCGCCAGAAACAGAACCAACAGCGTCGTCGTCGTCAGCGTCGCCAGCAACAGCAGCGTCGTCGTCAACGTCAGCAACAGCAGCAGCGTCGTCGCAACCGTCGCCGCAACAACCGCGTGATCAACCAATTCCGTCGCGGCAACAGGAACTCAAACAGGAACGGCAACAGACGCGTCATCCGCATCCAGGCATAGAAAGTCTAAACAAGATCCCTCTGTAAACCTTTTGAACGAGCAATAAACATGAACTTGAAATAATTCTTGGGTGTAATTGGGATTAAGTTGATGCAACTGCTCATCCTTTATATATATATTGATTGATCATATATATATATATATATATATATCTACACTTTTTATATATATATGATCAATCAGTTAGATGAACAATGAGTTCCACTCATCTAGCCTTATCGATCATCATTCCTCAGGAACTACAAGTTTAATGCTGGGTTAGGCAGTTCCATCTTCAGCTTCAACTAAATATAATGAGTGAAATGTAAGGGATATGGAAGAAAATTTAAGGAGATTTTAGTGCAGCCATTGATCTCCTCGAGGATGTGATTGAGGTCAGGGTTAGCCCTTCCGTTACAATACGAATAATGTAACTTCAACAGTTGCAACCTAATCCGATAGAGAACCTATGGGCAATAGGCCACCCTCGGGCAATCAGTTTCGCTTTCTATTATGGAAGATTGATTAACAGTGATTAAGTGACTCAGGTTCCTGAGACAATACACCCAAACAGTGTGATATATTGGGCGACCCCGCTGCCGCTGAACAGAAGAATAGAGAGAAGAACAGTATGAGGAGTATTCCAGCTGTTTTCGTTGCGAACTTTGGCGTTGGGTCAATCTAGGTTATTCGTGAATAGTGTAAACCGATGGCGGGGGCATGCGAGCAAACGGGTTGGCGGGTTGCCGGGTGTGTGTCGAATGTGACTCCAGTTGTTACTCTCCCGTCGATAGAAATGTCGCAAAAAATTTATGCGAAAATTTGCAAATTCGCAAAAATGATAATGAGAATTATTAGTTAGTCAAGAGCGTTGGGTCTGCCCCTGTGCTTGTTGTTGCTGTGGCGAACGGCAACTGGAGCGTTGCCCCGGCTATATAATCTTGCCTTGAGTCGAGGTAGAGGCACAGTCAACCAGCGATATTCCCTAAGGCAGCAGCCAGCACAGCACAAGTAGCAGAGCTAGGAGCCAGCAGCCACAAATCCTAAAGGATACCGCAAATCATCAGAGCTACGATCAGTCAAGCGAACAAACAACCAACTAACCAATCATGAGATCTATCACTTCCGTCCTACTGCTGCTCGCAGCTGTTGCATTCGCCCAAGCTGCAGGTAAGTGAACACACTGCGATCTATGGCACTCTTCGGGAATCCTAATAAACTCTTCGCCTACAGTTGGCCGCCAAGAGGATGCCGAGTCGTCGCGCTTGCGTCTTTTCAAGCGCAGAGAGGACCCGGTTGCCGAGGGCAGAGTACTGTCTTTGTTCAACAAGGGCGGCTGTCCCGAAACCTCAACGTCAACAACAACCGAACCAGGCCCCACAGAAACCTACACGTACACAACCGTACAAACAGTGCCCACTGACGATAGCACCTCATCCTCGTCTCGATCAAACGGTAATGAACTGGACGATGACGATGAGGCCGATGAGCTAGAGAACAATAGTGATGACGACTTTGAGCTGGAAGATGACGAGGATGAAGACAACTCCGTTGAAGGTGTCGCATTGGTCAACTATCGTCGTGGCAACAACGGCCTCGCGCGCCCCTCGGACAGCACCCGCCAGTACGACTATGAGCTGCGCCGTAAGGAGGATGAGAACAAGCAGCTGCGCCAGCGCATTAAGCAGCTCCGAAAACAGAACCAGCAGAGCCAGCGCCGTGCTCAGATTGCCCGTGTTCAGCAGCGTCGTCGCCAGCAGGCCGCGCGTCGCCGTGCCGCCCGCAGGAACGCACAGCAACGTCGCCGCATGGCCCGCCGCAACCGCCGCAACCGTCGCAGGGCAAACCGTCGTCGTGGTAACCGTCGCAACTAGACGAGTGGCTCGCATTAATCAATTCCCAGCACAAACATTGATGATCAAATAACAGAAATAAATCAAATATGAAATCAAAGCAAGGGTTCTTACTCAGTCAGCCAGAGGGTACTTTGGAAGAAGAGTCTTGTATACAGCTATACTATATAGTTTGTATAGTTTTTATACCCTTCGACCATTGAAAATGGTCAAAAAAGGGTATACTAACTTTGTGCAAATGTATGTAACAGGCAGAAGGAGGCGTCGGAGACACCATAAAGTATATATATTCTTACTCAGGATCACAAGCCGAGTCGATTGAGCCATGTCTGTCCGTCTGTCCGTCTGTCTGTGTGAACGCACAGATCTCAGCTATTATAAAAGCTAGAGTTACCAAATTGGGCAGGAAGACTCCTGTGTACTATAAGCTGATCAAGTTTATTTCAAATGTTAGGTGCCACGCCCACCGCCTACGTAATTCAATAATTTAAATTTTGAACTTAATTTGTAAGCGCTGTATAAAAGATACAACATTCTGACTTTAACATATACTAAGCTCATTAAAATATCTACGTATTTTCGAAATTGCAATCCAATCGGACAATAAACACAGAAGTTATTTAAGAAAGTATGTGCATAAAGCCAAGTGCTTGTATCAGTTAACAAGGGAGGCGGGCGAGGGCAAAGCGCGAGCGCCATCTGTCGGCAATAATTTAAAGGAATGCGAATTTGTATATGTGTATGAATTTAACAAATTAAACTACACCGGAACATAGGTCGAAGGGTATCCCACTGTCGCGTGCAGCGCGACTGTTTTTTTTTCTATTTTTAGATTTTTTTGACTATCTTCCTTTAACTTTCGCCCATTTCCACATTTGGCATCGGTTCAAGTCCCTTGACATTTGAGCCTTTACATTGATTTGGCCTTAATGCATTTCACTATTAACAGTTGCAAAGTGTCATTATTGAACTATAGATTAATACGACGATCGATTTAAAACAAGTAACGAAATCTCCCCCACGTCAGTAAGATATTCTTGGCCAAATTTTAAGCCACACGAACTCTACAGAACGCACGTCCGAGAGTTATGAAAGTTAGAAATACATATAGTAAACATATATGGTATATATCGTTATATAGTCAGCACGTTCTATTTTATATGCGTCTTTTACAAATCGAATGAAAATATAATTTATAGATTTGGTGGTGGGCGTGGCATTCACAATTTAAAATAAGCTTTATCTGCGTATGGTACACATGAATCTTCATGCCAAATTTGGTGTCTGCAGCTATTTTAATAGCTGAGATCTGTGTGTTCACACAGACATACGAACAGTCGGATAGACAGACGGTTAGACGGACACGTCTCAATTGACTTGGCTAGTGATTCTGATTAAACGTATATGTACTTTGTGGGGTCTGTCACGCTTCCTTCTGTCCGTTGCTTATCTTTGTCTCTGTTCCAAATTATGAAAGAATGAATCGTGGCTACATGAAATTGGCAACTGTTGCTGAAATAGATATATTTTCCCAGTGGGATCTTCATTGAATCCTAGTGCCTGCTTAATACATTTGCACGAAGATTGACCTTCGATTCGCATCTGGGTAAACGCATTCCAAGGGTTCTCGATTTCAGGTCTGTGCGAGTTGTTCATCTAGGCATATGTGTGCCACTGAATACCCTGCAGCATCTTTTACTCACCTCTGGCCCGTGTTGTCTAATTAGAAACCCAATTCAAATGGCAAACCGGCAACCGAATCGGTTTTCACTTTTTCTAGCCACGCGGCGGCAACTTTAAATCGCACTCGACAATGCGAGGGGCCTGACGATGACAGCTGAGAACGGAGAAGCAGGAGGAGGACCTGAGCGATGGAATGTCGAGGGGGCAGCTGAGAGAGGAGTAGAGGAGTGAGGCACGCACATTGCTACGGCTCATTGCCAAGTGCGTGAAAGTAGTTGAAAAGTAGGCAAAGAAGCAACGCGCGCACAATTGAATCTATGGTTGAACGCCTGAACGGTTGACGTCGACGGAACGCCCGTTCGCGCGACGATGATATGCAGAACGCAAGAGGCAGTCGGACAGATGGACGGGTGGACGGATGGACGGATGGACGGACAGACTTGGCATGACGGTGAAGAACCTTTTGCCTCGAATAGCTGCAAGCGTTTCTTTTCTTTAGCCCAACAGCTTGGTGCCGTTCGATGTCCACGAATTCAATTCGAATCAATTGTGAATTGTGCGCAGATTGCGGATTGCGGATTGCGGACTCGGTAGGCATGTCTGCAATGGGCAAGTACGAGTGAGAGTGCCCGAGCAAGTACCCGTTCCCTAGGCCATTTACAGTTAGCATGGAATTTGGGTACTCTGAAGTGACCATTTGCATAATTCGTGTACGCTTTCTGCAGCCCGTTGCGAGTATAAAAGGCTCTCGGCCGAGGCGATAATGTATCACACATCGATTACCGATCAGTGCGCGCAGACACTTCGACAACTCGCCCCCACACAGAGCACCAGAGCACCAGACAGGTTGACAGAAAAGTTCTCGCTGCCCCGCCCACAGTCCGAGTAGTTTCGTCCAACGATCAGGATGAAGTGCCAAATATCCCTACTGCTGCTGCTGGCTAGCATAGTGTGCCTGGCGCAGGCACGCCGCACCCCCTCCCACTTCAACGAGCCCGCCGCTCTGGCCCGCTCTAGCGATGCTGCACTGGCCTTCGACCCGATTGGCGATCAGGATAAGCTCGGCGCGGGTGCTGCAGCTTCCTCTGCTGCTGCAGTTTCAGGCAACACGGGCATCAAAGACGCCTCCAGTGGAAGACTGTTCCTCAAGAAGTTCCTCAAGTTCAAGAACATGTTCAGCAGCAATAACCAGCCCGTGATACCCATCATCATCACGGGCGGAGGCACTAGCAGCACAGCAACACCGACCAGTCCCACAGTGACAGTGACCTCCACGGGCACCATCCCCACGGCCACTGGTACCATTACCACGTCGCCCACGTCGCCCACAACGTCTACGTCGTCAACGACAACTGCACGCGGGTACAATGTGATGCAGGATGACCAGGAACAGGCCGATGATGATGAGGCCGAGCAAGAGCACGAGCTAGAACACGAACCAGCAGCAGCTGTGGCAATGGCCGCCAATGCTGAATTGATTGACGAACAGGCTCTGCAGTCGGCCCTTGCGGCCGGAGCGCAGGAGTACGAGGTGTTCACCCAGGGCGAGCCGGCTGACGAGTCCAAGGCCACGCAGAACAACCGCATCAGTTTGCGGCGCAAGGGCGGCAGACGCGGCCAGAAGGGTGAGGTGATCAGTGTGCGTGTTCCACCACGCTATCGTCGCTACTTCAAGAACGGCCAGAAGGTCATGCTGAACACCAAAAACAGGCCCGCCAAGCGTCGTGTTGTTAGGAAGCGCATCCAGGGTGGTGGCAACAAGAACAACAACAAGAAGCGTTTCAATAACCGTCGTCGCGGCAACAAGAACAAGAACAAGAAGAACAAGAACAAGAATAAGAACAAGCGCACACGCATCCCCGTCGTTTAGGGGGTGCGGGAAGTACCACCAGAAGCAGCATCATCTCTAGGCCAAAGGTGTCGCTGGCTTCGTCAACGATCGACGATCAACGATCAACACAGAGCAAACATTTTTTTTTCTAATTTATTGTAGCTAATCTTAAATTGAAGTCCCACACTCTTTTTGGGCACACAGAATAAATGAAATCTTTCGACAAGTACTCGACCCACTTTCGACCAAGTCCACTTGAGCTGAAGCTGCGGCGATCTAGCGCTAAGCTCGCCCCACGGCCATATGCTATTTAAGGCACCTCAATCAGTTTCCAGCCTAAAGAGTCTAACATGAACCGAGCACTGAGCTGGACGCTTCTATTGCTAGCACTGCTGGAACTGCTGGCCATCGAACCGAGCAGCGCTGCCTGCGGCGGCAGTACCGCGCAACGGTTGCGTGTTCGTTTGCACAGCGTTTCCAACGCGGAGGCTGACCACGATGAGGTTGCTCCGCAGATGCCGCAAATCGACCTCAGCCAGCTGAGCGAACAGCAACTGCAACAGCTGCTGCAGCAGCTAAACGTGGCACAGTCGGCCGATGTGGCAGCGGCGGAGGAAGAGCCCAACTACGACGAGGATCATCGCGGCGGCAGTCGCCCCTGGAACAAGGTGCAACGCATCATCAGGCGTCAGCTGGTGCGTATACCCAAGCGATACCTGAAGAAGCTGCTGCGCCAGTTCGGCCTCGCACGCAGCTCCAGCGCCACTCGACGCAGCGGAGCTTTTCAGTTGCAGCCCCAGCGGGATGTGCAGCCCCAGATCTACTATCTGATACCGTTGGAATGAAATAAATAAAGGAGAAATGATCGCAATTGTGTATGTGTGTGCATTGAGGTCTTCAGGTGTATTAGTCAGTTTTTCTCGCGCACTTTCTGATTGCCGAAGGTTCTATACCCTTACAGGTTCTTATATCCTCCGATTGTTTCAATACCAGTTTCATATAAAGGTGCAGAATTGAATATAATTGTGTATATTCAATATTAAGTCTCACTTTGACTGACACTGATAAGTTATTTCTAAAATCAGAACTAGTTTAAATACAAAAACCTTAATTTCAGCCGACTATTCCCATGGAAGCTATCATATAGTGCTCCGATTTTGATGCAATTTGATATACTTTTTATACGTTGCAATATCTTGACAAATAACAAAAATCGGCCGATAGTTTATATAACAGCTATACGGTATATCGGTCCGATCCGGCTCGTTCCGACTTATAAACAGCGTGCAGCAATAGGAAGCGTCTGTACCAAGTTTTAACAGGATATCTTTAAAACTTAGAGGCTAGTTTGCGTTGCAACAGACGGAAACACGGACACACGGACAGACGGACAGGGCTAGTTCGATTCCTCTGTTGATGCTGATTCAGAATTTATATACTTTATGTGGTTGGAGATGTTTCCCAAGGTGAGTTGGGAGAGGCGTTGTGGCGAGAAACCGTTAGTAACGTTTCACTGTAAATACTCTTTTTATATTTTTGTTTTATTTTTTTTTTAAATGTTTCTTCTTTTTATTAAGTTTTACGGGGAAAATCCAATATCCCCTTTATGTCATTTTTATCTATTAGTTACTGTTAATACACTTTAAACTCACTGTAAACACTGCATACTTTCTGGCTGAGCGTAAAATTAGAACTGTTGCAGCAGCTGATCCCCCAAAGTGAAATTCAAAACTGGCTCAAAACTGAGACGAAAGAAGACAGCAATAAATAGATAAAGATAAAGATGAATTCAATTCATAAATTGATATACAAGTATAATTAATTATTCACTTAAATGCAAATCACAGCAGCAACGACGCTTTTTACGTTTCTTCAACGATCCGTTGTGGATCTTTGACTCTCCCGACTCTGGTCACACTGCGTGACGTTGCTTATCGTAATCTTCGCTGCTGGTGTCGTGTTGTTTGTTTTCAGCGGCTAATCTTTCGTCTGCTTCTCTGATTAGATTCAAATCCCAGCCACGGCTGCAGGCAGACAGGCACAGTCGCTGTCACGCACACGCACTCCCCACACACACACACACACACACACACACGCAATGGCTAGCAGTGGAATACTCGCTGGAAAGGTGGCATTTGTGACAGGTGCGTTTGGTGTCGCATGATTCGGCCTCTGAACTTTGAACTCAGCGCTAGTGTCACTTGCAGGTGCCGGCTCGGGCATCGGACGCGCCACCTGTCGCCTTCTGGCACGTGATGGTGCCCAGGTGATTGCAGCCGATCGCAATCTGGAGTCGGCCCAGGAGACGGCAGCGCAGCTGGGCGCAAGTGGCGCCGCCATCGAGGTGGACGTCTCCTCGGCGCAGAGTGTGCAGAGCGCCGTGGCCGCAGCACTGAAGCAATTCCAGCAGGCACCCAGCATTGTGGTCAACTCGGCGGGCATCACACGCGATGGTTACCTGCTGAAGATGCCAGAGCGCGACTACGACGACGTTTACAGTGTGAATCTGAAGGGCACGTTTTTGGTGACGCAACTCTTTGCCAGGGCAATGATCGAGCAGCAGCTGAGTGGGGGCAGCATTGTGAATCTGTCCAGCATTGTGGCGCGCATGAGCAATGTGGGGCAGGCCAATTATGCCGCCACCAAGGCGGGCGTCATCTCGTTTACCGAGGTGGCCTCCAGGGAGTTCGGCAAGTTTGGCATTCGCGTCAACTGCATCCTGCCCGGCTACATAGACACGCCCATGGTCTCTGTGGTGCCTGACAAGATCAAGCAGCAGGTGGTGCAGCGCTGCCCGCTCGGTCGTCTCGGCCAGCCCGAGGAGATTGCCGAGGTGGTCGCTTTCCTGGTCTCCCACAAGGCAGGCTACATCAACGGCGCAGCCATTGAGGTTACCGGCGGGCTGAAGTAGTAGGCAGCAGCAGCCGAATAATATGTGCATTTATTTGTTGTAATGTTACGATTAAAGATTCTTTTTTTTTTGTTTGTTTAACACGGCTCAATGCGGATTTATTTATTTATTTGTATCTGTTGTTGTTGCTGTTGCCGTTGTCGACGCCAGGCTAGCGCCACCTATTGGCAGTGCTGTTCAACTTCACGCAGTGCAATAAGTGGTGCATACTTTCCAGCGCAGCGCTGAATTCCATTTGCAGCGCACCCTGAAAGTATGCCAGCGTTTTTGCTGCAGAAATTACACTGCTAAGAAAAAATATATAAATTTGTTCTTGGGAAAAATATTTGTTATTTCGGTATTTATTATTTGATTAAGAATTTGTACTATTTTATGCTTTATTAAATTGTTATTAAATTGTTTTTAAGTATTTATTTTCCAATATTTGTTTGGGATATACCTAGATGTCAAAAATAGCGGTCAAATTGCAAATATGCAGTAACCAATATAATAATAAAAACCAAAGTAAAGCTGAAATATTTCATTATATCTATATGAAACCGGCAAAGATAAGTAGATGCTTGGAATTAACCAAAAATGCACTTTAAAGCTGATTTAGATAATTTAAAATCTATTTAAATTCTATTTATCTATGTTGAAAAACGTGTAAAATCTGTCGTTGAGGCATGACTGCAGATGATCATTTCTAGAGTTCTGTTACACAGTGTAATTATTTTATTCTCTTAAAATTATTCTTCACTTCTCTGCCTCACCACCCAGGGCACCCACAAATCGCCATAGAAAACCATCGATTTTAATTGCAGCAACAGCAACTGAAGATGGCCCACTCGTCTGACCACTCCAGCCCGGCTGCCATTGTCGTCCCAGTGCGGTCACAAAGGGAAACACTGTCGCGGTCTCTCTCTCTGTGTGTTTGTGTGTGCTAGGGTGGGGGGATTGAGTGTTGTTGCGGTGCGGTGCAGCATGGGGAGCTTCTGCTACCAAAGTGTACAATATTAATATATTTCACAATTCCCCAGCTGCTAATTAACTTGGCCACACCAGCACACACACATAAGAGCGACAAACGACCAGCACATATGTACATATAGCACACACACACACACTCGCACACGCACACACAAAGTGTAAGAGAGTGAGAGACACATAGACATGTTGGTGGGTTTGTTTGTGCGCCGCATTTGGGTGGGCTTCGCCTGTGGTCGTGCGTGCAATTTAAATAATGAAGACATTTTATTAATTCAAGAAATTCAACTCGCCCGCCTTGAATATGAGCCACACTCACACTCGCACACACTTACACCCACACTCGCACACCCACACTGCACACACACTGACACACATGCGAGCAATTACACAGAGCGGGTCGCCAGGACATTAAGCAACATCACCCCAAGCCCAAAGTTTCGGTTATGGTCCCGCTACCCTCGCCCCCCTCCACCTAATTCCGCTGCGGTCTACTTTGCGCGTGTGTGTGTGTGTGTGTGTGTGGGTTACGCTTTGGCCATTTCGTTTTTAGTGCATAGTGAAAAATAAAACATTTCCTAATCATATGGCCAAAGTCGCAACCCTCCAGCACACACAAAAAAGTGGGAGGAGGAGAAGTGAGGGAGGGGCAGGAGCAGAGCAGAGGTTGGGGAGGGGCAGTGGGTGAGTGCTTCCCCACTACAGCGTTAACAATTAACAACGCAACGCACGGCGTTGGCGACAACCCAACACGCCCGCTCGGCAGCCACTTGAGCCATAAAACAGCCCAGCGCGACCCAGCGACGACCCCAATCAACTCACACCACACACACACACACACAAACAAGCATACACACAAACAAGCATACACACACAGGCAGGCAGGCAGGCAGTCGCCAACACCCACACACACATACACACCCGGCCGGCACTCGCCATATCTCATGTTAATGAAATCGTAACTCTTCGTGCGTCTTGTGTCCGTTTTTTGTCTCTTGTTGGCGTTGTCGATGACGTGCGTCAGACTCCGCCTCGAGGGGGTGGCGGCGCCTCGAGAAGCGCACTGCAGCCGACAATTGTTCATAAAAAGGGGGGGGCGTATATGACGGGCCAAAGTAGCAGCGGGGGATGCCAGGCAGATTAACGAAGTGCTGCGCCAAGGAACGCTCGCCACCACGTGACCGAAACAGCAAAAAGCAAACTGCAGTGCACACTTGTGGTCTGTTGCTCAACTCTGAGATACCCTGTAAAATAGTTGCTATAGAGTGATTGCAGGCCATAAAGCTAGAACTGGGTAACATGGTCTCAGAAGAGAATGCAAGACAGTACAGGAAGAAGACGGGCGAACTAACGGGAGTTGCAAGGGTACTAGCAGCGATAGTTATGCCGATAGTACGACTCAGTATCAGTTAAAGATTGTGAGAGGGTCCTATACTTAATAAACTCCTTTGACAATGCGAAGATTCAATTGAATACTACCTTAAATGTTTCTATGCAACCCATCAGAAACTGCGCCTTCTACTGCCAACAATAGTAATGCCGATAGTACCACACCGCGTGCTAGTGAAGGATTCGTTAAGGATAGTTAAGGATACGTTCTCCATTAAAGAAAGTCAATCAGCAATTGGAAAATAGAATTGAAGAATATCTTCAATGTTTCTATCTAGCCCAACAAGAGCTACGCCCTGTGCTGGCAACGATAGTTGTGCCGATAGTACGAAATAGGATGACAGCTAAAGATAGTGAGAGCTTCTTCAGTCAGAAGTTTGCAGTGCAGCTCTTGGGGTCATTTCCTATTTACAGGGTATCGCAAGGCGATAATAAAAGCCAAGTCGAATACGACAGAATTGACTGCATTGCCAGGCCGTTTGTCAACGTGAGGCAAGTCACTGGCGTGCAGTTGGCAGGGTGGTGGCAAGGTGGGCAGCATGGTGGCAAGTTGCAAGTATGTAGGCTGCGATGGATATCGCCTGGGCTGATCCCGACGAACGTCGTCATCGTGCGTGCGCCTGCAACTTGCGATAGTTGCCGCAACAATGTCATGCCAATTAACACAGTAAACCGCAATTGCAACTTCCGACGACTAAGTGCACGTAGTATATGTAGTTATAACCAGCTACCCCCGCTACCCTCTCCCACTAAACCACTTGCCAGAAGTGTGCGTGTGTCTGTGTGTGTGTGTGCGGTGCCAGGTTTCCAGCTGCTCGGGTGGCAGCTCGAGGGTCGTTTGTGACAAAGGCAACTAATTTCGTTTAATGTGCGTCGTGCGCGATGCCGCAAAATTTCTTGTGGATCATGCGGCCAAGAGAAAGAGAGAGAGAGAGAGAGGGCGAGAGGGAGAGAGATCCATGGGTGTGTGTGTGTGGGGGAGGGGGGCGACCCTTACGCACTCATTAAACATTTTTAGTCGAGCTTAGCGAGCCGTTTGTTTGCATTGTCAACGGGCTGTGCCGCCTCCGCCCTCACTGGCCTCTCCCCCCACTCTACCCCCTCCACACACTACCTCCACCCTCTCTCGCCGTTATTTCATTTGATTCCATTTCCGTTGCCCGCTACACTTCTTACCATAAATTCACGCACACACACATGGTCCCCTTTAAATGTATGAAAGTGGGAGCGCGAAGGGGTTGCAGGGGGTTGCCGAGGGTGCAGGGTGTGCTGTTTTAATTTGCCCTCTGTTTGTTTGATTTTTAGCTTTAACAGCTGACGGCTCTGCTCGACGTGGAGCGTGGCATTTTGACACCAGCAGCAAGTCTGGACCTGGACCTGAAGCTAGACGGAGCTGGGGAGGACGAGTTCAAATTAAAAATGTTGCGCCGCTTTATGTGGCTTTTGGCGCAGCTGCACCCGGCGGAGGCTAATGATGCCGACCGCCTGCACTTTGATCTAGTACCGTTTACCTTTCCCTCTCCTCCCTCTTCCACCCCTTGCTCCCTTTCGATTTCCCAATGGAAAACTCTTTTTCAGGTATTTTTTTTTTTTTGCAATACATTTTTATTTATTTATTTTGCTTTTGTTGTTGTTGTTGTTTACTTCGTAAATGTATGTAAGTGTATTTGTTTGCTCTTGTAATTTGCCCTTTACTGTTGTCGTTGTTGTTGTTGGTGTATACATAAAACATTTGTTCATTTCGCTTAATTACTGACAAAAAATATCGACAGCTAAAAATTTCGTTAAATCGATAAAGAGGCGCAAAAAACAAACGTGGGGAAATACTTGATGTGATTTCCGGCTATAAGAAATAAGTTACACATATCAAAATATATCTATGTATATGTATGTATATATATATATTTTTATATAGGGAGTAACTCGAACGAAGCTACGAGTCTAGGCTATATAGAATAGAAAAAAAAATTGTTAATCTTTAGACCTAAATACAGTTGTGTATATATATATATAGATCTATATATCGTATGTATGTATATCATATATCTATACTATATGTATGTTTGTATATGTAACGTATGTTAATGGCATACTACAGCTAGGATAAACGCGTATGTGTATGAATTACCGTTACACACTTAGAAGTACACTTAGAACAATTGAACTGATGCTTTCGAACTCGCTGGCTTTGCTAATGTTGTGTGGGCGTGTCATAAGTTAAGGCGACTGTCAATGAGTATTGAGTATTTAGCTACTACGTGCACACATGCAAATACGCGCTCTCTCTCTCTCTCTCTCTCTCTCTCTTCCTTTCACTCTTATGCTCTACAATTATGTTTAAGAAAAAAAAAAAAAGAAAGAAAACTCTTCTTCGGCTTAAATACTATCAGGTACTTTGGCATAATTTTCTTAAGCAATATGCATACACGTGCATGTGTGTGTGTGTGTGTGTGGGGTATGGGTGTATGTGAGCATGCTATGTAAATGTTTATTTGCTAGATTTTTGTTTGTTTTCGTTTGTCGTTTGTTGTTTTTGCTTGTGTGTGTTGCTGCGTGTGGCGCACCCAAAATATATTGCCTACTTTTCAGCGCACTTCGATATGCCTGCGATATGTGGGTGAAAGGCGTCGAACGACAGCTGCCAATGGCCACGCAATAGTGTAAGTGTATATGTGTGTGAGTGTGTACTATATAGTGTATACTTCTATATTTAACTTATTTATTCTCTTTTTCTAGCAATTGGTTTTTTTTTTTTGTCGTTTTCTTTTACTTTTTGTTTTAATAAATAATCTTTGTAAGGCTTCTTCTTAACTGGCTTAGTAGTCTATATGTATGTGTGTATATGTATATATATATGTGTATACATAAATCTGCTTACAACTAGCGAAAAAAATTGAATTCGTTACGCTAAAGCTAAGCATCAGAGATTACTTTCAACTGACTTTTGCACTAGGCTAGAGAAATGAACGAACAAAAAAAAAAAGGATACCATTATCGATAAATATGAAATATCGAGTATCGAGTGTGTGTGTGTAGTAGCTGCTGACCCTAAGGAGTATGCCTAAGCTAGCCTAGTTCAGACGTGGCATGAGCTACGCGCAAATCTTTAAGTTACACAATGCGAATTTTTGGTTGATAAAAAACGTTGCCAGATCGAACGCACTTACCGCCTCGCTCCGCATGGCGCCTCACCTTAACTCACGCCATCGTCGTCGTCGTTGTCTTTGCCCAATTGAGATCAGTCTTACGAGTGCTTGTCTTGCTTGCTGGGGCAGCTGTTGAAGCGAGGGCGGGGGCGGGAGAGACCTGGCGCAACAGGGGCGCTGCTTAGACTGCCGTGGGTGGTGGCAACAGCGACGAGTTGGACGTGCGCAGATAGGGATTCCCATAGATGGCGCTGTAGCGCGGATCCACACTCAGTGCCATCGAGTTGGGCACCACCACGTGGGTGGTGGTCGCAGTGCTTTGGTTGCTGCAGCTGCCATTAGGCGATGAACTCACCACGGAGGCCGTTGTCGACTGCAGGCTGGGCAGGCCGTTCTCCTGGCGTATCTCACGGGCGCCAATTATGCTGCCGGTAAGGCTGCCGCCGCTGCTGTTGGTCAGAAAGGTCATCGGAACACTCTGCACGGCGTTCGGCTGTTGCTGCTGCTGCTGCTGCTGCTGCTGTTGGTGCTGGTGATGATGTTGCTGCTGCTGCTGCTGGTGCTGCTGTTGCTGCAGCTGCAACTGATTCTGATGGTTGTTCTGCAGAATGGTGGAGCTGCCATTGGACTTGGTCGAGCACGAGGTCAAGTATTGCGGGGGCGGACTGTAGTGTGTGCTGTAGTCGCCGTAGGGCACGTAGCCCCCAGAGATGTCCACCTTGAGGTCGCTGTAGTTGGAGGTGCGATCCCCGGCTTCAAGTTTACAGCTGACGCCGCCGTTCTTGGTGATCTGATGCTCGCTGATGACGTCGGCGGGCGGTAGCTTGGTGCGCTTTTTGCGCATGAAGAAGATGATCAGGCTGATGATCAGCATGATGAGAATGGCCACAACGGTTGTGCCGCCTACAATAGTCATCAGCAGGGGAATGCTCTCTGCAAAGGAAACAAGCGAAAGGGGAACACCGTGTGGGGTTAGCCAAAGGTCGCTCCCTCACTCTTTCTCTCTCTCTCCCCCTCTTGCTACTCACCCTTTGCCTGCAGCAGAATCTCGGCCACATCGTTGCCATAGTCATTCACCACGGTGCAGTTGTACTTGCCATAGTGATAGGCCTGGCTGTCGCGTATGATGAGTGTGCTCTTCACGCCGCCGGGCACCGGATCCACCAATATGGAATAGTCGTGTCCAGACTCGGAGCTAATTTCCTGGCCATTGAATGTCCACGAGACATGGCGGGCACGTGGCACACTGCTGGCAAAGCATTCGATGCGCGCGGTGTCCCCCACCAGGCCGTACTGGGAACGCGGCGAGCTGATGCTGGGCGAACCCTTAAGGTAGACATAAGCATCCGCTGAGATCTCCGCGTAGCCAGGCACATTGGCCTTGCAGTAGTAACGACCGGCGGTCTCGTTGCTCACGCTGAAGGTCAGATTGGAGCTGGTGCCCACGACACGATCACTTGGATGCTGTATCCAGACAATCTCCGGCTGTGGGTTGCTGTCCACCTCGCAGTTCAGCGAGACAACACTGCCGACGTCGGCCTCCATGGACTGTGGTTTCTGGCGGAAGCTTGGTGCATCTATAGTCGAGAGCAAGGAGGGGTAACAACTCAGTGGGTTAGTGCCGTGGCAAAGGAATTGCTGGGTGGGGGGGATCTCCGTTTATACTTACAGCTTATGTCGAGGGTTTCGCTGTCTTCGCTTTTGCCCACCGAGTTCTGCACTTCGCACTTGACAATGGCGTCGTGGAATTTGCGCGTAACATTGCGGATGACCTGCAAGATAAAGAGAAGGGGGAAGAACAGCACGTTGAGATGGGACTCGAGTTGGAGTTGCCTGTGGGAACATTAGCGCTTTCCGGGCAATCAAGCTGTAACTGGTTCTCGCTGCGATGCGATCGGGAAAAATAACCACCCCCCTCCCTGCCTTGTAATTGCAAACACACCACGCACCACTCCCCCTCGCCCTCCCCTGTTGCAGCATTATACAACAACATTTTTATCGCGACGGTAGCAGCAAAGTTGCTCTAATTATGCGACTCGCTGAAGGAATGTGGACCTGCTGCCCGCCAGCTTGGCATCTCTCTTCCTCTCTCTCTGCCTCTTTCTCTCTGCTCTCCGCCAGCTTGGCATCTCTCTTCCTCTTTCTCTATATCCCTCTCCCTCTCTTACACAATAGGCGCACTCACCATCTCAGTTTTTTGACCGCCAATAATTGGCTCGTCGTTGATGTACCAGCGATAACGGACATCGCTTGGATTGGCATCGGCCCGACACTCGAGTCGCACCTGGGCATGTTCCACAATGCGCTGCATCGTGTTAGATCCAACGGCGACGCCAGCAGTGCCGCTGCTGCTGCTACTGCTGCCGGACAAGCCGATGACATTCACCTTGACTTTGGGTGCGTATTTGACCTGAGTGAGAAGAAGAAACAGAAAAGAAAGAGTAAATTAGTCGGGCAGAAACAAGCAAAATAGGGGAATGAAGACAGCAGGGAAGAGGGCAGGGAAGGGGGCAGGGAACTGGGCAGGGAACAGGACAGAGCAAGCCTCGATAGCTGGCATAATTAAGAGCGCGTTATGAATTTGGCAGGTCAGTCAGAGGACGCCAACTGTGCGGGCAATTGACAGCAGAGCAGCCAGAAGAGACAGCAGGGGGAGGGGGCGCAGAGGTGAAGCATGACAGCTGTCAGCCAGGTGGAGGCACAGGTGGCAACACCAGCAATGCCCACACCAGCCCCAGTCCCTGTCCCAATTCCAGTCCCAGCTCGTGCTCGTGTTCCACTCTGAATTAGCCCATCACTGTCAGAGGCGTGCCTGGACGCAAGAGGGGTTTAGGGGTTGGGGGCTGACTCTGCCAATGCCTCGGCCTGTGCTCTTCCGGCTCGTGCCCAAACTGGAATATTGATAGTGGGCTCAAGCGTTGACTGCGACGCGTCAGCGCATTGTGCATTGGACGCCGTAGATAAAGCCAGGCCAGGCTGAAATTGCAATGGACCCGTGAAGGGTGAAGGAAACGGGGGAGATGGGGGAAAGGGGTGGGGCAGGAATGGAGGCTAGTTGGTTACGGAATTGTTGGCATTGCTTACCTCGACACGTATTTTGGCCGAGCGATATGTGCGGTCTGCCGTGTTCTGTGCCTGGCACGTGAAACTCGTGTTGTGGTGCTCCTTTTTGGGCGTGAGGCGCAGCAGCGATTTGGCTGTGAAGCGACGCTGATCGGGCAGCGGAATGATGGTGTTCTCAATGTTATCCGTTAGAACGTTGCCCAGCCCATCAATCCATGTAATCTGCGAAAGAGAGGAGAGGAGAGGGGGATGAGGATGAGACGAGAATGAGAATGAGCAGGGTGGTGGGTTGACCCGGTTACAGTTTCCGCTGTGTTTGTTTGATTAGTTTGGAGCTAAGCGCTTCATGCTGCGGTTTGACTGTTGTCCCTCTTACTCTCACACTCACCTCGGCTGCCGGCTTGCCACCAATGGACACACACTCAATCTCCACCTTGCGATCCTCGGTGGCATAGATGACATCGCCCTGTGTGATTTTCGGTGCCTCCGGTGGCACCAGCACAGTGAGGCCGGCAAATGTCGAACGGATTGCCGGCTGACCTTCTGGACCGGGGCTGACCTGGCACTGATACCGTGCATCGTCGTCCAGCATCACCGGGTATATGTCCAACGAATAGTCGCCCTCCTCATCACTGCCCACCATGGCGTAGCGCTCGAATCCGCTCAGATCCCGCGCTGTGCCCAGGCCGAAGTCATCCTTGGTCCATTGCAGGGTGCCCTGTTTGTTGATCACGCGACACGGCAGAGTTACTCGGGCACCCACCACAGCTGTCTGATCCTGGGGCTGCATGGCGAAGCGCTGATTCTGATAGCTGGTGTATAGCGAGGGTGTACCGCTAGCCACGGCCACGGCTAGACAGAGCAGCAGGGCGTGCAAGGCTTTTCGCTTCGTGGTCATTTTCAAGATCTGCAATTGAAAGCAAGAGGACAGGGGGAATAAGGTAAAATTGACTTTCAACATGCACCTGAAAGTATGCAGCATTTCTGGGCTGCACTCGCTCGAAGCTTCGTTGAGTTGCGGCAACTTAACGAAGCAGGGTCGCTTTGCTCTCTCTCTCTCTCTGCGAACAATCGCCGCAGGCCCTGGTAAAGTATTATTATTGTTATTGCGCTTTTGCGTTATTGTTTATTGCTTATTGTTGCTGCGCGTCGTGTGCGCTGTTTTCATTGCGTTTTATTTATGTTTTTCGGCGTGCGCGAAAAGGTACAACAAAACAAGGTCGCCAACAGAGACGGACAAAGAGAGAGGGAAAGAGAGAATGCAAAAGTAAGCAAAGGAATTACATTCAAATTAGCCGCGGCCGCATGTGGCATGTCTGCCGCGCAATCAGCCATGACGCGCCTCTTGTAAACTTAACGACAAACCCAAGAAGGTCCCCTACCTCCCAGTGTGGAGAGGGGGGGAGGGTCAATTCACGAAGTGGAAATGTGTGTGCGCGTTAAGAACGCATAAAACGCGAAAGATAAAAGCTTGTACCATAAAAGCAGGGTTCCCAGACAGACAGATGGCAACCCTATTTGGAACATTTTATGACCACAAGGTCGGCTAGACTGATACAGATGTAAGTCTTGCACTGCATCAAGATATCTTCAGCTATCTACACTTTGGTCTTAACTAGACTAACTAGTGCTGGTGATAACTCTATGACAAGCATCGAGATACTTTACAAACTGGCTTTAAAAATGAACGATTAGGTTCTTCTATCGCACACGAGAGCCGTGTAACCAATTAGCCAGATGTGTCGGCAACCCTGGCAGCAATTCCACGGCAATTAAAATGTTTTTCTGCCGACACAAGGTTGGCCTGAAGTAATATGTTTAATAAAGAGCAAAATGCGCAGCGAACTTCAGCTAAACTATCGATTATCATATCGATTGACTGGCGACGCGAATTCATTGAACCACAACGCACATACACACGCATGTAGGGTTGCCACCCAGGATGTGGTTCATAAATTGCAGTTAGAACAACACACAGAAACACACGCACAGTTCGCTCGACACATGTCGCCGATATCTGCGGGCGCAATCGGCTCAATCAGCTGTAGTGCGTCGCACTCTGCCACGTTCCCACCTTCCTCCACCCGCTACTTAACCCTCCACCTCTAGCAAGTGCTGCACTTTAGAGACTCCAAGTGCAGCTCCCACCTTCGACTGTGACTTCTCTATCGAGTATGGGTTCGGATTCGGATTCGGATTCGGGTTTGGGGTTAGGCACCTGTTCAGCTGTCGCCAGCTGCGCCCTGTGCTCCGATTTTCTCACGCATTTTTCCTCACATATTCTATATACAGTCTATAAGTGCTAATGCGAGTGTATGTGTGTGTGTGCTTGTGTATACTTTTGGTAAGCAGTGCGCTTCCGCCACTTGGCGTCTATCGCTTTTCGACTAATTTTGTTTTCTTGTAGTTGGAGGTTGTTATTTGTTTTTATTGCATTTATACGGAAATTGGCGCGCGGGACTGAGAAAATTATAGCAGAGCATTAAAAGTGACGACGCCAAAGTAACGAAGAAGAAGAAGAAGAACTGGCGGAGGGAGAAACAGACTCTGGCATCCATAAAACCGAAGAGAACCCAACGAAAACTCGAACAAAGTGAGCAAAGAAAACAAAACAAAACAAAACCAAAAAAAAAAAAAGAAAGATTACCGCGTTTGCTTCCGTTCGAGGCGACAGCGGGGAGTCGAAGAAAAGGAAGGGAAGAGAGAAAGGGAAGGGAGTGGATGAGGGGGAGGAGGAGGGGGTATTGTAAGGGGGTTACCAGATCAGCAGGGCTCGGGAAATTACTCAAAATCGTAGTTTGGGGAACAATTTCGAACATCGCGATGCGCGCTAATTAAAAGTGATTATAGACACGCTCGTCCGCTTATCGTCCCATCCACACTTGGTTTGTGTGTCTGTGTGTGTGTGTGTGTGTGTGTGTGTGTGTGTGTGTGGATGGAGTTGGTAAATGTCTATGGCATGTTTGTATATGGCATAGTAGATCTTCACTACTCTCTGGGGTACTCTAAATGCCCTGACCACAGTTGGATTTCACTTTCAATGCGACGAAACTTTTCGAATTGCGGAACATAAAAACGGAATTTGTGATCTTACGTATGCTGCGGGTTTCACTTTAATATCTCTGTGAAGTGAAGCAGAGCAATAACTGAACGATTATAATAATGTCTACCAACTTGACAGAGAGAAAGAGAGAGAGAGAGAGAGAAGGAAAGCAATAACTGAACGATAATAATTATTTTTAGCAACTGTGACGAAGAATCAATAAACCAAACAAGATCTTGCTTTGTCTATCCCCCCTCGCTCTGTCTCTCTGTCTCCCTCTCTCTCTATCTGTCTGTATGTCGCCCTCTATCTGTCCCTCTCTCTCTCTGTTGGCGCTTCCTTGTCTTGAGTGATAGCCATGGGGTCTGCTCACAACCAAAATGCCAATCACTCTGCAAACAAAAACATTTCCGTTCCGTTCGCTTTCCGCTCCAGTTTTCAATTTTCGCTGCCTGCTGCCTGCTGCCTGCTGCCGGTTGCAAGTTGCCTGCTGCTGCTGCTGTTGCAAGTCGCTTGCTTCGAACTGCCTCAACTGCCGGCAGATACAGTAATTATTTTCAGGCGACGCTTATCACACATAAATCTCTAGCTGGCTCTGGTCAACCAATCGATACGCCAGCAGCAGCAGCAGCAGCAGCAGCAACAGAATCGGCAGAGTTAGAGAGAGGGAGAGAGAGAGAGGGGGGAGGGGTGCAGAGAGAGAAGGAAGGCAGCTTGTTTTGTCAGCGTCACTTCCCTGCCAATGGGCTTCCTTTGCAGGCAGGTGCTGCCGTCGCTGTTGTTGCTGTTGCTGTTGCTGCTGTTGTCGTGGCCAGTGGCCACAAGATGTTGTTTTGCAGCTGCAGCATGCGTGCAGCATCCTTTACGCAGCATGCCAAACATCTTTGCGATATTTATAGTCTGGGGAACAGGTGCTGCGGCAACGCCCGATCCACAGTCCAAGCGAAAGCTCGCACCCGATCCCGACTGCAAGTCGAAGCTGCCTCCGTGTCCGATGAAGTTATTTCTCTGATGAATGTGAGTGGAGAGAACTCAGCGCCCATCGCCCCATGCTAATTATTTGCCGAACCAGTTTCGAACTGTCTTCAACAGCAGCCCCAGCCCCAGTCCCAGTCCCAGTCTCAGTCCCACAAACCCAAGCTAGAATCCCAACTGGCTGCCCGTCCGCGCTCGCATTATTATCATCTTTTAGTTATTAGATGCAAGCTGCAGCGGATGTTGAGCTTCCTTCGCTCTCTCGACAGTCTCTCGACAGTTTTGTCATTTACAGTTTTGGCCTCATTGGCAACGTGGCACGTAGCGACGACGAGGCAGCTGACCAACACCAAGTGCGACTGTCTAAGCCAGCGTACGCCCTCCCTCCCCCTACACTCTCTCCGCTCATCCCCTCTATCGACCTATCATAAATCAATAAAAGGCCCACCTGGTACAAATAACTTTGAGAAATTTATATTGAACGTTCGGAATCGGAGCAAAGTTTTTTGGCCGCGAGTTTGGCTTGAGTTGCGGCACTTTCTAGGCCAATTTCTTAGCCATGATTTAAGGCCAAAATCGCAGCTGCGCTCTCTCTTCACTGTGCTGACTAGTGCACTCTATCTCTGTCTCTCTCTTTCAAAGCAATTAGCTTTTGTCCAAGTGCTGTTGGCAAGCAGCTCTTGTTGACAATTCAATTTGAATGTCAGCTGTGGCTGAAGCTAATTGCTTTGATCGGAAGAGGAAGAAGGAGAGAGAGAGGCAGTGAGAAGAAGAAAGTGGGAGGCAGAGGGACGAACAGTTTTGTCACTGCTTGCAACAGGCAGCTTTTGTGCAGCTGCTCAAGTTGAGCAAGGATAATCACAAGACAAAGCAAAGAATAATTCAGAGAGCCAAGTAGAAGAAGTGAGAGTGAGGGAGAGAGAGAGTAGAGAGAGAGAGAGAGAGAGAGAGAGAGAGAGAGAGAGAGAGAGAGAGAGACAGGGAAGGGGAGAGGAGAGGAAACAAATCAGGCTCAATCTTAAATGGGACATTAACTAGCAGTTAAAGTGTCAACTGTACCTTAAGACGAGTCGACTGCTTCAGCTTGGACTTGAGTTGTACACGCACATACACGCACACACACTCGCATACACACACATTCACACACACACACACACACGCACAGAGACACACATAGACGCACGCACAAAGGCGGGCAATGGCCCTCAGGGACCGGTTAACCCTTTGCAAAAAGGGGCTACTTAAAGGACTTTTGCTGACAAAATGGAAATGGTAACAGAGCGAGAGAGTGAGAGAGAGTGAGAGAGTGACAGAGACAGAGCGAGGAAGCAGTGCACGACAGATGGCAGCCAGTTAAGGTAAAGGATATTGGCAAGCTCGGACTTAGGCAGAGATTAGGACAATTAAAAAAGGGAATGCTTAACAATTAAAATCAATTTGTGTGTGTGTGTGTGGGTGGGTGGCAGCTGCAGTTGTCAATTTGTTTGTTTGGCAAATCAACTAAAAAGGCAGCAGAAGAAGTGAGTGCCAAAGCCAAAGTAAGAGGGATAAAGGCACAAGAGAGAAGGCAGGCAGAACAGCAGATTAGGCCAGTGTCAATAAAAAAGTCGGGGCCAACGGGCAAAAAATAAACTTAAATCGCCTATTAATGGCACGCAGACACACACACACACACACACAGCCTGAGAGTGCGAGCGAGGGAGAGAAAGGGAGAGAGGGAAAGAGAGAGCGCTTTATGGGGGCGTCCTTTCAAGTTTTGTCGGACTATCTACAAAGTCAGCAAAAGTTAAGTTGCGTCCTGCGCGCAGGAAACTCGAGATAAAAAGGGCTACTCACTTGTACATGTATTTGTTATGTGGGTGCCCGTGGGGCGAGGGGCGTATAGAGAGGGAGGGGGCTGCTTGGGACTGCTGCTGGCATTTGCCAGCTTATCGTTTTGACATTTAATCAGTTCACTTTGCAGTTCTTTTCTCGTTGTTGTTGTTGTTGCCTCTGAAATTGAGCAAAGTTTTTGCTGATGGTTCGCACAGCTTAGCAAGTCAGTCAAGAGAGAGACGGAGAGAGAGAGAGAGAGAGAAAGAGAGAGAGAGAGAGGGGAGGGAATTGGGGGTAAAAGATTTGCTCGCGAGGAGCCCGTTGTTAGTCGCTTAACTCGTGTTGACCGCGCATAATTAAAGCATCTCTCGCTTACCATAGATGGGCCCCTCGGGCTCATTAGCATAATTCTAACATAATTCCCGACATGCTACAAACGTTCGGGGCATCAAATTATGAAACGAAATCGTATGTGGTACCCCCTGTCCCCACACCCTTCCTATCTCCCCCCCTCCTTGAGAGACGAAAGTAAAGTCGCTCGAAGCGCATCTTAACAAGCAGAAAATCAGAAAATACTAAAAAAATTAAGAAAAAAAAGAACGTTGACAGACGAAGAAGAAGAAGCAGAAGCAGAAGGAGAAGGAGAAGGAGAAGAAGCAGAAGAAGCAGCTGAGCCAGAGGAGAGCAGAGCAGCAACAACAACAACAACAAACTGGACGCACCACACGAAAGTTGCTCGTCCACATCGAAGCAGAATTTCAATCAGTAAATTGAACACCTGAACTTAACTGATTTCGTGCTGTGGGTCCGAGCTGGGGCTGGAGTCGTGGTGGATCACCATCTGGGGAGAAGCAGCGTGTGAAGGCGAAATGACGATAAGCAAAGAAAAGAAGATGTTGCCGCCAACAACGAGAGCAGAAACAACAAAAAAATCAGAGAGCCAAAAAACACAAGCAACAACAAGAACAATAATATCAAACAGGGGCGCAGCAGGAAATTAAGCCAGGCAAAAGAGAGACAGAAAGAGAGAAGGGGGAGAGAGACAGAGAGAGAGAGACAGAGAGATATCGTATCCCTGCAAACTGGCTGGTGTTGCAGCCCCAAAGTGACACGCAACTTGCAACTTGAGGCCATCATGCCAGCTGTCAGTTGCAGCTTCAGTCTTCTCTAGCTTCTTCCTCAGCTTCTTCTGCATCCCAAACTTCATCTACGAGTCGGCAACTTCGTCTGCAAAACAGGCTGTCAAAATCTTTTAAAGAAATTCCATGTTTATGGGTTTTGTATTACAACAACAGCGACAACAACAACAATGCGATCGGTCAGTTTGCGGCTCCACTTGGAGATTTGGTATAACTTAAGGCCTTATTAACATATTTCATGACTACCCTGCTCTCCCTGCTCTCCCTGCCCTCCTCTCTTCCTCTCTCCCTTTCGATCTATGCCCCTTCCATTTGGGCTCGAGCTCGCTCGCCCACACACAAAATATAAAACGAGTAGAAACCGTTTTTCGAGCCACACTTTTGCCATAAGACATTGACGTGGAAAGGCCCCGTGTGGGCCGAGCCAAGATCGATCCATACCAATTCATTTTACACCAGCACTAGCACTAACAACCACAACAACAACAACAACAACAGCAACCACAACCACAACAACCGTAGAGACGAGCATGTAGAAATCTCTTGTGAAATGGGCAACAAACTGGATTCTAGTTTTGATAGCCTGCAGCCAACGCAACCTCGTATACCATACACCATATACCATATAATATACTATACTATAGCAGAATGTGGCATATACCATGCGATATATGCATATTCCCGATTAGCTGCGACAGTCGAGTTGATTAAGTCATGTCCGTGTGATAAACGTGCCAAGCACACTGTGATTAGATGCACCAAATTTGTTCCAGCCGGATAATTGGAAACGTACAGCTGGCGCAATGCTGAAGCTGCATTCGTCATATTTGGTGTATGTAGAGTATATATAATAGCTTCTAACTGTTGCACAATATTGATGACAGTCGAAACTATCTTTAATGGCATGAAACCGAAGCAACTAGCTAGCTCGATCAGGCTTGCAACTTTTAGAGAGCTTACAATATCTGTGCGATGCTCAAATTTGATGGCAATCCTAATGTTTTCTGATAAATCAATTTCGTTTGTTCCCACAGTCTAGTCTCGTATCTAACAGAGTCGAACTCTCTATCTACTGTCTCTACTTGCAGCTCCTTATGCGGCAGCTGTGTCACTGTTCTCATTCTGCCCCAAAGTTGGTTGCTTTTGCTGGCTCACGTCAGCCCCCCTATTTTGTTGCCCCCCAGTTGGGTCAGCGATGTGCAGCTAATTGAGTTATATACGGAAAGTCGGTGGCAAAGCCACATGACGCAGCATTCGGATGCGGAAAGTGCAACCAAACGAGGCACAGGTGAACGTCGAACCCAAGAGAAAAACTATTTAAAATCGGAAAGGTATACAAAAAAAAAAAAAAAAAAAAAATCAATTCAAGCGATTTAGTAGACTGTGAGCGAGAGAGAGAGAGAGAGAGAGAGAGAGAGAGAGAGAGAGAGAGAGAGAGAGAGGGGGGAGGGAAAATCGACTTTTCTATACAGGTTTTTATTATTATTATTTTTCGGGTTTCGCTTTGGGTTTCGGTCGCGCTGTGCGGCCAATCCCCCCAGCTCCAGCGCCAGCTGCCCCGCCCCTCCCCCTCTCTGAGTGGGGCCTGGCTTAGTTAGTGCATTGAGCTAACGAATCGAATCAAAACGTGTTAGAAAAGAGCATAATAATGAACTGCCAGTCGCCGTGGACAAAGGCAACAACAGCGCAACAACAACAGCAACAACAACAGCAACAACAACAGCAACAACAACAGCAACAACAACGACCCACTCACTTGACAGGCGCGTTCGAGTTTTTCTTTATGGTTTTTCATTTCGTTTGTGGTCGGTCCAGTTTCAGCTTCAGCTTCAGCTTCAGCTCCAACACCAGCTCAAGTGAAGCCGTGTCACAGTCTGTCTGTCTATATGTCTGTGTGTGTGTGCGTGTGTGTGTGTGGGCGTGTTTGCAATAGACGAAACACCATGCAGCAATACCACACGACACCTTCGACATCGCCATCGCCATCGACGTCCAACTAAATCCGATTATAACTAATTATTATGAACGCCAAACTGGAGGTAACTTACTGCGCTGCTGCTGCCTCTGCCTCTGCCTCTGTCGCTGTCGCTGTCGACATCGCAGCTCTGCCAAGGGCTTGGCGTGGGCAGCGTCACACAATGTTGTTATTGTTGTTTATACCCGTTACCCATAGGGTAGAAGGGTATTTATAACTTTGTGCCAACCGAAAATGTATGTAACATGCAGAAGGAGGCGTGGCAGATTCCACAAACTGTATATATTCAGAATCTGTCTGACCGTCTGTCTGTCCGTCTGTCCGAACACCTAGGTCTCAGAGACTATAGCTAGGGCTACCAAATCTAATGTCAATATGAGTTATTATTCCACGCAGATCAAGTTTGTTCTAGAATTCGATCTCTTTCGATCTTGGTAAACATAATAACTATGAAAGCTCAAATGAAATCTGAAAATATGGTTGCAATTGGATAATTAGTAAAGAAATTATTTAAGAAATTCTAAATATGCACTGAGTTTCAAATCACTCCCTAAAGTATGCAACAGAAAACATAGAAGTTATATATTGATTAATTATAATTATTATATATTTGTCACATTGGTAGCGGGTTTATCACAGTCGAGCACACTCGCCTGTAGTTTTCGTGCTTGTTTTCCTTTTTTTTAGGGTTGTTGTTGCTGCAATGCAAAGTCGCATCTAGTTATAAGCTTGCTAGACAACTGTGCCGTGCTACATACATACATATGTATGCACATGACGAATACAATGCTGCTGCTGCTGCTGCTGTTGTTGTTGTTGTTGTTGTTGTTGTTGCAAATGTCAAACACAAGACTTTTAAATAATTTATAAAGCTCAGATGAGACCAATTGCGGCTGATTTCAGGTCAGTTCGATCAGTTCGAATCGGAAGAAAGCTGAAAGTTAGATTCGAAGAAAGCTGAGCGACAAAATTAATTATAATAATATCTATTTATTATATCTATATATTATTTGATTTTTACTTAATTGTTGAATAGTACTTTCAATTAAATATATAACAAATATGTATAAAAACCAGGAAGAAAAGCAAAAGTCGAGCGACACCCGACAGTGGGATACCCTTCGACCCATGTTCTGGTGGAGTTTGATTTGTTAAATTCATACACATATACATACATAGGCACAGGCTTTAAAATTAATACCGCCTCCCTTGTTGGCTGATACAAGAACTTGGTTTTATGCTCATACTTTCTTAAATACACAGAAGTGTGTGTTTATTATCCGATCGGATTCGGATGCAATTTAGAGAATACGTAGATATTTCATTCAGCTTAGTATATGTTAAAGCCAGAAAGTTGTATCTTTTATACAGCGCTTACAAATTGAGTTCAAAAATTAAATTATTAATTTGCGGGGGCGATGGGTGTGGCACCTAACATTTGAAATAAATAAATAAGATTTGGATAGCAGTTTTGAAAATGTTTACAGAATACTATAATAAACATACATACTATATATTGTATATTCCTTTGGAGCTCTACATTTTAAACTTTTAAAAAGTTTTTCTGTATTGATAATATATGTTATATAATATTAGTATATTATATTATAATTATTATATATCCAACATAAGGTCAAATTTATAGTTCGTATTAATGATAAAATATTGTAAACAATTTCACAATAATACGAATATAATGCAGTTCAATATCATATCTCTACAGTCTTGCATTATAATCCTCAATACCAAATTTATCTCTTTAATTTTTGTTTTCCAGAAGAGAACAATTATTATTTGACATTTGTAAATCCAAGAACACATATTGAGCTGGCCCAACCCTGGGGCTTATTTTATGCTCAGGTCGAACAGGAAACCAACAAACTAAAACAATGCAGAACCTGAACAATTTGTCGGCTCAATTCGTTGGGTGGGGGGGGTCGGGCGGTGGGGTTTAAGGAATGAGAGACAAAGGCATTAAAGCGCTTTATGCGCCTTGCTCAGAGTGATAAACGAAATTGTCGCATAATATTTTACGATGTATTTTTCTTGGCTGCGCAATAATCGTAGAATAATACGATAGTTAGGATTATACGAGCGCAGCTCAGTTCGTTCAAGTTCATCAAGTCGCATTGAGTGCTCCAAATACACTCGAATACACTCGTCCCATATTGTTTATGGTTGCTTGTACGAGAGTACGAGAATATATATAAAATATTTGTCAAATTGACTTACCGTTTGGTCCCCGCGCCCCCTATTCAAGGCTCTCTCGCTCGACGTCTCTGTCTCTTGCCTCTTCTTCTGCCTCTTCGGCTTCTTCTTCTTTAGCGACTCTTCGAGTGTGGCAACAAAAAGCTGCAAGTAGAAGGAATGAAAGAAAAATATTCAATAAAACGTCGGCTTATTAATTTAAGGTGCTCTTGTGTACGTATTAATTGTTGTTATTGTGCGCTATTGTTGTTGCTGCTGTTGTTGTTGTTGCTGTTGTTGTTGCCTGGTCATAAACACGCACGAGTCGTGTTAGGTCGCGCCGGCTTCCGCATTCGCTCGCCACCGCAGAGAGGCCTTTGGCCTTTGCCCAAGGAGCGTGCAGTGCCGCAGACAGAGTGGCTACAAGGGGGGGGGGGGAGGTGTGTATCGCAAAATGTTTATTAGACATAATACGACCCCGGTTCGCATAGCTAGTCTAGTACTAGCACTGGCTCTATATAGCTCGACCGGGGCACGCATTTTTCGCATAAAATCGACATTTTTATGCAGTTCTCATAATTACGAGTGCGCCCAGGGCAGCGCAGGGGTGTAGAGGAGGGGGATGAGAGGAGGAGGGTACCTTGTTATGACCATAATTGTTGCAGTTTTTATGCTTGTCTATTGAAAATTGTTTATCGACGAACAGAAGGGCCAGCACACACACACACTCACATGGACATAGATTAATTGCCTTAGCCAAATGATGCCAAGGAGAGGGAGGAAGAGAGAGAGAGAGAGAGGGAGAGAGGGAGAGAGGGAGAGGGAGAGGGAGAGAGAGCTAGCATATCGTCGACTGGCCGATTAAATCGGATTTTGTACTCAAGCCGAACTTCCTTTGCCAATAAACTTGACCACAACTCAAAATTGCAAATGGTTGCCGAGGCAGCCGCAAGAACGCAGCTGGTCAAGATGGAGAGACAAGTCAAGCGAGGCAGTTGGAAAATTGCATTGCAAACATACTGGGGAAATAGTTTTTCCGGCTCGGAAAATTCTTGTTTTATGCTGCTAATGCAAGTTTTTAATTGAATTACGCAAGCTGGAGACAAATGTCCAAGAATGAAGCTCAGGTTGAGCGAGAGAGCAACAGAGAGAGCGACAGAGAGCGAAAGGGACAAAGAGGGGAAGAGTGCAGCAATTGTTGGTAATATTTTTATAAAAATTGCTGCATTGTCCCTTGTTGCAACAGTGCTGACAGTGTGCAGTGCTCGATGGGGTATGCACGAATGGAGCGGCAAGCGACTAGATTAGTGCTTCTCCTTTTGCTGGGTATAACACAGTCTAGCACGGCCTGCACTCGCCATGGCTTGCAGCTTGTTTGCCTGCCGCAAACGTAACAAATTGAAAAATTGACATATTTGTGGGGCGGAGGAGCCTATAAGTAACCAGAGATAGGGTGCTGCCACTCCCTCTGGCAACCCCCCACCCCACCGGCGGGCACTGCCCGCTTCCTGCTGGGCCTGCAGTCGTTTACCCGATTGCATTTGATAAACAGCAGTTCATGATTCATGAGCCCGGCTCTATTATCCTTTTGCATGCGCCCAGTCAAACGAAAATTCAAGAGAAGGAGAGTGCGGGAGGAGTGCGGGGAGTGCGGAAAGGTACCGAGGGTGGCATAAAAGTGAAATATATGCGACGTATTCATAAGAAAACATGCAATGCAATAAAAAACCTAGGAAAATAATAAAAATAAAAACAGAGAAAACTGAAAACAGAAACAGAAACAGAACAGAAAACAACGAGGTACAAAACGTGCGGCACGAAAGCGAAGCGAACCAAATGGAAACCAAACGTTGTTGAATGAATCAGTCGACTGTCTGTCTGAGTGTCTCTACATCGGCGTACGTGTGTGTGTGTGTGTGTGTGTGTGGGGGGGGGGGAGTTGGTAGGGAGTAAGTAAAAAACGCACTTCAGGACGTGGGCTGGAGACAAGAGACAGCTACAAAATGGATGAACGTGGCAACAAGCGTTAAGTGGTTGCTTGTTGTCCTTTGAAATGTTTTACAAATTCAACAGAAATTCTATTGAAACAAAAACAAGAGACAGAGACAGAGAGAGAGAGGGAGAGCAAGAGGGAGATAGAGTGCATATAAAATAAGAAATAAAGTAGGCGAAACTGATTGCGAGTCCGAGTTTACGATGCCGATTCGCCTCGCCGGGGGTGACTTCGTCTTCGCAACGAGTGACAACCCCGCGATCAGTTGAGCAAAAGGAAGGGGGAGGCGGGTGGCTGCTGTCAGCTGTGCCAGTCAGCTGGCCAATGTGCTAATGTCTTGCGCTGTGGGGGCGGGTAACAACAAAAATCTAGAGGGAAAACAATAACAAACAAAATACAAATAGGCAAAGTGAATGGTACAAGGCATGACTCATCGACCAGGGGTGGCAGTGCGTGGGTCCAGCGAGGGTTGCGTTTCTAATTTTTTTTGGTGAGTGTGTCAGGATTATGTGTGTGTGCGTGGGGGGAGGGATGGGTGTAGTGGAGGGAGAGTGGGTTACTGATTGTGCAACTACAACTACAACTGGAGCAGCGCAAAGCACAAAGAAGCGAAGGGGCGCAGATAAAGAACAGCTGGAGTTGCACTTGGGATGGGGTTGCCAGCTGGCAATTGGGACTTAGGGGAAGTGGAAATGGAAGCGGGAGAACTTTTCAGGGTTAGCAGAGCATGGAAATGAGTCATGCAGTCAAGCAGCTGTGCAGGGAGATGGGGAATTTCTAAGGGAAATTGATTTAAAGAATGCAACATTTCTCTATTTGAAGAAAGCTTTAAGCAACTTGGGGCCTTCATGCTTTTGGCTTAAGCAAGACAATGCTCATCTCTCTCTCTCCTCATCCCCCTCCCCCGCCAACTGTTCCTCACTTGCTTTGAAAGACCCTTTGAGCTTTGCTTAAGCCTCCAATGACCGAAGCGAGTAATAATTGATAAGGCCGTGTGGACTATCTAAATCGCAAATTTAGTTGGCATTTCTTTTTACGGTTCGCAATTATCTGTTAGCTGCGCTTGGGAATCGTCGCCACTCGCCACTTGCCACTTGCCACTCTGCCCTCGTACAGTGGCCACAAATATTTGCCGAATATCTTGGGCACATCTTGTGGCCGCGTTAGCGTTCGCCTCGCACTCACAGTTGGCCTTATCTAAATGCCATTTGGCCGCAGGGTTGCCCGGTTAGAGTTGCCATCTCCCCCCTGCCTTCCTTTCAAGATATTTAGATGTGAAAGACATTGCGGTCAGTCCAACGAACTTGCTACGCAGTCAGTTCAACTATCGCTCTGTCTGTTCCACCGTCTCCGTCTCTGTCTGGCTCTCTGTCTGTCTGTCTGTCTGTCTGTCATTCTGTCTGTCTGTTTGACTCCCTCTTTGTGTGTCTGTCTCTCTGCCCAGTCTGTCTGTCTCTCTATTTGTCTGTCTGTCTCTCTGTCAGCCTCTCTGTCTGTCTCTCTGTCTGTCTATACCTCTGTCTGTCTCTCTCTCTCTCTCTCTCTCTCTCTCTCCCTCTCTCTCTCTCTCTCTGTCTCTTTGTCTGTCACTATGTATCTTTGTCAGCCTTTATGCCTGTCCGTCTGTCCGTTCCCTTAGTTTAGTTGATAAAACCGACTGGGCAAGCCGAGAATGGTGTGAAATCCACTTGGTTTGAATGTAAATATTAAATTTGAGCATAAAAATAATATGGCAAAAGATGCGAAGGAGTACGGACAGAAGGAGGGAGTGAGAGAGCGAGAGAGAGATCAAGAGAGAGAGACAGATGGGTGCAGAGAAATACTAAGTGGCAGCGGGACTTAACTTGCAGCTGAAAGTATTGAAATGCTCAAGACAAGCCACAAGCGAAGCCAAAACCAATCGCCGCTTCAACTCGCACACACACACACACCCAAGGCAATTGAAAATGCTGGCTGTCATAGCAGAGAAGAGGGGTAGGGCGGAGTTGGAAGGGTGGCTTGCCATGCTCTGGCCATAAAAAGCTTGGCAGTACTATGAAGTGCTAGCCAAAGGTCCTGGCGCAATTGACGCGCCGGCAACGTCAACGACAACGTTGAAGTTAAAAAAAACAGTGTGCAAAAGTTAGATAGATAGGGAGAGGGTGGGAGGGGGAGTGAAGATAGAGCGAGAGGCAAAATGGAAGACGACTCCATAATAATTTTATGCGCTTCCAAAAAACTTCCGCTCCGTCATAGCGTTGTGTTTCCGGCAAGGAGCGCCACGAAGACATCGCTTACACACACACACACACATACACACATACCAGCACACACCAGCACACACACACATACACTGAGAGTGACGCACACATGCCGCCAAATTGCCATAGAATTTTTGCTTTACTTGGCCCGTCAAGCTTTTCCTTTATGTGCGCCTTCGTCTTCTGGCTTGATTTTTGCCTCCTTCTGCTTGGCGTGCGTCTTGGCGGACACAGACAAAGCGAGGGGCAGCAGAAGAAGGGGATTGGGGGCTGGTAAGGAGCCAAGCCAAGCCAGCACTGTGAACTGGGCATGGCTTGACTGAATGAATGAGTGCATGAATGAATGAATGTTCAACTGTCACTTCCGTTTGCCGCGCCACCCGCCGCACGCATTCGAGGACAGCAGCAGCAGCAACAGCAGCGACAACAGCAGAGGGACAACAACAACAACAACAACAACAACAACAGCGACAACAACGACAACGACATATCAGCATACATTCTTGCTGACGAGCCTCAGCCGGCGTCGCAGCCGCAGCAGGACGAGGCGTCGACATTGTTGTTGCCACAGCCGCTGCCGGTTCTGGTGCTCTTGTTATTGTTGCGGGCTGCAGGAAGCGAGTAGGGAAAAGCAGTAGAGTAGCCTAGCAGGGGCAAGGGGCGTCGTCAAGAGGGGGGCTGGCAACGACGACGAGTAATGACATATTCAAACGCAGCGCGAACTTGTCGACGGGCGAAGGCGTCAACCTACACACAGAGTGGCATATAAAAGCAGCAAAAAGAGTAGTAGTAGTAGCAACATGAAAAGAAACCAAAACACACACACACACACACACACACACTGGCAGAGTGAGGGAGCAAAGCGTTGCCAGACATTTTGACAAAGCTGGCGACAAGGACGTACACTTGTAATAACATAAAAAGGATATTGTAAAACATTTTCATAAGTTCTGTCGCAGACGACGGTTAGAAAATCGCTCCAAGCAGCGAGGGATAGAGAAAGAGAAGGAAAGAGGGAGGAAGGGAGAGAGGGAGAGGTGGCCAAAACTGTGACTGAGTGCGATTCATGAATGAATAGGTAGATGCATGTATCGTACATACATGTCTCCACATACATATAGAATCGGGAACATGTCTCTACAACTATTCGCTTGAATCTATTGATCACTCTGGAGAGGAAATTGGCAATATTCTGCGACATTTTCGATATAGTTAGATAGGTAAGTATTTATAGATTCCTGTGTGGCATACATAATATATATAGTATGTTTTCAAAATACTTTACTTATAATACATATGAGGCATTTCTAGAAGAGGTTCCTGCATAGGTTAACGAATGGTTACTCAGAAGTTGAGAATGAAATAAAGTCGATATATTAGAGAAACATATGATATATATATATTTATACATGCATATATGTTTATTTAAGATTAATATATCCATGGTATATGGTATATATAAGCAAATCTATTTGTTCTCCTTAAATAAAGCGAACTAGTTGAGTTAGACTTATATGGTGTGTGGGATATAACTAATCAAGTGGTATATTACAATTGGTATACGAGTATATGGCAGAGTAATCTCATATCGATATATATCGCATATATCTTTATATCTAACAGAGTATTTATTTTAGTATTTTCGATAATGAGAGTGGAACTGGAGATAAAGTGCCACCATATGGCACACTTATTTGCCAAGAATGCCGTTCTCCCCAATCACTTTCTTTCCCCCCATTTCCCTCTATCCCCCCTCACTCTCTCTCTCTCTCTGTCTCTCTCTCTCTGTCTCTCTCTCTCTCTTTCTCGGTCTGCCTCCCTCTCTCTCCGATTTGGCTGAAATAAGCAAATTTTACAGCTATTCGCAAGCCACATTTGGCTTGCGCTATTTGCCATTCGGATTTGGACTAATTTGACAGCGTCGCTTGGGCGGAATGCCAACCCTCGATGTGCACACACACGCACTCACACACACAGGCACACACACAAGGCAGGCAAGGCAGGCAAGGCAAGGCAAGGCAAGGCAGCTGGCAACCCTCAAGATAGCCCAAAAAGCGGGGCACACTTCAACTTGAATGGGCTCCGCTGCGACTTTTCCATCAATGGGTATTAATTGGCGTGCTCTCTATGGATGCAGAGTGTGCCGATGGGTAGGGGGATGCAGAGGCGGGGTAGAAGGGGCAGCTGGAAAATGGAAATGGACGCTTCAGTTGCATTAAGGCGGCGCCCATTAAAGCTCATCACAAATGCAGGCCAGTGCCTTGGGCAACTGCGTTTGCTGTGGCAAGTCTGCAAGCGCAGCGCCTTGAAACGACGCCCCCAAGACGGCACCGAGGAAAGAGGGTGGGAAATAGGCAGAGGGGTCACATGAAAAGTGCCGCTCGTCGATTCTCATTTTCGTTTTCATTTTCATGAGTTCGTTTTCATTTTGTGCTCATCGTGTTGTTGTTCTTGTTGTCCATTTCCATTTGGCATATTCCGAAGTGGCTTCTCCACTTTGGGGTCGCCTTTACCATCGCCATCGCCATCGTTGTCGTTGTCGTTGTCGTCTAATGATGATAGCTTGAAAAATATTTATTGCTTAAGCATTTGAGTGCAAATATTTTAATTAGTCTGACGACGAGTGTGGGACGAAAGGGGGGTGGGGGCAACACGCTCGTAAAACGCATGAAACTCTAAGAGGAGATGCTGCCAGCCCCCTCACTCCCCCTACCAGTGTGTTGAGGCTTAATGAACTGCAAAGCGGCTTTCAATTGCCTCCAATTAACCAAATTAACAATGGACGACGTCGTCCCTACTTAAAGATATGAGAACTTATTGAACGACAGCAACAGCAACGACAGTAGCAGCAGCAACAGACGACGACGACTACAACTGGCTGCAGCTGCGAACGAAATCAGTGATGGGTAGCGGGGAAAGGGGAGTGGCGGCAAGCAGGCAGGCACATCAACCTGCAGCTTCGATCGCATAACGAGCGACTGTCAGAAACGTTGCAAGATTGACAGGCAGCACGTAGTGTGGAGCAGCAGCAACAGCAGCAGCAGCATAATTTGTGGCATGCAAAGAGTTAACAAAGCGACAGGATGGCTCATAAATGCAACAACAACAGCAGCAGCAGCAGCAGTGCAACTCGAGCTGCAGCAACAACTGAAACTGAAACAACAAAAGCGACAAGCAACAAGCAACGATGCGACGGTAGCAACAAAAACTTTCGACAAGTTGATGAGGACGCGTCAAAGCGATCGAACGAGTGTTGCCACCGTTTCGAGGGTTCCGCCTGCCGCCGATGTGGCAGCAACAGCAGCAGCAGGCGGAGGCAGCAACAGCAGTAACTGTAACTCGAGCATGTTGCACTTCCGCCGGCTGTCGTTGCCAGAAATTTTTGCAATTTGCAGCGCCAACAAATTGGGGCAAATTATGAAGAGAAGCTACCCAAATCGTGCAGCGTCAGGTGTGGCAGGGGGCGAGCGAAAGAGAGAAAGAGAGAGAAGAACTATGAAGATTCGTTTGCTGTGCGAGAACTAATCGTCTCTGTGGCAACAACAACAACAGCAGCAACAACAGCAACGACAGCAACAAATCCATGCCGAATGCTTAAACAATGATAATCGTTTTCAGGTTTTTTCATCTTCTGCTTTTCTATTTCTTGCTTTCGGTAGTCATAAATCATTTTGAGAGTGTGGATAGTATTGGCAAACGGGGGAGAGAGAGAGAGACAGAGAGAGGGAGCCCGAAGAACACCCAAAAAGCTTTGAATTGTAATCATAATATTTAAGTAGTCGCCGATTCTGCGACGAATTCACTTCGGGCTGACAGCACTAAGCAGCCAAACAGGGAAGCCGAGAAGTCAAAAAGTCGTCGATGTCGACAATTCGACGAGAAGATTGAGAAACATTTAAAGACCCTAAGAGGCTCACTTAGCGACTGAAAGGGCTAAGCTGACTGAAGTACGGTTAGCTTGAAGAATTGAGCAAGAAGACAGACTCAAGATCAGTAAGTATATATAGTATACTAGGCTTATATTGAATATTAAATGACAACCCATAGATCTAGCAGTATGTAGACTGGGCTAAGCCGATACTTTGTTATCTTTACCTTTTAACTATTTCAATTAAATTAAAGTTAGACTAGGTAAAACACAACAATTAAGATGAAGTCTTTTAATATTATCATTAATTGAGTGACATGTAATGTAAGTTTCTTGAAATATATGTATATCTGTATTATAATATAATCTAGTATGTAAACTGAACTCAGCCGATACTATATTATAGTTTAAGGATAAAGACTGTTTTATACAAGTACATACATGTATTACAATAGGATTGATCATTATGAATGAACATCTCGAATTTACATTCATTCTTTCTTACAGACAAATGAAGCTAGCATAGTATATAAATATATATATATGTATATATATACATATATAGTAATAGTATAGTATATATATTGTATATATCTATATATTTCACTGCTATATTGGCAGCTTACTCAGCATGTGCTGTATCATATTTTCTGATATTGAAATATATGAAATACTTGCAGATCTTAAGTTTCGCTGAATCTGCCTCGTGTGCTGAAAAAACTTAGCCGCTCGTGCTCAGAACACCCACAATATATAAACAGATTTATGGTATATACTGAATACTGTATGCTGTATACTGTATATCTCTGTGGTATCTAAGCTCGACTCAGCTAATTTCGAAGGCGTCGCTCGACTTGCTGCCGCCGAATCGAAATGTCAACCGCAGCTCGGGGGCACAGCCCACTCAATTGGCGACCAACTGATGAATTGGCGAACTGGCAAGGCTCGGGAAGGAGAGGAAGCAAGGGGCAGAGGCCGAGGCAGAGGCAGCGGCAAAGGCAGAGAAGTTGAAAACAACTTTGGCGGCAACTGTTTTGGGTAAACAAAGCGCAAAGGTCAAAGTGCATGCGGCGGGCGCGTGTTACGCTTCGCCAGAGACCCAAGCAGAGCCACGAGCAACGGCAGTGGCAGTTGCACGAGGGGGCAGAACCATAAAACGGGGCTTTGCGCCCATAAATCGGAGATGCGAGTCGCCTCCGCGTGTGCGAGTTGCGAGTTGCACTTGCAATTTTAACGCACATGTTGAGCAACCTTTCGAATCTTTTGTTTTTGTTTCTTTCGTTTTTTGTGGCAGCCAAATAAAAAACGTAAATAAACAAGGACCAGGGACGAGTTGGTTGGGGTGGTGGGTAAAGAGGGTTTAGGGACAGGCCAAGAGCGGTTTATAGCTGTTTTTGCAGTACTCACATTTTTAGCTGCTGTTGCTGCAACGATTTGTTGTCTTTGTTTTGTTTTGTTATTTCTTGTTTCTTTTTTCCTTTTCCCCTCTTTGTTTTCGGGCACTTTCAATGTGGCACGTTGCAACTGCGGATGCTGCAACTGTGGCGCCAGCGAATGCACTTCATAGCTCTCAAGATATCCGTTATATCAGCAGATTTCACACTGGTAATCCAATCGGCACTTGGCTCTGCTCAATTTCAAAACTAACAATTCTTAACTTTTCTTTTGTTTTTTTATTTTTATTTTTATTTTTATTTTCTCGAATTCTTTGAACTCTTCAATCTTGTTTGCTCACTTTAAAAAAAATATTGTGTTTGTGAAATATTTCATTAAATTTTCTTATGTTTTTCTCTCATCTCTTTTGTTTTGTTTGGGAAACTTGAAAAAATTCAACGCACGTTGTCAGTTTTGTTTTTGATTATTTTTTGGGAAATGTTTTGCGGGAAATGAACACGACGACGCTCGTCGTTTGGCTGATGAAGTCGATTTCTCGATTCTCGGTCGGGTTCGGGCTGAGAGTCCGCGGACACGAAACGCACGCCACGAGCTAACGAAACGCAATGCGAGCAGCAGGTGAGGGTGCAGATGCGGCTACAGCTAGAAGCGACTCGCGGCGGTTGCTCATGCAACACGAACATGTTCGAACGTGTTGCGCGCTACACTGTTACCCCGCTGTTACGAAGCTGTTAAGTTGAGTGTGGCTTCTCTTCGCGACGCTGTTAGGCATGTGTGAAGAGAGTGAACGCGATTCAGACTTAGACGACTTGGGGGGAGTATTATGAGGGCAATGCATGTTGTACTTGGCGTACTAAGCGAACTTATGAGAGATAATTTGCTAGAAAAAACAACTGGATGAAAACGTTGTCGAACATCGCTCGAACAACTCGAGCCTCGCTCTGTTCGTACCCTGAACAATTTAATTAGACTGGATCAATATAATTTAATCGATTTGTCTGTCACATTTCAAGACAATTGTTTAATATTACGCAGGGTAAGAATAAGAAAAAACTCAGTTCGACCTGCACTAGATACATACATACATATGTATGTATATTGAACTACTCTAAAATTTGTCTGCATTTCACTTAAGATTATAAACCAGTCATTTTTACATTCCAGCTGGGATTGCCTAAAAGCAAATTGCTTTCCCTGCTCCTTCTACTCGACAATTTTGTCAGTCCTGTTGAGTCAACTTGTGGCTTGGCCGACTGACCTGCACAGAGATAATCGTATGTTAGTTGAATTGAACAGAGCTGACCTGAGCTGAGCTGAGCTGAGCTGAGCTGAGGTTCGATAACATGCCTCATTACCATTACTCATTAGGGTTATTCACTACGGCAGGAAGTCTCGCAGTGTTACTGAGCTTCCAAGTTCCAATCGAGCTGTGCAACTCTGTGTGCAACTTTGTGTGCTGCCTTCTGCTGCTGCTGCTGTTGTTCATCATTAAAATGATTGCTTGCATTCCATTTGGCTTGGGTCTCCTATAATTTTGCCTGCCAGTAAGTAAGCCTACCCCTTCAGGTCTTAAGCTGGGGGCCTGCCTAGAGCTAGTATCATTGCACTTGCAGCATAATTGTGAGTTTAAAGCGGCAACTAAGACAACTGTGGCAACTGCAACTGCAACTGCTGCTGCAACAGTTGTACAAATCAGGGAAGCGCGCTGAATTCGCCTGAGGTCAGCGCTGTCATGACACTCAGATCGCTTCCCTGACTCCACGCAGCTGTTGCAGCACCCACAGCAGAGAGCGCCAATACGCCGATTTGGGAGAAAGAAGCAGCAAAGTGGCACTTGAGGACTTGAAGACTTGCAGGCAATCAGAGCGAGCCAATGGCAACATGCTGCTTGAGGCCGTGGCATATGGCCTGATCGCCAAAAAAAGAAACCCAGCTAAGAAAGCAAGTGTAGGAATTTAGGAAGCAGACAAGAAAAAAGGAATCACAAGTTGAGAAGAGAAGAGTAGAGAAGAGAGGAGAGGAGAGATTAGAAAGAGATGAGAGCAACAAGAAAGAGGAAGCGCTGCTCACCAAACACTGTGGGAGCCGCCTGGCAAGCGACGTGTTAATCAGTTGGCTGCATGATGAGCCGATTCTGAGACGAGGCATAATTGAATCGATACACAGGCTGATGGGGAGAGAGACATTATCCGAAGCCCAAAAAAAACACAGAGAGAGAGTAAGGGAGAGGGAGAGAAGGAGAGGAGAAAAGAGATGTTTATTTAAAATTTTTTCTTGTGTCTGGAAAATTTATGGCACGACACATCGAACGCAATTTAAACTACGCGTGTGAGTGTGCGAGGTGTGAGATGCACACAGAGAGTGAGAGGTAGAGAGAGAGAGAGAGAAAGAGTGAGAGAGAGGAGGAGAGAGAGAGAAGAGAGGAATCTGCGGCTGAAACTGGGGCTGCATTCAGCCTAAAATCGGTACTTGCATTGGCATCTTCAGCTGGATCCCGAGTGATGAAGTGTTCGCCACATTGCGCCTTTTCCAATTTGGTCTATGCGTGAGAGGGTGTGCCAGTGCGTGTGTGTATGCGCATGTGTGTGTGTATGCGCATGTGTGTGTGTATGTGCATGTGTGTGTGTATGTGCATGTGTGTGCTACTCGTGGTTTCTTCTGCTGCTGCTGCTGGGTAATTGTCGTGTAATTTATGGTCCACGCATGGGAATATCAATGTTTTCTGGTCTAAATTTACACATACGCATAGTCGGATAGACCGATGGCTGGGGAGAACCAAAGCGAGAGAGAGAGAGAAAGGAAGAAGAAATTGTAAAAGAGAAGAAAAGTATGTGATAGCTGCTGATAGCGCTGGCAGTTCGGAAAGGGGCTCAATCGATTTTCGTTCGAGTAACGATTATCGCAATTGTTTATAAACAATGCACCATCTCAACGAAAGCGATCGCGTTGGTTCTGTTCGAGTAGAGTCGGGTAGGTCATGAACCGAGTTCATGGGAGAACATGGAAAAACTAGGGAAGTGCGTTATTGAGAAGCGTTTGATAGAAATTCCAGAAACGAAATTGGAGAAAAGCGCATGCTGAAGTCCTTCAAGCTGCTAGTTTTGCACTCTACTTCCAATGCAATTCTTAGTACAACTTATACTACCAATTATCATATTACCTTTCTTATTGTTTCTTTAACTAGTCTTTCAACTTCTCTTTCCTAACTACCGTTTCTCTTACTACTTCTTTTACTTTTCCTACTTCACCTATTACAAGTTCTTCCACCTTTACAGCTACTGCTGTATTCTTATACTTCTTATCTACAACTATTCTCTACTATTATTATTTCCCTATTTCTTCCAGAAACTCTTTTTGCTACCACTTCTACTGTAACTACTCCTAAACCTATTACTATTATTACTTCTACTACACCAACTACATCTACTACTACACTACTACATCTACTACACTACTACTACTACACTTATATTTCTACTACTACTACATCTACTTCTTTTACTACTACTACTACTTATACTACTACTACTACACTACTACTTATTCTTCGACTACACTACTACTACCCTACTTCTTCTTCTTCTATTATCTTTACTACTACACTACTAGTTCTTCTTCTACTACACTACTACTACTACTACTACTACCTCTACTACTACACTACTACATCTACTATACTACTACAGCTACTACACTACTACTACTACACTTCTATTTCTACTATTACTTCATCTACTACTACATCTACTTCTTTTACTACTACCACTACTTATTCTTCTACTACACTACTAGTTCTTCTTTTACTACACTACTACTACTACTACCTCTACTACTATACTACTACTACTACTACACTACTACTACTACTACACTACTATTACTACTACACTACTACTTATGCTTCTACTACACTACTTCTTCTTCTTCTATTACCTCTACTACTACTACATTTTTATACCCTTCGACCATTGAAAATGGTCAAAAAAGGGTACACTAACTTTGTGCAAATGTATGTAACAGGCAGAAGGAGGCGTCGGAGACCCCATAAAGTATATATATTCTTGCTCAGGATCACAAGCCGAGTCGATTGAGCCATGTCTGTCTGTCTGTCCGTCTGTCCGTCTGTCTGTGTGAACGCACAGATCTCAGCTATTATAAAAGCTAGAGTTACCAAATTTGGCAGGAAGACTCCTGTGTACTATAAGCTGATCAAGTTTATTTCAAATGTTAGGTGCCACGCCCACCGCCCCCGCAAATCAATAATTTAATTTTTGAACTTAATTTGTAAGCGCTGTCGAAAAGATACAACTTTCTGACTTTAACATATACTAAGCTCATTAAAATATCTACGTATTCTCGAAATTGCAATCCGATCGGACAATAAACACAGAAGTTATTTAAGAAAGTATGTGCATAAAGCCAAGTGCTTGTATCAGTTAACAAGGGAGGCGGGCGAGCGCAAAGCGCGAGCGCCATCTGTCGGCAATAACTTAAATGCATGTGCGTATGTGTATGTATACATACATAGCAACGTAGGTCGAAGGGTATCCCACTGTCGCGTGCAGCGCGACTATTTCTATTTTTTCTATTTTTACTACTACTACACTACTACTTTTCTTCTACTACTGCACTACTAGTTCCTCTTCTACTACACTACTACTACAACACTACTATTACTACTACACTACTACTACTTCTTCTTAAACTTCTATTACTTATATTACCACTAACTCTCACAGGTAGTAAGTCGCTACTTCTCCCATCTTCTTCCTCGTTTCTTCCCCTTTATTCTTGTCGCATTTATCTGCATCCAACACTTTTTCTACTCAGCTTTCACATTTCCCTAGAACTGTCTAGCCTTTCCTGTGGTTGAGCGACAACTTCAGCTACATTTCGAACAGAGCTGACACCCTCTGCGCGATTACACGCTTCCCCCGCTTCGCATTCCCCCAGCGCATCCTCCCGTTATACCTCAAGTGAAACTATTTATAAATTTGTATTTTATTTTTCGGCGCTCTCTTTTCGATTTTCCCCTACTTGCCAGCAGCGCACATCACGTTGGGCTAATGAATTCAATTCCGTCAGCTCAAATCAGATCTAATGTAATCCTGTGCTGTGCTCGAATCGACTCACCCACGCCACTTCACTCCACTCCACTCCACTCCACACCACACCACGTCGCGTCTAGTTGACAGTTTTGCTGTTCATTAGCGAAACACCCTGTACAGGCAATGGGGTAGCAAGTCCAGGGTAGCCAGGCAGCCCAGTCAATGTCAAAGTCATTTGCGAAACTCGTGCCGCAAGTTGCGGCTGTCGCCAATGCGCTCCCCCTTCTGCGCTGCCACGCTGCCAGCAACGGATGCAACGTTGCTAAAAATATCCGACATTTGGGGTGGCCAACGCACTTGATGCGAATCCCAATCCCAATCCCTATCCCGATCCCAGTACCAGTCTCTGTCCCTGTCCCTTTCTCCAGTTCCAGTTGCCATCGCCGGACAGCTGTATTTCATTCAGACGGCGGCGGTTGGCATTTGGCACGCTTCATCCGCAGCAACAACAATAAGAAAGGAAACAACGGAATGGGAATGGGAACAACAACAATAAAAGGGGCAGATGAGCTGTGCCAAATTCAAGGGCGTGCGGCCCATTTCATGGCAGCAAACCTAAGACGCCGCCTATATAAACTGATGCAATGCAACAACAGTCCCCGGGCGCAGTCGTAGTCGTTGCACTATTTCTGAACGTCCGGCGGATTTAGTTACCCTGCGTCGTATACGCCTATGAATACCCTGTAAAAGCAGTGCAGAAAACTCCAGTTGCCACGATTGGCTTGGCAAACTTGAGAGATGCGCTGACTTGAATTGTACTCGATACAGGGTATAGCCTAGGCTAGCCATACTGCGGATACACACTGCCTGCCGCTGCCTGTTTATTATCTGCAGGCAGCAGTGAAGCCCCCTGAAAAACCATCAGCGTCTCTTTTTATGTATGTTTACTGTGAAATTTATTTTTAATTTAAACGACGCGCGATGCCTGCAACTCGAGTGACTGTAAAAAAGAACAGATAGACTGAGAGAAGGGAAGAGGGAGAGACGGGAAGATGGGTGGAGGAGGGTAGCTGGAGAAGGGAAACATTTAAACAGGATGCAGCACTAGCAGCAATCCGACACAAGTCTCCAGTCGCCCGATCCGGCCCATCCCCCCAATGCAGCCGCCCCAAACAGCGAAGGGAGGTGGAGCAAGGCGAGCCAAGTCAGGCAGCCGAGCTGAAATTGCTTAAAAATTGCCAGACAGTGCAAATATGTTCCGGGGGACAAATGGCCCGGGGCCATGGTCGGGACAGGGGCGCCGACTCCCTGGAAAGGGGTTGTCAAGAGGTAGAGGGGGTGGGGGGAGGGCGCAGTGAGGCAAACTGGAGCGGGCGCCCGAGTCGAGTTGACAGCGGCAGCAACAAATAGTTTTGGGCCAAACAAACGTAAAAATCGCACAAAGATCAACTTGCCAGGCTGCCTAGCAGGAGTCCCCCTCCGCGCGACCATCTCCACTGTGGCAGCACAACAGCCCGACGCGACGTCATGGGGCCAGCTGTCAGTCTGGGCGCATTAAAATGCAAAAGCATTTCATTTGCCGCCGCGCACACAAAATTCAAAATCAGCAAATTACGTGCCAGCGGTATAACGGCCATGTAACTAACACTTGCACAGCCCCAGCTGGAGTACCAGCACCAGGAATAACAGCAACAACAACAACAACTGACAGGGCCTGCTTACCAACAGCAGCCGAGGTAGCAGACAGAGAACTGAGAACAAACTCCCTTTCGGAGCCAGTGGCAGATCCCATTTCTCTCTCTCTTTAGACTCCCTATTCTCTTCTTTTTCTCTCTTTCAACCCCTGTGCTGCTTCTTCTTTTTCCTTGTGCTCCTCCGCCTGCCGCTTAAGATGACATGTAATTATCGTTTGGCAAAAAGGGAATTCGCAGTGTGAATGTCGCCTACGTTCTAAACGATGAGGCAAAACTGTGATCGCAGAACAGTCACAGTCACGGCTAGTCACTGGAAGTAGACAGTCCATGAATTCGTGACTCAGTGACCCCTCAATCACAGACAACAACTAATTCTACTACTTCGACTACTGCTGTAACCACACCTACAACTTACTCATCATACAACTACACGACTCTTTATAATACTACTTCTACTACTGTTGTTACTACTACTTATGTTACTTCTACATCTACTACTACTGCTACTTCTAATACTACTACAAATAATAATACTACTACTACAGCTAATACTACTACTACTGCTACTACTACTGCTACTTCTACTTCTACTTCTATTACTCCTACTACTATTACTACTACTACTACTTAAATTTGTAAATTAGTTCGCTTTTCTATTATTTATTTATTTATTTATTTTAAATATGAACATAGTTATAAGTGTAACTTACAACTAGACCTTAGGTGTAGCTTTAGCTGCAATGGCCTTAAGCTATTTACAAGTGAGATGTATATATAATTAATAATGTAGAACTAATGCAAAACTTATTATATCTTTCTTTTTACACATAGTGACTTATTTCACAAAATGTAGTATAATTGCAAACTGTTATAATGTGGTAATTATTTGTTGTTATTGTTATGTTTTTTTTTTTGTGTTAAGTTTGTTTTTATAAAATTGTATGTTTTTTTTCATTTATATAGCCAAGCCCTCCCCCGGGATTCGAACCCGGAACCCCTGAAAAGGTAACATATGTGAGTCGGACGCCCAGACTACTCAGCTACAGGGGTCGGCCCCTTTTCAATTATGATTTCACATTTAGCTCGGAAACGGCTGCAATTCAAGCTAGTTTTGTTTTTGTTGACTGCATGAACATAACACCTTACAAGCCCATTGCTTTTGCAGAAGTTTGTGCAGCTAAGCTAGGCATACTAAGGAGGAGGCCCCAGAATTATGTGATTAATTTGCACATTATCCACCCTGTTGGGTTGACAGGGTGCACTTGGCCAAACAGTCTGCAGGCTGCTATCACCTCCAGCTCCAGCTCTCAATCCACTGCCAATTGCCCCTTAATGAAGTCAGCTCCACTCTTAGTGCTTCCCCCCGCCGGCTACAGGGGTGGATGGAATTGTTGAGTGGTTGGCCGGTGGGGGTGGTCGGCAAGTGGTTGGTCGTTGATTGGGGGCAGGGGGTGGCTTACCACCCACACTCGGTGGGTATCGGTCTCGCACACACACATATTGGTATTTTGCACTCACTACGGGTTTATTTAAATTTTTTCCGCCTGCCTTTCCAGTCCAGTACGCCTGTCCCTCACTATCGTCCGCCTGTCTGTCTGTCCGCCTGTCTGTCCCCTTGTCCGGCCATCCGATTACTTTCGCTGTCTAAATAAATTCGCAAACGGTTTCGGGTTATTTGAGCTGCGCTTTGGGGCCGCCTCAAGGTGAATGGCAAGCGAGCGGGCGAACGGTAATTACTTAAAAAGCAGCCTCACCGAGCCTGTCTCCGCCTCTCGCCCCCACAACCCACTCCAGCGTCGTCTCCGACTTCAAATCGGACGAAGGCCGAGCTGACAGGCGACTTCTTGTGCGTGCGACTCCGGTTTATAGCACGTTTGGGAGTTACGCTAGCTGTAACAGGGTGTTGCACAGTGGGGCAAATCCCACGTTCAGTGTAATGAGATGATGAGAGTTCCCCTTCTATTCTTCTTTATCAACTCACAGATAACATTGAATTTCTCCTAGTGCTTCCCAAAAATGTTTACATCTCCATTGCACACCACTGTGCGCGTCGCACTGTGCTGGGGCTCTGCACTTGCGCGGCTGCCGCCCAGCTTGAAAAGTGAAATGAAAGTAATTAAAATTGCCAGCATTTCGTCTCGTAACTTGCAACTCTTAACTCGTAATGCGAGTCCCCCAATGCCGGAGTGGAAACTCAAGACCGCACTGACGAATGTGGGCGATAGTTTTGTAGCAAGGGGCGTGTGTGAGGGGTGTGGTGAGGGAGGGGGTGATCCTTGTTGATTAGGCAAAACAATACTCAGCCCAGGCAGTTTTCATTAACGCATTTTGTCTTGGCCTGTCACCGACTCCGATGGGCAGGTAGGTTCGCACGACTTACCTAAGCCCCTCCCTCCCCCCTCCCCCTCCTTTTCCTCACCCTTCCCATCCCCTACTGCACGTCACGCCCATGTCAAGCCCAAATGCCAGTCGCATCGCATTCGGCTTCGGCATCGATTGGGGCATTGTTTGCTGGAAATTTTCTCGCTTCGACTTCAGCTCTGCCCTCTACCCTCTGCCCTCGTCCCTCTTCCCTTGTCCCTCTTCTCATCTCGTCTATATTACGTGTATTATTTTTTGGTTGTTTGTTTTTTTCAGGCAACGACGTTGTCGGCAAGGGGGGGAGGTGCGACAGGGGCTATCGAAGAGAGGCTGCAAAAACGCCGAAAAGGCACGTAGCTCATTGCTGGAGAGGCAGACGGAGCCGTGGCCATGGCACTTTACCACGTTGTCTGGCACTTTGCTTTCATTTCATTTCGTTTCGTTTCGATTTTCCATTTCTTTATGAAAATTGCTGATAATCACACGGAGCAGCAGCAGCAACAACAACAGCGGCAACAACAGCAACGTGCAGCAGCAGGCGCTGTCATGCCAAGTGCGAAGCACTTGCCGCAGATCACTCGATATATACTTATTTTCCAGGGGAGGTGGGAAGGGGGAGGGGCAACTCCAGCTAAGTGGATGTGAGCTGTGCTGCGTTGGGAGGGAAGGGTAGCGGGAGAGGAGTGGTGCAAGGAAAGTGATTTAAAAGTGGCACTCGCTGAGCATGCGGCAACACGAGATGCAAATGAATAAGGAGAGTTGCCACAACGAGTGAGCAAAACTTGCAAGTTGATTTCTTGATTTGAAAGTTGTGCAAGTGCGAGTGAGTTGTGTGAGTGCATTCGTTCTGCAAATCTAACGCGTGAGGCATTCGAACTACACTCGCGCGGCAAAACAGAATCCCATTTCGAGTTCCAGCAAATTGGCCACGACGACTGACAGCGCGACGTCGTCGTCGTGCAATGAAGATGTTGCTGCAGTTGCTCGAGACGTTGCGAGCTGACAATGACAATTTTCATGATGTTGCAGTTGTGGCTGTTGCTGCTGTTGCTGTAGCTGTTGATGTTGCTGTTGCTGTTGCTGATGCAGTTGTTGCTGCTGTTGACTCTGAATGAGTCAAAGCGCGACGCTGTTGCGTTGCTATGCAGTGCGCTGCGCTATATTGAGAATACATCGAGCTGAAAAATCAGTTGGTCTCTCAGCATCATCTCCCCCTCCGCTGCCCCTTTTCCTGCTGCTGCTGCTGCCCTTCGCCTTGGGCTTTATCATTGGCGCTGTGTGTGAGTATATACTCGTAATTATTACAAGCAGGCTGCATTATCATTATGACTATGACTGACTGATAAAAATAATGTACGACACCCAGTCCCCAGTATCGTACCCTGCCCCTTCTTCTTACCCTAACCTCGCCCCAGTCACTGTTGCCAGCGCTTTGGGGGAGCCTTGCATAAAGCACTTCGTCGCCAACTTCAACTTTAGCTTCATCGCGTCTGTCGCCATCAACTTCGTCACCGTCTTCAGCTTCATCTCCATCTCCCTGTCCGTCTGCATTTTTCGTCTCCATCTCCCATCTTTGTCTCCAACTCTATCTTCATTCAGACATTATTTTCATTGAATTGCTTCATGCTCGAAAATTTATTATTATTGTTGGACAAGCGGGAAGGGAGAAGTGGGCGCAGAGAGGGGGACTGTGCTCGACACTCTTCAAGCTATTTTCATATTTCGAACTCGCGTTCGCTTTCGGGTTCGTTCGGGTTCGAGTTCGGGGTTCGGGTTGAGTAGAAATTTATGTGAAAATTCATAATTGGATTATGGCTTTTTTCAGCTCTCGTCGCGGTCGTTGGCGTTGCCTTCGCCTTCGCCTCACTTAGAGGGGGTCGCCGCGTTATCTGTGACTGCAGCCAAACTTGAAGCTGTATCTGTATTTGTATCTGTATCTCTTTCTGTAGCTGAGTGTCTCCATCTCCATCTCCGTCTGCATCTGCATCTGTCTCCGATGTTGATGTGGCTGCGGCAATGAACTTGAAAAGCGCAAGTCTCTGCCTCGTCGTGTCTCTCTCTCTCTCTCTCTCCTGCTCTGGGCTTGTTTTCACATTGTTTTCGATTGCAATTTCGCATCATCAATTAAGCGCTTTAGTCCTTGAGTTGGCGCACAACTCGCGCACAATTGTGTGTCAAGGACGCGTCAGCGAATTTGCTGCGCATAGATACAAAAAAGACCTTTAAAACTCAATTGAAATACTTGAAAAGCATCGCACATGTGCATCAAATCGATTTTGATTTCGGGCTCGAGGTACAGTTCAAATAAACTAAGGTTTGGCTGTAGTCAGCTGAGGTGAAGTAGCCATTGTACTATATAATTTCGAAATTCTATTTGAGAACAGAAATTCAAAAGAATTGTAAAGCTGAAACTGATCTTTACTAAGCATATAGAATATTCGCAATAGTTCAAACGAGCAATATGTTGACTAATAACAAAAATCGGCCGATAGTTTGTATGGCAGCTATATGATATATCGGTCCGATCATGCTCGTTCCGACATATTTATAGCGTGCAGCAATAAGAAGCATGTGTGCCAACTTTCATCAAGATAGCTATGAAACAGACGGAGGGACAGACTGACAGGGCTAGATCGACTTCCCTGTCGATGCTGATTCAGAATATACAATATATCCTTTATGGGGTCGGAGATGTCTCCTAAGAGGCCTGGCAAACTTCAGGCCAAAATGAATATACCCTCTGCAAGGGTAAATAGATATTCCAAGTAATTTGAAGTACTTAGTCATACTGTAAACAACCTACTTTGATTTAACCTGAAATCAGATATATTCTATAGTCTGTTATACAGTTATACTTTTCGGGTGTTGCACTTGTGGGAAGCCCCGGAAATTAGGTAGTCCATCTTGTCGCATCGCATGCTGCAAAGCAAAGGGAAGGAAATCGATGAGATGAGATGAAATGAGATCGATGGGGACTCGGAATCAGATTGAGACTCGTCGGATGCGCCGTAGCACTCGTTCTGTGTTATAGATGAAATATGCATGTATTTAAATGCGTTACAATAAATTTTTGATTTATTTGCGACGCCATTGACTGAATTTTAAATTACGGCGATTTATTTCCGATTTTTATATATGTATGCGCAAACAACAACAACAACAATAAGAGCAACAAAAGCAGAAAACATTTAAGCGCTGAAAAAACATAAACAAGAGCGAGAAAAACAACAAAGCAGCTGCCATGCAAATTGAGTGGGATATGGATGTGATTCTGATTCCGAATTGGAGGAGAGTCTGAATGCGAATGCGAACGGCTCTTAGGATCTGTTTTGCTGGATTCGAATACATCTAGAATAATAACAACAACAACGACAACAACAAATTCGGTTTAGTGCTAGATAATTTCTCAGTGTTCCACAGTGTTCTGTTATCCAAGCTCTCCTCGACCCTTTCCCTCTCGACTCTACAGAGATGGTGCACTCACAGATATGTATGTTATGTTTGTAGATATGTATGTTGATATAGTATAAAGCTTGATATGTTTGTATTTTATGATTGCCGTTTTGCAGTTATTTTAGATGTCCCGTCGCTTTTGTTGTGGTCCTGTTTCGCTGCAAATTGCCAAATGAAAAATTTTAAAATGGTTTCCACAGTTTCGTTATGGTCGTCATGGAGGCACTTTTTGATACCCTGCAAATGCATAGAAGCAGGTGTACTTGACTTGTGTCATGCAGTATCCGACTATGACTTTTCTATGTTAGAAATACTGAAAAGTAGAAATACTGAACTGAACACTTTTTTCAGCTGTTTACAGGGTATGCAGCTGCTGGCAGTACTCACTACTGACTCGTTAGAGGTCTTAAAAGTCCATGCCAGGTTACAGGGTATGTGGCAGTTGAGTGCACTCGACTCTGATGCTCTTCACTTGTTTTCATTTGATTTAATTCGCTGCAATTCAATTTATTTGTTATCCCGTTTAGTGTTGTTGCTGTTGTTGTTGTTGCTGCCACGTAACCAGCAAAAACCTACGAAAAACAACAACAACGACGAATGGAAAATTGACGCCTGCACAATCTGGCAGAAGTTGACAAACGAAAAGCGAAAAACAACAAACAACAAGATGAGTAAAAAAAAAAACAAAAACTCTTTGTACCAATTTCTTTTCCAAAATGAAAACCCCTTTCGTTCTGCCCCTGCTTCTCCATTGCGCCCCCCTGCTCTGCTGTGAAATTGCTCAAGTTGTGGCTGGGCTGGCAACTTAATTAAGTCGTCTCTCGTGTTGGCCTAAGCGCAGCTTTTACTTTGGCCTGGGAAATTGCGCTCCGCGGTGTCTTTAAATGAAAAGCGAAGCGCGCCCAGCGACAAAGGCGAAACAAGGCGGTATAAACGCCAACAAATTATCAAAGGCGAAAACAAAAGGGAAAAACGAAGTAGAAAAAGCAGAGGAGAGGCAAAGAGATGTGGGACAGAGAGAGAGAGAGAGAGAGAGAGAGGAGGAGAAAAAGCAGCTCAACTTAAATAGTTGAGGCTGTTAATTATGCCGTTTGTGCGGCGTCTTCTTCGTAGTTCACATGGCTTGAAGTGGAATTACAACGCGGTTTTCGGGTTGAGCACTTTCTTGTGTAGTTGTTGTTGTTGTTGCTGTACTTGTAACTCGCCTAAGAGTTTAATCTATACAACTAACTGTGCATCTGCTTATCTGACCATCTAACTGCCCAACTAGTTATGCAAAATACTTTGCTATCGTCATGTTGTAGTTTGTTCCCCTCTGCCTTGGCAACTCTGCAAGGCCTGACAACACTGACAAGCCAGACAACCCTGACAATTGTTGTCTAAATATAGGACCCTCCCTTAGTAATCGTAGGCTGAGCTTGTATGTCACAAATCATCGCCAAATGCGAGTCCCAACTCAAGTACCTCTCTCCCTCTCTTGTCTGCCGGCAGAGTGGAGCATTTCGTAGAGCGGCAAGTATCCAGAAATAGTTGCTAACAGTCTAAAATTTCAAAAATCTTTCGCTGTTGAGTAATTCAAACGAAATGTCGCCTGGGAACAGCTCGACGGCCATTAAAGACGATCTAATGAGCATCATTAGTATGTGGAAATCCCTGCGAGTTCCAGCTGAGTGTGTGAGAGAGTCGAGGCGGGCAGAGTCGGGACTATCAACCACAAGCGCGACCTGCGGCTGCGCAGAGATAAGATAGGCAGGCCAGATCAGACTCTCACTCTCACTCCTACTCTCTCTCCCCTCTCTCTCTCTCTCTCTCTCTCTGGCTCTCTCTGTCTACTAATGAAGTGGAAAAGGTTGTGCGTGAACGTGCAAGTCAAAAAGGATCCGCTTGCCTGACTTCTGTCTGCCTGACATCGTCTGCCTGCCTGCCTTTTACGATCTCGTCTCGTTGAGCCCAGCCAGCTGCTGGCAAGAATCCCAGAGCCCATACTGAGATCCCACATCCCCGGGCTGACCCCAAGACATGACTTTGATCGAAAGTGTTGCTCGTTTGTTTTTTCTCTCGGTTATTGGTTTCTTTTTCTTCTTGTCTTTCTCTGACGAGGGGGGAATATGTCAATTTAAAAGTCCAATTTTGAATGATGATCAATGCCTGCGTTCGAAGCATTTGGGGCCTGGTGTGGGCGGGTTTACTGAACTCCAAACCGAACTCCCTCTCCCCCTCTATCTCTATCTCCCTTACTCTCACTCATTGTCTCCCTCCGTCTCTTTCTCTCTTTGGCTTTGGCTGTCGCAGCAATATTCTGTCATTTTTATGTGCGCCCATTTCGGTTCTGTCAGCTTTATTGTTTCGTTGGGTCACTTCCCGATCCTGACATTTTCTTTTTACCTACGTTGTAATTAAATAAAATTTATAATAATTTCTTATGCACTCTCTCTCTCTCTCTCTCTCTCTCTCTGTCTCTCTTTGCCTTGCCCCTTTGCTCATTATGTCGCTGTTGCTGTTGTTTTCTTTTCTGTTCTCTTTGACTCTTTGGTTCGTCCACAGATTTTTTCTCACAGCGCCTCATCTCAGGAGGGCTATTAAATAGCATGTCCAGTGCCCCGTTTGTAGTTCTGCTATTATTATTATTATTGTTACAACACACACACACACACACACAGAGACACAGAGACACACACACTCATATGTATTTTTATATCTACCTTTCGGTATTTTGTGTCATTTTCGTATTGCGTGCCCAGAAAAGAAACAACAACTAAACGCACAATAAACACCTCAGCCTCAACCTCACTCTCAGCCTAGTCGTAGTCTTTGCCCCGTTCGCATTCTTCGTCTTCGTCTTCGTCTTCTGCCTCTGCTTCTGCGTCTCTTTGGCAGCTTCCGCCTCAGTTAAAAATAATGACAATTGAAACTTGGACATTCACGTTTTCGTGAAAGGAAATCCACAGATTACATGCACTCATTATGCCAACCATTATCTGTACTGCTAGTCCAACTCGTCTATGTATGTCCGAAAACGGGTTTCCTCCCCAATTGCTTGGGTATTTCACATATGTCATTTATCGCATTGTCGTCGCTTGAGATGCGTATGAGGCGACTTCTCTTCGAGTGCATTGTTATCTCGTTGGAATTCTTTGCTAATTCTGAGAACTCGATATCTGAATATCACTGGATAATGTATACGGAGTGTACAAATACCAAGAGTAATATGAATATCTATTAGCAGAAGATCTAGAGTTAGTTATAGATATATATGAGTATGTTAATCTTTAGATAGATGTTTCTTATCCCTACCCTTTTTGTTCGAATTTCCATTAAAGATAACTAATAAGACTTTATTTGCTTCTTTAATAACAGAATATTCACTTACAAGTTCTCAAGTTATCAAGTGTTGACTCTCTAGTATCTGTCAAGCTGTAGATCTTTCCGGCGCAATACCTTAATATCTTTATATATACCATATATATATATATATCTAAATATATATCTTTAATAACCGCACATTCAATTTTATAGATATAATCTTTTCTACTGTCTATAAAGAGCTGCTTTCTTTTATCCTTCTCCTTCCTCTTTTAAAAATCATAATCCAACTATAGAAATTAACCTATTTTCCTTCCTTTCGTACCTTACTCTATCTATATATTTTCCTCTCTCCCTCCCTATCTCCCTCTCTCCCTCTCTCTCGATTTCTCTCTCTTCTCCGCTTTTGGACTGGCCCAGTTCATAATCCGCCATAGCCGCAGGCCAGCGATTGTTGTGCGAATTCTTTATCTAATGCCATGGTATATTTTATAATTTTCCTTTTTATTTACCATATTACACTCGCTTTAGCTGCTCGACTTGCTGTGAAAGAGTTCTTCCCCCATCCCCCGCACCCACTCTTGTTGCTCTTACCTTCGTTGTTGTTGTAGTTGTTGTTGTCTGCCCTTTGGGCGCCCGCAATTCGCTAGGTAAATCGCTGGGGCCGCACAATGGGGTTTCGCAGTCAATTGGCAACCTTGTGCCGCTTGAGAATGGTAACACTGTTGCCAGGTGAGCATGCAGGAGAGGGAAAAGGGAACAGGGAAAGAAGGAAAGAGGGACAGTGGAAATGGGGTAAAATTTGTGCATAATTTGTAGGGCAGGAAAAGTGGCTCAGCTCAGACGAGTGGCAAAGTGATAATAACCTTCGCCGGGAGTCCGTAGTCGGCAGAGTCGGAAAAGATGTCAGTGGCATGTGGGAAAATGCAGCAGCAGAGTTTCCCTCTCACTCTCTCTCTCCCTGTCCCTCTCCCTCTCTCTGTTGTTGTCTTAGCTAATTGCAGGCGCAGATTTCGCCATCGTCGGGGTGTCAATTAAATGCACTTAGTAGGTGCAACAACGACGACTGTGCCACATGTGCCGCGCAGCTGCCGCTGTCTGTCTGTCCGTCTGTCTGTGTGTCTCTCTCGGTGCTGGAGCTGTCTCAAAGGTCAGCTCTGGGGGGCCAAGGCGGGAACAAGTGCAACTGCAGCAGGAGGCAGCTTCTTGTGGCATGTCACGAATGCGCCTTATTTCATTTCAGCTTGCCACATTATGTTGCGCTTGGCTGGGAAAAATACCGCCCAGCGACAATTTGTAATGCGATTAATCCGACTGATTAAGTTCGGCTTTGGCCAAGGCTAACACAGTGGAAGCCACACCACAGTGGGCAACATCTTATGATCTGCAAATTGGCCCACTGTGCAGGGCAGGGCCGGGCAGGCCTATGAGCAGCTGCTGCTGAAAATTGTATAGAGTGCAGCAGCACGCACAGCGCTGCCTGCTCCTCTTCCCTGTCCCTCTGCCCTGCTGCCCTTGACTGCTTCTCTACACTGTCTCTCTCTCTCTCTCTCTCTCTCTCTGTCTATGTCTCTCTTTCTCTCTCTATGTTATGTCTGTGAAATGCGTTGCATTTCCGGTAGCAGACAGTGCAAGCGGCGGCGAAGGAACAGGGTTACGCACAAAGGGACTGACACAGACACAGACACAGACGCAGACAGTGACAGAGTGAGCAACAAAGAGAGCGAGAGAGAGGTGGAGAGAGGGGTAGAGCGAGATCTCATTCATCTCGCATGTGGTGAATGTGGAACGCCGTCGAGCCAAGCCCAGTTGGACGCGGACGTGTCTTTTCGCCTGCAATTGATTTCTTTGAATTTTTCGCTCGTTTGTTTTGTGCACATTTTATTTATCTAGTTTTGTGTGAAGTCATTTTGTACCTGCCGTAGCTCACTACCCTCCCTCCTGCCATGCGACGAAAATATTTTTGTATCACTTGCCAGCCTCCGAGACTGGCTCACTCGCTCCCGCTCCCTCTCTCCCTTTCCGTTGACTTCCTGTGAAGCCATCGCCGCCGCCGCCACCGCCGCCGTCAGATCCTGTGAAAATTACACACACAAAGTGTAATTAACAAACAGAAATGAGGCTGCCGTACGGGGATTAGACGTGCCAGCAGCGTCTTTAGCATCTTTGGGATCGCTGGCATCTTGCAGGCATCTCTGTCCCTCCCTCTCTCTTTAACGCTCTCAACCCTGTTGCCTGCTGCCTGTTCCCACACGGCAACAATCATAATTTGTTAGTTGTGTGATTTGTGTACGCCAGCAGTCGCCAGGGTCCTGCAGGCTCGGGGCGTGGCATATGCGTGCGACCTTGCACGGCAATTAGCGCGTCGCAGTCCGAGATGAAGTTGAAGTTAAAGACGGAGACGGAGACGGGGACGGAGACGGAGACTCTTGTTAACAACTTGAGTACCTGTTGCCAGTTGTGCAACATTTTTATAACCCTCGCTCTCATTATGACAACAAGCCAGCAACAACAAGAAGAAGAACAAGAAGAACAACAGCAGTAACAATTATAAAAAGAATAATAAGTATAAGAAAAGCAACAGCAACGAAAACGAGCTGAGGCAAATCAAAGTGTTGCATGCCGCCAACAAGTGCACCGGTAATTGACCAAATGAGCCGGCAAATTTTGCACTTATAAATCATTTCGATAACCGAAGCAAGTAGTTAACTAAGGGGTAACTATGTCTGGAATTCACATTTAGTAAAAGGAAGAAGAATTAAATTAAATTTTCTATGTGAAGGAAACAAGGTACCCGAGCTGCAAAAAGATCCCGAGCAGAGTCCAGAAACTTCGTACACAGTTTACAGACAGGCCTCCATTATTTCCAAAGAGTACACACCTTGCCCCTTCAGATTCTCTAGATTCGCCAGATCTGGAGCTATTGAAAGTGTTGCCTGCTTACATCAAAATCGGTTGCATTGCATTGAATTAGATTTGCAATTTAGAATCGAACTTTGGCGCATGGAATATCAAACAAAGCTCGGCTTGTCGAGAGATTAACGAGATTTGTGCACAAACAACAATTTGAACTAGTTCTGAAAATTGTACAATAAATACTAGATTCGAATTTCTATTGGAATTTCAACTTCTGACCCGCCATGGTTCCCCATAAAGCCGACTATTTTTCGACTATTCGATATTATTGGTTTGCCGCACTCGCTATTAGGTCGAGCTCATAAATTGCCGAGCACAAAGTAGACCCTCCTTCATACGCCTCTCTCTGTCTCTCTTAGTCTCCCACATACATACATATACCCAATAAATTAATATCTCCTGCAATATTCGGTTCGTATTTCATTAGCTCAAATATTTCCCCTACTAATTAAGCGCGGGTGCGGATGCGAAGAGCGGGTAAAACGAGTGTGGGCACCCTCTCTAACCGATTTACAATTTCGGTATCCTATGCACACCTGCCGCATAAGTGGGTAGCTGCCCCAGCAACCGTTTCAATGGATTTTCATTCGCGTCCCTAATCGCAGTCATCAGAATCAGACTAAAAACACAAATGCGCAGCAATTTCGATATAATTTGATATTTTGAAAGGGGGAAATATCTCAATTTCAATTGAATTCCATTGAAATTTGCATTGCAGATAAAGTGCTGAATTCTTTATATTTTCTACAATATAAATACACTGTATACTCTAGGTATCCCAGAGATGCACATTAGTGTTCAAATTACTAGCAACACTTTGAATCAATCAAATTCTGTAGCTTTTTAAAATGGGATCATATTTTGTTTGTCCCTAAGTACTGAGTGTGGCCCTTTTCGGTCGAGTGCTGTCCCTGCCACACACTCATAACGAACCCTTATTGGATTTCACTTAAAAATAATTTACCTTAAATTTAATGGAAATTTTATTTGTTACTTACGGCATACCCTGTTTGCCAGACAGGCTGACAAAGAGGAAGTGTATGCTAACAAAGGAATTTAAGACGCTACTATTTCTGGTAATATCTACCATCTCTAGGTATAGTATCTCTCTTTATAGCACTTATAAGTAAGTTATTTTAAATAATATATGATTGATATATATAATATATATATTTCTTTACCTGCATAAAATTCACAGGGCATGTGCTCGTTGAGCATGCTGCCGCTTTTGGCTGCCTCTGCTGCTGATCATTTTCGGGCGACAGTCAATCAGTTTCGCATTACTCTGGCGGCGATTCAGTTACCGTTACCTGTCGCTGTCGCCGTTGCTGCTGCTGCTGCTGCTGCTGTCGCCAATGTTGTCGCAGGCGTCACGTGCGCTGCAATTAGCCTGCGCTCGGACAGACTAAGCAGGACATGGCAGGCGACAGGGAGGAGCGCCAGGGACGGGCGACTGACAAAGAGTAGAACCATTTGCAATGCTTCAGTGGGCAACCCGTCAAGTGCAGGGGACACTGTTGTTTTTGTTGCTACTTTGCTTTGCATAACTTGTGCTTATCACACCAGACAGCACACACGCTCTTACACACACACACACACACACACAGTCAAGCAGACACTAAAAAAAAAGGTTCGCCTTCGATTTGAGGACAAGTTTCGCTTAGCTGAGTCAGCGCCTCAAAGGGAACGGAACGGAACGGAACGGAAGGGGAGATACCCCGCACCTGCGGTGGGTACTTGGTATTTGGTATTCGGTATTTGGTATTCGGTATTTAGTATTCTGTATTCTGGGTGCATAGTCGGTTAGTCGCGTGCCCGTCGCAGGTGCACTGATTACGCGCGCCTGGCTGACTCATTTCCACCCTCTGTCAGTGAGAGAGTTCCTGGTCAGGTTTTTTTCTTGCGGCGTCTCCTCTATCCCTCCTCCTCCTCGTTCTCCTCCTCTGCTCTGCCCTCCCCTTGGTCTGCCTTGTCTCGCTGCCGGTTCCGCTCCCGGTGCGGAGCATTTGTCAACGTCACATCATGGCGTGGGCGGCTCTTAACTGCGTTTCTAAGGATTTCTTTTCTTTTCTATTTTTTCTTCTGTCCCTCTCTCCCTTCGCGTCTCCCTCGTCACCCTCGCATCAAGTATCGCCCGTGTGTTTGTTTGTGTACATAGCTTGCTGCCTGCTGCCTTTTTCTGCATCATTCGCTTCCGGTGGCCGCCGCCAACGACGACAACGACGTCGACGATGTCGACGTCGGCAACGTGACTCACTTACGTCGCAGCCGACGGACCCGGCAAATGGGGGAAACCCTTTTGCGTTTTTCGACTTTCGACTATTTTTAGTTAGGAAGGGTAGCATGGGTGCTCTGTTATGCCAGGCCACGCCCACATTGCAAAACGTTAGCAGCACCTTGCAGCAACCGCCCAGCCGGCTAACCAGTCCCGGCCCGCCAGTCTGGGCCGTCAGGCACTCGAAAGTTCGAGCACATGTCACACGGGTTGTTGCCCCCACCGCGCCACACAATGCAAATGACACTGCACGACAAGATTGCGGACAAAGAAGAGCAAGTTTACAGCATAGGCTGCTAATTGGAATCAGTCGCGTGGTGAAGTTGTCACTGCTTAAAGAGAGAGAGAGAGAGAGAGAGAGAGTGATAGAGAGAGAAATAGGGAAAAAGAAGAAGAAATAGATAACTTCATCAAGCATCTTCATCTCGTACTTCGTCTAATAATAGGACTTGGCAGTTTATTTAGTTATTTAGTTGCCCACATGCTGACAAAATGTCAATCATATAAAGGAACGTAGCTTATACCATATATAGTAAATGTCAAAGTACAGTTAGCCACAATGTGACAAATATGAATGTCAACTTGGAGTTTACTCTCTTCTAGCTGTTAAATGAATTGTCTCTTATTTGTATTACAATATCGATTATAATCGATGACAAATAATCGATATACTGCATATCGATTAAACGATAATAAGTTATAAAATACATACATATAAATTATATTTATAAAAATATCGATTATAATTAATGGCAAATTATCGATAGACTGCATGACGATTAATTTAGTTGTATTGCATTTAAAAAAATCAATTATAATCAAAATAAAATAATCGATAGACTGCACATCGATAAAAGGCTGTAAAATACATTTGGTAATAAAACCATAATATTTATAAAAATATCGATAACAATCCATAGAAAGACTGCATGTCGACTGCATAATCGATTATAGTAAATAATGTACCTTTGCTTTTAAATGCAAGCAAAAGATACAAATTATATAAAATGTTAATGAAATATCTTCCATCTTTAATTTCCGATAACAAGTCGATAACACTGTTCCCACCTGCTCGCCGTGGGTTGAGCTTGTAGCCGAGTGTAAGCTAAAAGAAAAGGAAAACCAGCGAGAGGCAACAGGAACAGGAGCGGGAAAGGGGGTCAGGAGGATGCCGGGTAGATGCTGCAAGGATGTGGATGATGCTGCCGTTACTGCTTCTGCTGCTGTACTCAGAAAAATGCAAAGCACGCTTGATTTAGCGTCATTAAAGAGGTCGCTCGCTGAGAGGACGTGGGCGTGGGTGGGAGAAGGGAGGAAGGGGTGTGGTAAGCGAGCTAGACAGGGCTACGGGCTCTGTGCGGCCAGCCACGCCTCCAACATCTAGTGCGTCCACACACACACAAACGCGCACATAGCGACACATTTGCCTGGCGGTGGCATTTTAATTGGCAGCCAGGATGGCGACAACAACAACAACAACAACGACGACGACGACGACGACGACGACGACGGCGACGACAGGCAGCGAGGACTGCGACGAGGCAGGATAACGTCAGCATTCCATTTGGGTTAAAGACGGAAGCATATCCTTGTGGCAGTGGCAGGCACTCATAATAGGCGCATGCCGTAGCATGCCCCTCCGTTGCAGGACCTGTGGCGTAGTACGGCCGTAGTAGTGACTGACTGACTGACTGACTGACTGGCTGAATGAATGAATGAATGAATGAATGAACGAATGAACGGAATGAATGAATGAATTGTGAGTTCATTCATAAAATAAATCACAGCACCCACAAGACGCAGTCGAGATGCTGAGATAAGTTCTCAATGAAATGGATTAGTCAGCACAAGGGATGCAGTCAGAGAGGGAAGGCAGGGGCAGGGGCAGGAGCAGAAGTAGGAGTAGGAGTGGAAGTAGGAGCAGGACTTGAAAGTGGAGCTGGAGCAGCACAAAGGCCCAGCCAAGCAGGAAGTTGTTGTTGGCGGTGGGCAGTGGGGAGTGGAAAGTAAGGGGTGAAGAGTAGGGCGAAGGGAGTAAGGGGTATGCAGTAGGGAGTGGGGAGTGGGGGAGTGGGGAGTGGAGTTCGGAACTGGGGGGCTCATTAGCGTTGCTTGGCCAAGGTGCTAGACGAAGCTGTCAGCTGTGGGGGAGGGAAGAGGAGGAGAAGGGACTGCTACCGCTGCAGTTTTGTTTGTCTACTTCATCTACAGCAGCAACAGTAGCAACGGTAACAGCAACAGCAGTAGTAGCAGCAACAGCAGCAGCAACAGCAGCAGCAACAACGGCGACAACAGCCGCATCAAATTCATTCTTTTTGCCGGCATTTGTAAACAGGGTGAGAGAGAAAGGAAGAGGGAGAGGGAAAAAGAGAGATACAGAGAAAGAAAAGGAAAGAGGGTTAGAGGGAGAGGGCTAGAAAAGCGAGCGAAAGAAAGGGGGAAAAAATGTTGTACACTCTATTGACAGTTCACTGCACGACACTTGACTGTTTGAGTTGGCATTCAAAACAACACCAAACTCACACACACACGCACACACATACACTAGCAGCTGCAGAGAGCAACACTTTTAAGCAAATACACACATACACACACACACAAATGCAAATACAAACACAAACACAAACACAAACATCGCCCCAACGGACACAGCGCACTTTCTTCAGCGGCAGCAAGAACCTCGAGAGAGATTGCTCCAGGGACACCCCTGAAGGAGGTGCGGAGAGAGGGAGAGGGTTGGGCTATCGCTGCACTTGCAGTTACTGCTGCTGCTGTTGTTGCTGTTGCTGTTGCACGTCGTCGCTTTCAACAATGCAAGTTAATTAAAGCGCAATTAAACACAGACCAAGCAGCCAGCCATGAGCCGCTTCAGCCGTAAACAGATACACTGAGCGAAAAGGCCCCTCAGGGAGTTACAAATTGAAATGCACCACAGTAATAGTGCATATTAAATGACAGCCAAGTTGGCGCAAATGTAATGGAGACAACAACAACAAGGAAACTTTATCGTAAAATGCATTAAAGAATTTACCTTTCTTTGGTTCGTTCTTGTAGCACAGTGTAGCTGGAAACTGACCGAGCTGAATTCTCATTTCATACTCCTCAACTCTTGAGGCAGTCCAATAACCGATAAAAACGTGTCTGGCAAATAGAGTTGTTTCCGAATTAAGTGAAATAAACGAATTCCGCGAAATTCGATTCGGTTTGCAGTCACAAGAGGCGGCTGCCACACCCAATGAGTGTGTCTATAGATTAAAGACGGATATCAATTTAAATAGTAAATGAAACAGCTTGCGGGGCTGCCATTGAAGCTACTATTTATTAAGTTCTTATATATAATATGTTCCGTTCATTCTACAACAATTGAATTGAATTTCCTTTAGATTTTAATTATATTGTATGATGTATAGCAAAGGGAACTGATGTCTTCAGGTCTTATTATATTATATTAAGGTTAAGCTTTGTTAAGCCTACTTAACAACTCTAAATTACAAAAATATTATTTTTGTTACATTTTTGATAGCACATCACAATTATACCACCACATTTCGAAAGAAATTGCCATGGAAAGGGAAACTTATCCTACAAAGTTCTTGATTATAATACATAGTTATCATTCTCTATTGTTTCCTTCGTTCCTATAAAAATTACGAATTTATTATGATAATTAATTTAACGTGCTTACAAATAATTATTTAATACCCTTGCAGAGGGTACATTAATTTTGGCCAGCATCACCAGGGGAGTCGATCTAGCCCTGTCTGTCTGTCCGTTTATCCGTCCGTCCGTCTATCCGTGCTATCTTAAGGATACCTGGTACACATGCTTCTTTTTAAGGCATGCTGTTAATAAGTCCGAACGAGCCGCATACTACAATTCACTACATCATACTTTTTCTAAATATATAATACCCATTGAAGGTTTTTATACGAACTTACTTACTTTTACTTATCAATCAAAGTAAGACAAAATATTGAATGTACACAATACCATTCAATTCTGCTCTATTATATATAACTAGTATTGGAACGATAGGCGGAGATAAGAACATGCAAGGGTGTACAAATTTCGGCATGCCGAACATAGCCTTTCTTCCTCGCTTCATTTACAATTCTGTAGTACAATGAGTAGCAAGCAGAACGAAAGTCTTTGGGCTGTATTATAATATACCTCAGATTATTATTATCACAAAATAAGTAATAAAACAGATTAGTTAATTCTGCCATTAGATCTTTGAATAACTCTTATAATTGAAAAATTGTAATAAGAAGATTATACATTCCATCGATATATGTAACCATCGACAAGCATTGGCAGTATTGCCATTGATATTTACTCCTTTTATGGCATTCGAACATATATATATATCCCCGATTTACTTTTCATATTTGCCATGCATTTCGCCTTACTTATCGCCCTTAAGTCATCGATTTGCACCTATCGATTCCCGATTACTGTGCTGTGTTATGTCATCTCCTTGCCCCGATATTAATGGAAATTATATAGTAAGAATATCCGACTGCGTGTCCGTCGTATTAGCATACCGTGTGTCGTATCTGGCTGGCTGCGATTGCCACGCCATCTGCAGTCGAAGATTAGCAACAATTTATCAAATGGGTGACTTGGCGGGGCTGTTGGCGTGCCGCAGATTGTTGGCCACATTTTCAGCTGGCTACCAAAGACAAGTTCAAGCTGCCGACCGCACTATTTGACCAGTAGTGGGCAGTGCTGGCCCTCGCTCGACAGGGGTAGGGGGAAGAGGAAGAGAAAGAGAAAGAGAGGGAGGGGGGCGAATTGCAATGCTGGGCAAGTTCTGCATAGTCGGACGATAGTTTCGTGCGAAACTTTTCAGCTGCTTGTAATTATTTATAGCACCTCGAAGAGGAAGCTCTTAGCCACAGTTCTGGCCCCACTACTTCGTGTCCCTTCCCCCCGCTCCCCCCGCCATCCACTCCTCCCTCCATTGTATAATTGTTTGCAGTTGCTTTGATTTTGTTGGCAAGGGGCAACAAAAAAAACAAAAGAGTTGCATGTAAATCTGGCCAGACCAATGTTGTGCATTCTGCGGGTGCCAGAATGGGAGTAGGAGGAGGGTACTGGGTGGGGGGAGTCGCTGGGAAACTTCTGAAGTTGGTCAGCCCAAAAACAAAGGCTCAAAGTTTGCTGCAAAATATTTGCAACAAAAGAAAAATGCCGCAACAAAAACGAAAAGAAAAACAAGCTAAATGCAGCCGGAAATAAATTCTAATCTCTTACAAGGAACTTTTCCTACGCAGCTGAGCTGAGGGGAAGGGAAGACAGTTTTGGGCATGGCGGGGGGATGGTTGACTGGCAGGTGCATGCGTCATCACCGAAAAGGTTAAAGTGTGTGCTGCACTCACACACACAGACAGAGTAGAAACGAAACCGAAACAGAAACTTGTAAATAATTTCGGGTTTGGCTGCCTCAAAAAGTTGCCAGGCAACCTGTGCAAATATCAAACGTGCATCGAAGATGTGGAAAAACTGAGAAAACGGCTTTTCATTGTTTTGCCTGTTTGCTGTTGTTGTTGATTTTTCTTGGGAGTGGAAGCGAACGAAACCTGCCACGCCCCCTCCCTCAGTGGCCACTGTGGCAATTAGTGGCCGCAACTTGCCACTGCCTGTCTCTGTCTCTATCCCTCTCCCTCTCCGACTCTCTGTCTCCCTGTCTCTCTGTCTCCCTCTTCCTGTCCCTCTCTCTCTCTCTTTTCCACTCGCTTGCTGTCCCGCTCTGCGCTTTGACAGGAGGTGCTTGGAAATTAGTGGGCCAACGCGGCAAATAAAACCAACTCGAGTCAAGAGTCGATCCGAGTCGAAATCGAGGTTGGGTCTGTGGCCAAGTGGATTTGGCGACTGTTAAACCAGTTTTGGCGCCAAAAGCTCCACAAAAACTTTCAATTTCGAAACGCGGCGTCACAACGGCGCAAAAAGGTTAAATGTGACTGCAAAGAGAGGAGCGAACACGGGCCCGTTGCGGCCGACATCGGCTACAGTTACCACTGTTACTATATAGACAATGGGCAAGGCATTTCTTAAGCTAGCTAGCAACGAGACAGGGCTGTAGGGGGAGTGGCAAGTGGGGGCTGGCTGGCAGGCCTGACAAGCCACTGATAAGCCCCCGCGTGTGCAAAATTCGAAATAGGTTTTTGGGTTCGGCTTCGGTTTCGGTTTCTGTTTGGGGTTTGCTGCCTGTTTACGCTTCTGTCGAGTGATAACAATTTTCATATATCTTTTTCGTTGTCGTATTCTTTCTTTTTTTTGCATAAGCATAACAAATGATGCAAGAGATCAAGGCACAGTGGTAGAGGCGGACAGATAACACTGCGGCAGTGAGTCAAGGTAAGACAAATTGCCAGGACCAAAGGCCCAATGGACAATCGATGTGCCCCGATAGCAGGCACAACAGGAACTTGAGAACAGGAAGTCAGAGTGCAGAATGGAAGATAATCGAAACTGAAAACGAGAATGCTAAAAACCGTTTGGAATATCATTAAGAGCAGCTAAATGAAGTTATTTCTTGAGAAGATTATAAAATAGAAATGGATATTAATGTTTATGCAAATAATATCTATCGTATTTATGTAAACAATGATGGTGATAGCAACGTGATAGAACAGGGCCAACGGTGCAGGCAACTATCGTTAGGATCAGGGCTGCAGTTGACAAGAATAATCAAAACAGTGAAAGATTAGAAGATTAGTTGAAGATTAGAGTTGCACTTAAGAGTGCCAGATGAAGAGTCGCAAAACATTTTAGAAACTTCTATCGGCCAAGTCGGACTGTCTTCGGAAGTAGAAGTTGTGTTGCGAGAATCGATCAGAAGTGGGTAAAGTATAGCTTAGCATTGTCAAGATGACTTATTTATACAATACTATTCTTATAACCACCAACTATATTCATTAAATAATATCAGTTAACAATTACCTAATATTTCAATGTATATTACATACATATATGCGTATATCTATCATATATATATGTGCATATCTAGCATATATATATGTGCTTATCCATCATATATATGTACAGATTTGTCATATATATATGTGCATATCTGTCATATATACCTCAAGGTACAATACTATCACATACCCTGTTAACTGTTCCTTGTTCTTTAGTCACTTCTACCACATCACTCTCTAGATTTCTCGCAGTGTACTGTCGAGGTGTTAGGCGCGCTTGCGCAGCTGCCCCACAATAAGCAGCGCGACTATTTGTTATTAGGCTGCCCCCCAACGTCGCAGTTGGGAGTCGGCAACAAAAACAAGACGGGAAATTAGTCAATGTTCGAATTTGGCAAACACATCGTAAATCATTTGCAATGGTAACTCAACACACACACACACACACAGATACCCTGCGATGCTGCATGCAAATGATATGTCTGTGATTTGTGCCTCGTTGCCGAAACCGAAACCGAAGCTCAAACCAAAAGCCAGAAAAGCGTCAAAGCGTCATCAACATTTCGTTGTTTACTGTTGTTGTTGTTGTTGCTGCTTTGATTCCAACTGTTGTTGTTGGTGTTGTGACTGCCCTTTTTTCTGGCGATAATCAAAAAGAAGACACTTACAATATTTTATGGCCACGCCAAGCGATGATAATATTTCTGTTGCTTTTGTCTTCTCCCTTGTTCGTGTTGTTGTTGTTGTTGTTATTGCTGTTGTAGTTGTTGTTGCTGTGAAATATTTAAAGCTCATATTTAACACATATTTTATAAGGCACTTTAAGATGACTTTAAGATATATTTTAGTGTACCATTTAAAGTAGCACAGCAATTTGTTACAGCACAACTCGCACGTCACATTGCTCAAGTTTAGTTTCCATCTCGCTCTCTCTCTCTCTCTTTCTCTCTCTTTCTCTCTCTCTCACTCTCTGTCTGTTTGTTTTCGGTATGTGGGAATCTTCTGGTATGCCAAGGTGTTGCTGCTGCTGAGACATACACACACACACGCACACACACACACAGATAAACTTGTGTGTTCGATAAATGCATCGCATTGTCCTATGCGAGAGCAGCCTTGTGCAATCCTTGAACTGAAAACAGAATCGAATTCAAGCAGGACGCAGTTTAGCACAAACTTAAAGATATATACACATACACATGCATGTCTGTCTGTGTGTGTGTGTGTGTGTTTATAAATTATGCGATTTGTGTTGTATTTGAAATGCGAGTGAAAATATTGTTGCATGGCAGATACATTAGTTGCTGTTGTTGCTGTTGCTGTTGCTGTTGCTGTTGCTCTGCAGATGTTGTAGTTACAATGTTCAGTGACAGGCATCGATATCGATTCTTGCAGCGCATAGATACATTAGTATTTTGTAGATACTATTGTTTTATGCAGTTGTCTGCCTTGGCTTAAAGATACTTTTGTATCTCGACGACGAAAGTGTTATTCCTTGTAGTTACATTTTTATTCATAAGCAAATTGTTTTGCTATTATAACAGTAATTGTATTTGTATCTTGCAAATTGTTTTGTATCTCAGATATCTTGTTACTTAAGTTCAAACACTCAGAGATTTATATTATTTCGGCGCTTGCAGATACTTTACATGAATTTTGCTAGGGTAAGGAATACGAATATCTTAGCGATACATATGTATCTTAGCGATACCTATGTATATATTTTAGAGATAGTTATGTATGTATCTTATAGGTACCAATGTATTTTTGAGATATTTATGTTTCTTAGAGATACTTTTGTATCTTTGATATATTATTGTATCTATGAGATACTTTTTTATCTTTGAATTACTTTTGTATCTTTGAGATACTTATGTATCTTAAAGATACCTATACATCTTAGAGGTACCTTTAAATCTTACCGATACCTATATTTCTTATAGATACTTTTGTATGTATATTATAGATACCTTTGTATCTTAGAGATAGCTTTGTATCTTAGAGATATATATGTATCTTAGCGATACCTATATATTTTTGAGATACTAATGTAAATTTGAGATACTTTTGTATCTGATATATACTTATAGATACTTATATACTTATATCTTATAGATACTTATGTATCTTATAGATACTTTTGTTTCTTATAGACACTCTTGTATCTTAGAGATACTTTTGTTTCTTATAGTCACTCTTGTATCTTATAGATACCTATGTATCTTAGAGATACCAATGTCTATGAGAGGTACTTACAGGTTAGATTTTGCTCCATAGTTAGCCAACTCATCCTCTTTCGCCCAAGCCACAAGCTTACAGATGCTGTATCTTACAGATACATGACGGCAACTGATGCGCTCAAGGTCTGCAAGGTCTACGATAATTTTGATTAATAGCTTCGCCAACTTATCGCCGCTTCAAACGTATCTCATGTTCTCTCGCATGTGTTTTCATTCGCCTAATTGACATCAAATATTTCGAGACTGAGAATGTGAGCTTGTTTAATTACACAAAACGCTTGTCTATGTAGTTGCTCGGCTTTATCAGCTTCTCAACTAGCGGAAAGATTCCACTCTGTTTGTCAGTCTATCTCTCTCTCTGTCTATCTCTATGTCTGTCTGTCTTTAACTGCATTTGCACTGTCGACAATTGAATAACTTGAACTCGTTTTGTTCTGTTTGACTTGCAGTTCGGTTCTGTCTCTCTGGCCGCACCTTTTGGCCAAGCCGCCTGAGAGACTTAGCTCGCTAAGGCTGCCCGCTATTTTACCCTCACCTTCCCCCCTCTGCCCTTGTGCTGCTGACGCAAGGCCGCAACTAACTACAGTTTTTTCTTTGAGTGGCAGTTGCAGTTGCGGCAGTTGCAGCAGTTGCAGCAGCGCAAAGGAAGTGCACAATTAATCTGCAGCTTAATTAGAATGCAAGTGAAGTGGCTGAATGGCAGGAGAGGGGGGAAGTAAAGGGGTAGTTAGAGGGAGACGGAGACGGAGACGGTGAGGAAGAGAGGAAGGTAGCTGAAGACGCACTTGGTTTTTGGGCAAAGAAACTTTCGACGTGCCCGAAAAAGTTTTCCTTTGTCTGCTTCAATCGCAGCTGACTCGCGTCGTGCCTGCTCCCTTCCTCCTTCCCCCCTCTCTCTCTCTCCCTCTCTCTCTGACTCTCTCCCTATCTATTTGCCCGCCACATCTGCCTCTCTTCCTTTGCCGCACTGAGTGCGTGCAGCGTGCTGTAAGTGGTGACAAGTGCACAACACTTTGTTGCACATCATCAAACGCAAATCAAATAGTCTGTGGCCAACAACGACAACAACAGCAACAGCAACAGCAACAACAGCAAGCAGGACGAGGCAGCTGCAACAACAAAGCAACTCAAGCTGAACAAAATTACAACAGCAACAACAACGGCAAAACACCAACAGCGACAACAACGCAATGTCGAAGGCTAACCAAATATTGAGTTGCATAAACTGAACTCCAAGCAGATACCCTGTAAGCGCAGCAGCAGCTACAACAGTGGGGTATGCTCGATTGCTACTCGATGCTGTACAGGGTATGTGCGCAGTCGAACACTGCCGCTCTGTGCTCTGCCACTTGTTGTAACAAGATCAACATCTGCCCCGATGCGTGTCGTGCCAAATGAAGTTGCGAATGCAAATTGTGCGCTTATGCGAACAACAAGCAACAACAAACAACAGCAACGCCAAGTGGATGCTGGCAACAACAAGAAAAAATACATGAAATAAAAACAAAATTAAGATTCACATAGTTATTTCAATTGCAGCGGGGACTGCTGGTGCAAGTTTATTTGGGTTTAGTTTACAGTTTGCGGTGAGGGGGAGTGAGAGGGAGAAGAAGGGACAAGACCGTAGAGAGAGGGGTAGGTAAAGAGAGACAGAGAGGGGTAGAAAAAGACAAACAGACACACGCAAGTGAAAGTGCAACAGGGCGAATGAGTGATGTGTGAAGAGCAGCATGTGAGCGAAGGTAACAAAGAGAGAGAGAGAGTGGCAGAGAAACAGGAGAACAAAAGAGAGAAAAAGGCAGGGGAACAGGCGAGACAGAAAGAGGCAGGTAGGAGCACAGAGAGGGAACGGCAGGAGAACAGGAGACACAGAGAGGGAGAGGGCAGGAGAAAGAGAGAAGGAGTATATGATGCAAAAGAGAGAATGTGCCCAGAAACAGAATTGATGACAGCAAACTGAAACCTTAAAGTGTGATCGAAATGCATAGATAGATTGATTAGTTGAGAAAAGTGCAGGCAAGATACATTTATCTATGATATATGGTTAACAAAAAATGCTAATTTGTTGCACAACATGATGAGCAATAATTTGGCAGGGCGTTCCCTGGGCAATGCGTGTCCATTTTCGGTTACTACCGGCAACGCCTCAGTTCGGTGAGGTCCGCAGCAGATACATAAATCAGCGGCTACAACTCACTTTCTCGACATATTCACGCCTTCGCCCGATAAATCAGTGAAGCAAAAATGCCATTCCGATTACAATGAATTAATTGATTTTCTTTATCGAAATGCCTCCAAGACGATTTATGACGATTTTCAATTCCCAAATAGTCACAACGAGCAACGGGCAACGAGCAACGCGCAACGAGGGGCACATTCAATGACAGAAGTTTTTTGACCAAAAACAGCGGCAGCAGCAAATACAAATTTTTGAATTTCGATTGGGGGCGTCTACAACAATAACAACAACAGCAATAACAATAACACAGACGCAAAACAAAGAGGCCAACAGAGACATGACAAAAAGCGCGAGAGACCCAAGAAAGCAACCCAAGTGCAGTTGAATGTTTTGACTCTTTGTGCTTTGTTTGCCATCAAAATCAGGTAGTAAATAAGCAGAACAACAACAGCAACAACAACAGTCGAATTCAAATGAAATGCGCAAAAGAATATTTAAAAAATCATATTAAAAAACAAATCGAAAAAAAGAGAAGCATATGAGAAAAAAGGAGACGGCGATGGTGACTTGATTAAAGTTGAATTCGAAGCTGAAACTGAAGCTGAAGCTGGCGACACAATAAAATGTGCTTATAATTTCGTATTCATATTAAGCATTTCAAACAGTTTCAATGCTGAAAAGAGCAACAAAAACAAGAACAACAACAACAAGCGCAAATAGTGGACACGAGCTGGTCAAAAAGTTGGCCAACTGCGAGGCAGACAGCGGAGGGAGACAGAGAGAGAGAGAGAGACAACGACAGCTGCATACGCTGTAGAGATGAAGAATCAAGAAATTTATTTTAAAAATATTCTTAATGCTTATCATTGCTTAACCTGCAGTTAAGCACAGCTGTAACCTGCATTTAAATCTTGCAACACTCGTTACCTGAGCCTAGCCAGATCGAAGCTAATGCTCTGGCAAGGCTGTCTCCCATTCTATCTGCCTGCTACCTCTCCCTCTTCCTTAACCTGCAGTTAAGCACAGCTGTAACCTGCAGTTAAATTGGATAATTCGCTCTCTTAAGTCGTGTTACCTGAGCCTTGCCAGATCAAAGCTTATGATAATGTTATGGTACCCATGGTGTGTAGGGCATTATTGGACTAGCGTCGAGAAACTCGTTTCTGAATTGAGACGACACCCCCTTTCCCCACTTCTCTCAGTTCAATTTTTATGTTTTTGTTATTGTTATTAGCATTTTTCTCAGTCATTGCTGTTGTTGTTATTGCTGTTATTATTGCAATAAAATAAAAACAAATCCAAAGTTATTGCCCAGAGTTGTGGGGCAGGTTTCTGGCGTTATCTCGTCGCTGTCGCCGCTGTCGCCGCTGAAGACGCGACGCCCACGCGACCAACATTTTTTCATGTCTGCAGTCGGCGGTGGCTGCTGCCGCGTTGCGCATACGCCGCGTGGTCCGCACACACAGCGTCGCCTTTTGATTTCGTTTTGAAATCATAAAGACGCACAAAACCCGTTGCTCACACACACACACACAGAGACACACAGACACACTAGAAACATGAATTCAAAGTGTTACATGACAATTCGTGCAGGTGTCATTGAGACTTGCGAATGATTTGGCGCCACTTTATGGCATTAAACGACAGTCGAGCAGCACGCACAACAACAGCAACAGAGCAACAAACAATACAGCAAGCAATACAATAAAACCAACAACAACAACAACAACAACAACAACAATAACATCAATAATAGCAACAACAACAACAACAACAACTATTACTATAAAAGCTTAAGCAGTGCTAAATTTGTGTCCGACTTGAATCTGTTAAATATCGCGCAATGTAGTGCAAATCCAACTAGGAGAGCAACTTCAACTTGAAAGTATCTTAAACATGCTGTAGAATAGATAGATAATCCCAGCGATAAGCTCTCTGCTGGCTGTGCGTGTTTCTTCAGCTCGTCCCGAGTTCAGAGTTCTGTCTGCACTTTTATGTTCTTTGGGCAATTTGTTTGCTCTTGCGCTGGCTTTGCGCGTTTGTGGGTCAAACTTTGGCACATCGTAAATTATATTCCGCAACACCAACAACAACAAGAACAGCAGCAACAACAACAACTGCACTGCAAACTTGGCGCCTCAAACAAAAACTCGTAAATTTTCATAATTGCATTGGCTGACGGAGAGGAGAGGGACGGACAGAGAGAAAAAGAGACGGGGTCGGACGATGCGCACTTCTCGCAATGGATATATCGCTTTAAGGCTCGCCGCCGCCGGATTACACTAAACACATTTCCGCCGCAGCCGCCCAACGTGTCGTATGAGTAATGTCTCGGTGCAAAACTTGCGCCGGATGTGTAATCATTTTATCATATTACCCACACCCGCTGCTGCTGCTGCTGCTGTTGCTGTTGCTGCTGGGCTCGGAGTGGGCTAAAGCTCGACCTGGCTGGACATCGAAAGAGGTGGCGAGGGAGGGCGGGAGGCGTGGCGAGTACACAGTTAGGGGCCAACGGGCCACGTTTCGCTCGTTAAGTTCGTCATCATCGCTGGCATCGTCGTCACCGTCGACAGCGACGGCGTCGCAAATTCAATTAAATTAAATACATGGCAACAACGCTCTCACTACATCAGCAAGGCAAGGGGTGTGCCAGGGGTGATAGCAAGCAACGACTATGTGAACATTTTCGCACACCGAGCAAGAGCAGCGGCAGAACTCACTTGTCTTGGTGCTGCATTTAAATTTCCGCTGAATTGCGGGGCCAGCCTGGCTGCTCTGCTGCCTTGCGGGCCTGCTTATAAATCTTAATTAATTAAAGTACACACAACAATGGGCAACGCAAGAAAAAGAAGTGAAACAAATCGATGCGATCAATCGACGAATGCGAGATACTCTAAAGAGAAAGATTAGCTTAAAACTCGTATGTAGATCACTTTCAGGAATACTCTGCAATTTAAAGCAGTTAATACTCTGTAATCTAATTTATTCTTTGCCTTGCCAGCTGATCACCATAGCTAATATACCCTACACTTGCTGATACTGCTGGCTATGCTGGACAAGCTGTTCTAAGCTTGTCCAGCCCGCTGTCCCACAAACTTCGTCAACTTCTCGACTAAGTTTGTCCGTTTGTCAACACCGCGTGAACCGCGACATTTGTGTCGTCATCTCTCTGGCTGCGTCCATCTACAGCCACAGCTTCAGCACCAGCTCCAGCTCCAACTTCCACTTCAACTCCATCTGCAGCTTCCAACTTCATCTTCGTCTTCGTCTTTGTCGCTTGTTTTTGTGTCGCTGTTCGGCTGATCATCAAACGGCCCAAGAACAGCACTTTTCCCTCTATCTCTCTATTTCTTTGTCACTCTCCCTCCCTCTCTCGCTCTCTCTCTCTCTTTTGTCTGCTGCTGCTTCGTCCACTTTTTTCGCTTCTAATCGAAATGATTTTGCTTAATTCATCTTAATTAGAAGCAAGAAGGAGGAGCAAGCAAAGTTTGCTGACCGTTTGCGAGGCGCAGCTGAGCCAAAGAGTAAACACAAATAAGAAATGAAAATAATAAGAATAAGCAGATGTAGTGGTGGTAGTGGGGGTAAGAGTGCTTCTTGGAGTGTGTTGGGTGGGGAGAGGGAAGGGGAGGGATTATTTAAGAGCGTATCATTGGCCTGGCTATTTATTTTAATTTTAATTTGTGCTTTTGCGCGCCTCTAACAGCCATTTACCGTTAGTTAGCTCTGTTTTTCCTTTTTCTTTATCTTCTTCTTCCTCTTATTTCCCTTCCTCTTCTTCCTCTGCTTCTTCTTTATCTTCTGCTCAGTTTTGTTTGTCTTCTATGCGAAGTTCGTGCCAAAACACGCAAAATGAAAGATGAAAGCGCTTGATGAGCTGCACTTCTGCCGCAAGCATTGCTCTCCTTCCCCTTCCTCCCTGCCCTCTTCTTGTCTTCACCACCGCCCTCCTATGGCACGTCCAGTGCTGCCGACTTAAAGGCAATCTAAACGCACTTAAGCAAACCGGAAAATAGCCGAAATCTGCTGCCTAATTTGCTTCAATGAGAGCAGCGTCTCATTGAAATGTCTCAATTGAGCACAGCCTTGTGGTGAGAAGGGGAGTGGGGAGGGGCAAGTGCAGCCACAGTTCCTATAGTAATTAAGGTCGAAGAGGGCAATAGAAAATGTGAGAGAATACACTTAATATAAACATTGTTATATTAAATCTAATCATTATACCCTTGCAGAGGGTATATTCATTTTAGCCAGGAGTTTACAACGCACCTTTGAGAAATCTTCGATCCCAAAAAGTATATATATTCTGAATCAGCAGGGGAATCGATATACCCATGTCTGCCGATTCAGAACTATCTTCATGAAACTTGGCACACATGCTTCTTATAGCATCATATAGCTGCATAGGAACAATAGGCCGTAATAAAGGTTTTTGTGTGATGACCTGTTCTGATTTCAGAAACATTTCAGAACTAGTGTGGAAGGTAAATTAGCTCACACACGACGTGACAGTACTTCTTCTTTATTCGACACGCTAACACAGAATGCCTCTCTCAGTATTAATGTTAGTTTACATAGGTTTAACATAGGCTTAACGTAGTCATCGTGTTATATAAGTATCGATATATCAGTGTGACCCTCTGCCAGCCTACTACACTTGTCAGTGCCAATCAAAGTGACACATAATCCTGAATATACACAATAGCATTCAATTTAGCACCATTATATATAACTGGTATTGGAACAATTGGAGGAGATAAGAACCTGCAAGGGTATACAACTTTCGGCATATCGAATGTAGCATTTCTTCCTCGTTTTGTAATGTTTGTGAAGGATTATCGAATGGTAGCAAATGTTAGTTCTAAAATTGCGATTAAATATAATTAATGTCTTTAATTGTAGCTATATTTATTTATTATTAATTAAATAATTAATTTAATTCTCTCTTCAGTAATTTAATATTACTACTATTTTTTCAAACCTCAATTTTAAATTTACTTAAATTCATTGGATTAAATTTAATTATAACTATATATATATTATAGCTATTTAATTATAGTATTTACTACTAACTATTACACATCTTTATTAAAGTCAATTACTAGATGTTAAATTTAAAGCCTTCCATATTATATAATTAATATTAGTTGTACTTTAATTCAGTTTAACTTAGATAAGACTGAAGGCTTTAATAAGTCTGCTTACTCAGCTCTCATGGCAAATCAGGTAAAATTTTAATGACTGAAGGAAAACAAATTGCTCAAAATGTTGCTAAAAGATTATTTCGAAATTTATTCAATTGCAGACTCTCGTGCAGACTCCTCCCCCCCCCCACACACACCTTCTGCCCATGAATGTGGCAGCAATCTTCAGCTTGCAGTATAATTTTCAGGTTTTGCCCCTTGCGTTAGTCAGCGACGATGACGATGGCAGCAACAAGTGTTGCACTTAATTTGCATGCAACATGCGACAGTATTTGCAGCGCAATATACCGTTAAACAAAGGGTGCGACCCTTACCCACACCCCCCCTCCCCACAATCCTCTCCTGCTCCTGCTTCCAACGTCGCCCTTGCTTGTCCCATGTCACACACTCTCTGAGCTCCCCAGCAAAGATTTGCATACAATCAAAGTGAAGCGAAATTGATTTGCCACTTTGCTGCTGTTGCTGCTGCTGCTGCTGCTGCTGTTGTTGCTGCTGCTGTTGCTGCTGCTGCTGTTGCTGCTGCTGTGCCGTTGCCATTCCCGGTTTCAATTTAGCAAATGGCATCGCTCGCCTGCTCAATTATTAATTTTTGTCGCGTGCCGGCAACGCCAAAGCGCAGAAGTGACGTCACAGCAGCATCAGCAGAAGCGGCAACGGGATGAGCACCAGCTGCTGCAAGTTGCTAAGGACGGGAGGGGGGCGTAGGCAGAGGTGGAGGCGGAGGCGGAGGCGGGGGCGCTGCCGCTGAACTTGAAAAATGATTGCGCATAATTGAAATCGAAATGAAGCGCAGCTTTTTTGTTAATGTCAGTCAGAAGCGGCAGGTAGCGACAGGCAACAATGCTGCACGGGGCAAGCTGAGCTGAGCCGCATCTGCAGCAGCTGCTGCTGTCAGGCAGCCAATTTGTGACTCGTTAGATACCCTGTAAAGGTGTGAGGACAACGGATGTGACCACCCAGCTGGAGTAGAGCTTGTCATATATGTTTTAATTACTTCCAAGTACTTTTAGTACATATCAAATACGTTTGGTAATTTCTTTTGTATTTGTGCTTCATTATTGTCTAAAATACTTTCAAATGGTTCACTGATACAGGGTATTTTATTTGTTTTAAGTAAAAGCCAAATACTTCTGTCCTATTGGTCTTCTATTTGTCTTGGTCTTTTCCTTTGTCAAACTGATTTCCAATTGGGTTTCAGCTGTACTTTCCTTGGCACAGGGTATCTACACGTCGTGCAGCAGCTGCTTAACTGGTATGATAAATGTGGGCGTTCAAGTTGCGACTTTTGGCAGCAGCAGCACCTGTACCTGCGTGGGCGAGAGGGAGCGTGAATGTGGCAGGCACAGTGGCAGGGTCTGCGGCAGGGGCAACTTGGCGTCGTCGTGTTAGCAACCTCTGGTTAAGTATGTCAACTCGGCTGCTCCACTCAATTTGTTAGATATGTCAGACACGGAGTGAGCCAAAAATAACGGATAGCACGCATTGTTATTATCGATTGCCCCAGCAGGGCAAGGAATTCGGTCTTTTGGGCTGCTCCAACTTGGATCAGGTATCTATGAATAGTTCTCGATTGTCCGACTCGGCCAGATGGCACATAATTATAATAAATATTTCACAAACAGCGAGACAGCGAGATAGAGAGAGAGAGAGAGAGAGAGAGAGAGAGAGAGAAGGCGAGCATGTTACCAGACAAGCGTGAGAATTTTCCGTTTGGGTCTCTCGAACGTCTTGCAATTATATAATTAATTATTTAATTCAAAAGAAAATTGTCTGTGGCATGCAACCCAAAGACAGGCAATGGAGCCGCACCGGAAAGGGAGTGTAGTGCCCTGCAGACAGAGAGGAGAGAGAGAGAGATAGAGAGAGAGATAGAGAGAGAGATAGGCAGATAGAGACGAGTAAGTTGACTGTTTAGATATGCAAAGACAGAAAAATATAGTCTAGATATTACAGAGAATCTATCGAGACTGTAATAACACTGCAAAATGATCAATGTACCTGTCTATGCAGGTTATTCTGGTTATTACGGCCATTATGCAATCGTACGCAAGGGAGAGCATGCTTTCTCTTTCCTTCTCTCTCTCTTCCTGTCTCTCTCTCTGGCCTGACCAGTGTATCCACAATGGGTGATACATTTGCAAAAGCCACACGGAAAACCACATGAAATCACATAAATTAAAATAACTCTATTAACCTGAACAAATTTATATATTTTGACCAGAAGCATTTTTGCACACACACACACACACACACATGGCTTGTTGTGACAATAACGACAGAAAAGAGAGAAACAGAAAGTGTGAGAGAGAGAGAGAGAGAGAGCTGGAGTAGAGAGGGTGCTGCTTTGTATTTTTGGTTAAAGCAAGCGAAAATTTATTATCCTTGACTCCCGCTGTTCCCTAGCCTCGCTTACCTCATTTCCCGCACTACTCCTCATCCACAAACCCCCCCCTTGTCTTCCCTGGCTACCTCGGTCTACTGTGCTGCCTGCCAATTGTTGTTCACTGTTCGTTGTTGTTCCGGTGGCCCGTTAACTATGCGCCATTTAAGCACCTGCTGTGCGGCTGCCCCAAAGCTCTCACATCCGCCGCTGTGCGAACTGCCCCTCAAATCAGCCCACTCCCCCTTCCTCATCGTAGTGCGCCCTACCGAGCACCCTACACAGACCCCTATCCACTCTATCCTCACGATGTATGTCCCCATACATCATTGCGCCGCAAAATGTTTATTGGAACTCTGGACTGTGGGGCGTCTCTTTCTCTCACTCATGCATTCTCTCTCACACACTCTCTCTCTCCTTCTCTCTGCAGCCTTCGCCTCCGCATTTCACGTGCCAACTGCGACGAGCTTTTAATAGTTTTGTGCGCCAGTTCTCGTAATGCTTTATTTATTTTTAATCATAGAACAAATACGGGACGACGCCCGGAAAATATGGCCCGTCATTTGTTCGACGATATGTGCAAACAATTGGCGCATTAAAGCCAAGCACAATATAAATTAAAGCAATTTAAACAGGGCGGCAACGGAAGCAGCATTAAACTAGAAATGAAATCAAATTGGACTGCGCTTTAAAAGTATTTAAACCATTTCAGATATCTAGCTGCAACTAACTGATTCACTACATACTATATAACTATGTTTATTCCCTAATAATCCAGTGTCTTTAAGAACTACAGTATCAGTACATTCCCTTTCTTATTAATTAGAGCTTTAAAGTAACCTCAGTATATTCAGTGTGACCATTTCTCATTAACTATTTCGTAAAAGAAACTTCATTATCAGAACATTCAAAGTGCATTTCAAATATAATATTATAATATGTTTATTCGTTATAAATTAGATGTTTAAAAGAACTTCCTTATCTTCATTAGCGGAACATTTATTTCTAAAGTAAATTTCAGATATAATATTATAAAATCTTTATGCCTTATTAATTAGATCTTTAAATTAACTTAAATATATTCATTGTCAGAACATTCATTTCTTAGTGAATTTCAGCTAATAGAATATGTTTATTCCTTCATAATTAGATCTTTAAAGGAACTACAGTATATATTCAGTATGTTTGCTTCTTATTAATTAGTTTGCTTAAGCAAATTCAGTAACTCTTTCATAATTTCTTGACTGATTAGCTTTCGATCGACTGATAAAACACGTTGTTGTGAGCGATCACTCTCTCTCATTGATTATGCAGATCTTATGTATAACATGCATCCATTAAATCTTCAGCATACGAAATGCAATAGCATCTCTTGGGATTCGCAATTGGTTTAAGCTCTTCGATTGAGTGAAAAAAAACGAGCCATAATAACAGCCTTATTCGCCGGTGTCTCATTTGTGTGAGTCGAGCGAGCTCTTTAATCGGACAGATCTTTATAGACAAGCCGCTGCTTGCGACAGCCAGAGATAGACTGACAGGGTATAATTAATATGTCCACTGAATTTAGTTGCGAATCATATTGGAAAATGTTGTGTGGCACTAATAATCATCTCGCTGACTTGGCATAGCAAAGCCAGCACATTAATTTGTCGAGCTACCCTCGCTGGCTATGAGCCTCTAATTTAGTAGCCGTTTTCTGGTAATATTGGACCAATCCGCTTGGCAGCAACAGACCGCAGGCTGCCGATTGACGGACTGGCTAACTAGAGGGGGGAGCAAGTAGGAGGGGAGGCAGAGCGTAGACAAGGGAGAGAGAGGAACGAGGAATCTTTGTTAGGTTCGATTCTGGTTCTTTGGGGCGACGACGTGTGTTGAGCAAGGGCCGCAAGCGTTTGACAGTCACTGCGATTGTCGTCGTTGTCGTTGTCGTTGTCGACAAGGTTCTTCTTGTTGTTTCTATACATCGCGTAATCGTTATTAGCTTTGTTGTTGTTGCATTTAAATAGCCATTTGATAGCACTAACAACTGCCCAACTGGGCAGTAGGCATCAGCAGCAGGCAACAGAAGCAGCAACTGCTCATCACCATAACAATCATCAGACTTGGACTGCGTCTTTGACTCCATCTTCCTCCCCAACTCCAACTCCAACCACGTCTACGTCTACGATGACTCCAACTCGACTTGGAACTTGGTCTGCGAGGCTGACTTGAAGTCTCGCCTCGACTCGTTCATTTTTTCAAGTCAATTAATCAATCATTTTAGTAAATGCTTGAAATGCTCTTTAACATTTATTTTTTGACCACATTTTCGTTGGCTCGCGGCCCGGGCCTGGATGACAGGTGGCCGAGGAGGGGCACGGTGTGTGGTGGGAGGGGGGTGCCCTGCAGCGAAAATTGTGTATCAAGTTTGCCATTAACTGAAAATGGAAATGAAAACTAAGCGAGCAAGGCCAAGCCAAAGAGTTGAAAGCGCACACGAAAACTTATTGAAATTAAATGGGAAAACATTCGTTTAACTAAGTCAAAAATACTGAATTATTCAACCAACAGAATGAATAATTATTCTGAGTGTGGAAAGCGAATAATGTTGCACAACTTTGGATATTTGCCAAATAGATTGGGAGAGAAAAAAAACATATTTAAAATCCAGTGCAGTAGGAGAAGTTCGAATGTATGCGGCGCTTAAATACCCTTCGTTTTGAAGAACTCTTTTTGGTTATTTATTTTATTCTTTAAAAATGAATAGTAACGAAAAAAAGAGTTTACTAATAAGGCTTAAGGCCTTTGGCCTTTGAAGGTTGGAAGTTGGTGGAATTAAGGGAAGAACCTACAAATAATGATCATATTGAAAATTTATAATAGTATTCCTTGTCCAGATTTGTGCTTTTTTCTAGACACCTTTCTACAAACTGCATATACCCTTGCACTTTAAGTTTGAAGGGTATATAAATTATGCAGAAAATTGAGCGAAAATCAAATGTGATCAAATTTGAAATTTAGTGTGAAATTGCGGGAATTTGATATGGTCAATGGGGGCAGGGCGATAAATCAAATACCATGAGCAAATACTAGTCTGAGCTATTATCTCTATTTCTATTACTGGGCAAACTGTTTATGGGGAGTGCGGAAATCGCGCTATAGCGAGAGTAGGCAGAACAAGGCTTCTAATTGCATCAAGTCAATCACAAAGTACAATTAGTTTGGACAGGTTTCACCCTCCCTCTCCCTCTCCCTCTCCCCATCCCCTATCCCCCTCACTCTGCTTGCACAACTGTGCAGATCATTCTCCAACCAACTAACTGCAGTGACCCATTTTTGCAAATTAACTGCTGCTGTTGCTGCAGTTGCTTCTGCCGCCATCTGCCACACGCCTTGCCCCAAAAAACTTTTACATGCAGCAGCAGCACGAGGCGAACCTCTAATCAGTCTACACAGTTCTCGCCAGTCTCCCTTCTGCTCACCCCCTCTCCCACGCCATATTTGCACCTTGTTGTTGCAGCTTCCGCTTCCGCTGTGCGGCATCTCTCTCTCTCTCTCTCTCTCCCTCTCTCTCTCTCTTGAACGCCTTCGACTTGCACTTCGAGTGCGAGCTGCAAGTTTGCGCTTTCTAATTAAGCGAGTACGCAATCTTTTTTATTGTTGCTGCTGTAATTTGTCCTCCAATTCCCTCCCCCCATTCCCTTTCCCCCGCCCCCCTTTTGCTGAAAACATGTGGAAAACGTTAATGGCGTTTTGGGGCAGTTTCGAAAGTTGGCAACAGTTGGCGGCGCCGTCGACAACTCTGCAATCATTTCAAAATACGTTGATAGTTTCAGATTTGCGTTTACACTCGTGTATGTGTGTTTGTGTGTGTGTGTGTGTGTGTCTACTAATGCCATGCGACTATCAAAGCAACGGCAGACAACAATATTTAATCACAACTTCCTGTACGCAGTTTGAGTTTCTTTCTTATAATTTTATTTTGTGTCTTTTTTATGTATGTTTTGTTTTGTTTTTTTTGTTTTTTTCTGACTTTTGATTTGCTGGCCAGCTGGGCGTGGGAAAAAGCTTAAGGCGTCTGGGTGTGCGCAGATTAAGACAGAGTCAAGAGACTCCAACTAGCGCCAAATGAGCCGCGAATCCGAGCCCAGTGAGAGAGATAGATGGAGACAGAGAGGGAGAGAGAGAGATCTGTGAACGTTTTATGGGCCAAGGCAAGACTGACTGACTGAATTGGAATTCCCGTCATTGAATCTTCTGTCACTGTGCGAAATTAAGTCAAAGCCTTTAGAATTCCGCGAAACTGTTAACCTGTCTTTCTCTCTCTCTCTCTCTATCTCTCTCTCTCTCTCTCTCTCTCTTCTCGTTGTCTCTCTTTTTCTTTCTCAGCCATAAATTATGATTAAAATATTATCGAGCTTGTAGTTCGCTTATCTTTTAATGAGAATTTCACAACACGAGGGAGCTATGCATGGACGTGTTATATATAGCATATATGTATATATCAATGTATATGCGTGTATCTGAGGCCTATTTGCGATTTGCATATTTGTTTGTAATTCGTATTCCGAGTGGTCTGCATCAATCGCTGTCATCGGCAAGGCGATAAACAAAATGTGAAGTTAGAAAGCAAAACGAGGAAGAAAGGCTACCTTCGGCAGTAAGTAAATTTGGTTGCCATATATTGACAAATAGTGAAAATCGGCCGATGGTTTGTATGACAGCTATTCGATATATCGGTCCGATACGGCTTGTTCCGAGTTATATATAGCGTGCAGCAATAAAAAACATGTGTGCCATGTTTCATCAAGATAGCTCTAAAACTGAGAGACAAGTTTGCGTTTGCAACAGACAGACGGACGGACAGACGAATAAACGGGCACACGGACAGACGGACAGGGCTAGTTCGATTGCCCTGATGATGCTGATTCAGAATATATATACTTTATATATACAGAATTAATTTACTCTCCGCAAGGGTATAAAGATACCCTGTAGTTGCAAGGCATATCGGGTATCAGATAACTTAATGAGTAACCAGTCGGATCAGCAACCTCTGTCACTTCTTTACTGGGTATCTGCATGGTGTGCATACCCCACAGATGGAGCAACACACACTGCAGCCAAAGTGTATCACAAATTGACAGGAAATTAATGCGAAATTGTCAGATCGCAGACATCGCCGATCGAGTCGAACTGGCAGATACAAAGATACAACTTGTCAGCTAGTCGACTATCTTTCAGATACTCCTACAGACGTTAAGACACTCGACTCGACGCGAACTTGTTCTGCGCACGCGTTAAACACGCGCGCTAATTTCTCCGCGTTAATTATGCGACGAGTTATTCGGTCTACCCCCGCTCCACCGCCTGCCTCTTCTCCACTCCACTCCACTCCTCCCTCGACGAGGTTGGTGAACAATATCGGAATCATATCATTATTCAAATGAGCCAGCAGCCCCGCCTCGCCCCCCCCGCGGCGCCAGGCCTCTTTTGGCCGTGTGCGTTTTGTTTTGATTGCTCGGGCCTTTTGTTAGCAAATTTATGGGCCCCCAAGTCTTGAGCTTTTGTGGAGCGAAGCGACTGCCAGACACGCTCGATTGCCGATTGCCAAAGTGGAATCTAATCCGATTTCGGGCCAAGAACTACGGCTGCCTTGGTTACCCCTTTTTGCTTGAGAACTCGTTTGCACAGGGTATTGCTAAATATGCGAATGCGACACCCTGAAAGCGAAGCTATTGAAATTTAGAAAGCTACTGAATTTAAATTTCAATCTCGATTAATCGGCATATTCATTCGATATTCATTCATTCGCAATACACTTACAGAAAATATGATTGACCCCGTGTAGAGCTTCGTAGCTGAAAGCTGCCCGATTTAATGCGAATCAGTCTTAAGTTATTAACATGAATGTGTTGACGCTGAGTAGGAGAGAGAGAGAGAGAGAGAGAGAGTAGGAGAGAGAGAGAGCAAGTCAGAGAGGGTCTCCCTGAGAGTTGTTTTCAGGCTGCGAGCTCAGTGTCTAATGCCACCATAAGCGGCAGCTCTTCCAACTGTTATCTATGTTGCCATTCGCAGTTGTTTTCAGTAAACTTCAGTAGAGAACTGCCGCCCCACCCCCTCGCTTCCCATCAACCTCTTCACACATCTTCTACGGTACTGGCAATCCCTTCCCCCCTTTACAATCCATGAGTATTTCATATTTCGTATTCAATTGCAGCGCATTGTGCACATTTTTATTTACGATATTCACATTTACTCACACACACACACACATACTCACACATACACTCACACACTACTTAATCTGCGCTTAAGCTTAGGCCAGCGATTTAAACTGTTGAAGCACTGTGGCAGCTTTGCCAGGGGCGTAGCTGGCAAAGGGGCCCACGGGGTGTGCAGGGACTTCTCGAGGTATGAGCGGATTTTGTGCATGTTGCCTGTCGGCTTTAAACGTCAAACTCAACTCAGTTCCAAGAGGGGGTGGCTACTGTATTTGCCATAGTTGCTGTTGTTGCTGTTGTTGGCCAAAACTGCTGGTTAATAAATTGTTGGCTAAGCGTCGATTCTATTTTTGCCCATCGCAGCCTCTTTTCAAATTGTATTTTATTTATTTATTTGTTTGTTTGTTATTTTTCAACAACAATCCGCTTGTTGATGTTTTGCCCGAGCCAGTGTTGTTGCTGTTGATGCTGTGGTTGCTTGTGTTGTTGCGATTGTTGTCGCTGTCTAATGTTCATTAAACGCTTCCGCCTTTGAAGGCAAATGATGAACAAGATGAATTTAATGAGAGAGAGCAGAAATACTTCAAAAGCTGTTGGACAAATTGATCAGAAGACCGACAAAAGAAACACGATGAACACTTTGAAGATCGCAGCACATTAATGAATTGCAGATGCCCTAACTGCCAAGTAAGATTCTTTGTATATATATGTTTCAATAATATTTCTGTATGGTTTACAGTATCGCTAAGCTAACAGTGTCGTTTTGGTTATAAACATAATTATATTCAATATTAACTCTCTTGTGGCAAGTCTTCACTTAACTTTAGGCCCTGCCAACCTAGCGCAATACTGCGAACATATCTTCGGTCTGCCAACTTTCTTCGCATTTATTTATTTAACATGCCAGACTGACTATTTGCCATTCCCACATTTAATCATCGGTTTATTACTTGTAAAAATCAGAGTCCTATTCATATATTATGAACATATGTTATGATATTTATAAGAGAATACTCTACTCCATACATATAATTGAATATAATATGCTTGCTTCATCTGGAACTGACTTGACTGGGCTGCTAATATGCCCCGCTTCTGTAGGGGGCAAATGCCAATGTCGAAAGGCAAAGGAAACGCAAATGAGCGCGAAAGGGCGTAGGCGGGGTAGAGTACAATAAACGGTTTGGTATGAGAGGGGATGGAGAGGGAGAAGAGAGGGAGTGTAGTGGGTAGGGGGAAGCCAATGGAGCCAACAGACTGGCAATTGGGCATACATTTCTGGCACAATTACAACGCAATCAACTTAATTACATTGAATAATTAGAGAGGAGGCTGCTGCTGAGCCGTAAAGGGGGCGGGCAAGGAGGAGAGCAGGTCAGTTGGACAGAGAGAGCCAACAGGAACAGCAGCAGCAGCAACAGCAACAGCAGCGAAAGCACCAGTGCTGGCGCCAGTCAAGATGTTAAGCTGTCCAGCTGCCCGACTGCTTCATATGGCGTTGATCTTGACAGGATCGACAGCCGTCTGAATGTAAACATTTGTGTAGCTGTAGCCAGGGGGGAGGGCAAACAAAGGAGCAAACAAACAAAGAGGCGCACAGAGAGAGAGAGAAAGAGAGAGAGAGAGAAGGAAAGAAGGAGAGATCAATGAGAAGCAACATGAATGACTTAGGCAGCATAAAAGGAGACCGTACAACGACAGTGTGGGTAAGGAGAGTGAAGGGGGAGGAAAGGGAAGGGGAATGGTCAGGGGGAGGAACCAGCAGAAGTAGCTGCCATTGTGTGGGTGCGCTTCAATTGAAATGCTAAGGGAGCAAGGCGGCTCGCATTGTTGTTGCTGCTGCTGTTGCTTCTGCTGCTGCTGCTGCTGTTGCTGTTGTGGCATGCAAATTAAAAGGCAACCTCGCCTTCCATTCAGCGTACCCACAATGCGATGCGATAATACAATAGTCTAGGCAAATCGCTCTGCATTAAAGAGCTCTTCCTGTTTTTCGATCATTGTTGAGTGCTTTCATTGTGAAGAGTCCCTCTCGCCCAAATTGGAATACAGAAAAGAGTCGAGTGAAGTTAATTAATCCATTTGGTTGATTAGACAGTTTGCCGAACGGCAATTACGAATACTTTGAGTATATTCGTGAATGAGTTTCTTACACCGGCGCGTGGGCAACCCATAGAGCAGCATTGTATGCGAAGAACCTAAGATCATAGAATGATCTGTTCTGTTCTATTCTATTCTCCTCCATTCTTTTTCTTATGTTAGCTCATTCATTCGTGTAGAATTTGACAGTTTTATGAACCATAAATCGCAGCATTCGATTGCAGTGACAACTCTATTCATATTTCTGTAGTCTATGCCACATGGGCTGACTATTATAAAACATTTAAGACCTCAGAACCATTGCGCTCTGATTCCGAGCAGGTGCCGTAAAATGCCCCCGAGTGAGAGAGGGAGAGAGGGAGACGGATGTGGTGGCATCGTTAAGTCCGTTAAAATGTTAACGGATTCGTGGAAGGGCGGCAACGCTCGTAAATGCGCTCGAACTGAAACTGCGACTGCGAATGGCACAGAAAGGGGTCTCTCTGTTGGGGAGGGGGACATAAAGTTATTAAACAGCATCTTGTGGCTATCAAGCCACAGATTCATTGCTAAATAGACAGATAAAGAGATGGATGGCCAGGCAGATGGATAGCTGCCTCTGCGTGGCTGAATAAATGAAAATCAGTCGAAAATATTTTCGTTTTAATTGGACGTCAGCCTTTGTGCCATAAACTTTACGGGGCCTCAAAACGAACCGAACCGGTTCGGCTCGCGCACCAAATTGGGCAAGCAACGCCAGTCGAGGCGCCACCACCAGCAGCACTAGCAGCAGCAGCAGCCTCCAACTGTTCAATCGGTCAATCGCTCAATCGCTCAACCGCTCAACTGTTCAACCGCTCAACTATTCAGGCCAAAGTTTTTGCGATCCGGTTGGTTCTCGGCGGCTCTCGGTTCTCATGACAGCAAGCCAAAGTTGGTAGCCAGAGATTAGCTGTAACCAGAGACGCGCCAACATGCGACTAATAGAACTATTACACATTATCGAAGTGCAGTGTACATTGAATGGGAGAGAGGGAGAGGAACGGGGGATCTCTTCTAAGCGTAGGCCGTTCGGCATTGGCGTTCCCATGGTCCCACGTCTGTCCAGCTACCTGGCAGCGGGCACCAGCTGCCAGCTCTAGCCTCAGCTGCAGTTCCAGCTTAGGCTTCGGCACCGGCTCTGGCCTGGCTCTGGCTCTGGCTCTGGCTCAGGTGTGGCTGCCTCTTTGTGGCCTGCGCGTGTTGAAAATTGTTAAGCACTCAACTGGAAAGTTGTCTACAGATTTATGGCCAGCAATGGAGCTGGCGCTGGCGCTGGTGCTGGTGCTGTCGATGTTGTCGGTGTTGCAGTCGAGTCTCATATTTGGTCGCCTGTCTGCGCCTAACTGGGCCGCGCACAGGTGTCTCGGGCTGGCAAAGAAAAGAGCGCAAAAAAGGCTAAATCTAGCGGACACTACAAATTATTGTGAGAAAAATCAGCTGTATGGGAGTTTTGGATCTGTCAGCGAATCTGTTGCCAGGCCGAAGAAAAGCAGAGTTGGATTGATTGACGGCCCAGCGTCGGCGCCACTTGCCACTTGCCACTTGCTGTTGCCCAAGTTGGCAAACTTGGCGAGTCGGCAACAATTTGTGTTATTTAAAAGTGCCTAACTGGACACATTTCAATTTATTAAAAGGGGCATTTGAAATGTAGAATGCAGATAACAATGTTAATAATGTAAAAAAATAATGAACATATTAACGAAAATTATAAATGGAAATTGTGATGAGAAGAGTAATGAAACAGTAATGAGAATAATAATGAAACTATTAATTAAAATTGTAATAACACTATTAATGAAAATATGAATAAGAGACGTAATAAATATATAAATGAAAATAGTAATAAAAGCATTAATGAAAAACTCAATGAATGCTAACAGTAACTAAAATTTTAATGCAAATTAATGCAGATAAGATTGCAAATAATGTGGAAAATAGTGAACATATAAACATAAAAATGAAATAGTGATAATAATAGTAATGAAATTATAAATGAACATTTTAATAACACCACTTATGTATATATTTATAAGAAACTTAATGAAAATAGTAATGAAAGTATTAATGAAAAATGTCATAAAAGTATCAATGAATGCTAGAGTAATAAACATTGTAATGAAAACAAATGCAGATAAGATTGTAAATAATGTGGAATATAATGAACATATTAAAGAAAATTATAAATAAAAATAGTGATGATAATAATAATAAAATTATTAATGCAAATCGTTTTAACACTACTAAAGAATATATTAATAAGAAACGTAATGAAAATAGTAATGAATGTATTAATGAAATGGTAATGAAGGTATCAATAAATGCTAACAGTAAGAACACTTGTTAAACAAATAATTATCAGAAAAATGCAAATTAATGCAAATATAAAAATCGAGAAATTATATAAATAGTGTTAGTCAATTAAACAAATAATACAAGTAATTAATACGAATGACAATGCTTAACATTGTCAGTCATTTCTTAGAACCACATTCACATGTATCCCAGCATCATTTACCAACACTGAAGCAACTATTTATAGAGTGACTCCCATGTGGTAGCATTTTTAGCTATCGAATGTCGCGCATGTCGATATCAATCGAGCTGAAAAGATTGTCTCTCTCTCTCGACTAACCGCACATAATGCGCCACTTCCAGCGGGTTTATGCTCTAAAATTCTTGGTAGACAAAGCCCCCTTCCCTTGATGTTCCCCTTCTATCACTCTCTTCTGCCCCCCTCTGCACACTGCTGGCTGAGGCAACTCGTTGGCTGTCTTTGGCTGGCATTTTTAGGGCTACACGCCACAAAAACCGCAAGAAATCAATTCCAAGAAATTGTTTGTCTTCCGCTGCTGCGACGCAAAGGGCGCCGCATCGCTTGTTGCATGGCCACCAATTTTGATACTATATATTAACATACAAACATAACATATACAATACATAGAGTGTATAAGAAAATAAATCGGAGCATTTGCCACGCGTCATTGGAGTCCAAGTTGGAGCTGGAGTTGGAGTCCGAATCCGTTTTCGATTTCGATTCAGCGTCCGATTCCGAATCCAAATGCGCGCCAGTCGGCGAGCGGCTTCATTATTGATGGTTTATTAACACGGCATGAGGTGTTGACTGCGGTCCCATTTAACCCCAGTTCCTGCACCAACCCTACCCCTCAGTTCGGGCACCGCCCTTGCACATGACTCTCATTCCTCGTGTAAGTATGGAAACCCGTTGCGGCTCGCTGCAATTTTGCGCGCTTACTTTGTTTCTGTATTTTCTTTTCTCTCGTTTTGTTTTGTTTTTGGGTTAATTTTATCGGCTACAAAAAATGATGATAAAACTGAAATTAAGTGGCGAAGGGAAGTGAAAAGCGAAGAAGCCCGAATGGGCTCAGCAGCGACTTCGGCATCAGCTTCAACTTCAACTCTCTAGCGACCCATCACGATGACACGAAGACAAACTCTACCTTTGCTACTCTCCTCTCTCTCTCTCTCTTTCTTTCTCTCGTTTTGCCTGCCTAACGATCATGGAAAATGAAACCAAAACGAACACATTTATAAGGTGCGGAAGCGCGAGGCGCGACATTAACTTTAGGGAGAGACCTTAAATACCGCTTGCTCCGCTAATGATAGCGAATTTAAGCATATTCCATGATAGTGTGTGTGTGTGAGTGTGTGTGTCTGTGCTGCATTATTATCTATACAAATACATCGCACATTAACGCCATGCTCAATTTGACCGAGACAAGGCGACGAGATGCGGGCAGCGAACGGAAACAAAAGGCAGCATACATGTAAGGCGAGTACGGCAATAAAACCTTGAGAGAGGAGAATTAGAAGAAGAGAGAGGGAGATAGTAAGACTGGGTGGGTGGGAAGCAAATATCTCAGCTGTTTTGCATCATCACCTCATACCCACTCAGTAACTTTATTGATATCAAAGTTTGCTCTAGATTGATCGTAGCAATTGCAGAAATATAAATAATGCAATTAGTGCAAACTGTAGTGAAGTTACGGGCATAAAACTCTAAGCTTTCACAGGTTGGCTGCCCTAGAAATGACCCCTGCTCTCTGATACTGGCACTTAACCCTCAAAAATCACAATATTTTTTGTCTTTTTGTTGCCCTGAATTATGCAAAACATTTAGCAAATTGCAAAAATATATGGACGGTCACTGGCGGGTTTCAATTAAAGTGGTTTAATTAGATGCAAAACAGACAGGCAGAGAGACAGGGAGACGGAAGGCAGACAAACTGACAGGGAAAGCAACGGACTTGTCTTCTGGCCCAGGGGCAGTTGCTGCTGCGACTGGCGAATGCGGTGCAAACTAATTAAAAACAAGCGCTTGGCCACTTGAGCAGCATGTAAAATAATTTCCAGGCTATTTTGGCAAACATACATACAGACACACACACAAACATGTGGCAAAGGCAGGTAGCATTGGCAGAAGTGACAAATGCGGTCCCAGGAAGCTATTTATAATTACCGTATGCGAATACAGTTGCACCAAACTTTTGCCGAGCAGCCGAGCTGAAATCCAATTTTCAGACAACCAAAAGAAGGACACACGTGGCAAGCAAACAAGCAAACAGTTGCAGTATATCTTGCGACAGCACGCAGAGTGCGTGTGCTTCTAAGCTTCTAAGTACCGACAGACAGAGTTAAAAGAGAGTATAGAATATGTAGAAATATAGGGTGTCATGATATGACTCTATGATGCGTATTGATTCCTATTCAATATCAACAATAAAACTTTTCGATCTAGCTTATGTTTAGCGTCCTACCTAGTGAGAGTGGAAATCCTTTTACAGAGAGTATAGTATATATAGAGTGCAGCAATGACTTTATGATGCATACAGATTCTCATTCAGTATCAATATAAATAGTAAAGTTAGATCGAATAGTTTAACGACTATTCCTATCCATCGAAAACAGTCGGCACACTATCATAGGGCATATGTTTTGTTTATATCACGTAGGAACGCTATTGAGAGGCATATATAGTCCTGATCAATATCAATATCATATGAGGTATATTGATTTCTATTCAAAATCAACAATCAAGTTCGATTAAATTGTTTAGCGACAGTAGCTACCCATCAAAAGCAGTGAGCACCCATTAATAAGGTATATGCTATGTATAATATTGTAGATGTAGCTATGTTATTGTGAGGCATATATAGTCCTGATCAATATCAATATCAACATGTCACACTGGCTTAATTCGTTTGCCTTTATTGATCAAATTTGGTGTAGAAACAGCGATTTATTCCACGCTGTTAACGGATCAGCATCAGAAACAGATTGCTCTGATATATTTGGCGTAGTATCGAAAAGCTCGGCTGAAACTTGTTATTTATCAAGATATAAGCACAGTTACACCTTTCATTGTGGTTATTTAAAAATGTGAGGCTTGTTCGAAGTTTTCCTTTGGCCATTTGCAGAACTTCTTTTCGTGAATAAGTAATCGGTGCATGAGCCTCTGAGTGGCAGTGCGGCCAATTCGCCTGCTCCAACTGTCAGTCAAAAATAAAGCAGTCAATCAGACTGGGCAGGCTGGGGGTGTTGGCTGAAGGAGTGGAGGAGTGAGTTGATGTACCCAATAGCCTGGGGCAGCTTGTGGTTCGTCTGCCGACTGAATGCGACTAAATACTTCATTTATTTTATGAATAAAGCCAAACAAGCAAGTCACAACTAGAGAGGAAACGTCGGGACAATGGCAATGTACACGTTACAAGGGGACACACCCGCTGCAAGCACACACACAGAGTCGAACGACTCTGGGCACTCAGCACAACACCCAGAAGCCACCCACTCGACACACAGCTTGAAGTGTTGGCAGCGACGATGACTTCCTGTTTATCTGCGTCTGGACGTCGGCTCTGGCTGGTTGTGCTGCTGCTGCCTCGGCTGCTGCTGCCTCCAAGTGGCGTCCGTGCATGCTGAAGCATCTACTTTGGTGCCATTCACATGGCCTGCAACAGGCAAGGGGGCGGGAGGAAGCTGTGGTTAGGCGTGTTATATTCCAGCCTCAAGATGCTGCTGAGCTGCTGAACTGCACCGCAGCCACGACAACAACCTGAGCTGGATCCGCTGTCTGCCTGTGCGCGTTGCTTGTGCTGTATGTGGTCGAGATGCCTTTGCACCGCACACACACTCACACACACACAGCAAGCACGACAATGTTCATGGGCTGCTTTATTTATTTTTAATAAATTTTAATGCTGAAATAGAAGAACTTCATAAGGGCCAACAAACCCCGTTGCTGTTGTTGTTGCTGCTGCCTCTGCTGCTCTGTGGGGTTTCTTGCCGCAAAATTATAATTTTTATGCCACATACTTAAAGATAAGATTACAAATAATTCATAATTGGGTTCATGCTAAACAGAAGCCGCCCAGGCCGAAGGAGAAGCCGGCAAAGAAAACCAACACCGGCTACAACAATCTAACAACAGCCGGAAGCACTATACATTGTTGTTGTTATTGCCCCTCTTAGACCGTTGTTGTGGAAAGTGCGCCATGGTATCCCCAGCCCAGACTCAATTATTAGCTTGAGCAATAGCAACAACGCACAAAAGCCTTCAAAATCCAAAAAATAAAACAAAATAAAATAGTAAATTGTATAAATAATACAATAACAAATAATATACTATTATTTACTAAACTACATCTCTTCTGTTACGCAATTAATGTTAAATGTTTGAATACTAGGAACTGTGAGAGGGGTCAACGAATCAAGAAGGAATCCAAGGTAACCTTAGCAAGAGTTACAAGAGAGATATAGCTATTTTCCGTGGAGAGCTGACCATATTATTCAGATATATCTTATATATTTATTTTATAAGCTTATTAAAGTACAACAATAAATCAGTATAATAATATAACAGTATAACAGTATACTAGTATTACAGTATAATAGTATAACAGTACAACAGTACAACATTTAATAGCATATCAGTAAGATAGTATAACAGTGTATATATATAATATAACAGTTTAATGGTACAAGAGTACAACAGTTTACTAGTATAACAGTTGTACAGAATTGCATTATAACACTAAAACAGTATAACACTAAAACAGTATAACAGAGTAAAAGAATAAGAGTATAATAGTACAACAGTAGAAAAGGACAACAGTAAAACAATAGAAAAGAACAACAGCATTAAGGTAAATCAGTATAATAGTATAACAGTATATTAGAATAACAGTGCAACAGTATACTAGTATACCAGTAGAACACTATACCAGTATAACACTAAAACAGTATAACAGTTCAACAGTAAGTAGTTTACTTTAAACGCAAAAGTCTCTTAGCCGCGCTGCTCCTTTTCATCGCGCATACGGTCAGTCCGATTGGGGTGACCAGTTACGCGTTGAAGCAGCGCGTGTAGTAAGCTTTAAAGTCAGCAATAATAAAGATACACACACACACACACATACGCGCCAGGCAAGTGCAATCGAAACAACAACAATAACTACCAGAGCAGCAGGAGGCGCTGCGCCAAAAAGTATGCTAGCAAAATTGTTGCTTCTTTTGCATAAATATGAATAAATTAAAATCAGAATCAACATTTTTGATATGCCAACAGTTCGGCGGAGAAGCCAACGGCAGGGGGAGGGGTGGAGGGGAGGGGTCATGGATGGCAGCAGGTCAGCAAGGGGCGCTTGTGTTGGCCGGACATGGACATGAATCCGGACACGGACACGGACACGGACACCGACATCGACACGGACAGGGACACAGACAGAGCAAAGCGAGAGAGGCAAAGGCAGAAAAGAAGACAGAGAGACTGAAAGAGAGACAGAAAGCGAGAGCGAGAGATCGAGGGGGTGGGCACGGACGGAGGGGAAGGGGTGTCAGCGTCGACGCACTTTTTTGCGGCGTGCAATTAAAAATTGCGCGCTGTTGCACATTTAATTATTGGGAATCGGCTTTCAGGTAATCATTGTTAATGGCAACTGTGCTGTGCATTTAATCTTAACGGTAATACGGCCATCTCCCTCACACACACACACACACGCACAAAGAGACAGACAGATACTGCACGTCGTCGCCTTTAAGTTTGGCGAATTGGCAAACAAATTAATTGCGGACCGCTATAAAGGCAGATTTTTATATGCAGCCAGTACGTGTGTGTGCGTGAGTGTGTGTAGGGTATGCGGATGTGCGTGCAGACCCCGTCGCCAATAAATACACATTATCCATAATTTGGGGCATTGGCCGCAGTCCAAGGAATGATTTCCCATTTGAGCGCGCAATGGCAATAAGAGATAAGCCCCGCGATAACCCAATCGGATGCGGATGAGTTTCTCAATAGAAGAAGAAGAAGAAGAAGAGAAGCATAAAAAGGAGAGACAATAAGACAGCCAAGTCGATGCGAGGCGAGGTAGCTTCGGCAATTTGCCACACTTCGCAGCGGGTCAAAGCGGCGTTGAAAATCCACTTGTAAAAGGCAATTCAAATATTTATGCTTTTAAATTGCATCAACTGCAGCCAAGGGCGTTTACTCGGCGTATTCGTAATATGATGAGCAATTGCAGTGTCAGAGCCAGAGCGAGTGGGAGTGGCAGTGGGAGGAAAAGAGGTGTGGCAGCTGCAACTTTGATGCAATTTTCATTTAACTTCAATAAAAATAAATATGCATGAATATGAAATTACATTTTTCAGTCCAGCACAAACACACACAAGCGAGAGGGAGAGGAGAGGGAGGAGAAGAGAGAGAGAGAGAGAATGAGAGAGTTTGAGAGAGAGAGAAAATGAGAGTGATAGAGAGAGAAGAAGAAGAAATATGAAAGAGTGGCAGCACTAGCCAATTGGCAAGCAAGTGCTGCCCATCAAATTAGATAATTACCCCGAACTGTCGTGCACCTCGTCGGCTTTAATTGGTTCTCTATGTCGGTAGAGCCAAGTGACTGCGTTTATGGCATATTGTGTATCGGATATAGGCACTATATGGTAAGCAATCTTTTCGTTATCAACGATTGCGACAACAAATCATAAGAGCTTTAGCTCAGGTATATCGCATATCAGAGGAGGCGGGGCAGCATCGCAATCAGTTTGATTTCAGTGCTCGAATGACACAGGCTAACGGTACACTATGTCACATAATACATACACACACACACACACACACACACGCATGCAACATCTACGTACACAAATATCTTGTATATGTATATGTGCGATAAATGTACCTGTTCTTAAGGGTGGCGTATTCAATACCCTCGCAATTTTGCAAAAAATGAATGATAATAATAATAATGAAAACCTTAAGAGCTGCACACGATGCACAACAACAGCAGCATAACAGGAATTAGGACAACAACAACATGAAGAAAAGGAAAGAGAAGGAGAAGAAGTAGGAGACGAGGAAGGAGCCTCGCTATGGCAACCTCGATAAAAGTAAGCAAAATCGCAGCAGAGCGCGGGCTGCAAAGACGCTTTTTGCCTGGTTGGATTAAAGTATCAGGCTGGAAATTTAAAACCTCTTCAACAACCACAAAGAGCTGGCAGCAGCAGCAGCAGGACCAGCCGAGGCAGCTGGCCGAGGCTGAGGCTGAGCGCGGAGCAAAAAAACCAAACTGAAACCAACTGAAAAATTAAACAACAACCAAGAAAACGACGACGATGAAGCGGTCTTCAAAAAGAACAAGGCGAAAGTATAATGTTGCACTGCCTGCCTGGCCTGGAAAGGGATGGGGATGGGGATGGGGATGGCAATGGGAATGGGAATGGGGAAGGGTTGAGGGGCAAGTGCGGAGGGTTGAGCGAGTTGAGCCGCGTCGAGGAGCAAAGAGGATTGCGAATTGAGGCTGGAGGATGCACAGCGGGTCGTGGCATCAATGTGACGTTGAGGTTGCGGTCTTCGCTGCTCCTCCTCCATCTCTCTGCCTCCCTTTCGCCCTCCTTCTCTTCGCCTTCGTTGCTATTTTCATTTTGCCTCCTTGCCGTGCGGCAGGTAAGGGCAACATTGCCTGCTGGTGGTGGCTGAACGACCCTGACCAGCTTTCCATCAGCGGCTGCAAAAATATTTTTAATAACGGCCGCGCGCATAAATAACATCGAAATGCGATGCGACCTGCCCTGTCCGTCTCCCTGACTCCCCCCAGCCTCCCTGTCCACCTGTCTCTGTGTCTCCTTCTCTGCGCGACGATCCTGCCATGTCCTTGGCCGTACGACGTCTTCGGCCATTAAGATATTGCGCTGGCCACAGCAATCACAGTTCGTGGGCATTTACATAATGCCGGCCAGCAGCGATAGCACCCTGCCCTGCAAGGCAACACTACGCTGCAGTCCTGCTACCTGCTCCGACTGGTTGGGCAACTTCACGCGTTCCGCACACGTGTGCAGCACAACCCTTTGCAACCCTTCGGTGAGCCGCAAAGCAAAGCGAACAACTTGAGAGACAGACGCAAAGCCAAACTCGATAAATACCCTGACCCTGAGTAGCGTCAGCTTTGGCTTAAGCTTGTCGCCGTAGCTTCCAGGGAGATAGTTGTTTAAGCTCTTCAGGTAATCAGCTGAGAATCAAAGAACCTCAGTTAGTGACTGTTACAATAATATGATGTTATCAGCTTTAATAAGCTTGCAAAGCTTCGCAGCTTGAAGTTAAAAGATAAGCCTCGATTGTTATACAATTTCTCAATTCACTAAATCAGCTCGCAAAGACAACAATATAAGGCTTGCTGTGAGTTGAGACTAAGCTGTGATAAAAGTTGTTTCAAGTGTTTCTATTGCGCTCAGGCAACGATAAGAATATTGAGCATTTTAGGTGCTTTCAGTATACAAAAGTTGCATGGACAATGCCTCTCATATGACTATTGAGCTTTAAAGAGCTTTCAGTTTGTAAATTTAAATGGACAAAGCTTTTAATATGACTATTGAGCTAAAATGTGCTTTCAGTATACTAAAGTTGCATGTATAATGGCTTTCATATGACTTTTGAGCTTTAATGAGCTTTCAGCTTAGCAAAGTTCACTTGATAGCTGCTTACAATATCCCGAAAAGTTGTTGTACCACACAAAGCTTCACTAAAGCTCTTGTATCATGTCCCTCTTGCAGAGCATTTGACATTCGTTGCCACTCAAATCAAATCATATTGCTGCAATCACTTATTGTTGTTGCTTTTGCTGTTGTTTATTCTTAGTTTGCCCCAAGTTGCCTTTCGCTTTGACTGAATCACCACATGACGCGGCAGCGTCATCCTCAACATCCTCATCGTCAGTCCTCTCCCTATCCTCTCCTCTTCTCTTCTCTCTTCGCTCGTCACTTCATGCTTCCATCATCCTGCGAATGCGTGCCGCTTATCAATGAAAAGTGCTGACGACGACAAGGCAGCCCCAGGCCACTCCAGGCAGCAGCAGCAGCAGGACCAGGCACAGGACCCCTCGACAAGCAAAAGAGTAGCATATGAACAGGAGGGACGGGAAGAGAGAGAGGAAGAGGAGGGCGACCCGGGCGAGAGCCTGTTTATAGTTTGCCAGCAACTAAATTAAAATTATTTCAACTTGACTGACGTTCGGTGCGAGGCTTGCAAAAACGGAGCCACAAACTGAACCGCAGTCCCAGCCCCAGCTCCAACTGCAGCCTGAACCTGAGCCGGGAGAGATTGCAGACTGCAGACTGGAGACTGGAGATTGGGGTCTGGACTGCGTCGCTGCTGGGGTCTGGCATGGCTCTGGTGGGGCCATTAAAACAAGTTTGTCCGGCGATTGCAGGGGAAGCGTTTTGATTGCAGGAGCACTTGAATAGTTGTTGTTCCAGGTTGCAGGTTGCAAGTTACTGCTGCTGCTGCTGCTGCTTGTGCTGCTGCTGCTGCTGCTGCTGCTGCTGTTGTTGTCATCGTCGTTGTCGTTCGACAGTATCAAATTATAAATACTTATGACCGGTCCCAGTATCCCGCACTCCGTTTGCCTCTCTCCCTCCATCGCTGCCTCTAAGCCAACTAAATAAATATGACAAAAAGGGTAAACAATAACAATAACAACAACAAGAGCAGGAACAGCAACAGCAACAACAATAAGCAGCAGCAACTGGAAACGCAAAGTGAAGCGTGTCGCTGTTGCCATTCCGGGGGCAATTCCAGCGACACATCAAGACAAAAGGTCCGCAAAGTGTAAAGTCAAACAATTAAAAACTCAATTAGCGCCATATTGAAAAGCTGCCAATCATTTGGCCCACACACACACATACACCTATCACACGTGTAAGTATGTGTGTGTGTTTTTAGTGCTTGTTTGTTTGCATTGTGCGCCGCAAATTGGTCAAGAGTACAGAAATATCAAAGATTGCTCCAAAAAAAAAAAAAACACTAAACGAACACAAAACGAAAACGAAAACAAAAACCAAATCAAACAAAAGGCAAAGGCAAATGGCAAACCTCACAAATAGAGCGTGAAATTGACAAAAAAAGACAGAAAGAGAGAGTGAGGTGGGGATGGAAGAAGCGAGAAGGGAGAAGGATGGCAGTAGCAAGAGGAACTGCAACAAATGCAAAATAGTAAACACTTTTTCACGAATTCAACTGCATAGATATAAATGTATCTGCATCTGTCTCCCATGTGCGTGTGTGTGAATGCATGTGTGTGTATGCAGTCGGAAGGATTGCCCATATGGCAAAGGCATATGGAGAACACTCTGCATCGGAGGACAACAGCAGCAAATGCGAAAGCGAGAGCGACGATATGTGAATACGAATTAAGCTGTAAAAGATGGCTGAAAAGCGAAGAGAAACTGACAATAAACTCAGATAAAGAAGTAAAAGGAAAGGCAGCTTAGCTAAGGAGTGCCATTATGCCATTTAGATAGTTTAGTTCTCCCTGGGGTAGAACGAACGAGGATAAATAATAGCTAAAGTGTGGTTAGCTACGAACTAAAAGCACCTTTTGTGGTTACAACTATTGAGGTTCACTTGTGCATTCAGCTGCAACAGAGATATAAGAGTTCTGTCAGTGTATTTTGGATAATTATGGTAAGGCATATAGCATATTCCTTATGTCTTATGCATAATTGCTTTGTTGCACAGTTAACATACTGCCCAAAGACCAACAACTGTCACCAATGTCAACATAATGACAGTTAAAAAACGTTGAAGTTTTTTCGAATATTTGTGTTATACCTATGTATTATGATATAGGAAATATACATATAAGATGTAAGAATGTATGTGAGGGATATAATAAAACTTAGTTTATTATACCCTTGCAGAGGGTACATTTATTTTTGCGAGGAGTTCAAGGCATCTTAGGAGACATCTCTGACCCCATAAAGTATATATTATATACCAATGAATTGATATGATGAAAATTAAACAAATACCACAAATACATAAAGGTAATCCTTATTGAAAAGTAAATTGTACTGTTGAACCACTCTCTTCCTTAACTATCTTCCGCTTAAACAGAAAAAGCCATTTCTGATGTTTCCAGCGATTAAATTAAATCGATATTTAATTCCATTGAGAGTCTCTGAGGCTGTGGCTATTGCCATTATATCAGCATATCTGGGCGCACTGGCAGCCTCATCATTAGCCCAGCAAAGCAATGCATGGTTCCGGCTCCCCTCCACCATCCCCTGCCCTTCCCTTCCTTTCCCCTTCAGGCCACTTTGGGGCCTTGGTAGATTGCAGATGGGCCCAGGCTAATCGTTGCCAGCGCTGTCAGCGACAGTGACAACTTTCTGTCTAGACGTGGCCACGCCCACCAAGCCGGCCGCCCATGTTGGCACACTCACACAGACGCAGACACACAGACACGCTTGGATAGACGTCAGCAGAAAACGGAAAAGGCAACCGAATGCAATTATGAAAATTCATTTGATTTGTGTTTATGATTTCGCTCGACGTCCGCTTAAGCGTTTAAAATTTAATTCGCCCCGCAAGGGTGATGCAGAAGAAGTAGCAATAGGGCGGCGCGTTAACAGTCAACACTTTGCAACTGCAACTGCAACTGCAACTTGCGGCTAAAAGCGCAAATCATTCGCCTAAAGATCGCAGGCAGCCCAGCTTCGTCTTCAGCTTCAGCTTCAGCTGCAACTGCAACAGCAACAGCAAGTGGCATTTAGAGGAGCTTGCAGCAAGTGCCATTCTATGCCCATTGGCACCCCATGCAGATGCACGCAACAATTGTTGCAGCAGTCGCTGTTGATGTTGTTGATGTTGCTGCTGCTGCTGTTGCAAGCGCGTTTTGCTTTTACTCGACTCATTGCCGTGTAATTAGTGGAAATTACTTGTGCCGCTTCCCCCAAAATACGCAGCGAAAAAAGCGAAAAGACACACACAAACAAACACACACATATACACACAAACACACACACTCACACAGAATTCTCCCCAGTTGGTGGATAAAAAAAGTGCGGCTGCAGCTGAGAGTCGCTTGTAATTACCGTAGCGATCGCCGCACAGCGATCAACGTTTACTGTCGCTGCTTGCCACAGGTGCGTGGCACAAAAAAGGCGACAAGTGGCCGCTAGATGGCGCTAGCAGACTAGCAAATGCGCTTGCCTGCTTGACTTCCACAGATTAATACCAATTTGGAAACAGTTTCTAATGAAGTTATAAGAAATATTTCCAGTTAAAGTAGAAAAATAAAAATCAAATAAATACATAAATTAAATTAACAATAAAATACTACTACAGTATCTTCTTGATATTTCATATACATACATACAAATACATCTTTATCGTAATATACAGTAATACAGTCGACTGACCTTAGTCCGACTATAAATAAATAATATTATATAACAAATATGAAAATATGATAATGAGGAAAATACATCATTTCAATTTGGTTTAAGCGAATGTACAAAAATCAATCAGCTAATATTAAGTTAAAGTACAAAAACTATACCCGCTACTCACCTGTCCAAAACGATTTCTTAAATATAGAATTTGTATTGCATACTTCAAGGAACGGTTTGTAAATAAATAACTCTTAAAATTAATTTTTAAATAACTTCTTTGTTAATTATCCGATCACAATCAAATTTGCAGATCTCATTAAGGCGTTGATAATTATTGTGTTGACTTAAAATAAACTGTTCTGCATTACAATTACGCTTGGCATTCATTTTGTATCGATAATAATAACAGTTAATTACACGAAATTTGGTAGCCCCTTCTATTATAGTGTCTGATATCTAGGTTTTCATACAAACGGACAGACAAAGTTAAAATACTCTTGGTAAATAGGCAATCTATATGACTATCTGAGCTGATCAATGGTTTGTCAACTATTCAGCAAGATCCCAAACCTCAAATACATTTATGACACATGCTAGATCTGCAACTACAGCGACGTGGGGCATCTGTCCTACAGTTGCCATAAAAGACAACAACAACAGTAATAACAAAAAAAGAACCGAAACGAACTGAAAGTTTTCAAGGTGTTGCTGTGTTGCACGCTGTGGTAAACCGCGCCAAAAACTTATTATGCTCTTGCTGGCTGTGAGAGCAACTTTAATAATAATAACAAAAAACAAGAGAGAAAAAAAAGGAAAGAAACAGGCAAAAACAACAACAGGTAGAGGGAGAGGTGGAGGGAGAGGGAGAAAAAAGTGAGCTCTGGACATGACACGGCAATTTGTGTCGCCGGCGACGGCTTGCAAAATTAATTTGTGTCCGCTGTTATTATAAACTTTTTCTGTTTCTGTTGCTGTTATTGCTCCACGTTCGAGTTGCTGTTGTTGCTGCTGCCGCTGCTGCTGCTGCTGCAGAGGTAGTTGTTGTCGTTGTCGTCGTCGTTGTCTTTATTGAATTAAGCATTTTTGTAACTCGATTTCAATTTGTGTCAAAAAGCCGAACGCAAATCGCGGCGCCTTCGGCAAGGTGAGCGTCATTGTGTGGGGGCGCAGCCTGAGAGAGAGGCGTGGCAAAAGGGGTGGGCGGCTGCACTGGTTGATTTCTGCTGATGATGTTGGCATTGCATTTGCACTTGACATTGACTGGCGACTGATGCCGCTGCCCGCTCAACACTTTCTGCTTCATTTGGGGCGCAGGCATCCAGCCGTGGCAGCAACGCCAACGCCAACGCCAGTGCTGCTCAATCAATTGGAAAAGTAAACAACTAGCAGGGCAGTCGAAAGAGAAAGGGGAAGGCAGAGGGGGGCAAACAGGGAAGGGCACTGCTGGCACAAGAAGCCGCATATCAAATGTTTGCTCCAAGTGGCCTTCAAGCGGGGTGCTTGCTGGCCAACACAGCCTCCAAGAACTAACCCCTTTCGTGTTAGCTTCCTCCTCTTCCTCTCTCTCCCCCCACTCTCAACTGCTCTCTCTCTCTCTCTCTCTCTCTCATTGCTGCCACTTGTCTTGCTCAACTTTCCTTGGCTTCCTTCCGTTCGTTTTTTCTTTGACAAACTTTGCCAGCAACTTGTGAGTTTGTTAAACTGCAAATTCTTCTTGGCCCCTGTCTAATTAATTAAGTTAAGCACACTAATGTCTTAGTTAGATCCTTGCTCAGGTAATGCCCCAGCCCCCTCTCGCTCTCACGCCATCGAACAACTCCTGCTCTTGGCTTGTAAAAATCACATGTTCGTTTAGTTGTTTCCACTTCATTTAGTTGCCGCAATTATTTATAGCGCAATCTCGCGATTTCTCAAGTTTCCCACTTGCAGTTCTGACATCAACAATCAAAGTTGCAATAGCTCGCCGGAGACCAACTTCACTAAAACTGGTTCACTTCGACTTTCACTTTATCGAAATTACTTAACAAATCGCCATTACATAACACAGACAGAATAAAAGGCGTGAGAAAGCTGAGCGAAAACAAGTAAAAGGCAAAGAAAGGGCAGGAAAGGGTAGAAAGGGAGGCAAGTATATCTTATCTCTTTACTTTATACAACAGATCGTCTAGCCTTGAACTGATCTTGACTCCACAAAGCAAATATGCAAAAATATATCAACAGTATTCATCAGATTTTATGTTTTCTGAAACTATTTTTATAGAAACACTTGATTTCCTTGGATAGCTTAGGTATTGCCAACTTTGATTATGTACTATGTTTATGCAATGAACTTCATGAATTTTCGACAACGTGAAATGATATTTGCAGTGCCCACTCAGAGTTGCGTAAGACATAAAGTCCTCAGCATCCTTTGTCTGACTGAGTTCATTACCATGCCATGGCATAAGCACAGTAATACTCAAGAAGACAGTCGGTTCAATGTGTTAAAGCATGATGCAAACAGAACGTGAAATAATGTGAGATAACATAAGCTAATCATATATCAATACTTATACAAATTGTAATCAAATCTGCCCTAGAGCGTCATGTAATTATATAGAAATCTGTCAGACAATTCTATAAATCTAAATGAAATTCTCGTTTCAGTTTGCATTTTGTAATCTGCGATAGACTCAATGGCAATCTCTGTCAATATATGAAATATCCTGCGGCACGATTCGATTAGTGTCATCAATTGGATTGATCCATTGAAATTCCATTGGCGATTAAAGTATGTAAATCATTTGCCTCGTATCGCTGGCCGCCCTCACGATTAGTTTGAGTTCTCACTTCACATGAGCGAGTGTGCGTGTGTGTGTTTGTGTGTGTGTGTGTGTGTGTGTGTACATTTTGGGCAGTCTGCGTGCTGCGCTGCCATTTGCAGTGAAGGCAGCGCCAATCAATTAGCCAAATTGTGCATAAATTTGCGACGCTTATCAATGTCAATATTATCATTATAAGAATAACTGCCTCTGCCTCTGCCTCTGCCTCTGTCATTGGCACTGCTTCGGTCTGCCTGTCTGCCTGCCTGCCTGTCTGGGTCTGGGTGGGCGTGACAGTGGAGCTGTTCGGCTCGAAATTAACACATATTTCACTTTATAGCCTAGAAATATTATTGAGAGACATTTCGCCCGGCGGGCTCGACAAGGTTTCATCTTCCATCTTCCATCCGCCCTGTTGCCCTGCTGGCGTCGCTCGTTTGCGGGCTAATACAATAAATTGCAATATCGATAAAATACACGAACGTCACGCGTCGCTCACGGGCTCACGGGCAGTCGAGGAGGCACCCCCTTGTCACCTCACCCACCTCACTCGTCTTGACGTTGTGTCAACCAAAGCGAGAGGAGTGTGGAAAGTGGTGAGTGGAGCGAGTAGTGGGACGGGGGACGGGGGACGGGGGACGGGGCTGCAACTGCTCCACCCACTTCACTCATTAGATCGGCCTCATTTTATGGGGCGTGGGGGCGTTCAAGTGGGCGTGCCAGAATCAGTAACCTGCGCCTACAGACATGAGCGGCGGCCTCTTGGTCTCGGTTTGCTTTCGGTTTTGGTTTCGGTTTCGGTTTTGGTTCTGGCTCCGGTTCAGGAGATTCGGCGAGGTCGCCTGTCTACGCAAATGGCGCAGCAAATTGAATTTCGTTTATTGATTATCCTGGCATTTTATTTTATTTTTTCCTCAACGTTTCTTTGCTTGTTCCTTTGACTGGCAGGCAGGATGGACCCGTGAGACGGATAAGGGGACAAGTCAGGGAGGAGGGGCTGCTACAATTTATGCAATTTATGGCCCAACAGATGTTAAATTAACTTTGCCAAAGCCTCTAAATAGATTCCACTGGCGCATCCAATGGCAACGCCAGACAGAGCGAGAGAGGGCAAGAGAGGGCAAGAGAGAAAGAGAGAGAGAGAGAGAGAGAGCATCTACCTATATCGATTGCCGCACATGGCACAAATATGAATCATATCATTAATGGACCCAATCAGTGGGCAAATTGTCACTTCCCAACGAGACTCACCGTCGTCGTCTTTCCTTTTCCGCCTGCCTGTCTGGCATTGCATTAGTCGCAATCGGTTGGACCAATCGGGTGACCTATCGACCTATCGATTGGCATACCCGCTGCATACATATTTAACCGTAGTTGCTCCACCTTTCTGGCAGCCAGCTTAGTCAAGACAGCCAAGACAGTTCCATAAGGGACGTGGGCGGGGGGCGTACAGCTGCCTACCTCTACCTATGTATGTATGTCTGACCCCTCCTGCACCATAGTTGGGTGTGTGTTTGTGTGTGTCTGACTATTATAAAACCGGGGCACGTAGCCATTGTCAATCATTATGACAACTTAACGCACTCACATACATACACACACACGCACACACACAGACTAGCACAGCATGCGAGACAGGCAAAAAATACCAATGCTCAAAGCAAAAAGTGTGTACTTCACTACAAGCCACACACACACACACACACACACACGCACACATATATATCGAGTTTAATACAATAATGATAAAGATAAATTACAATAGGCAAACGACTCGACGCGACTCGACTCGACTCGCCCCGCCTCGAATCGAACCCAATCCGAGCCGAGTTGAACTGAGGTGAAGCCAAGTAGCCAAGATGCATAAATTAAAATCAAAATAAAAATACAAATACACATACAAATAGAAATAAAGAGAAAAGAAAAGAGTAGAGAAATACAAATAAATAACGCATAACAAAAAGAACTCGATTTAAATAAAGTGCAGGTGTATAACTCGTAACTATATGTGTGTGTCTCTGAGAGAGTGTGTGCGTGTGTGTGGTATTTTGAACAAGTAAGATGAGGAAGAAAGACTGCATTGGGCATGTCGAAAGTTTTATACCCTTGCAGGTTCTTATCTCCTCCGATTGTTCAACAACTAGTTATATATCATGGTGCAGAATTGAATATTATGTCTCACTTTGATTGGCACTGGTCTTCATACAAAAACCGTAATTTCGGCAGCTATATGTTATAGCGATCCGATTTTGATATATTACGCATATTATATATTTATATAAAGTCGGATGTAGTAAATTTGGTTGCAATATTTTGACAAATAACGAAAATCGGCCGATAGTTTGTATGGTAGCTATACGATATATCGGTCTGATGCAGCTCATCCCGACTTATTTACAGCGTGCGGAAATAACAAGTTTGTGTGCGAACTTTCATAAAGATAGCTCTGAAATGGACGGACGGACAGATAGACATGGCTAGATCGATTCCCCTGCTGATGCTGATTCAGAATATATATACTTTATGGGATCGCCTAAGGTGCGTTGCAAACTCCAGACCAACATCAATATACCCGCTGCAAGCCTATTAATAACATTTCTTCGCACCGAAAGAGCTTAATACACTAGAAAGGGGGTCTCGATTGAGATCATAAATATATAAGATCATAATTATAATCTGGAGAGGGATCTGAGCCTACTTGGTAACCTACTTAATCTATTGTACCCCTGCTTAGCTTGAAGCTGCTTAGTTTCCCACATACATGGTACTGATTCTCCTTATATCGCTAGTTTCGAGAAGGTATACACCTTCTTCATATTAAATAACCTAAGAACTTAACCTAAAGGTTCAGACAATAGGTAGTTCATTCGCAAATGTATATCTAATAGAGGCTGCTCCTTAACTATCGACAGTATTTCTATAATAAACTTTCTTTAGAGAGAGAGATCTTTAAATCATTATTCTCATATGTATTATGCCCAATTTTCTAACCAGTTAGTATGATGGGTAGCAATTCGGAAACAGTTCTTAGTTGTTCCCCAGCAAACTAAACTTTTTGCCAACAACTAAGTCACTGAGAGTTAAACCTTTTCGTCTTCGCAGCTGCTGGGAAAGTTAAGAAGCTTCTGCTAACATAGGGAATATTTGAGTCAAAGTCGAGGGCCGCACTAAGAAATTAACAAAGCGGCGCCCACACACGGTATGCCTCACAAACGGGTAAGGGGTTTGCAGTCTGCGTCGCATGTGGCATGTGGCAGGTGGAAGGTGGAAGGTGGAAGGTGGATGGTGGAAGGTGCGACGGCAGCTCTGGGGTTGCCCATTTCATTTATGGTAAAAGTAAAGTTTTATCTTTTACTAAAAAAAGAAGAAGAATGAGGAATATATATATATAAAAAGAGAAAGAGAGGAAGGGAGGGAGGTAGACTTCATTGAAATGCAGGAGAGGAGAACGTGGCAGAGAGACACAAAAATCGAATATGAAATTTAGTTGAGCCAAAGCATTTGACAGCCAAAGTTTTGGATTCACATTTAGATGCTAATGGAGCTGGGGACAGCACAGAGGCGGAACGATGAGGGGGGAGGGGGGGACGTAGTGCAGCTCAAATGTAGCGCACGCTGACTGCATAATTGATAAAGCAATGCCCAAAAGGGTGGAAACGGAGCAAGAGAAACAGAGAGAAAGAATGGGAAAGAGCAAGAGGGAATGAGCAGTGACGGCAGCGTGTGAATGCGAGAGCGATTAGGCCATGTGCGAGGGAGACAAACAGATGCAAATCGCAACAAATGCAGATAACCTTGTTAAGATGCCAATTACGAAAATTAACTTGCCCCTTGCAACGAATTTATTGATTTTGCATTGAAATTGAAGCCAGCAAAAGGGAGAGGGAAAGAGAGGGGAGAGAGAGAGATAGAGAGATAGAGAGAGAAAGAGGAAGAGGAAGAGAGAGTGAAATGTATTTAGAATGGATATGGAAATGGCACAGCGTACGCGTCGCTTGGCGTCGCATTGCTCAATTGGCAAATGTGTGTGGCAAGTGCAGCAAAAAGTGGCAAGAAATGTAACTGGCGTAAGAAAAACTTTGCACCAAAGAAAACCAATGAGGAAAAACAATGCACAAGTATCGAAAAAACAGTAAGGAAAGAAGTGAGGAAAATGAGTAGCTCGTTGCTGAGGGGGGGTAGGGAAGAGGTATGGTGTAAGGGGTAAGGGGGCAAACGGAAGGCAGCCAGAGATAGTCAGCGGAAGCAGCGCAGCGGCAGCCCAGAGACAGTTTGAAATAATTACATTGAGCTGAGCCGAGACATTTGGCAGTTGGCAGAGGGGTAGATAGGGGGGTGAGTGAGAAGCGAAGAGAAGGTGGAGAGGGGCGCTTTACCGTTGGGGCTGCAGCAACAACAAATTGCACTTTAAACGCAATGCAAAAATCGAACAATCTCTGGGAGTATTCAGCACAGCAGAGGCAGCAGCAGCGCAGCCACGACGTCGACGTCGACTTAGCAAAAGTACAAATAATTTTATTATAACGTTGTCTTTGGGTGAGGGGGACGGGGGTTAGTGGGGTCAGGTAGAGTTAAAAATGCAGACAGTATCCAGCGTGGAGAGCGTGGGGACTCAACTGACAAAGCTGTCTATAAATAGCTGCGCAGTGCTGTGCTAAGTGGCACGAAGGCAGGGGGGCAACAACTGTGGCAGACACAGCGTGTCAGTTGCAGCAGCAGCAGTGGCAGTGACGACAGCAGCGACGCGTATTAATTGCGACAGCAGTTCGTCAACATTCCACAGGAGACAGGACCTTGCCCAGCCCCTGCCCAGCAAGCAGGGCAGACCCTAGAGCAGAGGGCTGGTATAGGAGCTGGTTGCTCAATGCAGACAGAGGACAGCCAGGCCGCAGAAGCAACATAATTAAAACTGCCAACATGGCGCGTGATCAGCGACTGCGATAAGCAAGAATCGCGAATCGCGCCGCGAACTCGAACTGAGACTGCGACTGCGGACTGCAGACTGAGACTGACATTGAGAACTGACGCTGGTGACAAGCGATCGACGAGTTGCCATGCGAACTAGAAGAAGAACACAAGAAGAAGGCAGTAAAAGAAGATAAAGGGAGAGAAGATGGAGAGGCAGAGGAAGAGAACTTAAGAGGTAGCTGCGGCAGAAGTCTCATGAAGCTATTAGAGAATAAGTTACAAAGCTTGGCCTTAATGAAAATGTAATACACATTTTGCATCTACAAGTAAGATAAATGAGACATCATTTTGCATCGCCGAGCGCAGATAAAGTGTATGCTGTGGAGAGCATACATAGCGAGTGTCGATTGATAGATCGCTGCATGAATACTATGCATACATATATAGTATTGTGCATATAAAGTGCGCTAATGAACAGTGCAAGTGCCATTGATGGGATGAATGATAAATGATATGGCACACACTTGTATTATTAATTGAGTTTGGCTTAAATTGGCAAAGGGGCAACATAAAAGGGATTATGAACAGATGTATATATGCATATATCTATAAGTTCATGTTGAGATCCGATTTGCGATAGAGGAAGTCATATGTACTGCATGCTATCACAGCATCCTACTTCAATCTATGTATCTGCACAGGTATGTATCTATGTTTGAATCTATTAATATATTCATCTGTTTAGGCAAAGATATATATATAGATATATACATTTATATAAACGTGTGTAAGCCTACGTATTTATTTATCTGTCTACCTTTGTTACCTTCTATAAGTATTTGTGATACATTTCGTTCATTACACGTTGCAGTATATCGATATTAATTCAATTTATTTATTGCAATTATACATCCAGTTTCTGTCTTTGTATCTATCTTCTTCTTCCTCTTAATTATAAGGCTGATCTACTTTATTTTCCACCTTCCTCTTCGCGAATTTCTTCCGCAAAATATCAACGGATAAAAATGTTTGATTTTGTGCTAATAAAAGATACTTATTGTACATTGTTGTTAACTGGTAAGAAGATTGTGGCCCAGCCCTTAGATACAAATGTATCTGCAGGTGCGTCTGCGCTTAGATCCCCCCGAGGCCGGCAAATGGGCGCTGACTGGGGCTGGGCTGGCATTCCCAAGTGCCTTTATTAGGCGAATCGACGTACAAAATTGGATCAACTTTTCGATCAAGCACGCGGCATAGACATGGGGCAACGAGGCAATGAGAGCGGCAGTGCGGCATGCGGCATGCGGAAATCACAGCCTGCAGGCACAACACAAGCGAGCAGCTGCAGTCCCGTCCAAGCCAGCCCAGGCCAAGCCAGGCCAAGCCAGGCCAGTCCAGAGGCCACAGCCGCATAGTTAATTGCACCTGTCGCCTCCTCCTACGATCCACAGCTTGTGGTGGGGCGGTGGCAGAGCGGCATGGAGCATAGACTAAGCCAGCGAGCGGAGCATACAGCTGGCCTAGTCGAGTCGAGTCGAGTTGAGTCGCCATGGACTGGCGCTACACTCGCGTCCATATTTGGCGGCAGTTGGTCGCCGTTGCTGCAAGTGTTGGTTCTGATTGAAGCCGAGACACAAACCAGGGAAGAAGCACGGCCAGCGCCTGATTATGAGGCCGGCAATTTAGCTGGACCCGCTCTCAAGCTGGGCATCAATAATAACAAGCAGCGGCAGCGGCAGCAGCAGCAGCAGCTGTGGCAACTCTTCGGTGGTCCAGGGCTGCAGCCCGCGGCTCAGCGACCAGCGAATGCAACACGACGCGAGGTGAAGCGAGGCGAGGCGAGACAAGGCTTGCAACCAGTTGTAACAAGCTGCCACATCGCAGAGGTATCTGCAACTGCAACGCAAAGCTGGAGCAGAAGCCGGCACTGGTACTGGTGCTGTTGCTGCAGATGATGCTGGGCCCTGCGCGTGGCGTTTTATGACTTTGTTTGGCAGCGGCTGCCGCTTTGGCTTAGAAACAGGTGCACTTCACATCAAAAGACGAGGCCACAGTCAAACACTCGAAACACTTAATCAAGGCGTTGTCGTTGCCACAGTGGGACAAGAGCAATCGAAAAGTTAAGGGGCAATAAAATAAAAGGAATGAACGAGAGCAACTAGTTGAAAGATCTTAGTCAATTGCTGACTAAGGAAATATCAAATAAAACAAAAGTACAAAAAATAAATACAAATAAAAGAATTTCATGTATGTTTAAATTTAAAATATTCTTGTAATGTATTTATATTATAAATTTATAGACTTATAATAAATACATGATTATAAAGATTATGATCAGGGCTGCCAGCTACCCCTTACAATAGGACAAATAGGATGGATTAAGATGCAAAAACGGATAGAGAAGAGGGAAACTAGGCAAAAAAGAACAAGTTCATTAAAAAAATAGGACAAAATATCATAAATTTGTGAATTTCTGATAAATGTGTTGGTAGGACATGTTTCTTTTTATGACTAAAAACCTAATTAAATAATTGGGATAACAATTTGTATACAAATAATGTTGTTGGACATCGATTTTAGTAACAATTTTTTGAAAATCATATCCAAAGTACTTTTTATTAAGGCAATAAAAAAAGGACAGTAAGATTTACAGACTTTTTTAGGCTAGACGACACTATTAAAGGTCAGATCTGTCTAGATCTGGCTATTTATATATGAAACATGTAAAATCAGCGTAAAGAGGAAGGTTAACTTTAAAGTTACTAAGTAGTATGGGTATATCACATAATATAATATCGTATGCACACTTATCATTTTCATTTCTTTTATATACAATTATTTTATACCCACTTTTTTATGACAGACAAGAAACTCTTAAGCATGTTTCATGTTCACTAGCTTTGTCCCACTGTGCTTGGCTGGCTACAACGTGGCATTCACGTCTAATTACCGGGAAGTCAAATGCAGTCAACATATTGCGCTTTGATTTGCGCTGGCAGCAAGATGCAGCAGCGGCAGTGGAAGCGGCAGCTTGAGTTGCAGCAACAGGGTCTGCCACGGCCTCTGCTTCTGCCTCAGCTTCAAGTCCAGCTGCCGTCTGAGGCGCAACGTCAGTCTCGAGTTGGGCCTGTCTTCGTGGCCATAGTTATAGTTTACTCGCCTGCCACACGATGGGAAAATGTGCTGCTTCTCTCGGCGCGCTGTGGCAAGTGGTAGCCAAAGTGTGGAAACACGGGCAATTCTTTCTGCCTGCTGCTTGCTGCCTGCTGCATCGGCCCCGGGTTGGGCCTGGCTCGGCTCTGCCTGGCCATAAATCAGGCTCATTTTAATGACGCAAGCGAAATGCATCTGGAAACGTGTTCCGCTGCCCAATTGGCGGCCAGTTGCCCAGTTGCAGCCGCTGCTGCAGTTGGGCTGTCGCCAGCAATTTGGCTCTCTGCATGCACTTGCTCCACTTGTCGGAGCCGGGTAGGCAGTACTCACTCTGCAGTACCCACTCGGCAGTACCCACTACTCGGCAATTAGAGCATCAATCTTCAAGGCATTAACAATTGAAAAATTGTCTTTGAAAAATTGAACAGCAATTAGAATTGGCCGGTCGATTGTGCTCATATATAAACGTAGTTCTGTTTATTGATTCCCACCTCCCCCCTCCTTCTCCTATCAGGGGTTGATTGACCTGAACTGGAATTAGAACTGAAATTGGAACTAGAAATGGAAATGGGAATCGAGCTCAAACGCTTTGTCCACACTTGCCAAATACAGCTTCATAAGGCGACGTAAATCACAAATTCGCAGCTATTCGATCGTGAGTCCATTCAAATTACTCAAATGATTCACACTCTGCGATCTTAATGGACCGAGCTGATTGAGTAATATAGGCAAAATACGAAAACGAAAATAGAAGAACTAGCTGCTAATTGATTTAAAAGACACATCTCGACGGCGACATTACATTAAGATTATAAGGTGTTTACGCAGCTTCCCCCCAGCAAGCGACAAAGCGAATAATCGAAATGAAAAAAACGCCAAAAAGGAAAAAACTTGAAACACTTTTATGGCCGCTTAGCAAGGCAAATTTTATGCTAAACTTATGCAAGGCGCTGGCCAAATCAATGGACAGAATTTAGATGCGCATAGATTTTCCCAAGCGGCTTAGGGCCACACTGGACCCTGGATCGACGGATGGCCGAATGATGATGAGTAAAGCAGTCGCAGATAGAATAACAGACAGGCAAAGAGAGAAAGAGAGAGAGAGGGAGAGAAGAAGGCATAGAATACAAGAAGAAGATCCAGCTGAAAATGTTGTTAAACCTTTGAAGCATTTTTAACGAGCGTTTTTTATTAGTTTTATTAGGATTTTTGTGTTGTTAAGTCCGATTCTGTTTTGTGTGTGGAAAGACTGAGTGCAATAAAATTGATACGAATTTAAATGGAAATGACCCGGAAAACAAACAATGAACAAAACACCCGAAACAATGCGTCGATCTTGAGATGAGACTGATGATGATTCTTCTTTATTTACTTTGTTCTACACAATTTAGTATTTAGTTTATATTGCCCTGTAAGCATTATAAGGCGATCAGATGGCACTGGCGGTGGGGGTGGATCGTTGAGCTTAGTTAGTTTAACTTTTGAGGGTATCCGCTAGTCGAATAGTTGCACTAGTTTACTGCCTGTTTTATTAGCCTACTTTATGTGTGATGTCTGTTCGATTTTGGGCAGCTTCGACGATCTTGAACTGCGTGAAACATTTGTATCAAACGACGTAAATTGTTGAACAATTCATTAATTCCTTTACGCCAGTTCGATCGTTAAATGAAGATACGCTGCAAAAGCAAATAAGCAGCTTAGCTGAGAGGTGCATTCAGCATTTTTCGAACTGTGTTTGCTGAACTCTACAGGATATTCATACCCGCTACCCATAGTTTATTACACCCGCCACCCAAAGGGTAGTGGGGTTATAACTTTGTGCCAACCAAAACTGTATGTAACTGGCATAAAGAGGCGTGGCAGACCCCACAAACTATATATTATATATTCTGAATCAGCATTAACAGATGACTCTGTATAGCCATGCCCGTCTGTCTGCCGGTCTATTTGTCTATCTTCCTGTCTGTCTGTCTGTCTGTCTGTCTGTCTGTCTGTCAGTCCGTATAAAAACCTATTGTAGATCTCAGGGCCTATTATAGCTACGACTATCAAAGTTGGTGTCAATACGTGTTATAATTGCACGCCGCTAAAATTTGTTTTAGTATTTGACCACGCCCCTTTCTGCGCCCGTAAATTGATAAAAACCGAATGCCAAGCGTTATTGTTAAGCAGTACAGCTCACAATAACTATCAACTTCAAAATAATTTCTGGTTTGGTTGCGATTGGATAATTAACTTAGAAGTTATTAGCGAAATAATTTGTAGAGTTACTTATTTCTAAACAGTTTCCTAAACTATGCAATACAAAATACGGTAAAAAGAGAAGTTATATATTTATTAAGAAACCGTTTTGTTAACACTCGACTGTAGCTTTCGTGCTTGTTTATGCTAGCATTAGAGTTGCAATGAAACTATCGAAATAGAATGATATATTTGGTTATACTTCAGTCGTTTGATTACTACTTTAAAAGTATATACAATATATAGCATATTCTTGTAGAGCATTACAGCTTCGCTGTGAACTTATGCTGCCTTCTTGCATTGGTTTTCTTTTCTTTCGTATAATTTGCATGCCAATAGAGCGCTGGGGTCAGGTCTCTGTCTCGGTCTCTGTCTTGGGTCTCTCTGACGGCCCTTCGCGCTGACGGACAGCGACTCGTTTAGCCTCTTCGCGTCATCGTCGACGTGATGTTGTTTCTGCTGTTCTTGTTGTTGTTGTCATTGGAGGTGTTTGTTTTATTTTGACATCTTTTGGTTGGGCCTGGGCGCTGTTGGCTTTCGCCGTTAATTAAGGTTTATGGACAAATTATGCCCACAAATTGGCAATTAAAATTAGAGCGCGCACATAAATTCAAAAGCGCCCATCTTGTTGCCCTCCCCCCTGCCGCCATACCGCTGCGCTGCCCTGTCCAGCCCTATGTATATCACTCCCCACTCCTTGTTGTTGCTGTTGTGATTGCGCTGACTAAATGTTGTCACTTGACTGGTTTCGAATTCGGTTGCATGTGTCGCAGTTGATAAGGTCGAAACGGGTTTGCAGTTAGTATTTGTAATGCATGTGGGCGTTGTTGTTCAACACTGGCACGATAGTGAAATCGAAGGGAAATCTAATTATCAGCCGATAAGATAACAATTATGTTAAGCGATGCAGCGACCTTGCCACGATTTCGAAATCAGAAAAAGATATGACCAACATATGATATCATCTTGTTGATTTGATCTCTTTAGTTTGAGCTTCCGTCGATGGCTTTGGTTGTAAAACTGTAAATGGGATCTCGCTCTCTCTCTCATCTCTGTCTGTTGCTGGGATTAGTTAGTTCGTAATTGAGCCGTTTTTTCATCTCAAAGCCATGCCCGACGGACTGGCGAATTAATCTAATTCCAATCAAATCGTATCCGCACTCCGATATTCCAATTAATATTTAACAGCATCTGCACCGTCGTGTGCAGCTGGGCGAACTCGTTCCGTCGCTAATCTCGGGTTCTACTGGTAATATCGGGACGCGGCCTATGCAAGATGATATACATAACTTGTTTCGTTTACGATTTCGATGGGCTTCATTGGCCTGACTAACTGACTAACTGGCTAACTGGCTACCTGGCATGGATTGACCATGACATGAACAGCACTTTCCCAGCGTATCTCTATGGCAGTACTATATGGCTCTACGAGCATTTACTGCTAGGGGGGATTGACGGGAGGAGGGTGCTATGAAATAGAAGCACCTGCCCTGTCAATAATTACAACGAAAATATTTTTGCAGGCGCAGCTTAGTTCGCATTTTCCACAATCATTTACACTAAATCACTTAGGTGTACAAGTGTCTGCGGTACGCCCAAGACAACCCTGTCTCTGTCCCCCTTCCCCTCCTTCTTCACTACTTGCCTAGACGAGCTGCTGTAACAACTATGAGGCCAGTTGAGGCTCGTAAACATTTACGCATATTGCAAATAAGCAAAGCAACAGCAGCAGCAGCAGCAGCTCCTCATCCGCCCCTCCTCTTCAGCCCCTGCTCATCTCGCTCTCCTACCTCATCTGGCCCTGGCATGGAGGCCCCCACTAATTCACTTTGCTGCACGCTGATTGGCCAAGAGCGGCAGGTGGTCGCAAGTCTAACGCGACCGCCGATGCTTAATCTGCCCTGCCCTGCCCTGCCCTGCCCTGCCCTGCCCTGTCCTGTCCTGTCCTGTCCTGCCCTGGCAAACCCCTTCGCCTGCCCCTCTCTGACTCTCCCAGCTGTCGTGCGGTCCCCCTGGCTGCGTAACATGTTTTCCACTTCGATTTGCCCGCAATTCTCTCTCTCTCTCTCTCTCTCTCTGTCTGCTGAGATCTGCGATAGCAAACTGGCAACGGGCACCGACTGAAGCGGCAGCATCCTGCCCAGCTCACTCAATTCTTGGCGCTCGCCCGCTTCGTTCTCAGCTCAGCTCAGCTCAGAGCACAGTGCGGCGTTTCAAAGCTGCTTGACTGCTCCACTTTGGCGGCGGACACTCGTCCGCATGTCCCAATCCATCCATCTCGCCGCTGGACGCGCTGCATAAACTGGTTCACTTCACAGCCGGAGCAGGTAACTCTCCCCCCTCTCTGCCCCTTTGCCGTGTCTTGCTTGTTTTTCCCCCTTTTGCTGATGCTGCTGCTGTTGTTGTTGTTGTTGTTGTTGTTATTGCTGTTTGTGGCATAACGAGCTTTGCTTTTCGGCTTGATTTTTGCGCACAGGTGGCTCCTTCTGCGCCTCTTGTTGTTGCTGTTTGTTGAGCGAGCGATCGCGCGTAATAAGCCGCGAAAACATTGTTCAGCTACGAGTATTGGCCATACCTGCTCCCCCTCCCAGTCCCCTCACCTATGCTTGCCCCTCGCCAAACTGCTTCCCTTCTGCGTGCGCAATCAGCAGTCAATGCTGCAGAACCGGTTCAAGCGGCACCTTGATTTCAACAAGGATGCCGATCGCAACTCCAGATAAACCCCCCCTCCTCCTATCCCTCTCCATCTCCTACCCTTCAACTCCTTCCCCTCCGCTCTCTACTGCCACAGTCTCTGCCCCGCCTTTGAGCTGCAGCTCTGTCTCCGTCATGGTCCCCAAAACGCAACAGTCTTTCGCTTAAGGGGAGCCAACTGGCAACTGGCACTGCCAACTGCTTCGATCTGTAGGCAAATTATGCGAACAGTCAAAGGGAGTCCAGGGGGTAGGGGGTGGGCACAAGGGATGCGGACTCAACAGTCAACACTTTGGTAGAGTTGCTTGTCGATATAAACCTTTTGCCATTAGTCATTGGCCGCCTGCAACAAAAGTCGCTGCACTCGCCCGATCTCATTATGCCACTTAATTGAAATGTCATAGTGGGCTGAGAATAGTTTTATAGCCAGGGGAGGGGGGCAGAAGGGGTGTACAGATCTGGTATAAACAAGAAACCATAAAATTAAAGTGTGCAATACGATAAGAAGCAGCATAATGTGGCGTCATTTAAATAACATAGAGGGGTGGGAAAAGAGAAGAAATAGATTTTGAGATAAGCAACGATGCTGATAGGAGTTTGCAGATTGAAAGAGAAATGGCAAAGGAAGTAAGTTCAATGTAAATAGAGAATGAAATGAGAATGGAGAGAGAAAGACGAAGAATGACAACTGAACAAGACTTCAAATGAGAAAATGCTGTAAAGATGGTTAAATGAAAGGGTCGGGGATGGCGAGAAGGGCACACAAAGTAAATAGGTAGGACTGCGAAATCAGAAAAGAAGGAAAGAAGAAAGACAAAGTTTGGCTTCAATCTTTACCATATTATTGCTTTCCACATTATTCATGACAATGCAAAGTTATTAAGCTTAGTTTTTGTATTTTCATTGTACGCATTAGAAACTTTTGAAACAGTTTAATAAACATAAGAAAAAAAAAAAATAACAATCACAATTAAGGATAGAGGGGGAGGAATGGAGAATTGAAGAGACTGAGATAGAAGAAGATGCACAGATAGAGACATCTTAAGAAAGAGTGAGGGAAAGGAAGAGCGCACACTTAGAAGAACTTCAGTTGACAGGGAGCATTCTATGCAGCAACTAGTGCACTATTAGATAATCAAATATAGCATTGGCTTGCAGAAATTATGTTCTTGACATGTGGAAAGGAAATTATATTTATTTTCCATTTGCTTGCGTTTATTTATCCGTCTATATTCGACTCCGTCAGCGTGTTTTCAGCTGCAGTTTGTGTTGCCGCCATCGATAAGTTAATAACGCGGTGCGCTCTAATCCAATTGAATTTGCCTTACCCCTCCCCTCCCACCCCACAATCTCTGCAGCTTGTTGCAAGGTTGTTTTGATGGGGAGGAGGGTTGGAGTAGGGAGTGAGGGTTCTAACCGTGTTGTCATAAACGACGAACGTAATATTCGACTTCGCCGATTGCCGCATCGATGCACAAGCAATTTAAAGGAGCACACACACACACACACACACATGAAGTCGTTGTCCTTATTTGTGAAACTACCTCCGTATCCACATCCGCATCCCCATCCGTATCCACATCCACATTCACATCCCCATCCGCATCTCCATCCGCAACTCTAACGTCACATTTCGTTAGCCTTTGACTGCAGCTTCAAAACTGCTGCATGCCACACACAAAACGGCGGCAGAAGCGCAAACAATTTGACAAGGCAGCAGGAAAAAGCGAGACGCAAAGCAAGAGTGGGAGATAGCGTGTGAGTGAGTGAGAGAGCCAGCAGAGAGAGCCTTCGCCTTGGCCTCAAAGAAAGCTTAGCTTAACCCTTGGCTGGCCCGGGGTCGTAACCAAAACCATGTATCTCCCTGTCACTCTCTCTTACTAATTCCTTCTCTCTCTCTCTCTCTGTTCCTCCCACTTAGCCTGTCGCTTTTTCCATCAGCTCCTGCTCTTCCGTCTTCTTCGCCTCCTCCTTCTGGCAGCGACAAGTGGCAAAAACCTTTTGACAACTGCAGCGCAGCCGGCAGCAAAATGCGATGACATTTTAATCGACAGGCAGAAGGCGGCGGACGCCATCGTTGCTTCGCTGCGGCGGCCCAAAAGGAACATCCAACTCCATCTCCATCTCCAATTCCATCTGCAACTCCAACTCCTACTCCAGCAACTGCAACTTCAACATGAGTTTCAACTTCAACTTCAGCTTCAACTCTTGCCTCGGCTTCAACTTTGAGTCGCAGCTTCAGCTCCTGTTTTTGTTTCTGATTCTGTTAGTGTTTGTGGCTGCGTCTTGTCTTTTTTCTTTTGCTTCTCTTTCTCCTTCCCCTTCTCCTTTTCCTTCTCCTTTTCATCCTTCACTGCTGCCTGGCAATGTGTAATAACACCGCGCGCTTTGGCTCTCAACAGTTGTCTGCGCCGCCTTTTTTAAGGTTAGACCGGCGACCACAGAAGCGTCGTCGTCCTCCTCAGCAGCAGCAGCAGCAGCATCGGCAGCATCTTCCCCATTATCATCATCACCATCAACAACATCGTCATCAGCATCATCATCGACTTGTGCAGCATCACTGCCTCGTCAAAACGTCAATCGGTGTAATCAAGCGTTAAGTGATTCTGCGGAAGCGCATCGCGGCCCAAGCTCAAGCTCAGGCCCGGGCCCAGGCCCAGACCGAGGCCCAAACTGTAGATTCGGGCAGTCGATGCAGGGAGGGTCGACCCAACTGATTTCACTGAGCTGCAGCTGCAGCACTTTTTGCTTTATCTTTTTTATATGTCGCCTATTTTCACAGACGAACAGGTAGCCCAATGCGATTGCGAATGCAAGTGAAAAGAAACGGAATAACTGGCGTCCAAGGAGAGAGTTATGGAGATAAAGACAGCACCGTAAATATATAGAAATATAAATATTCTACAATATATCTGTCTATGATGAAAAAGAAAAGGGTAAACCAAACCAGCACGAAAGCTACTCCACTGATGTAGCGGGTACACATCAGTCAAAAACAACTGTCAAAAACAAGTTCTTAAATGTAATTTCTCAGTTTTGCGTATTTTTAATTGCATACTTTGGAGAGCTAATTTAGAAGCGTCCTCGGGATACTGATTTCTTGAATAATCGAATGTTAATTATTCAATCACAGCCAAATCTTAAGAAATCATAAAAAAGTCGATAGTTATTGTGCTAACAAAAAATGAACTTTTCTGCATTAAAAGTACGCTTGGAACTCGAATTTTGTTGAAGTTTAACTGCGTGCACTTATAACATATATTGACACCAAATTTAGCTAAGATCTGAGATCTAGGTGTTCATACAGGGAGACAGAAAGACAGACGGATAGACAGGCAGACAGACAGACAGACAGACGGGCATGGCTATACCGACTAAGCTGTTAACATAACATGACAGTTACATAAATTTTTGGTTGGCACAAAGTTGTTATGCCCTTCTATCCTATGGGTAGCGTGTGTCAACAGAAACTGACTATGAATATCATCAGACTTATATGCATTATAGTATATATTATGTAAAGATGTTACATATTGATATTAACATGCAAGTATAAAGAAGTCTCTTAAGACTTTTCTTTTGCTTAAAATGATTGTTTTTGGCTTTAAAATTTCCCACATCTTTGCCACTTTTTAAATTAATGTATTATTAATATCCATATATATCATTCATGTTTAAAAGTAACCTTCAATGGTCACTTTAAAAAATACAACCGAATCATATCATGCATACTGCACGTTTTATTTAAAGCTGTGCCATCTTATAAACTTAACTTGTTCGTAATTCTATTGTTCTTAGGTCCTTTGAGGGTCCTTACATATTCCACTTTTAACTTTGTAAATGATTAACTATAATTCAACCTAACTTTTTACTGCATTCATGTTCTGAATTAGCCCCCAAATGGTTCTTTACTTACATGGATCATTTGGTCGAGCGTCATCGAAGTTGCAGCAACAAATTCAAAGTTATCAAAGTTACCGAGGGCAAACTTTAGATAGTTGTGCATTACGTTTTCTACATTGTCTGTCATCGGCTAATGGCAATGTCGATGCTAATTACCATATACACATTTATGAATGCATGTATGTACATATGTTCAATATAGCGAAGTTCAGTAATAATCTGCAAGTTAATCAGGCAAACAGAAAGTCGAAGTCGAATTCAATTAGAAATTGGCCTGAAATTGTTTCCCATTTGTCGCGCCATGTGCCGGAAGAGAGACATCGCCCTAATGGAACAATGTGCCGCAATCAAACCAATTACAATTGGAGCAACAACAATAGCACCAACAACAACAACAATAGCAGCAACAACAACAACAACAACAACAACAATAACAATAACAATAAATAAACGCTGGGTTAACTGGGCAACTTTGCGACTTGGCAACTTGGCTACTAAAACGGACATCAAATATGCAAATTACTTCGATATTTTTCACTTTGCTTACGCACACACACACACAAAGGCAGACACACCTACAGGGTAGAGGATGGAGACGGGGTGGGGATAATTCGCTTTGCAATGTGCAGCACAAACAAGTTGGGGCAACTTTGACATAGTTCCCAATGTGCGCTGCCACTGAACGAATACATCAGCTAATCAACAGCAACAACAGCAACAACAACAGCCAACACCGAGAGAGCAACAACAACAGCTACAACAGTCAATGACATGCACAACAACAATTTGAGCATTATTTTTATTATTTTGATTAGGTAATTGCTGCAACAACAGCAAAAAGGGGGAATCATTATCCTTAATCGATACATCGATTGTTCGCCTCGTTTTTCTTGTTGTTGTTGTTGTTGTGCAGCATATTCCGCATGCAGAAAATGTACTTGTCTGTCCTTCTCGTGCTGCTACTTATCCTTGTCCCCTACCTCATCCGTCGCACCATTGCTCTTTGTCCTCGTCCACGTTCTCGTCGTCGTCGTCTTCGTGTGGAAGTTTTGCTGCTTTGAATCGCAGGCAAAAATACACAACAATTTTGTGGCCATTGCATATTTATGTAGCCAGGGGAAGCAGAGCAGACAAGAAAAAAGGATAAGGGCAAAATTTGGGGCTGCGGCTTGTTACCCGTTCTTTTACTGGTTCAGGTTCCGTTCGGTGCTGCTCACCTTTGTCAGGCAACAATTCGATTTTATTGTCCTCTCTCTATCTCTCACTCTCTCTGGGGCTACCACGACTTGCCAATGCAGTTGGTAACACTACTTGAATATATATTGAACTATTTATTTAATATGTTTTGTAAATATCTCAGAACATTCGATGTGATCTTGCCAATAATGTTATCGTTGAATATATTAATAGCTTTGGGTAAAGCATTTACAATTCGTTCTGTGTGCGATATTTAAATTACATTGCATTTTTTTCGTTTTGTATGCTTTGTAATTTTGTGTTGTTGAAAAAAATGCGAGAGAGATATGCAACAAATTCGATTTGAATCGATTTCTTATTTTATTATGCATTCGATTGTGACTTTCAGTGACTTTTTGCTGTCAGTCATAAATACACACACAACAACTGTGGGTGTCCTTCTCTCTCTGTGTGTGTGTGTGTGTGTGTGTATCTGCATATAATTGTGTGCGTACGTGTGTGTGTGTTGGTGAAGTGTAACGAGTATATAAATATATTTCATTTATGCTCAAAGCAAATTGCCGCTGCCAAAAGCTGCCAAAAACCAATTGCAATTTTCCATGCGCCGTATGCATAAATAATACACACACGCACGCACATACATACATACACATACACACACACACAGTAACATACTCACACACTTACAGAGCGACGCATGGCTGCAAATAAAACAAAATTACGCATACGCCGTGTATGTTGGCCAACGCGAATCGACGACGGCTGAAGCGTTCTATGGACAGGGGTAGAGAAGAGGGAGAAGGGAGTAGGGAGTGAGGGGAGTAGAGGGATGGAGAGGGATGGAGAGTAGAGAGTCAGAGGGGTGTGCCACGGCACTGAGCAGGAGTTCAGCTGTTGTTGGACTCGACCCGACTCGACTCGACTCTCGAGCTCTGGTGACATCGACTGGCAATGCCATTGCCATGATACTCAGTTTGGCTAAATAATTTATGTATATGCCTTGGCAGCAACTCACACTCAAACACACACACTCACACACTCACACTCTCGCACACTGGCAGCACACTGGTTACATATGTTTCATTTGCGCGTCTGTTTGTGTAATTTACAGTTACACAAAACCGCAAATAAAGTTGCCAACATTACGATCCAGTCGACTGACAAGCAAGAGGGGGCAGGGAGAGTGAGGTAGAGGTGTGCAGGGCTAGGGTGAAGTAACAATAACAAAAACAAAAAGCGAACAACAAGAAGACAAAACGCTAAAAAGTCAACGTTTGCGGCAAAAGGGTTTAAAAGCGCAACACACAGCAAATACCAGAGGCGTTTCGGTAGAGGGGGGCAAAGCGGGGCAACACAGAAGTAAGAGGGGTGGGGTGGGGGCTTGAAAAGGAAGCGAGGGGGAAGCGGCGAGGAACATTATAACAATAACATGTCGCAGTTGAAGTTGAATTTGAAGTGCTCAACGAGTTCGTGCCAAGGAAGTTACAGTTACAGCCATTAGTATTGGTATATCTACACAATTGTTGCCCGTAAACGTTGCAGTTGCTGCCAACTCAACTCCTTCACCCCTCCCCCACACTTCCCTCCCGTATTCCAACCCACTCTTGGCATTGCGCTAACCCGCTAAGCGATTGCAAAGTAATTGAAAGCACTCACAAAACCGAACGCTTAGTTTGACGTTTCTTCAGTTATTGATTTTGTTCAGGCAACTCCGATGGAAGCAGAGAAGGTTCTGGGTTCCAGATACCCCTCTCCCCCACTTTTCTCCACTGCCCCTCCCTCGCTATGTCATCTCAATTGCCCCGCAGTTGCAATAGTTGTGTGACAATAACAGACATGCTTGCAACAGGCGATGTTATCGATAAATGTCATTACCGCTTATCGATAGCGAGCTCAACTTAACTAAAGCCAATCACATTTCAACTGATTTAATTCCCTTCACTCAGTATCGTTGCTTATAATTCGATTATTCTTTCATTACGCTAAAGTTGTTCATAATTATTTTTCATCAACTTTCGGCTGACAACATTCTTTTGCGAGTCTTTCTTGTCCTCCTCCTCCTCCTCTTCTTCCTTCCTTCTCCTCCTCCTTTCATTGTTCTTTCTCATTTTCAATTTAATTTTGTGGAAATTTGTTTGCTTGCGCTTCCGCTCTCTATAGACAGACAACTTAACCTCAACTCGGCTAATGCCAACTTTGAATTTAATATAGAAAATGCATCTCGAGGGTGTCGACTGCTTGTTGTGGTTACTTCAGGCACACAAACACACACACACACTCCCCCCTTTCCACACATACACACACACACGCACACACACAGAGAGCTGGCACAAAAGATATAAACATTTTCAATAGATTTCCGCTAACAAGATAAATAGTTGCAGCCAAGTTGCCAGCGCGCACTTTAAGGATACAAAGGAACTGCAGAACAGACGTTCCGAATCGCCACTGTGTTTAGATAGCAACAACAACACACAGAGCGAGACAGACAGAGCAGTGCAGAGTGAGGGATATATATATATATAGAGAGAGAGAGAGAGAGAAGAGAGAGAGATGGGAAAGGAATATGTGGTTATCTTGAGGTACTTGGGGCTGCTTGGGGTGCTTGGGACTGGGGGCTGCTCTTTGCTTATTATTGATATCAAATTGGAAAGTGTCTTGCGAGTAAGTGGCTTGGCGGGAGACGCTTTCATAATTTTGCAGACAAAGAGCAAGAGAATATGAGATAGAGAATGGGAGAGGGAGTGTGGGAGAGAGGGAGGTACCAAAGAAGAGGCAAATCAAACTGAAGTTAAACTGGGCTAAGCTGCAGCTGCTCATATTAAATATCCTGCTTAAATATCCTCGCAGTGTTTACTCTACCTCCCCTTTACCTCCCTCCCCCTTTCCCCCCATCCCCCCACTTGACGACCTGCTTCGTTCGATTTTCGCAACATTTTCATTTCCTATTGCAATGATTTTCCTTTTGCCGGCTATTTATTCTGCCTCAGCGATGCCACCAAAAAGAAGGAAAAAAAACCTCCTGGATCGCTTCCCATCATCGTGAAGAAATTTGTAATAAAAATTCGGTAGCAAATGAGAAAAGCACACACATACATACTGGCATAGCTAGACTCCGCTCGCACTCCCCATACCTTACTCTTCACTCTCTTCTAGTGCTTTTTAGATACTTTCTATGTATTCTTTTTATTTGAAGCAGACAACGTGTCAGTTACCGTTACACGTGCAAAAACTATGCCATTGCCTTTGTCTATCTTTGGCGCTTCCACAGTTACAGGTATCCCTACACCGCTTCCTCTACCTTTCACCTTCCACTACGCCACGTGTCGCCAGTCTCTCCCTCCTTCTTCTGGTGCGCACAGGGTATATTTAATAGCAGATAGTACTTTTCATTACCCTAGGCCCGGCGAGAGCACCTTTGAGTTCCTTAGCAGGTTTGCGAGGTTTGCAAGGTTCCTTGGCTCAGGATTTTCAGCTGAACAGATATAAGCACATCCGTTACGAGCCCTAAAGGCAGAGACACAGACACAGACAGAGAGAGAGAGAGAGAGAGTGAGAGTAAAATTACACTCAGCTGCACTAGAAGGACCCATCAAATATGTGCAGTATAATGTGTTTTACTGCTAATCATAAGCGCAAGCTTTGCCCATATCATCATAACAACTGCACTTATAGATCCTATATAACGTAAGGTATACAAGCTATATTGAAACTTTGAAGTTGGAGATATGTTTTGTACTTATTATAAAGGATAAGCGACAATTTGAAACCCTAGCTGGTGAATGTTTTGCAATGAGAATGAATATATAATATAAGTATTTTATAATCATGATAAAGAGTTAAGATAATGCACTGAATGTTCGTATATAAAAACAATATATTGACTAAATGTCTGCATATCATAGTGTATACAAAGTTCGTTGTAGCGTAGTTAGATTGCAATTTCTTATACATATTGAAGCATTTTCTGCTCGACAAAAAATGATGACCACGCTGAGGTCGCAAGTTTGCAGGCAGCGCAGCTTGCAGTTCGCTCGGACTGGCGTCGCGTTCAGCATAAAGGACAAAATATTGAAGTATTTTAACGAAAATTGTCGCCAGCGGCATACCGTTAGTTCATGCGTGTGTATTCCTGTATGTGTGTGTGTGTGTGTGTGTGTATGTGCTGTAATGACAAACTGTAATGCAAACCCAGCTGGAGGTACGGCCAGCATCGGGTTGAGCACAATCATCAGCCATAAATGAAAATAAAACTTAAATTACAGAAAAACATTGCATGGAAATTGCTATTTATTCAATTTTCAATGTGGCCAGAGTTGTTGCAGCTGCGCCAAATTACACGAGCAATGCAGTGTAGCAGGCAGACAGGCGGAGGCGGAGGTAGAGGCTGAGGCAGAGCCACAGGCGGAGGCAGGGACAGGGCCAGTGTCGTCGTCTGATTGTGCCATTCTCCCTCTCTGTCTCTTTCTTTCTCCCTCTTTCTATCTGTGTCTCCGTCAGTGTATGAGAGAGAGTGCAAGTGTGAGAGAGAGAGAGGGAGCGAAGAGAGTCGTACTAATGCTATTAAATTAGCGCTCGGGCAAATCAATTGCAGCCAACGGAAATGGCAGGCGACGTCAAAGGAGGGCAAAACTCGGCGGGTTTTTCATTGTTCTGCGGCTGCCATAAAACATACCTACAATACAGGAAATGGATCTGGTCATGAGTCAGCCACACACAAAAACACACACACATAGTCGCACACGGAAGGCCACAAATCAACACGTAGCCATAAAAAGCTAGAAAAGTTCTTACCTTTCCCTCTTCTATAAATAGCTAAAAAAAAAAAAGAAACAGGAGCATAATAAAAATACCAAAAAATACTCGTGTTTAAACCCTTTTTAGCAAGCAACTCCATTTGACGAACGACAGCAAAGTGTTTCCTTTCCAACCTGATAACCACTTTTTTTTAGGGGCTTTTTCCCTATGAATGTTTCTAATGCACTTCCCCGTTCGAATAAAAAACCGCTAGCGGGTATCAAACTGTTTGTGAGGTTAAAAAGTCAATGAATCAAGCTGAGTAGACCCCAAAGTACTTAGGAAATTGTCGCGACTCGCGAGAATATTGCAAAATTTAAATAAATTAAAAAGAACTTTTCTATTTTAACCAATCGATCAATCGATTAATTTAATAAATAGTTAATTTCATAGGTATTTCATGAAAACCTAACTATGTTGCAATTAATACAAATGTAATGAGTCAGTTTTAGTCACTCTTTCAATCATTTAGTTATTTAGCCACCTATGCAGTCAATCATTAAATCAAACAACATATTATAGCTCCGCTATCATTATTTATTTAATTAAGTGTTTAGACAGACAATCAATCATCTACTAAATCAGTCAATCAATCAGACAGTCAATCAATTAGACAGCATACCTTACGGTGTTTCAATCAGACACTATAACAGTGAGTCAATTCGTCAATAACTCGTTCAATCATTTAGTCAGTCAGCCATCTCGGCAGTCAATCATTCAATCAAACAACCTGTGTGTCAGCAACTATTCTACTCTACAGAGAACTGTAGGGCTGTGAAGTAACTCGACAATTCCGGAACTGAGCACTACCACCAAAATTGTCCACTTCTCTAAGAGGTTCATCGTGCCCTGATACCGGTACCGGTAAAAGCTAAGCCATGTTGACAATTATGAGATGGTTGGAGATGGTTGGGGACCCTTTAATGATGAAACAAAGCGTCAGCCAGACGGCACAAAGCAACAACAACAACAATAGCGCTGACAACTTCGAGTGTATCATGAAGAAGGGCCATGGAAGGGGGCAAGGGAGAACTGTTCTGGCATGAGAATAAAAATAAATAAAAGCGGAAATGACATAAAAAAAACATGTGGCAGCATTTTCTTCAAGCTGACCCCCAACCCTGGCACACAATCTGCCCCTTCTACCCCCTGTGTCGCCGTCTCTGCCTCCACCCTCCATCCTCGACCCTTTCCACTTTATCTTAGCCACGCACGCAAAATGTGTTGCCTGCTTCTGGGCGATGCCGCACGATATCCCTTTACCGTGCTCATTCCGTTGGCTCAGCCGTTGTCCAAGGCATGCTAAGCTTTTCTAATATGTATAGAGGACTATGCCCCCCATCCCTCTTCTCCCCGCCTTCCTTTTCCTGCCCAATCTGCGTTGCCCCTTCCCAAATCCCACTCTCTAATATGCTGCTGAAAGCGTCAGCGAGACAAATATTAATAAAATATACAACTATTAGTCATTGGCTAGCCCTGTGTGTGTGAGTGTGTGTGAGTATGTGTGTGTGTGTGTGTGTGTGCTTGGGCTTGTATTTTTAATATGAGAGACAAAATAAATATTCATAAAATGGCGGCCGGGCGAAAGCCAGAACGAAGACAGCCAGCGCCATTGGCAGCCACTTGGCGTGTTCCCAAGAACGTTTTCGTTTGATATTTTTCGAGAAATGAAACACAATATGAAATCTCTTTTTCTTGTGTATCTCTCTCTCTCTTCGCTCTGCTCTCTTTCTATCCATCTCTTAGTTAGTTTTCATCGTGAATCGTTGGCGATTACACTTCACAGAACACTTGCATCACTCTCGCTTATCCGGCCTGCCTTCCGCATACCTCGCCAGGCTGAGGTCCTTCAGCTGCCCCGCCTCAACTAACAATAAGACTGACGAATGTTGCGCCATAAAAATAAATACCTGCTGACATTTTTCATTGTAAATATTTTGTAGCTGCTGACGCGCGGCAAAGTCGACTCGCTTCTGGGTGGCCGCAGGGGGCGGTGCAAGGCAGTCAGGCAGCCACGCAGACAGCAGACAGTTGACTGTGCGTGCGTGTGTTAGTGTGTGTGCTTGGGTGGGTGTGTCATGCCTCTACCTCCCTCTCTCTTCCTTCCCCAATGTGGTGCGTGAAAAAGGTTTTCACTCTCACGCACAACATACGAAGATGGGCGTAGGGACTGGGCCAGGCTGACGGGAGGGAGGCGTGCAAGGTGTACTGCCCGTGGGGTTGGGTCGGGTTAGACAAATGGACGTCGCAATAAACGCGCTTGTGTTTCAAGGGTGTGTGCTCTGATCAACAGCATTGCCAGCCAGCGAGCGGAGCAGAGTATCAAGCTCTCTGTCTGCCCGTCTGCCTGTCTGCCTGTCTGCCTTTCCTCATGCGTATCATTGTCATTATCAACATTATAATCATCGTCATCATCATCGTCGGCGTGCTTGTCGTTGCTGTCCCGTCATTACGGGCAACACCAACATCAGCACCAGCTCGATGATATGTGGGCGCTGCCCCGTAAGGTCTTGGCTTGTGCAGGGCTGGGCATTTATCAAGAGCAGCTGAAACTATTCCCAGTTCGTCGTAGGTCGCCAACAAACTGCAGGAATTATCTACGAGGCACGCACTTTAATAATAAGCCCGACATATCGAAACACTTTAAAGAAAGATTATATTTGACTTATAGATAGCATAAACATAGCGCCATATATCTATCCTGTTGGGGTTTGATGAACATGTAGCCATAATATATGATAAGTTTTTTATAATAGTGGTTACTCTTTCAAATAGGTTCTCTATCTACTTTAAATGTATACCCTGTAAATCAGAAAGGAAAACATAACATTTGGAGACATCCTTGACCCCATTAAGTGGCCTTTCTCCTCGTTATACTTTCGTTGGCAGCTGCAACTAGCCCCCTTTGGGATGTCAGCCAGAATCCTAGGGTATCCCCATCGTTGCACGGCGAAACAGTTTTCAGTTTTTTGCCTTGCCCAGAAAGGGGCGCCCACATCGTTTGTACAATAAATTAATGTGTGTTTAATATTTTTAACTACGCGTGCTGCATAAAAAATAGATATATGTTTATACATATAAAGAATTTATTACTGTGCAGTGTGCAATTAAAAGTGACGGCGACGGCGGCAACGAAATTCAAATTTGTTATAAAAATTCAATTGATTCATGCGTCGAGCGCCGTAAAGCGAACGCCCTCCATTAAAACCGTTAGGCGAAGCAATTGTTGCCATCGCTGTTGTTGCTGCTGTTGTTGCTGCTGTTGATGCTGTTGTTGCTGTTGTTGTTGCTGCTGTTTCATTATTATTTTTTCTATTAAACATAATGAGTTTTAAATGAGACGCGTGCCGCGGTTGGACGACGGTGGCAGACGAGCGGGTTTAATGGAAGAGGGGGGAGGAGGAGCAGAGGCCAACTGCGGTGGCGGCGGTGTTGGCTAATGAAGCCATCAAAGCGTTGCCAAAAAATATTTTGGTAAATTATTATTAATAATGGCAGCAACAATTAAAGCTCGTCAAGTTCCCACACACAGACACACGCACACCCAGTCGAGATGCGGGTGGTACTCGGAACCAGCAGAGAGGAGGGGTCAAAAGGGGTGTTTTGTGGTGCCTATTCGAATTATGAACACTATTTAAAACACGCACGCGCTTTTCAATTAAAACAATTAATATGCGAAACATTCAAAATGCGCCGAAACAATGTTCAAAAAAGACAATGGAAGCGCATAAACTGTGAGAGACCGACCTGGCAATTCTCTAACACAGCAGACTAAACAGGTAAGTTGTGAGCGAGCATACTCATTACCCGAGTGAGTGTGACAACTGTCATCCCCTACTAATCTTTTGCCAGCCTCATCTTAATGTGTGGCCAAAAGCCAAGCAAACTGAGAGCATCCTTTGGCAGGGTACCATGGGGAATTCTGACGTTCTAATAAATCGATTTAACGAGGGAGAGAAAGAGAGAGAGTTCAGCTCGAAATGCATGAATAAAATATATTATTATATTATGCTTTGTCCAACAGCACAATAATGCAGCCTTGTTCTGCGCCGATGTTAATCAATTTCAGTTTGCAACTAAATGTTAAAAATACTGAAACAAGCAAATGAAAGGCTCACTCAACTAAAAAAATATAGTGGTAATTTAAATATATAATAAATTGTTTATTTCCTGTTGATAAGGTGTTTAATTTATTACTCCCTTAAACTACATAAGAAGAGGAGGAAAGCCTGCCTTTTGCTTGCAAAGAACGTCTTTATATCCTTAAATTATTCCGAGTAGGTCTTCACCCAGTAGTACCATGCTTATTATTGTTCAATAAGAGAATTAAGATCTCGCATTGCAGTGATCGATAGGTTCCATGACACTTAAAGGACTTATTTACATAGAATGTAAATGCATGTGTGCTAAGTTTCATCAAGATATATACACTTCAGATGAGTCGCAGATGTCTTTTAAGCCGCGCAAGGCTATAGTGGAGATAATATTAATATACATATATATATATAATACTAATGTTGTCAATTTAATTTTGAATATCTTCATCACCATTTTCAATCTGTTCTCTTTTCTTTTTTATACATAGTGCTGCTGCTCTTGCGTTCTTATGCGTTGTACAACACTCTCTTATCGATAGTGACTTCGACTGGGCTATCGTTAACTGACTTTACTTACGATAGCGTATTGACAAAGGTCACACTTGAATAACATACATAAGATTTACCCCAATAACATATAACTTAACAATTACAATTAAATCTATAAATTCTTGTTCATAACTCTTTAAAACATTTAAAAGATCTGAAGACTTTTCTGATATTTGTAGTAATTCTTATGCTAATAACTCTAGAATCAGTAAAAACTTACAAGTCATTATTTATACTTGTATATTGTTTCTTTTAAGGAACCCGAATTCATTATGCATTTGAGACGGTAAATTTGGAAATACTTGATAACCAAAGTAGCCAGCAAAGTTGCCTCTTATGGGATATGGGTAAACAGGGACTTGTTGTTGTTGTTGTTGTTGTTGTTGTAACTCTCCTCCTGTGCGTAGTAATAAGTTGCGAAAAGTCTTTGGGTGCGAAGCAGCACACATAACGCACTCGAGGAAAGTGGGGATATATCTCAAGTGCAACCGATGGAACGCGTTGCCCGCCGTCGTTGTCGAGTACCCTCGGCTTAATTACAAACGGGATCTCATTAGGCCTCCCGCTGGCCGTCAGTATAGCCCCCTCCTCCGTCACCTTTTCTGTGGAGCCATGAAGCAATTTGCGTGTAACCGTTTTTTAAGACTCAACTCGGAGGCCCGTGAGGAGCCATTATCAATTTCATTGGCAGCTTCAAAAAGGTGGCAAGGCCGGAAACCAGCAAGGAAGCAAGCAGCAAGAGAAGGAAGAAGGGTAGAATGAGGGGGGGTGAATGAGAGCAGCACACATAAAAAGCAAAACAAAATATACATATAACGATTTAATTAAAAAGTTACATTAAATATAAGTTTCTTTCTCGTGTGCTTCTTTTTTGTTTTTTGCATAAAACAGCAAGACAAAGTCGCAATCACTTCCACTCACGCTCCCCATCTCTCCCTATCTCTGTCTTTCTCTCTCTTTCTTTCTATATACCTCTCTTTGGCGTATCTTTCTTTCAGCTTCTTTGGGGCAAGGCCTGCAGCTCCCCACGGTGCTGTGTGTGGCCCAAACTGAGCTGAACCAAGCTAAACTGAACTGAACTGGGCTGAACTCAGCTCGAGTCGGCTGGAGCTATATCCATATCCAGCTATATCCCTGCTCATTAAGTCATCGTTGAGTCGAGTTATTCAATGGCGCTGCCAGCCGACGACCTTTTGATGGGTAGCTAAGGGGCGCATCGAGGTCGCATCGCATCGCATTTTATTTTCATAATTTAATGTGCGCGCCTTTTGTTTCTGCCGGTGCCCAAAACACTCGACAAAAACAACAGCACCAGCAGTTGAGGCAGCAGCAGCAGCAACAACAACAACAGCAACAACAAAGACGAGAAGCAGGCGGCAAAATGCGCGGAAAATCTGTGCTGCCAAAAAAAAGGAAGAGAGAGAAATGCTCGGGGAAAAAAATGCAAACAAAACAAAGTCAAAATGGGAATAGGAGAGGGGCGAGGGAGGAATATGCGAAATGTGGCGTATGCGTGGCAGTCGCAGAAACGCCTGCTGCCTGCCACCTGCCCCTGCCTCTGCCGCATGCCCAACAACTCGGGGCACCTTCCCTGCCCGACTACAGCCCACCCACATATTGTTCCGCTGAACTTTCACTTGTGCCCAGAGCCTCAAGCAAAGCAGCAACAGCAGCAACAGCAACAGCAACAGCAACAGCAACAACAACATTGGCTAAAATGAGAAGGAAAAAAAAATTAAGCAACGGCTGCAAAATGAGCGTCAAAACGTTTAGCGGGTTGTTTACGAAGCTGCCATTTTGTTTTTGCCTCTGGTTTTTCTTAACGTTTTCTTTTTTTTTCGCTTTTCCCCGTTTTTAGCCCAATGTGCCCAGCACAATCCGACATCTGTTGAGTGCCATATGAAGAGCAAAGGAAACTTTCGTCGACAGCCAACCCAATTTCCAATTGAACTTTGGCTCCCTCGCGGCGGAGCCCGATGAAGTAATAAAGCAGTTTCTGGCGCGCTAAAACCTTTAAATTAACTAAGGATGCGTGTAATGAACCCTCAAGGCACAGCAGATACAGGATGCCGAATCGACAGATATGTATGGAACGGAGAGGGAAGCGGGTGTTCATATGAATATATATATGGGGGAACACATAAGCGAATAATGATGTAGATGTGGCTGCAAATGGATATATAGGCATTGAGAGTATTATAATATGTGTATATCTATGAAGATATGTTGAACTACAAGAATATTAGCAAATATGCACACACACAGACATAATATGTGGAGACATGCATTGTTAAACACATGTAAGTACTAAAATATAACTCAAATATAAATATGTTATGTACATATGTATCTATATATAGGAAGATAGTACCATGATATTTGTACTTGTCAGACTGTAACCAAAGATATTTATAGATAAGGAAATGAAGGCATGGACAGAACTACAATATATATGCATATATATTATATATTATATATTATATTAAATATATATTTGAGTGTATTGATGTATATATATACAATACACAGTATATATACTACACATATGTGTAAACAACGATGGTAGTACAGGTGGCAACGCTGCATGCAACTATAGGATTAGGGTTGCAGTTGGCAAGAAGAATCGAGCAGTAAAGTCAATCATCAAGTCAGAGTTGAAGTAGAATTGAACTTGATAGACGAAGTTGAGAGTCGCAGAGAAGTCGTATTATAAGGTGTTGAAACGTCGATCGGTCAAGTCGGACTGTCGTCGGAAGTAGAAGTTGTGTTGCGAGAATCAATCTGAGGTTGTTAGAGTATAACTGAACATTGTGAAGTTGACAAATTAGTACTATCCATATAACCACCAACTATATTCATTGAATAATATCAGTAAACAATTATCTGATATATAAGGTAAATATCACATATATGTTTAAGTTATGGCACCCCTCTAGTTTATATAGCAAGGCTTACCAAAGTCGAATAAGTTGCTTGTATATTTTCCTTACTTTGTATTTCAACCAAGTCAAGGTTGGTTATTCGAATTTCCCTAAACTAAAACATGTGAAACCTTTAAAGTATTATGATTTCTGTGAAATTTTCCTGATGTAGAAAACCTAAACACTTAACTCTTATATTCAAAGTAGTTGTCTAAATACAAATCAATATACCCCTTTCCTGTCACAGCTCAAATGAAAGCAGTGCCAAAATTAAAATTAAAATTCTGTTCGCCTTGAAGGCGTGGCAAATCGATAGCTTCGCTTGGCGATGCTTATGCTAATTGCCCGATAAGCCGCAGGCGGTCGTAGCATACAATCGAGCGCTGGCAACGTACACGACACATTAGAGCGAGAGGGTGCCAGATAAGGTGCAGCAGCCCCAATGCTGACACTTTTCCCCCTATCGACCAAATAGGAAAATCTTATTTTGTATACCAGTTTTCTTCTTCTTCCCTGTGCTTCCCCCTCCCCCTTCTGGCTGTCGTCGTTCGCCTTTTGGCGTTTATTAGATTCCTGCCAGGCGCGAATCTGGTGACTAACAAAGGAATTTTAAATTCCAATAAATCTGCCAGCTTCAATAAGTGCCGTCCAGTTGGAGATGCCAAGCATGGGATCTAGCAGGCAGTGGGGTGGCAGGGGAGTAGTCACATTAAAAAGCCGACAAGTGGCGCCGTTACAGAGAGGGAGGCCTCACTGACTGACTGACTGAATGATGGGTGGAGGAGGACCCAGGAACTGGGACGGACTGTTTGACTTACAAGTCCAAAACGCAGTTTGTGTCTGGTTTAGCCTTAGCCCGGTTCCGTCTGGTGGTTGTTTCTGCCAGGCGGGCCATAAAAATGCGAGCGCATTCAAAGTGCGGCCCCTTGACAGTCCCCGTCCGGCACAGTTGGAGCCTGCTGACAATACACAAATTTGATTGGCGCCACCCTAATGTGATTTGCGCCCGGCCTGAAGTTTGACAACAAACATTTTGGCTGGCAATTTATATGCTTTATAATTTTTATTGGTTTTTCTTGGGCTAAATCGATTTCAGCCCTGGCACAGTAGTAGGTAACAGCCCCCACTACCTAAGTCTCTGCCTGCAGCTGCCTCCTTGCTGCGCCTCAATTCTCAGAGCCCTTTTCCGGTTACCGTGCCACCAACTCGGAATGCTCCTTCCATCGCATTTTCATCCTTTCGTTGTCTGCATTTTCGCATTTCAACTGGTTGCGGCGCGACAACGAGAGAGAGACAGAGAGAGAGAGACAGGGAGAGAGAGACCGCACGACAACGAGGCCATTTGTTAGCCATTTTGGAGCTGAGGGTCGTAAAATAGAATTTATTATTTGAATTATAACACGACGCGTTGCCCGCAGCATTCCAAAAAATGGCTTAGAATTCTGGCATTTTGGCGGTCAGGGTCCGCCGTGAGTGTGTGTGTTTTTTTGTCATTTTCCGACGCCTTTGCCAAGTTTTGTGCGACAGTTTTTTAATTAAAGTGTTGCCATGGCCAAAGAGACAAAGAATGAAAGCATAAAAAAACCAAAGAGCACACATATTAAGTGCAACCTGCTCTGAATACTGAGATATGCAGACTGCAGACTGAAGAAACCCCCACACAGAACGCCTGAAAATCCCATTCAAGTTTATTACGATAATAAAGTTTGCTTTCAACTTGCAAACAGTTGAAAGAAACCAAAAGAATTTGGAGAATAACTAAGCAAATTCTGATTTTAAACAGACAAACATATTTCTTTATAGGAAACTAAAAAAAAGTTAAGAATAAATTTAATAACGTTTCTATTTCTCAATTATCATTCAGCCATGTTTCTAACTGGGAACACTGGAATATAGCTAATGTATGGAAAAACTAAAAGAACTCAACATATTTTACTTTCCTTTTCATTTTTCCTTAAGTATATATATATATATATATATATAATATCTTTAGAGATGCCTGCAAACATAAAGTATTGCTCGGAATTGCCAAGAAGCTACAGGGCTTCACCAGCCTGTAATTGCTGACCACCGCTAGGAATGAAAGAAAGAACCAACGGTTTTCCAATTTATTGGAAATCGTAGATGCCGCCATTATTCAGACAACTCCCATGAAGACCGTGCAGGTCGAGAATCCAATCTGGATGAAGTTGCGCCTCTTGCTTTTCGCTTTCATGTGCGGAATGATGACTCTATTCAAGCGCCGTTTGATGGCTTATGGGCCGACTAATAGTCTGACTGTATTACCATTCATTGTCCAAGTACATTAGTGCTGGCCTGGTAGTTCTGGCCATTCTCACAGTTATCTCATTCTGCACCGTGGTCTGTTTCAGATGTTCGTCCGAGTGCATCGGGGCAGCCTTCTACGGCAAGCAGGAGAAGTCTTTTCCTTGGTCTTGACTGTTTTTCCATAGGACTTTTTCAAAATTATAGTCAACAGTTTTTAGTTGTGGGGTTTGTTTGTAAATAGTATACAAAATTATAGTACGAAGATTAAAATAAATAAAAAAATATGTAAATTTAAATAGGTTTACTTAAATATTGTATTTGTAAATAATAATGACTATGTGTGGAAGCCTTACAGTACACGCCTAACAGTCTGGACCGCAACAGCGCGCTGTTAACTTAACAGTGCCGGTTCGAACATGTTCGCTGCCAACCAAAGAGAAAAAGAGCAAGCAAAGCGGCCGTTGGACAGACGGTCATACGAAGCAATTGGAGATTGCTATAAAATCGAAATGTGCTAGTAAGGAGGACTTTAACAATGCCAACAATTCATTGGCAGGCAGTCGGAATAAGCCAATGTATTGGCCAATTACTATTTCAAAAACAGGCAAAGCAAAAAACCGAGTATAAATAAAAAAAGGGAAACGAGGGGGAAAGAGAGAAACACAATATTTTCCATAATGAGAAAATTGCATTTCGTATGCGTCGACGGAAATTAAATTTGTAACTAAGCAAATGCTGCATATTTGATAAGGGGCGCCCTACTACTTCCTCTCTCTCTCTCTCTTCCTTGCTCGCACTCATGTGTGGCTATTGATGTGACTGTGCATGTGTACACTAATTAAATATACACACACTCACACACTCAGAGAGACTGAGGTGTGCACATGCAGTTACCAACCAACGAGGCAGCCAGCAAATGTAAACACAAAGCCTCCCCCTCCCTGTCACTGCCCCTCACGAAGGGGTCTGTCGCGACCCTGGATTTAGCAGGCAGCGAACCGAACTGCCATAGCCCAAAGTAAATTTCTTGCTAATTAAAATCCAAATATTAATTTTAAAATGCAACACACAGCAGCAGCAGCAGCAGCAGCAGCAGCAACGTCAACCGAGAGCGGCAGCTCGAGTAAATGTTGAACAAAAAAGCATTGCAGGTGACTCTCAATGGGCCAGAGAGCAGGTGGAGCGGGCAGGGGGCGTGGGCCATCACCGGACAGAGAAAGAGAGAACCCATTGATGGCCACAAATTTCACTTGGCCCACAGGCGAGTGAGAGCAGCACAAAGGCAAACAAAAGCTCTGCTGACTCCGAGCACACTTTTACTTCAGTCTGCAGCTGGAGGAGGAGCACCAGCATCACTTGACGCCAGTGTGAGCAGTGTGGGAGTGTTGAGGGGGGTAGGGACAAAGGGGGGAGGTCTAAGCACATACACAACAACTACAAAAGATGTTCAAACATTTGGGCATTCCACTGAAGTTGCACGAGCACTCGAATGAGCAAAAGGATGTGGCTAAGCGGGGGAAGAGAGAGGGAGGGGTGGAGAGTGAGTTCAAGATATTCATTGTATATCAATACACTCGGTGTCTCTCTCGCATATGTCAAGTGAAGCAAACTGTGAAAACAACGCACCAACGAAGCGAATATCTTTACAATACTAAAAGGTGAATTTCTACTTTGAAAAATGAATAATTCACAGTGAATTTAGATATTCTTTATCGAAGTATTAAGAAAACTCCAGTAGTTTTAACTGTCTTGGAAGGCATTCGAAATATTAGGCGAAACCATATTTGATTTGAAAACCCCAAGACAGAAAAGAAGAATCGCAGCTAATCTGAATAATTCGACAAAAGAAGTTTACTGTGTCACTGTGCATAATGAACTTAGCCGACAAACGACAAAGAGAAACAATACATTATTAAATGATATATTAGGCAAATGGCCAACGAAACCGATTTAAGTCAAAACTTATTTAAATTAATAACGACTTAGGCCATGAGAGACAACAACAACAGCAAACAGCAACAACAACGAGTCAAACAAGAATAATCATTGCCAGTCGAGCATGTTGCATCGAACTTGCTGTGCATCGAACCAAGGCAAAGGCAAAGCAGCATCGAACTCAGGCTTGTCTGACGATCGGCGGCTCTCTTAGCTCGATCCCGCTCTCGCTCTCTTTCTCTCTTTAGCAGCTGTGATTGACTTGGTGACTTTTTGACACAGCAACATCTGCATAACATTTGGCTGTGTCTCTGTGTGTGTTGTGGGAGACTTGTTGTTGCTGTGTGTGAGAGAATTTTATGTTTATGCTAAGAGATTTACAATTTGTGCGTGCCGAAAATGTTAATGAATTTGGTTATGGTTTTATACCTGCCAAACTCTGTCAGCCTGTCAGCCTATGTCTGTATGTGTCTGTCTGTGTGCGTGTGCGTGTGTGTGTGTCGTGCCCATCACTTGATTTGCTGTAAATGACGATAGATTTGACTATAGGTAAACACATAAATACACCTGGCTACAACTCGCTGCATGTGATATGCATGTGATTGGGTTGCCTCCTTGTTTTTGTTGTTGTTGTTCTTGTTGCAGCTCTTATTCGGGCTAGACTGGCAGCCTTAAAGGGAGGAAACAGGGGGGTTCAGGGGGTAGAGGGAGCTTGTGGGCTTGGCGCTTATGGAAATTATGAACGGTGCCAAAGCGACGCCAATTGCTTGACCCAAATTAAAACATTGCTCGCTCATTGTTGTTGTTAATTGTAGAACAAACAATACGAACAACCGAAACAGCAAACAGCAAGCAGCAAACAACAAGGAGAAGACAAGCAAGAGAGAGAGAGAGAGAGAGAGAGAGACAGGGAGATGAAGTGAAGTGAAGAGAAACAACAACAGCATTTGCCATGGGAACCAAAACAGCCTAATGGCAACTACCACACGGTCAGCCCCCCTCCCCACCACTAACCACCACCGACAGACAGCCTGGCAGACCGACCGACGAACCGACCGACCGAACGTCTGAGCTGACTGAACGAAATCGGATTCACAAACTAAATCAGTTTGCAGTCTCTTTGCCAGCAAATCAATGGCAATATTTCAAAATGTCAGGTAGACCCGGGCACAGGTGTGAGCCACAAACTTGAACAACGAGCAAGGCATCCCCTCGCCCCGGCCCCGGCCCCCTGCAACGGCCACAGCCCCCATCATCCAAGGTACAGCAGCAGCTGCTCCATAAGACCCATTATACCCAATCATCATCAGGCAGCAGCAGCAGCAGCAGTCGCGGCATCCACTGAGTCCCGCTCTGAGAATCGGGATCTGCAGACTCCAGCGAATACACGGCGAGAAATCTTACAGTAAGAAAATATATAAGACAAACAAAATGTGGGTTGATATGTAACAGATTAGGGAGGAAAAGAAATCAATTTCTTATATATAAATTGAAATTATAAAGGAATTAAATATATTGATTTACGATCATTATTATTATTTAAATAGGATATTGTACTGCACTGTATTTTAAACTGACATTTATATGTTATATTGAAAGATGATGTCAGAAAAACACTCTTGAATAATGATATTCAAGCCAGAGAGATTTACTTTATAATACGAGTATATGCAGGATAAGTAATTTATTGGAATCTTAAGTTAGAAATAATTCCCTTAATATGTGATATACAAATATTTTGAATAACTGTCTACATAAACAACGATTACAAAAGTTATCTTATCTGCAATATTTGCATACCCTTGCAGAGAGTATATTAATTTTTGCCAGTAGTTTGCAACGCATCAAGGGAGACATCTCCGACCCCATAAAGAATATACAATGTATTCTGAATCAGGATCACCAGAAGAGTCGATCTAGCCATGTCTGTCCGTCCGTCCGTAAGAGAGCTATCTTGATGAAACTTATTATTATATTTATTTATTTATTTATTTATTTATTATACTTATTATTGCTGCACGTTATACATAAGTCGGAACGAGCCGGATTAAACCAATATATCGTATAGCTGCCATACAAACTAAAGGCCAATTTCTGTTATTTGTCAAGATATTGCAACCAAATAAACTACATCAGACTTTATATATATATGTATATATTATATATGTATATGCATATAAAATTTTATAAAAATTGGAACACTGTAACATAGAGATGGCATAGAAACAATCGGCCGAAATGAAGGTTTTTGTGTGAGGATCAGTTTTGATTTTAGAAATAACAGAACTTATCAGTGCCAATCAAAGTGAGACAAAATATTGAATTTACACAATACCATTAAAATCTGCACCATTTTATATAACTTGTATTGGAACAATTGGAGGATATAAGAACCTGCAAAGGTATATGGTAAAGGCATAAGGTGGCCTTTCTTTCATGTTCTTAGTCTGCTATCGAACTAATTACAGATACTACAAATAATATACTCATGTTAAAACATCATTCAATACTTCTAATATACTTATTATGTGTTATAATGTAACTCATTTATATGTTAATTGGGAACCTCATTATTTCTCACAGTGTATCTTTGAAAGAACATTTTATGCAAAGAAATCACTTTTCATATACATATGTACGTACATATAGCATATGAAAGCAACAGCAACAGTAAGCAGGGGAACTGCAGCGATGGGGTAGTGGTAGGGGGTAGGGGGTAGTGGGTAGGGGGGTGGAGGGGGTTGAGGTATAACTGGTTTGCCGCAGCAGTTAGTATAACTACTTGGGATATCGCAAAGAGTACGTTGCACGCTGTACACGTTGCGTTCGCGCACAACAACTGGACCGATAGGGGCGCATATTTGCTGCAAGCCATACAAAAACAACTGAGAAGTTGCTGCGGTGCTTCAATTTGCTGCCGCAAAAGTTGCCAGCGACAACATCAGCCGCAGCCGCAGCAACATGCAACAACAACAACAGAGAAGGAGAAGCAGAAGAAGACAACCCCAGCCTTGTGGTTAGCTGTGTGTGATTTGTATCGTTTACAGGTTGCAGCACATGAGACCAACCAGGGCAGTCGAACCTCTCCCTCCCCTACCCTTACCCCTACCCTTACCACTAATACAACTGCAAGTGCAACTGCAACCCCCAGCCCAACTCGAGCCACAAAGCAGTCAAAGCAATTGATGGAACTGCAAGTAGGGAGAATCCCTCTCTCTCCCTTCTTCTCTTGCTCTTCTCTCACTCTCCCCCCTCTTTCTCTCTCTGCCGCTCTCCCTTCGAGTCTCTCGCTGCCCTCTCTCTCCCCTTGCTCTTCTCAATTCCTTACCCCTTTCTCTCCCTTACCCCTTTCTCTCCTCCTCTCTTTCACTTCCTGCCTTGATGCTGTCGTTTACTCCTTCGTCGCAAGTTCAAAGTTGAGCGCGCACTAAGTACTCGCACTAGCATTCATTCTGGCACTCACATCGGCACTCACATTCACACTCATTCGCCGCGGACAGTAGCCAGTAACAACAGCAACAACTACAGCAGCAGCGCACTCAGCTGTCCTGCTTCAGCTTTCACGCCTACTCCTTGTCCTCCTCCTTCTCCTTCTTTTTGCTCAGCCTCTCCCCTCTCCCCTCTCCCCCCCTCATCATCACCCACCTTCTGTTGTTGTCCTGCTGATGCGCGCGCTGCTCACATGTCGTGCGCGTGCGCAAAGTTCGCTTCGAGTTGATTTTTATTTTACCTTTGTTGCTGTTGTTCTTCCTTTGTTTCAGCCTCTTTCTTTTGCTTCTTTTTTGGTGCGCGAAAAACGGCAGCCAACTGCCCACACGTTGCTGTTGTTGCTATTGCTGCTGGTACGATGAAGACATCGTGCAGGCTCCTTCATTCATGTCTACCTGAACGAGTCTACCTGACTGCAACTCCAACTCCAACTCCAACTCCGACGCCAGGCTGGCAACGCACGCGCTTCTGCCTCTGCCTCTGCCTCTACCTCTGCCTCTGCTTGTGCCTGCGCTTCTTGCTCCGGCAACATGCGGCATATGCCACACAGGTATCTGCCAGATACATAGATAGGACAATCCACAGTTGCGAACCCGACGCCAAGTTCGGTAATGTTGCAACGTTTGCGGCTCTTCGAGTCGAGCTTGACACAGTTTTTATGGCGCAACGTATACCCTGAGGTAGATAGCAAGTGAATAGGGTAGCTTAGTTCTGTTGCCATACAGCAAAGAACTTCTTTCAAGCTGTACTATATATATATTTTACTAAACACTTAAATTCCTTCACCTATATATGGTATATATACATAGGTCGATCTCTGTTATTTTTCCAGATATTTCTACCACACTTATCACATTTTACACGCATTATGCCTGTTATTTGTATGTTCTCTCTTTCATCCAAATCGAACTGCTTTGGATTTAAATCAGACTTAAGTTTTATATTTGTTATTCCATGTGGAGTTTACCTCTTCTACACCGAACCCAATGGAACTCTGAGATAAAGAATATAACTTGCTATAGAGATCATAAAATATATCATCAAAATGTTGAAGCTTCAGAGCTTGAGATCATTTTGGAATTCCCAAAACACATGAAACAAAAACAAAATATATGAAATCGTTGTTGAAGGTGTGTTTACAACTCGAGCGAGTGTTGCTCTTGGAAACGAAAGCAATAATTGGAATCAAGTTCGGTTTCTTTAAGCTGCTGCTGCCTCTGCTGCTGTGACTTGCTGCTGTGACTTGCTGCAGCCTGTTGGCCTGGCCAAGTCGAATTAGTTAGCAACCATTAACAATCTTCGGCAATCAATTAGAGCTGCTGTTGTTGTTGCTGTTGCTGTTGTGTGTTGTAAAGAGCCAAAAAACATTGTGCACATTATTAACATTGTTAACATTGCTGGCATTCCAGTGATACAGGGGCGGGGCTGGGGGAGGCGATGTATTCAGATTTTTAAAGAGGCAAACAACAACAGCAGCAGCAGCAACACTGGCAACAGCAACAGCAACAGCAACAGCAACAGCAACAACAGCGGCACAACGAACACGTGTAATCTTGGCGCTCAGATTGTTATGCTTGTTAAAAAGTTGTTGTTGCTGTTGTTGTTGTTGTTGCTGTTGCTGTCATGTTTGTTATTCAACTTTCACTTGGCCAAGTCATTTGGTGGTCAGCAAAGTTTTGCCAAGTCTGGCAATGCCCACAGACAGACGAAGATGGACGATGGCAAGGGCGTGTAGCAGACGGGCATAGGGACGGGGATGTGAGGATGGGAGAGTGAGAGGGACAGGGGGAAGGGGAAGGGGAAGAAGAGAGGATAAACAGAGAGCACTCAAACTGACAAAGAGAGCGAAATCAGAAATTGGAATGCAAAGCATTGTGTGGGTGCTGCTGCTGCTGCTGCCGAAGGCGATGGCATGTGAATTACGGATTGCCGGTTTGCGGTGCCTGTTCGAAGATGGACGCAGGGTGAAAAAGGGAGCAGAGTGCTGGGCAGGCAGGGGGAGGGGGAGGCACTGTCAGTTTATGATGCTCGTGGAGAGACAAACACGGGACTCCATTAGAGCAAAATGTGTTAAAACCAAATACAACCAAATTTGGTGCCCACAAGTCACAAGGACAATGAAATGAAGGCGACAACGTCAAGCGACAAATGACAGCAGAACAACAGCAACAGCAACAGTAGCAACAACAACAGTAGCAACAGCAACAGTAGCAACAACAGCAACAACAACAACAACAACAGCAACAACAATTTTACGAGCACTTGCGTCATAAAAATTGCTGTAGCAACAACAAAAACGCATTTGGCAGCACCTACCCGAAAAGTACCAAGGCCCCAACCGCCTTAACGACCCTCGCAATGTCAGCTCCGTACCCCGCCCTCCACCACCTCCACACCCTCTGACTGCGCTGGCAGCTTGCAGCGTCACAAAACCATCGGCGGCGTCTCCTTTTTAATGTGAAAGTCAAAGGCCAAAAGGCGCACGCATAAAAATGCCAAACATTGTGATAGTCAGCGAGAGTTGCCACGACAGTTGCAAGAGATGTGAAGAACAGCGGAGTAGACAGCACAGCCAGAACTTATGCTGCGACCCTCGCTAACTGAGGGGAGAGAGAGCGACAGAGGCAAAGTCAATCAGAAAACACAAATTCGATTAAGTTGTTTAAAAACAATTTTTATTTATTACCCACGCGTTTTATTTGTTGACGCTGCCTTTGTCGCTGCGGCTTATCAACACTGCCACGCCCCATCTCCCCTATACAATACCAATATATGTATATATAGATATGTAGGTAATCGGTAACTGGAGCAGGAGGCAGGGGGGATTCTAATGCGCAATCGATGGCCAGCTAAGGAACGGAAATGCGGCCTCCTTTGGGCATTCATTTCCAAATTAGCTCGTCCGTCCCGTCCGATAAAGAGCCGTGATAATTAGGATCGAAATGGAAATGGATAAAGCAGACAGACAGAGAGAGAGAGAGGGAGAGGGAGAGGGAGAGGGAGAGCGTCAGGTAACTCGGGTAGCTAATTTATATGACCGCTGTCCACGAAACCAAGCTGAGCTACTTAGCATATCAATTTGGCCCAGAAAATCCCCAAAGAAAGAGCCGAAAAAAGGAAAACAAAAAGCCGCAAATGACCGGCAAAGAAAACTAAATATGTCACTCAAAGAGACAGCGTATGGGGGAGGGGGGAGGGGGAGAGCGAGGGCGGGGTACTCTGCAACATCTCGTTGCGCCTCGTTGTGGCATGCGGCATATAAAATTCAATTTCAAATACGTTCTCTCTGCTACGGGGGTGTAACGCCCCTCGTCAGTGTCATTTTGCACTGCACACACACACCCAGGCACACACACACACACACACACACACACATAGAGGGACACACAGATCTCTCTCTCTAATATCCTAATTGATTGGCCAAACAAGCAAAATGTAGCAACATTTCGGGGGCTTTAAGTCGCAACAACTGAAACAACGAAAACTAACGGAACCAGCCCGACTAACGGCATATCTGAGAGAGGGCGGACTAACGGCAAATACGATTGCAAATGGCAACGCGTTTCAAATTTTATGCGTTTCATTCTTTTTTTGGCTTAGCTCTCTTGCGCACGCTGTCATCGATGCGACGCGAGCGGGAGGAATAGATCCGACGATGACGACGACGGGGGACCGAAACTAATGCCAGAGGTTAGTATTTACGCCATCCTAGAATAGGGGAAACGAAGAGGGAGAGGGGGAGGGAGGGGGAGAGGTAGAGGTAGAGAGAGATATTTATTTATGGCTGGATAAATGAAACAACACGCGGAGGGTGAGCGAAATAGTACCGAAAGGACAAATAGAAATTGGTGAGTTACAACTACCTAGGGTCATAGGGGGGATTGCCAGTGTCTCTATATTTCCCTTTGTGTGTGTGTGTGTGTGTGCGATGTAGTTACTAAATTTTACTTTGGTCGAGTGAGCGATGCGACAGAAATAGACAAACACAGTCGCATGGCATCATAAATAAGGCAAAGAATACTGCGAAAGGGCAGAGTTTAATTTCGTATATATGTAAGTATTGCACAGAGTTTCAAGCCAATTGAAAAGCAGTCCAATTACAATATAATCAGAAGTGCATTATCCCAGAAATTTCCTTGAATTACCCGCAACAATGGGCAAATTCCATTAACAGGCAGAAAGATTTCACTTTTCGGCATTTGCCATCAACCTTCGGCTCAACTTGCTTCTATTTCTGGCATGACGCTACATTTATCACGACGAGAAGAGTGTGCCGCACACACACACACACACACACACACGCACACAGACACACACACAGACACACACAACAATGCGGAACTCAGCTATGCGCTGTTCCAGTCGCTGTTGTGAGATCACGAACACGTCCGGCATTAAGTGAGCCATACCAGGATAAGGAGAAGGAGCAGCAGGACAACAATAACGCGAGCAACGGGAATATCATTACAAGTATAACATTGGAATACGCCGTACGGCACCGAACGGAACGGAAGTCGGGCCTCTGGCCCTTATCCTGTTGCGGCTGAATGACCCAGGGCCGACAACTGATTGCCATCATCGATGGGCTCCTAATGAAAATGCCTGAAAATGTACAGACAACGTTTTTCTTTGCATTTCTGTTGAGTCATCGCAGTCGAAACTGAAGTGAAAGTGTGTAAACTGCAGAGGGTATGCACGACTAGGCAGTTGTTCTGCCATAAGGTAGGCTGAGTCTGCTAAGGCTCTGCTTAACATATGTACCATACATTTCATAGTATAGCATGATATAGAGAAAGATTCGTGTGCCTTCAACTAAACTTGAGTGGCGCAGCTTGGCGTCGTTCATACCCCACAGCGTGGTTCCTTTACAACTAGCAAAAGGTTCAACGGAAATTTCAACAGCGCGTCTCATTCGAATGGCAAAAGCGAATGCGAATGCGAATCATTTTAAATTGTGATTCATGCAATTCCTGGGAAGAGAAAGGAACGAAAGAAGAAAATAAAAAGGGACACGCAGCCCGAAAACGGTAATCAAAACAAGAAAAGGTCACACGTGGATCACGGACTCACTCGAGCCTAATGATGAGCACCAGCAGGCGGGTGGTCAGTGGGGGGCGGGGAGGGAGGGGAGGGAAAAGATAAGGCGAGCAGACACATAGCCTGATAGATGGACAATCAATGCGGACCGAGAGAAATGGGGTACTTTGGCCTAATAAATGAGGGGGTTGGGTCATTTGCCCCTTCTCACGCACGCCCCTGGCAATTAAAACGATTTGTCAGCTTGCAAACGTTCTAATTAAATGCAGAATGCAAAACAAGAGAACAAAAGAAAGAGAATAATAAAATAAAACATAAATAAATGAATAAAATGCGATGGCGACGCAGAGTCGCGCTGCCTGTGCTGACTGCGCTGCGGGGCAAACGTTTCTTACAGGTTATTCAAGATTTCTGCAGCAGAGTTGCCACCAGTTGCCACCAGTTACAGAGTTGCCGCCCGTTGCAGTTGCAGTTGCCAGTGCTGACCTTTTGCATTAATTGTGGCCCGCCTCAATGCCAAACTGACCGACCGCCAGGAGCGAGCGTCGGTTTTTCCAATTTTCATACGCTTTTTTCCATTTTTTCATTTTTCAAATCGAATCGTTTCGTTTCATTTCATTGCGATTTGAGTTGATTTTCGTAACGTGTCATGTGGGCGTTGGATTGTTTCTTGTTTTCTTGTTGTTGGAGCTGCTGCTGTGCCAGCAGAAATCATATGTAGTTTTTCATTTTAAAATGCCAGTGGCGTAGCCAGCACAGCCAAAAGGGGACAACAGAAACTGAAGTTGCTTCATTGCCTTAGATATCGAGTGTGGGAAAGAGAGATAGTTTTATGCATGTTCCATTAGAGAGTGATAACAATCGAAATACTTAATGTTATCGATCCACTGCGGTTTCCATCGATAGTTTTGTTTCTAAGAAAAGTACAGAAAGTGCAGAGGGGCAACTGTATATACTAATCGAAGCTTTGGATATCAATAAAAGTTGTCTCACAAAGAGTTCGATAGATCTATCGATAGAATGCTGAGCAAATACAAAGCAAAGACAACACTATCGATAGAAAGCGTATCCCTATAGTACTGGCCACTAGTTCATAGCTGGTGAAATAATTACTTACTTAGGGACTACTCCTACCTACTTTGCAAGCCCTAAGCGATGTATTTTATCATTCTCTAGCGGCTTGCCCCTTCTGGCTACGCCACTGCTGAGTGAGGGTAATATAAATTTGTTGATATGCATTCGCAGTCGCCTATTGGCATTATATATGCATGCATATCGGCCAACTGGCGCGACTCTCTGGCAACTGTTTAGGCGTTTCGATTTTTATGTTAAACCAAAGAGAAAAATTAACATAAATTACGAGAAAACTTATGGCGCACGATTCGAATTGAGTCGACTCCGCATCGACTCGAGTCAAGACTCCTAATGCAAAATTGAGCGCGACAACTTTGCCTGGCTTGATGAAGGGGAAGGGGGGGAGATCAGCCACTGACGCCAGCCAGTGTTGGTCAAGCGTCTGTCTGTGTCTGCTGTCTGCTGTCTGTTTCAATTCCAATTCCAGTTTTGGACCCCCCTAATAATGGAACGAAGCTAAACGGCCGCAATAAGCTTCTGATTTGTGTGAAGTTTTGCTCGCATTTTTAGCGCTTATGTAAATCAAGATTAATAATAATAAATAAATAATGATGTTGCTCGGCACCGCGAGACTGACCTTCATCTGGCACTTCACCAGTATCGATAATCGATAATCGATAACCGATTCGAACAGTTGAGGCGTCGGCTGTCAATTTCATTTCAAACGATTGCAGCCTCATGGGGCAAGTTAATTTCAAGTTCGCCTCAACAACTTCCAGTCTCATCTGCAACCAGTGCCCCCAAAACCCCCCCGCCCTCCCTCTATCCTTTTGATGTTTCAACTTCAGTTTGCTTTTGCAACTTCAAGTTGCTTCATTTAATTTGCTGTTGCTGTTGTTGCACCCAAAGTTGTTGCGTCTGATTTTCATGCCACATCGAGTCGTTGCTTTGGCGCTGCTGCTGCTGCTGCTGCTGCTGCTGCTGCTGTTGCTGTTGCTGCTGTCTCAGTGATTGTGTGTAGAATATCAATTACTTATGCTAAACACCTGCTGCATCGGAATGTCTGCCAGCGTTGGCCAACGAGCGCTGATTCTAAACCGGGCCTAAACAGTCAGTCACACACACACACACACACACACACACACACACACACACACACACACACACAGACACACGTGCAGCTCCAACTCATTTACTGCATGCAGCAGCGCAAGTTTGTGCCTTAAGTCTTTCGTTTTTTGCCTTCGTTCTTGCGCTGCCTCTGCACGCGCAACTTTTATTAATGGCTTGTCACAGAGTCCATGCAATTTACCATGCAGCACATAAGTAGAGCCAGAGAACTTGAACATTTATTATCATCTGCAGGAAATATACGTAACATATTTTTTATTCAGGGAGAACATACTTTCTAATATTTGAAATACACTGCACTTCATCTTCATACACACAAAGTAAATATATTATATAATGTAATATATATATTATATATTTCCTTCAGGTAGTGTATTTACACTTCGCCTGGCACTACTTCAGTTTCTTTCACTGAGTTGCCTCGCCTCACCTCGCCTGGCGTCCAATGTTTGCTCATTCAAGTGGCATCAACACGCCGTTTCGTGTCCCCCATTTCAGTCTCCATCTTCAGTCACATGCCAGTCCCTATTCTAGTCTACTCTGCAAGTGCAAGTGCCAAGTCCAGTTTCAGCTTCAGCTGCGAGTTCGGGTTTGGGTTCGGGTTTAGTTTCAGTTTCGAGTTCCTCCATCTGAAGATCACTTGGCTGCTGCCGTTGCTGTCTTCAATGATTTAGTTTCTGTTGTTGTGCTGCCTCCTCACTCTGTCTCTGTCTCTCCCTCTCTCACTCTCACTCTTCCAGACTTGCCATCTCCTCAGGCAGTTAACGTAGCTGCCTGTGCTTATGAGGTCGATTTTAGCTGAACTCACATCGCGGCGTATCTCGCATCTGCCATAAATGGCTCGTATCATTTGCGATGTTTTGTAGTGCGCCGGACTTGTTACAATTAATTAACTGGCGCATCAATTAAGAGCCTGAGCTGCCCAAGCTGCCCAAGCTGTGCCAGCGAGCAGGCGCCTCCATCGCATTGCCGAATCCCCAGAGATATCTACCCAGGCAGGAAATAACAGTGGGCCTTACACGGACATCTGGCATAATCCGCAGCCGATAAAAACTCAATTAATAAAGATCATAAAAGCAGCAGCCGCTACCATAGGAGGCTGGAGGCGTGGCAACGTCAAGTGTGTCCGCTGAGCTGAGTAGCCAAACAAAATTGCAGATTGCAAGACTTGCCATATTCGTGGAGAGTAATTAAAGTGCTTATGAGAATTATAAGTTTCAGTTGCAGCTATATATGGTATATAGGAAATTAATAGTATTTGTATCTTTTGCTTGTTTAACAATAAACTGACTAACAAGCACTCCACTTGATGTATCTCTCATCTCATCTTCTTAACGCGTTGCTTATTGAACCAGATTCATTTTATAACTACTACATCAGTTATCTTAACTATATTCAATCATCACTCATTTATACTTTAATTTCAAGCGACACTTTTAAAACTTTTTCAACTGAAAGTGCAGTACGCATCGTTATAAAACTGCCTCATCCAATGATTACGTTTCTTGCATATATAATTTTAATTTCTCAACTTTAATATCTTTTTTTCATGACACTTTCCCATTATTAAGTTATTTTATTTGTTTTCCTTATGTATTACAATTTCAAGCAAGCCAATTGAAACATTTTTACACTTATCATATTCATTTCTCAGCTCATCTCAACTCTTTTTTCTCGCAGTCTCAAGTGCTCTCAACCCTATAGAGACCTCCTACTATAAAACAAAACTAGACGACTAATTGGAGAAAATGCCAAGTGAAAACACTCATCAAATGTAATTCCGACTAAATGACGCGGTAATTGACAGTCGAAAAGTCGAAAAGAAACGCAAAATCAAAATAAACTGGAAAAACTAAGTAGAAAAACTTTATGTAGACGCTCAAGTTTTTCCGAATCAAGTTGAGACTTTAATGGGATTCGGATTGGCCAAAGACGACGAAGAAGAAGAAGCAGCAGAAGACATAGAAGAAGCCTATGGTTAAAGCGTCGATTTGGGGCTACCTGAAGACGAGGCAGATTAGACAGACAAAAATGGAATTGAGTTCTCACAATTAAAACGAGCTCAAATTAAAAAGTACTTCTACAGTTTCACACTCGTCTCAGCAGCGAAGGGAGAGGGGGTTCAAGGTGGGTGGCCAGCACTCAAAAATGACAGGTGGGCAAAGGTGGGGTGGGGCGGGCTAAACTCGTAACTGTAACTGGGTGAGTGGAGCGAGCAAACAAAGTGCGGACGTGCGAGCCAAGTGAAATGACTTTTAATTGATATTCTAAAAACGGATAAGCATCGGGCCAACTGGCTTTTGGCCATTGCCGGGGGCGATTGCCCCATCGCCCCATCGCCAGCGTCAGCGCCATCATCATCATCATCATTATCATTATCATTATAATGAAATTGCCAAGTCGGCTGTGCACATTCCGAGCTGCTGCCGCCGCTGCGAGCTGCTGCAAATTGTTGTTATTGTGCCGTGCGCGCTGCTACCGTGTGCCGAGTGGCGGGTTTATTGTTGTTGTTGTTGTTGCTTAGTAATTGCCAACAAAGGCAGCAACAGGAACTGCAGCAGGCGGCAGGCGGCAACTTAATCTCGATTGCGCCCACGGATTCGCCATCGTCGTTGTCGTCGTGGAGTGACCAATTGAAAATTAGCATGTCCAGCGCGGGATGCCACGTAGTATGCAAACGAGCGTTGCGTGCAGCCGCGTTCACGTTGCTGTTGCCGTTGCCGTTCTTGTTGACAGGTGCTGCACGCGCCTCGGCTGCAACTGCAACAGAGTCTTTATTGTTGTCAATTTGGTGGTGATTGTTGGCTGCAACAACTGTGTTGTTGCAACAGTTGGTCGCGCCACAAATAAACACTGCAACAGCAGCAACACCAACAGCAACAGCTCGTTGCTAATAAGCAGCCACAGAGCAAACCCTATGCGCAGCAGCAGCAAAAATGCTGCCTTGCTCCAATCAGAAGGCACTGTGATTAGGCAGCCACATACCCTGTAAACACACAACACTACAAATTTGCTGCCTGCTATGTTGGATCGCCAAGCTTTAATAGCTTCAAATAAGTATTGCTATTTTTACTTGACTGATAATGAATATATATGTTATATATATATATATATATATACCATGTCTTATACTTCATCTTAAAGCATATTCTCCATTTCTTTTTTTGAATTAAGCAATAACTTATAATCAAAACATGGATATACTTTTTTTTACTTGATTGATCACGAATATATATGAATATATACTTCCTCTTATCACTATGTTCTCTACTTTTTTTTAATTATCTTAAAGTGTTAAGCAATTACCTATAATTAAAACATAGATATACCTAATTTACTTGATTGATCATGAATATATATGCTTTAAAGTGTAATTAACTTCAGCCTTTAGTTAAAGTCTCTATTCCTTTTTTCAATATTAAGAAGTTACCTATAATTCAAATATAAATATATATTTTGTTTTCTACTTGACTGATTATGAAAATATATTCTAAATTTAATCCCTTCTTCAAGCCCTGACCTTCAATTAGATCAGCAAGCTTTAAATGAGAAGGAACAAATGAAAATATAGACAATACCATTTGTACTTAACTGATCATGAGTATATCTGCTATATAGTGTAGATAGCACATCTTTGCTGGACATGAACGTATAGTTATGTTGCCAGTTCCTATTTTCATTTATTTTGATGTGTTAATAGTATATATATAGTAAGATATTATAGTTTTTTATTATCATACGCCATAAGAAGATACACTTCTTCAGCCAACAATGCAAGGTCAGTCAGACAAAATCTCCTCTAAGAATACATGATATATAGTTTAATAGTATAGCAGTGGTTTCAAAGATAGCCTCATTTGAAAACTTGTATTATATTTTAGAAGATTTTAAAGCTCAACCTATTGTGGCAATTTCCCAAAACTCAAGTTCGCATTTTAACTGCGCTGGAGAACAACAAGTTCTTCAAAGTTCTTTGCAGATGCCAAAGATGGTGGCATGCATAAAGGGGATGAGGAGTGGGAGGGGTTGTGGGGTTTCAACCTCTGATTTACGCAATTTTCTCACAGAATTGTTCGTACAATGAAGTTGGTTAAGTCGCTTAAATTGCAAACATTTCCCAGATTCCTCACTGAAGTCAGATTCCCTCTCGCCCTCCCTCCCTCGCCCCGTCCAGCATATCCGACCTCAACAGAACTGTCTCGGCCTGCTGGTTGGGGGCTTTTGTTTTGGCATCTTGTGGCGCTAATCTGATTGCAGTCGACTGTGGCAGCGGGGCCTAGTTGCGGGGCCGTTTTTGGGGTCTAGGACGGAAGCTGACTGCTATAATTAATAATGATTTCAATTTGCATTTGCCCACCTGCAATTTTCGCGGCGTTTGCGCAACCTACGAGAGCCATCAACGTCGACGGCGACAGTGACAGCAGCAGCAGCAGCAGCAGCAGCAGCAGCAGCAATGTTTCGCAAATGCTGCAAGCAAGGCTGTAATTTGCTGCTTGACGCGCTGGAGAGACTTCACTTAGTTCTCCCGCCCGTACCCGATTTGGGCTGGGATTACGCAAGCGTTTAGGCCACTCTTAATCAGCTGTTTGCAAATCAACAACGCCAATCAACGTGCTGAGCACTAAAGTATTTTCCGCATGCGGACAACTTATTCCACTTCACAGCAGCAACAAAAAGAACTGACAAAGAAAGCAGCTTGTGGATGGGAAAATTGTTGCCCAGTTGGGCTCAGGCCACGAGCAACTGCATCAGCAGCAATCGACAGCAGCTGCCTGACTAACTAACTGACTGACTGTCGGACTGACGGACTGACCGGGTGTCGGACCCGTAGCAGACCTAGAAAAAGTGTTGTAAAACAGGCTGACAAATGGCCCACACACACACAGACAAAGCGAGACACGCAGCTGAGAAATATGCAGCAATTATGCGCGATATTTCAGCTGGCGACATGCAACAGTTGGTTGCCCCAGTCCGCCCACACACGGGCGCACACACAAACGCTCAGACTGGCACATGCCCTGTTCTTGTTCATATTCATGAGGCTGCGTAAGTTTCCCTCTCACACACATAACTTATGTTTAGCTGCAACAACAAAAGCTATTTATGTGCGTTCTCTTGTAATGAAATTGAAGAAGTTGCAGCAAGTGCACCACACAAACACACTTGCACACACGCACACTCGCACACACACCCACACACTGACATACTGCACTATATCCACGTAGTTCCGTCATGATATATTTCAGCACCAAAACTTATTACTTTGCAGCGCGGCCTTCTCAGCCTACTTATGCAGTTGCAGCCTGCCACAAAGTTGAGCGGAGTTACAATTTAATTTGTACAGAAATATAAAAGCTGAATGGATCGAAATAGAGTAGGTATATATAAATATATATATTATACATAAAATTATCCAGAAATTGAACTGTTAGTAAAGTTTTACAAGTAAACACAATTAACAACAAAGGAAATAATTCTTATTTTTTCAGACAGGTTTTCATTCTGATTATAAATGAAACACATGATGTATGTATATGATATACGTTATATATATATGATATATTATAATGTTTTGGCGACCTTTGTTATTATTCATCTTGGTAACTGGCTCGAAGTCAAAATAAAATAAAATAAAATAAAAACAATTGTTTATATTTTCTTTTTAATTTCCGATATATTTCGTTTACTCTTCGGTAACTGTCTTCAGCGATTAATTTTGCACGTCTGCTCTTGCGGCGCGGAGTTCCTGATATATGTAAAGCATATTAAATATATTAACTTATAGCATAGATAAAGATATGCACTGACATACATAATAGTCTAAGGCTTTGCAAGCTTTCTCCTTATCATTTTGCATCTCCCGCATCAAAAAAGAGATTTATTCGCACTCATCTAATGCAATCCTTAGCCCACTCGTAGAAAACACAACAAATTTTACAATATTTGCAATATGACCATCATGTTACCCCTCCCCCTCCCCCCGCCCCATCGTTTTTGGCTGCGTAAAAAATCGCAGTGCGCTTCAATTCAGTTCGAAGCGAACGGCGCGGCCTTCTTGTCAGAGTCCATTAAGCCGGGACTAATGAAAACATTTCGTCTGCAACAGGCGACAGGCGACAAGAGACAGAGATAACAGTGAAAAACAGAGAGGGAGTGAGAGTGACAGGGAGAGGGAGAGACTGAGTGGTGTAAAAACGCTGGCGAACGCGGCGTATGCGCAAAAAAGGCAAACAACAAACATGACAAAGAACTTTGCCAGCGCAATGGCAAACTAACAAAATGCAATGAAAAAGTGACAGCAGAGGCGTCCACCAACAGGGGTTGCCAGCTGCATGGGGATGGTGGAGGAGGAAGGGCGGAAGGGCGTGGCGAACAGGAGCCGCGGTCCAGCAATTTCCATTGTATTTAGCAAAAAACTAAGCAGCGCGCTCACTTGTAACCAGTGACAGCGTCAGCAAGGGAGGGGGGAGGGCGAACAGAAGGGAGGTGCTGTGGGTGGCTTAAGGAGTGGACAAGAGGGTGGGGGGGGTTTCGTGTTGCGTTGTTTAGTTGCCGAAAATTGGCAAAATTTGCTAAACTTGCACAATGAAATAAACAGACAAACGTGGCAAGAAGGTTGGTAAACTGAAGGAGAAGAGAGCGGGGAGGTAGGGGTAGGAAGTGTGAAGAAGCGAGGGAGATAGGCAGGGAGGTAGGGGCGTGGCTGTTGGAGCACGGTGAGCGGTCAAAAACTGATGTTAGACAAGAAACACAAAATTAAATGGAGCGCGCAAAGGGAGTAACTGAAGTGGTGGAGGGAGAATGAGGAAGAGTGGAAGAAGGAAGGAGGGCATATGGGCTGGGAATGAGCTCGGGGTAAATATGACAAATGCATGCGGAGCACAGCAAATGCAATGAGAGTGGGCTGCCCGCAAGGAGGCGTGGCCGCACTGCGCAGTGTGCAACAGCAACATCAACAACAAGAGCGGACAAACAAACAAATAAACTAACAGCGAGTATAGTTTGGGGGGCGTGGCATGTGGGCCGGACTGCCTGGCACGCTTGATATGGCTCGGTCGGTGCTGCTGCGGTTGCCCTTCTTGCTGTGCCCCAAGGCAACTAATTCCCGTCCTGCCCCGCCAACGGGCAGCGGGCGACGGACGACGGGCGGCGCTGTGCTGGACAATGGCACAAAGTAATTAATTTCAATTTGTAAAGTTCAGCAAAGGCAGCGCGCTGTGGCACAGTCTATTGCGCTGCACTCCCCCTATCCCTGCCACTGCCCCAGCCCCTGCCCGTGCCCGTTTGCACCCCCCGCTGTGCGCACGCAGTACTTTTTGCAGACGTGTGACAAGCTGAAATAATTGCGCCGCATGCAGATAAGCGCCCCACAGCTAGCCAGCTGCCACAACAGCAACAAGAAGAACAACAGCAACACGAGGCCAGACAACTTAATGTGCAACGAGAGAGAACCTTGAAGACCCTCGAAGTCAGTCTCCAACGTCCCCAACTGCCACTCCCCCTTCGCATTCGTCCCCCTCTCAGTTGTTTTCAATTTTTGCCAAACGTTTCAGCTGCAATTGCTCCCGCTCTGTCTCTCTCTCTCTCTCTCTCTCTCTCTCTCTCTCTCGCTTTCTCTGTCTCTCTGTCTTGCTGCAGCGACCCCATGGAAAAAACAATGCAATAAATTAATGCAACATAAATTTACGGCCTACTGCAGTGGTGCAACTGCTGCAACAGAAGCAACAACATTTGAAACAATTCTCGATAGAAATTCCAATTTAATATGCTCTCCAAAGGGTTAGGCAGGCTGATTGCACTCAGCAAACGATTGACCAACAGCCAGATACCCTATAGTGTGTGCTTAAGCAAAGAAAGAGTACAGTTTCCCTATAATGGACAGTAAACTTTAGTCAACTAAAACATACTCTGTGGCAATTCACTCACGTTGCGCACAAGTTGAAATTATTTGTGTAACTTTATCAGTTTGAGTGCCTTCTCCTGTTGGAGCTCTTAATGCAGACCCACTCGGTGGGACCCCTTTTCAAAACGATATGCCTGAAGATATGAAAAATTATAATGCGAGATTAACCCAGCAAATGTATTTACCATTTGATAAGGACAATTTATAGCACGATTATTACTAACCCAGGGGAGGATTAACGCTCTCTAAGCAAGGCCAAAGCGACGTTATCGCACACTGAATATCGGCTACGATATGCACTGGGCTTACGTTAATTTATTACGTAAGCGAACTGCGTAAGCCAAGCGAGTTGAAGATATCTGGCATACAGAAAAAATTATTCAATAATTAAGGGGAAACGCGATTTTATTGCTCTCTTTCAGTATAGATAATGCTTAAAAGGGTATACTAAGTGTTTGCAAATGTTTCGAACAGGCAGAAGGCAGCATGCCAGATGATGCGAAGTATATGTATTCTTGTTCAAGATCACAAGACGAGTCGCACAACTTTTAATTATTAAGAAAAGTAAAAGAGTCCCAACTTTCTGAAGTGGTATTTACATATATATACATGTGGGAATTATCTGGCAACGCTCAGTCAGATGACGTAAGTAATAGTCTCGAGAATGATAGAGAATAGATGTGAAAGAGCACGGCTGACGCCAATCAATCAATAAACGACGATCATATTAAAAAATTATATAGATTAACAACGACGACTTAAAGACTAAACTAGAGAATTAACTAATTTTAAGAAACCTACAGAGAAATGTTACGAATTTAAACTATTAATTTATTTTACACAACAACTTCGACTTGAACTTTAAACAGTTTATACCCACGTCCCATACCTATGTCCCATACATATTATATATGATTACTATATCACCCGAAAAACATTAATTTAAATTTAAACCTTCACTTAAATTTAAACCTAAACTAAGTTACGGTTTTCCGCAGTTCTGATTTATTAAATTCATATCGTTGACGTATGTTCAGTGGCGGATCTAGGGGGGCTACGGGGGCTGTAGCCCCCCATAAGCTAAGAAAAAAAAAAGAGAAGATGCCTCTTCTGGCAGAGAAGGTATTTATCGGTCACTGCTAGCATTCCGATTGAGTTCTGGAGACCAAAATTTAAAGCATCATTTGGAAACGGCACCGCGAAATTGTACTGTGATTAACAAAACAGTTCCGAATGAAATTATCGATATTATCGGCCAAGTAATTCGCTGCAAGATTGTCGAAAAAGTTAAGAGAGCGGGAATATTTTTCCATCATTTGTGATAATTCACTGTTGGAAAAAAATATCAAAACAGCTATCTTAGATGAACTAAAAGCTCTAGGATTGGACATTACCAACCTGCGTGGACAAGGGTACGATGGAGGATCTTATTTTTCAGGGAAAGAAAATGGAGTTCAAGCACTCAATACCGAAGACCAACCATTAGCGTTTTATACGCATTGTTCAGTCATTCGTTGAATTTATGTGTTTCAAATTCCTGTAAAGTTAATGAGATTCGAAATATGCTGGGAATAGTTTAATCATTGATAAAATTTTTACGTTTTCACCGAAAAGAACACAGCTTCTTGAGGATGAAATAAAACCAAACTTGCCACAATCGAAAAAAACTCATTTAAAAACTCTCTGCTTCACTCGTTGGGTTGAAAAACATGAAAGTGTAAGCACAGTTTGTGAGTTCCTGCCATATATCTTGCCAGTTTTAGATGAATTAAAGAGCGATATAACTATAGAAACTTCTTCCAAAGCAATAGTGTTGGGTAATCCTAGTTCAATTTGAGGAATAAGTTCGTTCGTTCGTTTAAAATCAATGAACTAGGTCGTTCATTTAGTTCAATCGTTCATTTTTTAAACTTGCTTAAAGGTGCTTCAAAAAGCGTTAGCTTTCCCGGCAGCAGGTGGTCGTTGAATGAACGAAGTTATTACTTGCTGTTGGAGTCCAATTATCTGAGGAGTCTATGTTAAAAGAAATCAAGAATTTAGTACGCCTACTTAAATGAATAAATCAAAATATTATGTTTACATTTGCTTCCTGTCGGCTTTCATTGGTTTGGCGCTTTGTTTCCTCCAAAGCTGCTGGGTGCTTATTTTTAAGGTGACGCGATAAGTTTCCTTGCGATCCACCAGCCACACTAAGCACAGATTTGCAGTATTTGCATTTAGCACTCTTCTCATCCACTGAATCAAAGAAATTCCAAACTTTGATATGCTTTCGTTTTGAAGTCATAGATACGCACAAACTTGTAAACCGTAGTTTTAAATGTATGCGAAAATTAATCAGCTTATTCGATAAGCGAACTTTCGAACTAAATGAACTAAGACCGACCTATCGAACTAAGTGAATTCAGACCGACCTATCGAACTAAGTGAACAACGAACGAACGATCAGGGTAAGAGATCAAAATGAACGACGTGAACTAAGTGAACTATATTGAACTATAAAGACAGACCTAGTTCGTTCGTTCACTTTGGTGAATAGTTCAATTTAGTTCGTTCGTTCACGAACGACTCAGCACTACAACGCAACACAACTTTTCTGTGCAATTGAAAGATCCGATTTCTTTATTGCATTACAAGTTGTGAATGATAGTAATATTCCCATTGTGATTTTCAGAATTCTCAGTTGCAAATTGCCACTCAGTTGCAAATGGCACTGTTATATAGTATTTAAATAATAAAAAATGGCACTGTTACATATATAGTGTTTAAATAAATATTGTTTAAATCAAAATTAGCACTCCTTCTGAAAAAAAAAAAGAATGAAGTGGCACTGATTTTCATTTTTCTTGCAAAGATTGATTTATATAAAACTTCCAAGACCACCCCTCCCGTCGCTTGGACGAGAAAACAATACACAATTTGCTGTTGGGAATAATAAGTGTGATAAGGTTTTTTTGTTAAATAAGGCAGAGACTATTTGCTCAAGCTAGACTGCAGCATTCGTTACTACTTTCTGTCCAGATAAACTGTTCGCACTACCTTTCCACCATCTTCCTGTGACTCTCACTTTTCTTTTGTCTTGAGCTTCTCTTTCGCTCTCCATCCCCATTTCTCGGGTAAAGGATCTAAAGCCACCGCCGTCTGCTGCTTATTCGACACTCCCATAATTCCTTTTACCATCTTCGGATTTCCTCTTGCTCTCATTCTTCCCTTCCGCTGCGCCACTGTGCCCTTTAATTTAACTAAAATTTGTATATTATATTTAATTTCTTCGTTTCTGAACTGCAGGATGCCAAGTTGATTTGAAGAGAACTCAAAACGGAAACTGATCTGAAGCTGGAGCTGGATCTGGGGTGATAGACAAGAAGTTTTCTGAGAAAATTGTGGGGCAACACAGCAACCGCTAATTAAAAATGCATTCGTCTTGGCCGCACAGCCCAAATCGTTCGATAACTGGGCAACGTCTTCGTCTACGTCGGTGTCGGCTTCTGGTTTTCAGCTTCAACTTCGTTTCGTTGTCTTCTTCACTCTTCGAATATGTATTATATAGTTTCGGATTTCGAATCTTGTTGGGTTTTTTTAGGTCTGCTAGCATAAATCTTTATTATCACGAAACGACAAACGACAATGATATACCACAGGCTAGCGAGACAATGGAAGAGGAGGAGAGGCGACGCAACGAAGATAAATATAGGTGCACGGAATTAAGAAATAAATAAATATACAACCAATAAACCATAAGACCTTAAGTTGGCTACCAGCTTCGACTTCGGCTTTGGCTGCAGATGAAATGGAACTTAATTAGCTGCGGCTCCAGTTGGAATCGGTCGGGGGGATAGGACTATGCAGGGGCGTAGGTAGCGAGAGAGAGAAAAGGGGCTAAGGAGGGAGGGGATCTGTGCGATAGTTAGCATTTATGAGATGGTGGTCGCAGCATCCTTCGTGATGTACCTAATGAAGTGCACACACTTTCGCACACACACACACACGCACACACACACATAGATGCTCGTTACATTTGCTCTTTCAGCGCCTTTCATTAGCATTGCGCACTAATTGTCCCCAGGCCGAAGAGAAGAAGAGAATTTCTTTGCCTCCGCTGCTGGTGTTGCTGCTGATTTGATTGGATTTGCCAGGCTGGACAGAGTTCGGGCCCAGTGCAAACAATCAGAAGCTGCAGCAGCAGCAGCAACAAGAACAACAACAACGAGAGCAACTGCTAATGAAGTCATCTCATCAGCGCGCTGCATACAAATGCTTCCTCGTCTCTAGCTTGGCAATTTCCGCTTTTGATTTATGCTACAAAAAACACAACGAGATCTGGCAATCGTCAGTCGTAAGTCATCAATCGGCTATCGGTAATTGTCTATCGATTGACGACAACCATCAAAATTATTGACCAAATACTGCCGCGACTGCCACTGCTTGATTTTGTTGTGTGGCTGTACCTCGGGGCTGTGTTTAATTCATTTAGCTTTGATGTACGTTGATTGAATGCTGCAGTGCCTTCTCGCAATTAGATCATGCAGTGTGGTCTCGCCGAAGATCAATTGAACTTGTTTTCCAGCAGGCTTTATTGGTGGCTGATTAGATAAATGCATCGATACCTGCTAGACATGCTCAGCTGTGGTCAATCAAAGCTTATGAGCTATAAAATTGTTGATTGATGGCAGATTCGTGGCTGATTGATGGCTTGAGCGAGCCAATTAATTGGAGCATCATTTCGAAATGAATCGTTTTGATTGGTTGTAGATTGAAACAAACTAGAAGTGAATTACGCAATGATTGATTAAGCAATGATTGAGGTTATGACTTCAAATTGAAGTTGAGTTTGGCTAGTAGCAAGTAAAACTAGCTGAGCTCGTCAATCAGCCAGAAACTGCTTGATTGATGGAAGATGAGGGTTTGAATCGGTGTGCAATAATTGAATGCCAATCAACACATTAATCGAATGATGAACGTCCCGTAGGTTTAACTATATGATTAGATAATTCATGCTAATGATTGAGGTGACTTTAGAAATGCTTTGCCTACTCGATTGACCTCTTTGTGAAGCCGAGTCATCTCGAACGGCTTCTTGCGGCATTCGCAAATATTCCCAAAGCATGCCGGAAATGAATCCATTAACATGGAAGCTTCAATCGAGCCCATCGCAATTACTCAACATGGCCAAATTTGTTTGTATGCCTTTTTTTAAGTTTCGTGTTCATTGTTTCATTGGCCTCTCCCTCTCTCTCTCTCCCTCTCTCTCTGGCGGCTGTTTTGTTCTATGTATGTGCAATTTTTTGTTACCTCAGCTTTATCAGATCTTTTTGCAATGGGAAACACAGAAAAAAGCGAAGATAAAGATGAAGAAGAAGAAGAAGCAGACGAGGCAAATACAACAATTAACACAGTAAAACACTTGGCCATCTTCATCAAAAGTGGCTCCGCACAACAACAACAGCAACAGCAACAACAATAGCAGCAGGCAGACATGAACAACATGCGGGCGCAGCAGCGAGAGTGAGCGAGACAGAGAGAGAGAGAGAAAGAGAGAGAGAGGGGTAAAGAGACGTGTGTACACATAGAGCAAGAGAGGAAGATGAAACCAAAGATTCGCAACAAAAATCTGCTCAATCACTTTTCACTTAACCCAAACACAAGAACTTCAAGTTGATGTACGAGAGCGTCCGCACGGGGAAAATGGTAGGGGCAGGGGGCAGCAGAGCACACAAAGACGTGGCACGATAGGCAGAGAGGGGGGATGGCAAGCACAAAAGGCGAAGGCAGACGGGCTAGAACGGGGCACGGGTGTAAAAGTGATGTGTGGGCTTTTGAACACCAAAAATACAAGAGAACAAACAACAACCTGAGGGGCGAGAGGGGGGCAGACGAAGGCAGAACAAAAGGCGGGGCTGAGGGTAGGGGGGCAACAGAGGAGCCAAGCAAAAAGCAAAAGCAAACTTTACTTGGATGATGATGATATGCAAAAAAGGCCAAGGCGGGAGCAAAGAGCACTGGCAGAAAGATTCAAGTAAAGGGAAAGCTGCTGCCAAACAACAACAACAGCAACACACGCACACACACATACACACATACATGGCAGGCGCACACACATATTGCTTGATATTTCATTCCTACTCCAAAAAAAATAAAAGCGCTGCTACGTCAGCAGCAGCAGCAGCAGCACCGGCAGCAGCGCCGGCAGCAACAGCAGCAGCAGCATCATCATCCAAGCCAAGGCAACACTTGACCCAAAAAATACGAAGCACACACAACACAAACAACACAAACAACAACAACAACAGCTTCTCTTGGACCAAAATATTTTGCAGCACAGACAAAGTCAACACGGGATTCGGTAAATTTTCTGGACGCAGCGTAAGCCGTAAAGCGTGATTGGAAGTGCTGTGAAGCGCCGTGAACGTGAAATGTGAAATGTGATTCGATTATCTATCGAACTGCTATCGATGCAATATTCTTTAGCACCCCTCCCCCCTGGGTAACCAGTTCGCTTTTTAAATTGCATTGGGCACACTTTGTAAGAAGAAGCTCGTAAACAATATCGAGCGATACCTCCGATAACTATATCAATATCTATTATTTGCTATAATCATGTGCTATCGATAATGACTATCGATACATAATCTATTCATTACACCCTTGCAGAGGGCCAGGAGTTTGCAACGCACCTTAGGAGACATCTCCGACCCCATAAAGTATATATATTCTTAATCAGCATCACGTCCCTCCGTCTGTCCGTCCGTCAGTCTGTTGCACGCAAACTATTCTCTCAGTTTTAAAGCTATCTTGATGAAACTTGTCACATATGCTGCACATTGCTGCACACTGTAAATAAATCGGAACCTGCCGGATTGGACCGATGTATCGTATAGCTGCCATACAAACTATTCGCCGATATTTGTTATTTGTCAAAATTTTGCAACCAAATTTACTACCTTGGACCCTTTTTAAATTATATTACATGTATATAATATGCAAATCAGATTTGATTAAAATCTGATAACTATAACACTTAGCTGCCGTAGAAACAATCGGCCAAATGAAGGTTTTTGTGAAGACCTGTTTGATTCAAGAAATAACTTAACTTATCAGTGCCAATCAAAATAAGACACAATATTCTGCAATATTATAAATAACTTGTATAGGAATGATCGGGGGACATAGGAAGCTGCAAGTGCATCGAAGCTTCGGCATGCCGAAGGTAACCTTTCGTTCTCGTTTGATGAAGCATTAGCTCTTCAATTCTGCTGTGATTTCTGCATAGCGCTGATCGGTATCGTTTCGTTTCTGGTTGCTCGTTGCTCGTTGCTCGTTCTATGCAAAATGCTTTGGCCAGACTTAAGCGTTCATTAAAGTTGCAGCGCTAAGAGAAAGCTGATGCCGCCCCCCGTCCCACTTCTTCCTACTGTGACCAGCTCTGCTTGTGTGTCTATCTCTGTCTTGCTGTTGCTGTTGCTGTGGAGTCCACTCCCCATATGACTTGGCAGCTTTTTGAGGGTGCACTGCAATTTGTTATTGCACTTGTTTGGCCAGCCAAGGCGGGCGGCTGCAGGCAGTGGGCGGGGCTTGTGGACAGGGTGAGGAGGTAGGCGTTAGGGGGGTACGGTAGTTGAGTGGGGCGTAGACTTATTGGCAGTTTCAATGTGTCAGCAGCAGGTGCCGCACCCATGCATACAGTGAGAGAGAGTGGGAGAGGGAGAGGGGCAGGCGGCCACTTTTGTTGACGATGAAAGTGCGTCAAATTGTTTTTTGATTTGCTGTTTGCGTAACTGAGCCAACTCTCTACCCAGCAGCAGCCTCCAGCTCTGTCTCCAGCAGCTTCTGCTCCTTCTCCAGTCGCACAATTCGCCCCTGGTATCCTGCCTAATTGTGTATGCGTGTGCAGTGCTCGAGCCTTGCGTAAATTTAACAAGTTTCCACTTGAGGCAAGCCAGGCCAAGACAAGCCAACAACAACGGCAACAAAACTACCACATAGACGTGGGTGAAAGGCAAGGGGGAGTGAAGAATGGCAAGTGGAGAGCGGAGAGCGGAGAGGCAGGGCAAAGTCCCTTGCAAGGATTAATTTGATTTAGATGTTGAACTGTTGCCTTAGTTGTGGACTTCACACTTGTTCTATACTTGCCGAGCTGCTTAGTGCCAACGAGCTGCCTTTTGCAGCCCTTTCTGTTTATTTACAGGGTATCTGTTAAGCAAGCCAGATTGCCTACTTGAAGATTACTAAAGAGATTTAATGAAGTATTATTTCGTACATAATCAATTTACTTTATATTGCGATTATTGCAAGTTTCTATAATTTCTGGCGCATGAACTGAGCTTGAGTATATTCAAAGGCATACGATGGTGTTCTTATGGGTTAATTCTATTTAAAGATCAAAAATCCTCATGAAATTATCTCGCAGAAAGTCCCTAAGCCTTCTCGTTTCTCTGAAGTAGAGCATAGCAAAGTCGGTGCGAGTGAGAATCGAATTTTCCGCCTTGATTTGTGTAGCTCTGAAGCTGTTGCTGCTTCATTTTTCTTATTTTGGTGGGGTAGGTAATGGGTGAGGAGGAGAGGATGGTGAGGGGGGTTGGTTGAAGGCGGCAAACAAAGTTGCCACGTTGCCGTTGACAGCTCAAAAAACACTTAAAACGCTGATTTACGTCACGTCTTAGACAGGCAGCAGCACCCTTAACCGCCTCGACGAACAGTCGCATACCGTACCCGCTAACCCCCCCGCCTCCACCCTACCCCCCTTCCTGTCAGCCGCCTTCGCTTGATCATTACAACGCACAAATTTGGCGCATTGGCAAATTGACTTGGCTGACTGCAGGCGGCATTGCTTAGGCGTCGTCGCTGGCACCCACTGCCACCTACTCCTGCCCCCTCCTACTGCTGCATGACGCGGCTACAAATCGATGAGGTGCCAACTTTTGCCCCAACCCTTATCAGCGCCAGTCACGCCCCCCGCCCCGCACCTAACTCCAATTAGCACGAATGTGAGCGCTTCAAGCCTTTGAAAAGCGCCAGCAGCAGCTCGAGTTGCTTGCTTCTGCCGCTGCTTCTTCTTTTCCCTTCCCCTTCCCCTTCCCTGTTGCTGTTTTTTCCGATTTATTTTGGGTTTTTCTGTTGCCGTTTTTTCTGCTTTTCTGCCACTGTTATTGTTGTTGTTGTTGCTGCTGCTGCTGCTGTTGCTGTTGCTTTTCTCTCTTTGACAGCGCCAAATTAATTAGATTTAATTATTTTCTGCTGCTGCTGTTCGTCCATTTATTGCGCCTAATTAACTGTACTTGAAGTTGGCGCACGCCTCAAATTTCAATCATCCATCAAGGACAAGTGCAGGGAGTGGGCAGAAGGAAGCCCCCCCCCATTCACAAGCAGACAATATGTTGCAATTATGTAAGCAGCGGCATCAATCAATTAATTTCTTATCAATGTATTGTTCGCACTACGCCTAAGCCGTCTGAGGAGTGAGCGAGACAGAGAAACAAAGAGAGAGAGAGAGAGAGAGATAGAGGGAGGGAGCGGGGGCGAGCGGCAAAGTGAGAGGTATTGAAAGGGTCAGCAAGGTGCCTGGGATATTGCCTGGAAACTGTCAAGTCACCCAACACTTCACTCAACTTAAAGTGAATCAATTCCATTTAAATTTAATTACTGTTTAAAGCTAATCCCATCCGACTTTACGCAAATCGGCTGTGAGAGAGAATTTCAATGTAGGAATCACTCAATAATCTAATAAAGGAAGAAAGGCTACCTTTGGCATGCCGAAAGTTTAATGCCCTTGCAGGTCTCTTATCTCCTCTGATTGTTCCAATACTAGCTATATATTATATAATGGTGCAGAATATAATGGTATTGTGTATATGTCATATCTTGCTTTGATTGCAATTGACAAGTTCAGTTATTTATATGCAGCTATGTATATGTTGTAGTCGTTCGATTGCCATGAAATGTTATGTGCATATTATTAATATAGAATAAGTGCGATGTTGTAAATTTGATTGTAATAAGTTGACAAATAACAGAAATCGGCCGATAGTTTGTATGGCTGCTATACGATATATATGATAAGGAATATATACATGTACTTTATGGGGAGATGTCGGAGATGTCTTCTAAAGTGCGTTGCAAACTCCAATCCAAAATTAATATACCCTCTGCAAGGGTGCAATACAATTAAAGAGCGCACTGCTGTGCAACTAGTTTACTAGTGTTGTTGAAGGGATCAGAATGTTGCAATTAAAATGAAAATAACATTTTGTCAATCTTGTAATCATTTATATGGTATACCTAGAGTTATCTCTAGTATCTCGCAAGAACTTAAAGATAGATTAATCTTATTCATATCAACTTAACGATATGGAAGTAATTTCATCCAGCTGCTTCCGATTAGCAGGACTATGATTGTTTTCGACTCGTCGCCACGCCCATTCTGATTACATGATGATATACTACGCAAGGCTATGCAAGGAATGATTGACAGGTATTTCATATATCGTATGAATGCTATAAGTAGGGGATAAATACATATCTGTTGCCTATGCGTGATAACAATCTCGATATTTGGCAGCAGGCGAGACAGCAGTTGGGCAACAGCTTGAGAGGCATCTGCGCATGGGGCTTGCTGCTCCACATGCTCGTGTAGAGTAGAGCACACACACACAGACACAGGCATACAGAGATGTAGATGTAGAAATATCTTGATTTTAGTAATTAACTTTAAAAGTCATTTATCAATCAATCAGCAAGAATGTGTCAGGCCAGAGCGTCGCAGCCAAAAAACCAAGAAACAAACAAACCGAAGCTGCAAAAATTCAATGGAAGCAGCGGCTAAACGGCAAAAACAATAACAACAGCAGCACGCAACACACAACACACACACATGCACAAGAGCACAGCTCACCACACTAGTCTCCACTTCACTTCACACAATTCGATACGAGTGGAGTCAAGCCAAGTCGACACAAGTGCGCTAAAAAACATTCACGACAAGGTCGCATTGGCTGCGCGGAGGCCGCAAAGCCGAAAATTGGCTTACAATTGGCTTGCGAAGCGGCCAAGCGGCGACTAAGTAAATCAAACGTCAAGTGGCCAAAGAAAAACCGTTAAAGTGACGCTTTAACGGCGCCGGATTATACCCTGTAGAAGATTATAAAAAGTGGGGAATGAGTGAATAGTTCGCATAAGATGAATAGAATATAGATGACATGCATATACTATATATGTGTGTATGTATACATAGTATAGATATGCTGCTGTAGATTACCATATACATACATGTACATATCTATCTAAATAAATGTAAATATACACATGTGTATCTATATAGTGCCTATATAAAAAGGTTTTTTCTAGTTTGCAAGATTATGCAATTTCTTTAATATTCTGATCATATATTACAAGAAATTTCGGAAACCTTTTTTCTAAAATTGCAAGGCAAGTTAAACTAATGGAAACGAAAACTGTCTGAGTTCTTGGATAAACTTGACTAAAACATACCCTCAGATTTGAAGTAAAAATTAAAGAAGGTTAGTAATTCTAAAAGTTTTCGTGTTGAAGTCTGCAGTTTATCCAAAAAACATTTGGAAGAGTATCAATCTTGTGCTTCTTCTTCATCCCTCCACTGTTACAAAACAGTCAATTAAACTAATACTCCCCTTGACGCACACTCACCACTGTGCAGTAGCTGAAGCAGAAGCAAAGCAAGCAAATCAAACACGTCACGGCAATTAAAAACGACGCGGCCCCAGACGTGGCTCGTACGCAGCTCGAGCTCAACTCAAACGCGAAGCCGAAGCCCAAGTCGATGCAAACAGTGGGCAAAATATGTGAAAAACGTACGTTGGCAAAAAGAGAATTGACAAATAAAAAACATGAAAATAATCAAATGACGAAAATGTTTGCAGTTTTTTATAGTTGTTTTTTGCTCTATTAGTTTTTTTCGCAGTTTCTTGTTGGCCCAGAAACATTTCGTGCTTGGCTGATAAATGACAAAGGCGGTCATTTATTAAACTAAACTACAATTATGGTTGCCCACCGCAAGCTGACCTCCGAGTTGAGGGTGTAGAGGGGGAACTATCAGGATTGTGGGGCAGTCACATCAGGATCTGGCTTCGTCTCCATTTCTGATGCTGATGCTGGCTTTGCCACTCTGCATGCCAAATTCTAGCATTAACTGCCATTAGTTGTGGGTTCCCGGCGATACCGAAGGATGAGCGAAGTCACAGCCAGAGCCAGAGCCAGTGGCAGTTGCAGATGATGCGGCGGCATTGGGGCATGCGGCTCAAACTTTTCCACTTTGCAACTATTTCAAAAGTAAAGCGAAACTTGACCGCCCTCCACCCCGCCCTCGAACACTGTCAACGCTTTCTGTTGCCGCCTCCTGATGTCGATTTCCAATGCGATTCATGTATGCTGACCCCTCGTACCCCATCCACTCCCCCTCTACCCAGTCTTGCTGCCTGCTGCCTGCTGCCTGCTACTGCCTTGCTGCCTGCTTCATGATTTATGATTTTGCCAAAAGTATTTCTGTGGCCAAAAGCCTCGAGCGGGCCAGCGTTCAAAGTTGTCTGCTCAAATCATTTTAATTGAAAATTACACATGAGCGAAGCCAGAAAAACGTATGAAATATGAAAGCGAGGTTGGGGCAACGACCTGGGAATACCCTTTCGCAATTGAAGGCTTCGCCTTGAGATCTGACATATCAAAAGAGCTTCTACTCTCGCAACTCCTTTCAAATTAAAAAGGTAAGCAAATAAACAACATGCCATACGTATCAACATATGCTTATAATATACTAACATATATTATATATATTATATTATATATTATCACATGTTCTTCAGCATTTAGCTTTCGTTTTCTTTCTGTTCTTTCCAGCCTATTCTTAGGGCACAAAATTTGTTCAAAGTGTTCCCCAAGAGAAGCAAAGGCAAATCAAAGGCATCTCTTGATGCAATTCGGCGTCGTTAGCTCGAGCCTGTACAAACGGATGGCCCAAAGCGCTAGGCTTGCAACGAGAAAGGGCAGCAGAATGTATCCAATGAGTCCACGTGTAATGCTCTCTCTTTCTCTCTCTCTCTCTCTCTTTTTTGTGTGTATGTGTAATTGTGTGTGCGAGTGTCTATGTGTGTGTGTTATCCGTGGGCCAAGCTTATGCCCTTCAGCTGGGCAAGGTTCACAGTGGGCTTGGCTCGGCAGGTGGTGGGGTTACGGCCTGTGCCCACAGCCACTGCCGGTGCCGGTCTCTGGTCTCTGCACTGGTCTCTCGGCTCTGGCGGGAGCCCGAGTACATGGGTCCGGACCTGGGCCTGGTCCTGGCACGTTCACTAGCTACCGGAAATGTCCATTCACTTGCATATTAACAAAGTTCCGCACAGGCAGCGAGCGACGTCGACGCTAGTCGCCGGGCTGCTTGCATATACTTGGCAGTACTTAATAAACTCCCGGGACTGGTTCTACACACACACACACACACACACAAAGGCAGGGGGGATGGTAGAGAGAGCAGAGATGACGAGCAGTCGGACAGACGTAGAGGCAAATACTCGTGTGTAACTGGGGAGCGGGCCAACTTAGTTGCTCATACATCATATGAAGACGAAGGCGACTGGCGAGTTGTGGGGCTCAAGAGAAGGAGGATAGGGGATCTGGTGGAGGGTTTAGCGAGCAGTGCAAGTCACAGTGGCCTTTAGAGTGGCCTTTCCATAGCATACAACTGTGCGACCGCCTGTGGCGCTCTGTGGCTCTGCGAGCTGCGCTGCCGTTGCTATTGCTGTTGCCGTTCCGACTCGTGCTCCGTCTCTCCGGCTCCGGCTGAGGCTTGGGCTTGGGCTGTGGCTCAACTTAACTGAAACAGGAAAGTATTTCGAAGGCACCGGAAGCCGGAAGCAAGCAATAATTCAAATGAATTTCAAATCAAATCATTACAAAACATTTACAAAGTATGCGCAGCACGCTGCACAAAACCGCAGGAATCTAAGCACAGCGAAGAACGAGCCGCGCCACTCCGCCTGAACTTGATGCCACAGCCTTGAGCAGCAGTCAACTGCAGCAGGTGGTGGTAGGCGGTGCCAGCAGAGGAAGAGAGAGGGAGAGAAGCAGGCGTCAAGCGGGGCAAGCAGGTGGCAGCTGGAGCCCATGGCTACAGCCCTGGGAGTGATTAATTTCTATTATTATGACACTGATTAGGGCCACTTACAGGCTCATTACAGTCATGAACAGCATAATGCACACACACACACACACACTCTCTCACAAACACGGACGGACACAGACCGGCACAGACGGACACACGGGCAGACCCACGGGGAGTGACGGTGCGAGTACATTTATCAAGTCATTGGCCACCACATGCAGCGGCCGTTTGTCTTGCACTTGACCAGCAGCTAACCGGAGCAACTAAATCAACAGGCCGAGCTAGGTCCGGCCAGGACTCCGTGTGGCACGTGGGCACATGGCATGCGGCACGTGGCAGGCAAAGGTGTCAAGTCTGTCTCAGGAAAATCCCCTCGCAGAGAACTTTTTATTTACAGCATGACGCATATTCAATTCTCTGCTGCCCATTGTGACAACTCTCTTGGCCGGACACTGCGACTAAGTGGGTCTGTCCGCTCGTGGTAAGCAAAATATAATATATGAAAAACATATAATATTATAATTATTATATAATTATAATTATTATTAATTAATTATTATAATTATAATATATTATAAAAACTAAAGAGAACAAGCGTTGTTGTTGTTAAAGTGCATTTAAAAGGAGTGTCCACTTAAGAGAGGTGTCCGTTTAAGCAGTTTCTAGTGTAATCATTAAATAATTTATTAGTTCGATTCTTTTCAAATTGGATTCCTACATAAATTTAATTTACTTGATCAATTTATTCAATAATTAAAGATAGAGTTTTGTTTTAGATTAATCGAAAAAAATATTTAATTATATGCAGACCCACATTTTCTGATGTCAAATCAATATGTGCAATCAACACTGATGAAATTGATGTACCCAACTTAAATTAGATGAATAAGAATCAACATTCATTGCAACTAGTTCATTTCTGAAGAGTCCCTAGTTCCATAAAATTTCTTAGTATATGAAAACTCAAGAAACCACATATTACTGTTAATTTCACATTTTTCTATTTATATTTGTCAATCGTGCAAATAAATAAATAATTTAAGTTATGTTAGTAAAAAAAACTAAAAAAAAATAGTTAATCTATATTAGTACCCTGTGGGTTGAAAGGGGGGGGGTGGTAGATGCAGTTGCCAGATCTGTCCGACCTAACCGCGATTAGGACGCACGACCATCACCTGTGGGCGCTTCTTGCCGTTTTTGCCCTTGTTGTTCTTGCGACGACGACGTGTGTTGTTGTTGTTGTTGACGCGACGACGGCGCTGTACAACGCCACGACGATTGTTGTTGCCCGGACGACGACGCTGGGAGACGGCTTCACCGATAATCTGAGGCAACAAGCTGTTAATCGGTGACGAGCCATAGATAACCTGGTTGATGGCTGCCTGTGTGTTGCTGTTGGTACTGCCGGTGCCAGTGGTGGTGACTGAGTCGGAGCCACTGACAGCGCCAGTGCTCACTGTATCGGAGCCCAGATTCACATAGATGGCGTTGTCGCTGGCACTCGTGCCGGTGACCGAGGAAAGGCCTGTGCCGCTGTTGGAGGTCGTGGGACGCAGTTGCTCCAGCATGTCCTGCTTGTTGGTAATGTACTCATTGAGCGCAGCATTGAGGCTATTGCTGCCAGTGCTGCTGCTGCCAGTCAACCCAGAGGCCAAGAAGCGCAGCTGTCCATTCTGGTTGCCATCCTTGACATAGATGCCCGCCAGACGCGTCTTCTCCGGAGCCGAAGCTACCACACTGACCAGTGTCAGTGCCAGAGTCCAATTGCAAAGAGCACGATTCATTGTGGCCGATTATCGATCGATGACTGTTGGCCTGGTCCAGAGTATCAACGGCTTTTATAGCGCCGAATTCCCCCATCTCGTGCATGATATGCAAAAGTGGCCCGAAACAATTCACGCTTTCTCGCCGCATCGATTCGCATAGATTCTATGCCGCATAGCACAAATCGCTCATATCATTGCCAGACCCAAAGATCTCGCATTATAACTATCCCGTTAGAAAGGTGCCACGCACAGAAGCCCTGCAGGCAAATAACTGAAGAGCAGGCCCATGCGGTTGCTTTCTATGCGTGTCAAGTACTTAATCTATGCCGCATTGTTTGCCCAAGATCAACAGCAGATCGATCGACCCATCGATCGTCAAGCGATCAGCGAACTCAACTGAACCCGGCTCAGTTCGGCAATCATCACTTTAAGTGCCTCTTTATGCACTGAAAATGAAAATCTTCGACATTGAGTGGCGCCTGGAGAAGTGAAGAACCTTAGGAACAGAATTCACTGTTATCAAGCAGTGTCCAGATACGTGAGATATCTAAAGAAAGTGTTTTCGGCATTTAGATAACAACAATATTATTTATATATTTTTTTCGGTTTTTTTACTATTAATTCATATTTCAATTTAATATAATATAATGTAATATTCTAATTTTTTATATTTTGCTTATCCCTACAGTCGACTGTTCTTAGTTGACTTTAAATACATTTGCAGCAGAAGTAATTGTTAAGAACTTTCCTTTTTTCGTGCCAACCAATCTTCTCTGTACTATTTCACATTATCTCGTTTTTGCAGCAGTCACGCCTTTTCTTAGGATTGTTTTTGCCCAATTTTAAAATTGTTGGTTGGTTAGTCTAAAGTTGTCAAATCAAAATAATAAGGTTATAGTCATATCTCCATATCATGTGCTTATAAACTAACCGACTCCACGAGACATATCGTCTTCTTAAATAAATAAGTAAAGAGAGCTATTCATTTAGTTACTCTACGACTTTGGCCTATATATTATATTATATACTATATTATAGTCATATCTCCATATCATGTGCTTATAAACTAACCGACTCCACGAGACATATCGTCTTCTTAAATAAATAAGTAAAGAGAGCTATTCATTTAGTTACTCTACGACTTTGGCCTATATATTATATAAAACATAAAGTGATCTTGTTGGAGAATGAGGGAAAATATCCAACAATATGACAAAAGTCTATATATCAAAATATTACTAATAATAATAACAGTGATATTTTGTTATCGATTAAACAGTGATATTTTGTTATCGATTAAATACACTATGATGGTGTAATTTATTTTGACTGCTGTATATGTAAGTTTGTGTGTGAGCATTGTACGTTTGTATAGTGTTATAATTATTTTAAATGTTCATTGTCGTAGAGTGCATGATAACAACATTAATTGCTGCACTTTTCCACAGACTTCGTCCCACTGTGCGAGCACATGGGCCTGTCCGCGACGAGCTGCGAAACGACAGTTGCCGACTGCCTGGCGGGCTGTTGAAATAAATTTCACTTACGCCAACGCAGTGCACACACACACACACACACGCGCACAAACACACACACAGTCTTACACACACACGCACACTCTCACCCTGGCAGCACTGACTCGCATGCGGTGCGTCGTTTACTTGGCAATGCAATTACAGCCGCTAACCGCGCATGAAAATAGCAACAGAGCAGTTACAACAACAACAACAACAACAACAGCGACAACAACAACAACAATATCAACAACAACAGAAGGCAACGGCAATCGTAATTGCAAAAATAACAACAACAGAAGCTGCTGCTGCTGTTGCTGTTGCTGCTGCTGCCGTCAACGTTGCAGTCGCTGAGCGGCTTAAAGCAACGCAATGACAATTAACAACAGGCGACAAAACGACAACAGCAACAATGGCAAGGAAGACGACTACGAAGCAGCGGCCGCGCAGCGCCATATCAATGACAGCGACAATGCTGAGGAAAAGCGGAAAATGCGAGCACGCTCAGCAGGCAGGCAGCGAGGCAGCAAGGCAGGATAGGAAAACTAACAGCCTTACGCATATTAACAGGCTTGAAATTTCTCAGCGGCGAGGCAGGCCAACGGCGGGGAGTGTGGAGTGTGGTAATGTGCAATGGAAAACGTTAAACGAAAACCACACGCACTTCATTTCCACGTGCGATGGCAGTGAAAATGCCTCCGGCAATAGAAATGCCAGTCAAAGTTTTTGCCACAGCGCCACCTCAACAGCGAAATATCCCCAATTCCCGGCAGCCCCAAACTCAGTAGCAGTAGCCCAGCCCAATACGCTATTGTCACCCCTAGCAGCGTCACCTTCCCTTCCTCTGTCCCCCTCCCTGCGTTGCACTCACGCCGTGTGGCAACCAAACTTGATATTGCCCCAATGCAGCAGCGACAAAACAAAAAGCTGTTTGGCCAAATGGGAAAATTGCAAGGAATTTTAAGTGAAATTCCATGACATTTTAATGGGGTTGCGATTGGGCACACTCAAGTGCAGGCATAAAATGGTTGAAGCCGGCACAACAATCGAATCAGCAGCAGGAGGGAGCCTGCTTGAGAGCGAGGAGGGGCACGACAAGCATTCAAGCAGCGTCTGATGCTCTTTATCTCCAAAAATATGCTTCTATTATATGGTACATATCATATATATTCGTATAAAAATATCGTACATGGACTACAAAATATTTTGCATAGATATTAAGTTTCTTTCTTGCACATCATCATGAAACATGCATGAAAATCAGAATCATTTTATGAAAACGAGGAGGAAAGGCTACCTTCGGCATGCCAATGGTTCTAATATCTTCCGATTGTTCCTACATTATTTACATATAATGGTGCACAATTGACTGGTGTTGTGTATATTCAATATTATGTCTCACTTTGATTAACATTGATAAGTTAAGTTATTTCTAAAATCAAAACTGGTCCCAATACAAAAAAAGTCTGGAGTAGTTAATTTGTTTGCAATATCTTGACAAATAACAAAAGTTTGTATGTCAGCTAAACGATATATCGGCCCGATCCGGCTCGTTCCAACTTATATACAGAGCGCAGCAATTAGAAATATAAAGTATATATACTTTATGGGGTCTCCTAAGGTGCGTGACTAACTCCTGGCGCAAATTAACATACCCTTTTCAAGGGTATAATGATCTCGCATACTTACTTCTAAAGAAATCAACAACTTATTTGTGCTCAGCTGAATCTTCAAAAGATTTCAAATCCAACATCTCTATATCTAATGTTTTTATAAACAATACAATTGAGTGAAAATTTAAGATATTCCAAGTAGATTTATCGATATCAGCATAACCCGATTATTTATACAATTGTCAACGTGGCACGTGATACAAATGCATTAACGGAAGTGTTTTCTTTCTTTCTTTTTTTGGGAAAGATTTGGAGAATGTACGGGCGTTGTGGGATGTGTGCGTTCCCAAAAATAGGCACGGAAATGTTACAATCTATGCTTAGAGATCAATAATCGGTCCCAGCAGGGCCCACCCTCCAGGTAAGCCCCAGAACAGTGAAAAATGTTGCAAGCCAAAGTCATAAAAAGGCCGCACTCGGAATGGGGACGCGAGCAACTTCTGTTCCACTCTTCAAATGACAAACAGACGCACCAAATAAATAACAAGATGCGCGAGAGAGAAAGTGAGTGTGTGGCAGTGAGTGAGAGGGGGAGTGGTGTAAGTAGGGAGTGGAGTCTTAGCTTACCACTTAAGACGCTGAACATGCAGGAAGCGGCTGCTGCAGGCGAATCAAAGCGAAGACGAGTCAACAGGCGAACTATTTAAAGAGCAGACACAGACACAAATAGGGGGAACATGGGTCGTTTTATCGGTGGTGAAGGGAGGAGATGGCTGGGCTGGGCGTGGTGGGTGAACGATCAGTTGCCCCCCTAGAAGTCGGCAGCTTGCCATGTCGCACCTTTATTAATTGCAGCCGACGATGATGCAGACGCGCCCAGCCAGACGAGAGTTTGACATGTTTAATGCGAAAACCAAGAGAGAGAGAGAGAGAGACAAACAAAGAGAGAGGGGCCCTGAAAATGGAAATGGGGAGACAAAGAATAGGGAGCGGTAATGGGAAGGGGGCAGGGACGACAGCAAGAGAGCACACGGTAACAGCCCCAGCATACTGGGGGCGAGAATTTCGATCTATTTTGGTACGCATGCCGCCGCGACGAGACGTTGACATAGGCTGGAAATTCTTTTCAAATGCATCTATATTTGGGGGCCCGGCAGCAGATTCCGATGCGGATTCGGATGCAGATTCCCGTCAGCAGACAGTAGACAGCTGACGCCACACAGGCCACAAGTCCACGGGCACACAGGCAGAGGATCCACGGGTCCACGAGTCCAAAGTCCCGGGGGCAAAGTCTGGCGAGCATGTAATGCAAGCGTGCACGAAGGGAAGATCACGTTGTCGGAAATAGTTTGAAACAACTTGCTGCAAGGCTGAAGACTAGAATATCAAAATTGTCAGATATCTATCAATCACACTCACCATCACCACCAATACCATCTTATGATGTACGGCGAGCAAGAGTACCAAAGGGAAAGAAGTTAACTGTCATTTTAGGAGGAGATTGTATAACATGTAGTATTTTGTAGCCTAGCAGATAATTGGCTGAAATTCAGAGCTATATCTCCAACCCTCGAACTCTTCTCAGTATAATGCTTGTGAACAATATGCCGATAGGAGTAGCACTAGTTTATCATAACGAAGTGAAAGTTGTTGCAATCGTCGAACTCTTCCATCGACACCTGATAACGTCAAGGCTCTTGTAGAGGGACCTTCTCTATTGGCCTATCTGACCCTAAGTACTTTACATTATCGCCATCAATTAACGGCGCTTTGCAAGTGCCAGCTGCAACTGCCAGTTGCAACTCTGCCAAGTGCCAGCTGCCACTTGTGGCAATTGCCATTGAGATGAGTTATGTTTTATTTTGTGACAATGTTGGGGGGCAGCAACTGACAACGCCCATGCCGCATCCATAATCCGTGCATATGCAGTGCAATAATTTAGGCAAGTTTCGGGGCGAGTCCCAAGCATCCAAAACATGAAAATCAAATTTCCCGAACTCGTAATTTCCAAACACTTTTTGGAAATTAGTGCACGAGTCCTTAGTGCGACCGCTGGGAAGGCCGCGAATGGGAAGGCCGAGTCAACCCTCGAGGGCGCGCCGAGGTGCCTCACAGTGCAGCACAGTGTCCACTTGACGCCGAGGCTAATCCCGGCGAGTGAGGACACCAGGGCGCCAGTCCAGGCAAAAGAAAACGAGCAGGATGGGCTCTCATGTTGGCATCAAATGCGAGTTTTATGTAAATCGCATGTCCTGCGCACTCAAGTGGCGACCTCTTGCGGCACTCTTGCACTGCACTTGCATCCTTCAAGATGTACGTCAAGTGTTTCTGCTGCAAACCGAGAGCCCGCACTTGACTCTCTCTGTCTCCAAGTGCTCTAGTCGCAGTTCCAAATTGCGCATTGCTCGAATTACTTCGGCGTGGCGGTCAGGAAACGCAACGAAAAAGGATAATGACAGGCGTTACTTACATGTCAGCAAGAGATCGTCAAGAGATTTCCTTTTTAGCTGGAGAGTGATTGGTACTGGGGGGAGGCGGGGGTAAGGGGGAAGACAGGGAGTTGGGGTGCCGGCATCGATTTCAATGCCCAATGATTTTTTCAATGGATTTTTTTTGTAATCCGAGTCGCAACTTTGTTAGCATCGCTTGGCCCTTTTTACGTTTTGCTCTCGAGCATCGGATTTCCTTTGAATCCGGCGCCCTGCGCGCTATTTCACTCTATACCTTTCTCTCTCTCTCTCGTTTTCTCTATTTCGGTCATTCTTGCTGTCTCGCTCGCAGTCAGTTATTGTTTATTTGTTTGTTTTGTCAACATTTGGTCGTCATAAGCGCGTTTTTGAAGTTGTCTACGGTTACGGACGGTTTTCCATTGAAAGTTTCCTTTGGTTTCCTCTTTAATCGGAAAAGTCTCTCGCTCTCTTGCTCACTCCCTCCCGCGCTCTCGATATGAAATGCAGGGCGACTTGGCAACTTGTGTGGCTTTTCTCACACATTTTTCACGCTAAACCCTGCCAAGTAGAATCCAACTCGGAGCTGGAGTTGAATTCAGAGTCGGAGTCGGAGTTGGAGACTTGAGACTCGCGAGAGGCGGCAACTCTATCGGTCGGTCGCGTTGTGTGTGGCTCACTTTATTGGCTTAGCGCACCCGCTGGGCGGCTCTTCATTTGTCATGGGCTGCATCCGTTGCGCTGCGGCTGCCCCTGAGATTATTGTTGTTGTTCCCTCTTCGATAACCTCCACTCTGATGTTGTTGCGTAATGAATTTGTTTTACCCAAATTGAGCCAAAAAACTACCGTGTCTCAGTTTTCATGTTGTTTCTTTTAGAAATAGATATTTATTTTTTTTAATTTTCACAATTTTTTAGAGCCCTCGCTGCATGTGGCGTCGATGTTGCCTGTTTGGAGTTTTCCATGGATTTTCATTAATGTGAGCCGTGGAAATTGAAGAGGGCACGTAATTGATTTGTGTCCCAGGCATCTCAAGTAAACAAATTGCCTTTGTTGCAGTCGTCAGCACTGGGCTGTTGAGAGAAGTGGAAACTTGTGTGTAGACTTGTGAAGACTTTGAAGAAGTGGATTTAGAAGTGATGTCTAGTTAGTGGTATATGGTGGTTGGAAGAATCGTCATCAAAGAGTAGTGGAGACACGTGGAGAGTTGTGAAGATTTGAGAAGACACTCTACAACAACATAGACTTGCTGAAGATCAATTGCAGTATAGTGTAGAGTAGTATTGTAGAGTAGTGTGCAATATTATAGAGTAGTATGGAGTATTGAAGAGTAATGTAGAGTAGTGTAGAGTAGTGTAGAGTAGTGTAGAGTAGTGTAGAGTTGTGTAGAGTAGTGTAGAGTAGTGTAGAGTAGTGTAGAGTAGTGTAGAGTAGTGTAGAGTTGTGTAGAGTAGTATATAATAGTGTAGAGTAGTGTAGAGTAGTGTAGAGTAGTGTAGAGTAGTGTAGAGTAGTGTAGAGTAGTGTAGAGTAGTGTAGAGTAGTGTAGAGTAGTATATAATAGTGTAGAGAAGTGTAGAGTAGTGTAGAGTAGTGTAGAGTAGTGTAGAGTAGTGTAGAGTAGTATAAAGGAGTGTGGAATATTATAGAGAAGCATGGAGTATTGTAGAGTAGTGTTGAGTTGTGTAGAGTATTCTAGAGTATTGTAGAGTCGTAAAGAATAGTGTAGAGAAGTGTTGAGCAGCGTAGAGTATTCTAGAGTATTGTAGAGTATTAAAGAATAGTGTAGAGAAGTGTTGAGCGGCGTAGAGTAGTATAGAATAGTGTAGAGAAGTGTTGAGCAGCGTAGAGTAGTGTAGGGTATTGTAGAGTAGTGTAAAATAGAGTAGAATAGTGTAAAATAGTGTAGAATAGTGTATAGAGTAGTGTAAAGTAGTGTAGAATAGTGTATAGAGTAGTGTAAAGTAGTGCAGAGAAGTGAAGGTAGTAAGGTAGAATCTTACGAATTTGTGAAAATTAAAAATTTCAGGTCAGCGAAAGGAAAACACGTTAAAATGATCATAAAAAGCGGTCTCACCTCTTTGTAGAGATGTGAATGAATTTGAATGAACAATTCAAACCTTTATTTAATCCGATAAATTTTTCGCAACGTTCATAAATTAAAACTGGTGTGGCATTGTCATTTTTACAGCGCCACATTGTCAGGGCCAAACAGGCGTGGCAGTTGGTAGAAAATAATCGGTAAAGTGGACACTCAGTCACTTCGCGCTTTCAGCATTCGTTCATTTTGGCGTTGCTTTTGACACATTCAACAGCGTCAAATCGATCATTATCAGCGATGCGACGACGACGACGGCGACGGCGACGATGACGACGACGACGACGACGACGACGACGATAGCAACACCAGCGCCACATTAGCAATCGTCATAATTTGCGCCGCGAAACGCCCTCAAAAACAATACAAAATAACGAGAACAACAGTCGAGCGGCACGCGACAGTGGAATACCCTTCGACTTATGTTTCGGTGTAGTTTAATTTGTTTAATGCATACACATATTAATATATACTTAAACATACTTTCAAATTATTCTCGACAGATGGCGCTCGCGCTTCGATTAGCTGACAAAAGCACTTAGAGTAATGCGCATACTTTCTTAAATAACTTCTGTGATTATCGTTTCATCCGATTAAAATTTCGAGAATAAATAGATATAACTATCAGCTTAGTATATGTTAAAGTTAGAAACTTATATATTTCTTACGACGCTTACAAATCGAGTTTAAAAACTTAACTAGTGATTTGCGGGGGCGGTGGGCGTGGCATCCAACATTTGAAATAAACTTGATCTGTGCCGAGCATATTAGAACCTTCATTTCAAATTTGTTGGCTCTAGCGTTTATAATAGCTGAGATCTGTGTGTTCATCTGGTCAGACAGACATACGGACATAGCTCAATCGACTCGGCTAGTGATACTGAGTAGGAATATAAATACTTTGTGGGGTCTGCCACGCCTCCTTCTGCCTGTTACATGCATTTGCACAAAGTTAGTATACCCTTTTTTGACCATTTTCAATGTAGGGGGAAAACAGTTAAGATAACTCGACTAGAAGGTACTACGTTGTCAGTTTTTAGGAGGCGGGAAACTGTTTCCCCAAAATACATTCGCTATTTTATTTCATTTTAAAACGGAAATAGTTCTCACATATGTTGATTACAAATTCGCTCCTCACCATACTTCATCTCTCTATCAGTGATAGTTGCAGCGTAAAATACTCATTTTATACTCATTTTTAACGCTTACAGGGTGTGCATTGGAGCAGCAAGCAGAAATATTAAAAAAAAAAAAAAGCAAATAGCCCGAAACGATCTTCAGCTGGTGGGCAGCTAATTTGGAGCGCTGATTTGGTCATTTGAACTGTGGAGATCCATTGTCTTTTTCGGGTTTTTTCTTCAGAGATTGAGATGGACGGGCTGCTTCGACTGCTTCAATTCTTTTGCCTTGTGTGCAAATTAAGTTTTATTAATTTAATTTTTTAACGAGCTGCGATCGGCTCCGAGATTTATGCCCCGACTAGCTTCAACGTGATGTTGATGACTCTGGCGTCGGCGTCGGAGTCGATGTTGGGTTTTGGCGTCCAGCGTCCGCATGCCCCAAATTTATTGAGACATTTTTCTCTCTTTTAATTTGGACGCTCGTCCGCCAGCTATTTATTTCGAATTCCGTTCGTAGAAGGCTTCGTAATGATCGCTGATGAGGTGTTTATGAGCATGGTCAGGCATTTTGCATTAGTCATGCCCATTGTGGCGTCTCCATGGGGGCGTCGACAGTTCGCTGTCGGTTGTTGTCTGTCTCTCCCCCCCCTCCTGTCGGCGTTCGCTTTGTTTCTGGCTCTGCCTATCTATGGCAGTCATTAGATGGAAGACACAGGGAAACCGTTTCGATTCGCTACGCCCGAAGGCAAATGAAATCGAAAACATTAGAGAATCATGCGAACCCAAACTGAACCGAAGGCGTTTGCAATCGACATGCTCTCTCAATCTTCTCTCCGGACGTTGTATAATCAAATATCCATTTCAATATGAAAGGCTTCAGTAGAGTTCCCCGGATGAGGTGGAGAGTACAGTTAATTGGCAGTGGCTACTCTTGCCATTGGAATCAAATGCATGCCTTCACTTCTTCACTTCTCCATATCTCCCAATCGATCTCAATCTCTCCCCTTTCCCCTTCTCATAAGGTTTATTGGATACCATAACTTATTGTAAAGATACATTAAGATATATCAAAGTCGTAACGGACCCTGATGAAATATCTACCAGTTTTATTTGATAACATATCAGATATGTCGGATTAATTATGTTTGTTAAGGTCTTTGTTGAAAGAACTATTTGAATACCTAATAGAATCTAATAATCTTGTCTAATGCTGGGCTACAAAGAGACTGTTTATTTATTCTTTATTTACATGTTGGATTTATCCAGAGCTTGTGAATAAGGCCGGCTAATAAAGCCATCATTTCACACTATCAAGTTTTGTTATGCTCGAAGTCAGAGTATGTAAGTGGAACGTACAAAGTACTCACATTTTCGGCGCACTTACTCATTGTGTGGGTGTGAAGGCAGGGAGGGAAGTGGGCAAGGGGCGGGGATCACAGGCATTGTGTGGCATGCCGCCAGAATTTTGCCTTCGAGCTGGGTAAAAGTGCAAATATGAAGCACTTAGCGAACGGAGCCATTGCCGTCGCAGTCGCCATTGCCGTCCCGGCCGTGCAGCGGTGTGCGGAAATCAAACAATGCCATTAGGCTAATAATTACTGCTCGTTATTGTTGTAATTGTGGCCATTGGCCGTCCTCCGTCCGTCGCACCGGGCACACAAAATGTATTAATTAAGCTATTTATCTAAACTAATGCGAGCATTTAGTAGCCAAGACAGAAGCAAATTGCACTCATTAGCCGACTGTGCCGACTCTCTCGACTGCCGACTGGCAACTGCCACTCCAATCTCTCTGTCTGTCTATCTGTCTCTTCAGTCTATTCCCCTTTCGCTCGCCCTTCCAGTCAGATTGATTCGATGAGCCAATCGTTTTTCTCCAGCCCTGTGGAGAGATAATTGCGTTGGATAAGTATATGCCCTCTGTGAAGCTGGTGGCCAGACCAGCATCTTCATCTAACATCTTCCGTCTTCGGCCTGTCCTGCACTTGGCCGTGTGACAGACATGCCTGTTGAAGAATGCTAGAACCAATTGGAGATATCGCCACTTCAATGCGATCAGCCCATCGACCCAACGGTCAAGCGCTACATCATCATTAAAGACTGCCACGCAGAGCTTGAGCCGAACCGGAGCAGGGCCAACGTGCTGAAGAAGGCAAATGAGGAGGGACAGAGTAACCTGGCAGCGGCAGTGGCAGCGGCAGCTTATCGTCTGCCGCATCATTAGCTTGATTATGATTATCAATGAGCACATCGACAACGCCGTCGCCGTCGTGGTTGTGCCACATTAAATACAAACAAAGAGGGAGGGAAAAAAGGGAAAGACAGAGAGGAAGAACGACAAATGCTGCAGACTTCCATCTGTTTGTGTGCAATGAGACTGGCTTAAAGCGGCTCTCAACGTAGCGATTAATTGAAAAAGGGCAGCAATGCCAGAATTCACTCAGCGCAAATTTCTGCTGAAATATACCCTGTAAACTGAACTCATAAGACATGATAACATATTCAAGTACTATATGTGCATTTCTGTTTAACATCATTAAAAGGCAAGTTGAATAGGATTGTTCGTCTGTTTGATTCTCAGAAACGGTACTATATATGGTAATATATATTTTAATCCTGGATATATTCTCTTTAAAGCGGCCCAATATAACAGCAAGCTATAATATATAAATAACAATCGGGCTTCTGCTCACTCCATCCTTTATATCTGATTTAAAACTTGACTTCTTCAATCTCCAATTTGAAGTTGGTCTCGTCATTAGCCTGACAGTTATTGTAACTATGGTTCCAATGATTCCAATTAGCTTTTGCACCATTTGATACTCTGTTCGGGGGCTTCTCACCCATATCGCTTCAGTTGTTTTTATTTTTTTGGGGGCCTTTCCTGCTTTCGGTTTGCTTTTCGGTTCGATTTCAAAGATCTTCGGCAGCGATAAGCCCAACCATCTCGAAGTCCGTCCGCGTGACAAATTGTTAGTACAGCGATTGTCTCGCACTGTTGTTGTTGTCTCTTTTTCGGCTGCCCGCTAATGAATATGATTAGCATAATTAGTTGTGCGACCAAAGCAGATCGGATGCAAGTGGCAGCGGCGGCATCCATCGTCGCGCAAACTGCCAACGGCTTGGCCAGGTGTAGCCCCGCTGTGGATTTAATTTAATGTGGGGTCGCCCTCCTCTCTTTCTCTTTCCCTCTCTCGCTCTCTCTCTCCCTCTCTTTCTCTCTTTCTCTGACTCGCTCTTGCACTTACACGTAATCATAATCGTAATAAAAGGCCACATATGCCCGTCGCCCAGGTGTAGGTAGCTGGAAAACACCCGAGCTGTGGTTGCCACATGCGGCAGATACGGCGAAATGTGCTCCATATATTAACGTGCCAGCAGCGAACCCGCAGCCTTGTGCCCCGGGCCCCAAACAACATCATCAACATGAATCTCACACCCGCGCTAAAATCTTCAACAACAACGGTAACAATAAAGGAGAGTCACAAAAACTGTCACTGGCCACGATGTTTGACAGATGGACTCTCCGACGAGGATTGCGAGGAAGCGAGCCGAGCTCATCTAATTTCTGGAATTTGTTCTTGTCCAGAGTGGGACGCAAGGGAAGGGGAGGACCTACGGGCAACTGGTACATGCTGTCAGGCCGCTATCTGGGGCAGTATTCGAAGCAGATGTGAGTGAGTGAGGGAGGAGGTGTGGGGAGTATGGAAAGGCCCTTGTCCAATTCCGTCTATCCTGCTCATAGCGACCGCAATATGAATGAAGTTTTAATGCATGTCTATGGTGACACATTAAAGACCAAGCGACAAGGACGAGAACACACGACAACGAACAATAAGAAACAATGTAACGAAACTGACACCCTCTTCCCTTCTCCCTATGAGTGATTCCCCCCCCCTCACCTCCCCCACTCAGAGAGAGAGAGAGAGAGACGACAAAAATAATGAGCTAAAAGGTAGGCAGGATGTGAAATGCTTGAAAAACTTCAAATGCTGCTGAATTTGAATATGACAATCCCCACCATCCCCCACCCAGTCCCAGCTAGACCCTCTCGAGGCAACCCAATCCAGACAAAGCATACAGATTCGTATACGGAAATTATGTGTATTACACAGCAATTGCCAGTCCAAGTCTCTGCACCGCCTCCCATCCCCAAACCTTGACAGGAAATGACATTAAGTTCAGCCCCAAAATATTCCTAAGATTGGGGCAATAAAAATTGTAAGTATGCCCCTGTTAAGCACGAAGTATGTTATGTAGATGCAGCCCCATGCAGGGAAAATGAGCATTAAAAACCGAATAAAAACAGAGACATAAAACGAAATTTGACAGGAAAATTTATTCGATTTTAATCAGGCAGGAATTGAAATGTTTCGGAAATGAGAAGACAAGACAATCTGCATTGTAGTTGGTATAATTATAGTTCTGGATTTAATATGACATTTAAGTATCGATTAAAGTAAAGTAATTATGAATGGAAGTTACTTTAAAACAGGAAAAATGTTCGTATGTTTATAAATCGGACGTAACTCCGTATATACACATATATCGTATAGAACATATTTCAAACTCTATTTGAATCTTACAGCAAGGGAGACTCCAAGAAATGTATGTATATATTCCTGTTCAGCATCAACAATCGAGTTGATAAAGCCATGTTTGTTCGTATGTCTGTATGTTCTCTTACAGATGAATCTAGATCTCAGAGACAGGTCAACCAAATTAGCTGAATGTTTTGTTATTGCACAGAGATCAAATTAAGTTTAGAATCTGGCCACGCTGTTCACATATATAGAACATATATTGATTTACATTTTAGTATGCAATATAAACGAGAGAAACAGTCAAGCGCACTCGACAGTAGGATACCCTTCCACCTATGTTGAAACGCCGTAAAGAGTACTAAACAGTACGACAGATCAAATGATCTGTTGGTGTTCTGCTCATACTTTTTTAAGTAACTTCTCTGTTTATTGTCAGATTCAAGTTAATGTTTTGACGATATGTAGATAATATAATAAGCTAACTATTGGTCCAAGTAACTATTGGTAGCTTTTATACGTCGGAAACAAATCGAATTGACAAATTAAATAATTGATTAGCGGTGGCGGTGGGCGTGGCACCCAACATCTGAAATAAACTTTATCTGCGAACAGTTCACATTAACCTTTCTGGCCAAACTTGGAGTCTCTAGCTGCTATCATATAATAGTTGAGATCTTGACGTGCAAACAGACAGACACTTGCACAAAGTAAGTATACCGCTGTTTTACCATTTTCAATCTTTCAAGGGTACAAAAACATTTAAACACACTCGGCTAAAGCTTTCTTGCATGTTAAGATTAAAATGTTCGCCATATTCCAAGTGAATACCATTTAAATTGAAGCAAATACTTATATGTACAATATAATAATCTCGATTCACCATAACCGCAGACAAGTTTTCAACACTGTTCTCTGGCAGTTAGAGCCTTAGCTAGACAAAGGTAAAAGAGGCAGCAATAGCTTTGGTTATGTTTACACATCCTTAACGGTGGTGTGAGGTGGGGGGTAGGGGAGACAGTAGGATTTTACGGGTATTCGGAGGCGTCTGTGTCTGTGCTGCCGCAGCAGTAGAATCCATTCAGATTCAGAGATCAGCTTGATTTTGCCTCTAATGACAGCTTACATGCAGCGGCTCAATGGATCACAGAAGCGCCCTGTGCCCAATTTGCGTGCCACATGTTGCTGCCACAGCCAGCTCAGCTCAGTCTGGCTCGATCTGGCAGTCAGTCTCGCCTTCTTCGACTTGTACTTGCATGTAAATGGCGCTTAGGGCAATCGGGCGACTAATAGCTCCAATACTGGATGCCAGGCGATAGTCGAAGCAGTGACAGAAGCAGAGGCAGAGAATGGCGGCACCGTCGACAGGGGCCGCAGTAATAACGGGAAATATTCCATATCGAAATTTGTAGCGCCTTTTATCGTTGGCAACTTTGAAAGTTAGTCACTTGGCTGCCACTGTGGCACGCCCAACGTGCAACGCCCACCGTGCTGGGGCTTTCACGTAATTTTTCATAAACATAAAAGTTGCCTGTTCTTTACGTGTGCCCGCGCCGGGGAGGGGCAATGTTGGCAGCAGGGCAGAGAGGGATGGGGATGGAGATGGGAATGGGAATGGAAGAGCGGGTGTTCGGCTGGGCGCGTCCTTATGGATTCGTAAGTGGCAGAAGCAACCGCAGATTGTAGCCCCTGCATATTGTATTTGTATTTTGTGATTTTAATGCGGCATTTTGTGGCAAGCTGTATGTGTACAGATGTGCGACCGCGTGTGTGTGTGTGTGTGTGTGTAGCCCTCGACATTAGCAGCCAAGGCAAAAACATTTTATGACATAATTTCGTTGTTACTCCACGAAAGGTGAGCGAGTTTTTTCCCCTGTCCCTCCCACTCTCTCTCTCTCTTTCTCTTTCTTTCTTACATGACAAAGACAATCTGCATATGACAGTGCGGGGCAGAGGAGAGGAGAGGCTCCACGAACTCTGGCATCGATGACCCAGCTCCTCTTCCCCTTCCTCTACCTTCTCCTCTCCAGCCATCGCGGATTTACATACTCGCAAAAGAACCTGGCTCAGTCACCCTAACACACTCGCAAACGCACTGTGCGTTCCTCGGTGAATTGTAATTACAGGCATGTATCCTAATGACACGCCCCCTGCGCCCACGTAGAGACCGACGCAACATGTTCCCGCTCCCCTTGTGCCCCTACTTCAATCCCCATGTTCCCATTTCAATTTCCTTGGCCCTGAGTAAGTGGCAAATGTTGTAAAAGAAAGCAGCAAAACAAAAACAAAGCCCCCGTTACATATTCAAGGAACAACTCACCGCAAATAGAGGAAAGAGGGGCGTGGCCCTGTCATATTTCCGCAGAACGAAGTCCTTATGCCCTGCCAACAAAATGAAGTCCGTAAAGTAAAACCAAAAGAACATAGAACATAGAAATATTCTTCATATGAAATATTCTATTATGGTATTGTTAATTATATACTATATATTATTATATGTACTTCAAAATGAATATCATATCACAAATTCAGGATACTATATATCAGCTCAGCAGACCTTAAGGCTTTCGTTCATAACATACGAAACAGTTTCGAATTTATATTCTTAACTCATGTCTAGTATGGAAACCATTTCAAGTCACAAACATATTAGAACTTTAGTTGTCTGTCAAAGCAGATGGGTCCGGCTGACGATGCGTTGTATGGTGAGTGGATCATATCATAGCCAGAGATAATATGATGGGACTCAAGATGTTCGTCGGGTAATTAAAAAACCGAAATTAGTTTAGATGGGCGCTCGTCTTGTTAATAAAGACTATGACTGGCATTAATAAACGCGTCATTATATGCTCACACACACACATGCGCAGAGAAGCTCATTAACAGCTCATCGTGTGTGTGTGTGTATGTTTATTTGTATACCTGTGTGTGGGTGTGAAAAACGCCTCTTCGCGGCGCCAATTGCAGGTGTAATATTTCAATGCGAAGGTGTGCCTGTGTGTGTGTGTGTGCGTGTGTGTGTGTGTGTGTGCGTGTGTGTGTGTGTGTGTGTGTGTGTACGACTCTGTGCGTTGTGCTTGCAAATTTATATTTGTGCTTAGCTTAGTGGCTGGCAACAACAACAACAACAAGTTGGCTACTGATGCCGCTTCGGCGCTGCAATAAATAGCCGAGTCGAGTTATGGCTGCTGCCTTACGCCGTATGCCGCATGCCACATGCCGCATTGCCGCATGCCTCATGCCTCATGCCGTACGACTCAGCGTAGAGCCAGTGGGTGTATTATCTTTGGAATTTATTACCAACAAATGTTATTTCTAGAACGTTAGACACACTTGCAAGCCGAACGCCGACTCTGGCGTTGGCGTCTCATCAACGCCTTCATTAGGCGGGCGCCAAGTGGCTTACAGAGCCGAGGAATAGCACAATACCCACTACCTACTCGTACTACCGACTACCCACTATAGCGAGCACCCTCTGCCGTAGCCGAGCACCCTCTGCGCAGCTAACACACCCACACCCCATGCAGCCAGCGACAACCAGAAAAACATCATTAAATTTACGAGACTTTCCTAGAACACAAAACAAAAGGGAAGCAGCCTCAAGGAGCTGCGCGACTTGAGCCTGAGTACGCTGGTTATACTAACAACAAAAAACAGATGGTAAAGGCCACTGCGATTAAATGGATTCGCCGAGCAGCCATTAAAAAACTCCTTGAAAACCGTCTGGAAGTATTCAACTGATTGCGAATTACGAAACCTTTGAGTAAACATATTGCAGATTTTACTTATAATCCTGAGAATGTGCGTAGATGGTATGATACAGTTATCTTAACGTAAGTGATATATACCATAAATCGAACCTCAAATTGTAACTTCAAAAACGGTTTAAAACTGAAAATAACTAATATTTCTCTTTGATATACAAAGAAAATCTGTCCACATAATATAATATATGCCAATATAATATAATATAATGATATAATATAGTGCACAATGGAAGAAGCATCTGTTGAGGCCACTCGATGACGATGACCGCTTCCGATAGGAAGTTTCCGTTTTATTTACAACTGAATGATATTAATAAATACATAAATATTTGACTTTACCCTCTACGTTGTGTTTGTTTCTTTCTTCGTTCTTCGTTCTGCGCTTTTTCGCTTTTCGTTCTTGTGGTTTTTCATTTTAATGGGCTTCATAAAGTTTCTTCATTTGATTTCATGTCAATTGTCTGGCAAAACGATCAAAATAAAATAATAAAATGCAAGTAAATGAATTGAAATGCAAATAAAATTTGATTAACTCACCCACGACGACTGCGGTTGCTACAGTTGCCACTTTCGAGAGGGGGCCATTGGTGCTACAGTGGGTGGTATACAAAGTGGGGTAGGGAGGTGGTCTGTCCGAATCGTGCGGTTTAGGGTGCGTTAAATGTTAACACGAAACACGAAGCAAAGCGCAAAGTTTCGTGCCCCAACGGAAAGCCATTAGGGCTAAGGCGTCATAAAAAATGTTTAATTCATTTAATGAATTTTTATTAAGACAACAAAAGCGAAAGAAGCGCAAATAAAATCAGATAACAGACAGAACAGACACACACACACAGGTACACACACATACAAACAGACAAGCAGAGGAAGAAGGAACACACGTTTATTTATGCTTTTATTCCGTATAATTAAACACATCATTAATCAGAGCTTAGTTAAGTTGAGAAAGCAGGTCGAGATTTGGGAATATAATATCTGAAATATATACTAAATGGGAAACAGATATAGCTGAGATTCCATAACTAAAATAGATAAATACTGAATGTATATGACATTTTCTATTGGTGGCTAAGTAAGTTACAAAAGCAGCTAAGCCCCATAAGACTGTAAGCCCTATCTATAGGTAACATGAACATACTCTGCATATGTATCGATAAGCAACCATACATATGTAAACACTTACACTACCGTACTCTTTAAACATTAACAGTAACATACTTTGTAGAAGAAGAAAAAGAAGGAGAACAATAAAGATCAGTCTGTTTTTGTGGCAACGAGAGAAACGAGGCCTAAAATATTCATTTAATCGGATATACTAGTCTATGCCTTAAGATCTATAGCATATCGATTGGTACAGTATAGTATACTACATTCTACCATCCTATCCCCCCTTTCCCGCCTCTTCCCCGTTTACGATATTCGCCTCATCACAGAGCGCACTTAGCTGGCAATGTTGTCGTCATCGTTTTTATCGCTTCCACTTAAAAACTCGCGCTCTTCTCAGCGCTTCTCACGGTCGGGGCATGTGCTTGAAATAGATTCACAGCGCTTGCAACATGGGGCAGCAGGCAGCAGGTTCATTTGAATTTGCTGCAACGCGACGAGTCGCCCCCAACGAGTTTCCGGCCTGCGAATTGGCACGCGCCGTTTCTCGTGCTGCTGCTGCTGCTGCTGTTGTTGTTGTAGGTTTATTATTATTTTCTTATACAAGTATTTCTTGCTGCTGCCGTTGCAGACCCCCTTGGCTCGTTCAGCATTACTGTATTAAACTTATTATTTTTTTAGTGGAGTATTTGCCAGGGGAATTCACTTGAAGTGCAGCTCGCTCAATTTCCTGGAACGATTTGCTGCCCGTTGCGCATTAAGTGAGGCAACACTGGGGAGGGGCAGGGAGGAGCAGGAGTAGATGACAGCTTGACCCATGAACCCGCTGGCCTAGGCCGGCTTACCGTGATGACTTTAAGGGCTGCGCCGACAAATATTGACGCCGCAATTCAAAATGCTTGACAAAACGGACGAAAGCCGAAACAAAAAACGCAGACGAGGCACCAGCAGCAGCAGCAGCAGCAGCAGCAGAATGAGAAGGAGAAGGAGAAATAATAAGGGAAAAGCCAAATGCCAAGGCAAATAGTCGCAAAGTGTGCAATAGTGAAGCGAGAAACCTGGCATAGCGGAACGGCAAAAAATAGAAAGAAGCAGAAGAAGAAGAAGGAAAGCAAAGTAGGAAATTATGATATCATCTTTATGACGCCATTATGGTCTAAGCTCGTCTATAACTATGTGACTTTAAGTGGGTGTGTGTGTGTGTATGTGTGTGTGTGTGTGTGTGTGTGTGTGTGTGTGTCTCTGCCTCACCCTTCAGTCAACATGCTATGACTAACAGTTCTCCCCCACCTGTCTCTCATTCAGTCTCTTACGCCGTGTCACGGACTCAGGGCGAGCTGTTGTAAATGTCAAAGACCGGAAAAGGCAACACACTCTGCCTCACACACACACACACACACATATGCACTGAGATGACGAAGTATGCAACAGTTTTGAGCGGCGCCACGTCAAGCAGTGTCCTCAGTCTGCCCAAGCCGTTGTCTGCCTGCCTGATAAAATCACACATCACAAGGGTTAAGCTCTCCCTCTTCTCCCTCTCCTAACTCTCTTATTCTCTGTTCAGCATTATAATCAAACGCATTGCCATAGCAAACTCAGGTAGAATAATACATATTATTAATATGACGAATTGAGAATATTAAACAAATAAGAAACTACTAAGAAAGGCGTTAAGCTTTGATATTTTGGTATTAACATGTACATGTTGTTCTTAAATAAAGTGTTGGCAAATTCTAAAACAAACCTTCTATTGTTATCACTGAACTTGGTTGCTTTTCCTCTCTAAGAGAGATCTACAGCTAAATAGCAAGACAGACGGACTGATAGATGTAGCCTAGAGGTTGCTGTTGATACAAATGGGATTTCTAGCATAGCAGTCTTATTCATTCCAAATATGCAGCAAATGGTTATAAGTACTTAAGCGTTTGTTTGGGTTATTGATACTCTGCTAGAGATAGAGAGAGAGAGAGAGGTAGGTAGAGTAGGGGAAAATTAAATCATTAGACCAACAGACTCCGCTGGGTTACTAAAGTCGCAGTCAACCGGCCTGACAACCCAGTCTTCCTCTCACCTGCCACACGAAACTGACTGCCTCAAATGGGTTAAATGGCAAGGAAAATGAAAATGAAGAGGAAAATGAAAATGAAAACGTGCATATGTGTGGCAAGTAAAGCGCCGGCAACCACTCAGGGGAATGGAAATTCAATTGAAATATTGCAAATGCCATTTGTTGCAAGCTGCAAGTCGTTGCAAGTGGCAAAGACGATGCTTGACTTGAATGCTGGAGCACGGGCAGCGGCAGTGAATGAAGGGAGCGAGGTGCAGCAGCATCTTTAGCAATGAGAACACAAAAGCGACAAACCGACGAACCAAAGAACCGACTTTCAGACGAACGTCTCAAGCTTCCTGTTGCTCTCTCTCCTTTCTTATCTGTGTCCCCCCTCTCTCTCTCTCTCTCCCCTTTTTTTACTGTCGTAGTTTTTCTTCTCTGTTTTTGTCTCTTGCATAAAAGCACGCACAACGTGCGTAACAAGCGAAAAAGGGAAACAGAGAAACACAGAGGGGAGGCAAAGAAAAATTAAAACTTTTCTGGATATGGCAAATAATTTGATTTTCCAATTAATGAAAATATGAAAAATGAAAAACATAAGAAGGAACTCAACTGCAACAGCGGTGTTGACATGATACGCTGCGCCTTCAATCCGCCAACTCACCTACGACAATTGAATTAGCTGTGTGTGTGTTTGTGTACGGTTGCTTAAGTTATATGAATTTGGAATATTCTGCACAATTATTCATTTATAACTTTGGCAAAATATCATTTATTTTGTATAAGTTTAACTTTTTGCTTCAAGTTTTTCTTCGACGGCTGAAGAGAACACACCCTCATGACCTCCTTACTCGTAAGATAGCATAATCCTTAATTTGTACCTTGTATATATTATATTATTTAAGGCACACTTTATCCATATTATTTCTTAAGCCAAACATCAGGTTAAGTTCATATGATACTGATCGATTCCTACTGACTATAATAATAATAAATGACCTTGAATTTAAGTTTTTCTTCTTTTTCATGATTTGCATACTTTTTTCGGAGACATCTTCGAAACTATAAAATATATAGAAAGAATCAGCTACAAATTTGTCCAATATTTCAATTTTTGGCCAAAAAGAGCTTAACAGATAGTAGTTTGGCTCATATGTATGACAAATGGGGGAAATAAACGCTTTGCATATTACACATTTATTTATATCTCCTCTTTCCTCTTCCTCTTCCTCTCTCTCTCTCCCTTTCTCTCTCTGTCTTGCCTTCTCAGTAGCTCTTTACAATTTCTCAATTGATGAGATTGAAAATCATCTTGAAATCGCTGTTTATTGTTCGACTGTGACGCTCAATCTCTAATTAAACGTGAAAAATTCTTGACCTTTGAACTGCTGTGAACGAGAACGAACGCGAATAGGGCAGCAGAAGGAATAGGAAAAATGGGAAGGCGAGGAAGGGAGTAGGAAGCAGGGAAGCAAGTCAAGTGGTGGCGCCGCAGCCATAAATGCTCGAGAGCAGCAAATCGAAGACAGGAAGTGAAATATTTGCGTTGACATCGCTCGCAATATGTTTTTACATCTGTTCGGGGGCTGTTCTACGTGCAACATGTTGTGCCACGGCACGCTGTACGTGTCGTCAAACCTCCTATGCGTGTGTGTGTGTGTGTGTGTGGGTGTGTGGTTCAATTCAGTTTGGTTCCGTTCCGCAGGCAGCCCCTTCGTCAAGTCGAGTTAAGTTGGGGGAGTTGTTGTTTCAAATGGTTCGCGCTGTTCTCGTTGTTGTTGTAACAATTGTTCGAAAACGCAATTTCTTTTGGCCTCCTGTCTGCTGAAGATGCTCACGACAATGTCGATGATGATGACGACGCGTACAACGATGATGACATTGATGATAATGATGATGATGATGCCTCCGTCGTTCACTCCCCCACTTGAGTAGTGAGCGTTCTCCAGCTGGGAGTGTGAATCATTTCCGTTTGAATTTGGTTCATTGCATGATTTTCACATTAAGCGCGAAACGGGGATAGAGCAGGAGTAGAAGGAGGAGGCAAAGTAGAAGGGGCAGCAGGGTAGGAGGGGGCAGTAGTAGGAGGTGACTCCTTGCCAACTGACTCCTGAGCTTCGCTTGGCTGCTCTCGCTGCTCGCCCTTCTGCCAGTCGTCGCACTCCCTGTAGCTGTCTTTCTGTCTGTCTCTCTGTCTCTCTACCTCTCCCTCTGTCTGCCTGGTCGCTCTTCTGCTTGATTGTGTTTTCTTTAACTTATTTTCAAGCGCAATTATTGACGTGTGCCCCTTCAGCAGTAATAACAATGACAACAACAACAACAGTAGCAGCAGAAATGATCATCGACTTGACGATGATGTTGCTGACGATGTGGGCGAACAGGAACGGCGGTCGGGAGGAGGGAGGGGAAAAGGTATACGGCATGGGGAGCATGCTCTCTTTTGTATTGATATTTCGTCCGTTTCGTTTTCGACTACTTTGGCAAATGCTTTTGCGCTCGAGCGACTCGAACAGCTTTATAATTGGCCTTGCATTGCGGAAACGGAAGCGCTCATCAGGCCGCGCCACATCAACAACAACAACGCTCGCACACGCACTCCTACTCCACACACACACACACAGTTCTTCACGCAACACCGTTTTCCATTTACTTATTATCCAAACTGAGAAACGTTACTGAAACGCATTGGAAAGGGACCACGGGGTCTGGTTAGGTATCGGAGTCGGGGTCGGGTTAGGAGTTAGGGGTTAGGGCAGCGAGACTCAATTTGAAACAACAACAGAACGCAATCGTACACATGTGCATAAATGCACACACACACAAACACACACACTCAGGCACACAGAGGCCGCCACAGCAGGCGCTAAAAACAACTAAAATATTTTAAATTTTCTTTTGAAATACAAAAAAGGAAAGACAACAGAAAGCAACAACAAAGGCAACAAGAAATTCTCTTGACAAAGAAAACAAATGAATAAGCTGAACCATAAAATAACAAGTTAAAACGGAAGTGCAAAGCGCTTCCGATTTACTGTTGTTTTTTTTTTCAAAATTTAGCCATGATTTGACGTAGTGGAACAGTGGGACCAGAAGCAACATTATTGGAATCAAGAAAAGTACAAGTTGATTGAATTAAATAAAAAGCAATTGTCTTCTATTTTTAAATTTTAATTGTTAATAAACACAAAAAATAAAAAAAGGTAAATAAATAAAAGTTGTACTAATGAAAATAGTAATTATAACAAACAATAATTATAATAGTCTGGGTGGGTTTGTGTGGGTTTTCACCAAGTCGATGCTATGAATTCTGTTTTTTATTATCAAAGATTAAATATAAATAAACAAATAAAAGCAATTTCATAATAACCTTAAATTTTCCAAATGTTTAAATGAATTTTTAATATTGATCAAATTTTATTATTACTTAAATTTAAATTCAATTCCATGTCTTCATCTTTGAGTCGTCATTAAGTAAATATATAAATAATTAATAATACTCAGTATCCCAAATATAATTATATAAAAAGCAAAATTATTAATAATAACATCAATAACACAAATATAAAATAAAATAAAAAGTCATATTTATAATTAAATTACTAAAATAAGAATAATCATGACAATAACAAATATATTATGATAATAATAGCAACCTTTACAATAATTACATTAACAATATATTCTAAAATGTTAAATGTTCTTAACTATTTTCCTTCTTATGTATTATTTAACGAATATGTCTTGGATTGTAGCAAATATCTCAGCATCTTGTCCCACTGTGCGCTGCTCTACAGCGGCGCTTGCACCGTCAGCTGTCAACGACGCTTGCTGGCCGCAAACAACAGCAGCAACAGCAACAACAACAGCGAACAAATGCAATCATAACACCGCTAAAGAGGCAGAACATAAACAAAGGCAACAACTCGTACAACTGCAGCAGCCGCAGCTGAAGAAGAAGAAGAAGGAGAAGAAGAAGCAGCAGCAGCCGCAGCAGCAGCCACGGCATCGTCAGCGACAGCGACGCCTCGTAAAATATGCCCGAAAAAATACGAGAAAAAGAACAAAATGTCGCGAGCTCGACTGCTTGTTGACAATGTGCTCAACGCACAGATACCCTACACAGGCTTAACTCAAGTAAATAGCAAATTGGGCTTTAGTTAAGGAATTTCGTGCATAAGTAGGATATCTAGAGAAATAAAGTTTACTATTGAGTGAGAGAATCACGTACTTCATTCAAATAATTATAATATTTTATTTATGCACTTATTTAATGTAGACTTATAGAAAATCTTATAAAATTATGTATATGTATCTTAAGCATGTTTCAAATAAATTAATAAATTAAATATAATTTTAAAATACATTAACTTAACAAAGGATTCATTGCGAATAAAACAAGTTTAAAGTTTAATTTGAATTAAAATTAAACTTTGATTTTTAATTTGATAATGGATCTTCATTGTATGTTCCTTCAAAAAAAATAGCAAAAGTTGCTTTACTGAAAATGATATAATTCACAAAATAATGACCCGACAGTTGTCAAATTTATACACGCGTCTTGAAAACAGCTAACTAAGGCGAATATGGATTTAATTATAGTAGCCCTATGTATGTCTCAGGCCGAGGACTTATCAATTGACCTTTTAAATAATATCAAACTAATATGATTTATATGATTTAGTTAGAATCGGATACTTTACTAGCCAATATACCCTGCACTCTTGTTAAGTGCGTGGTAGAAATTATTTAAGTCAAAGTTTTGAAGTGCAGCAATTAGAGCACACGCTAACGATCCAGCTCTCACTTGGACCACCCTCCCCTCTCTCTTCACGGTCCCCTCTTTGCCCCCTCCCTCTTCTATACCTTACTCCAGGCTGTCCCACTTTATGGCTGATCAGTAGCGCCCACCCAGCAGTTTCAGTTGAAGCAGCAGCAGCATTTGCCGGCGGCTTTAGCGCTTCCGCTGCAACTCTGCCATGGTGCGGAAGCAGCTCCACGCAACGTTGTCATCAGCTCGGCCCATCTTCGAGCTGTCTACCTTACACTCCCCTCCCTCCTTCACCATCCTCTTTCGTCTACTCGCCACTCTCCGGCTCATTGGCAGTGGAAGCGTCTCGTATTTCCGCCGTCGTCGTCGATGCAGCTACTAAGTAAGTAATCCCGATCCCTGGAAAAATGCACATAAATTCGTTTTAGGTGCTGGACCTATCAGGGAGGGGAGCTGCACACACGTGTGTGACTGTCCCCCTAGTATTCCCCCCCCTCTCTCTCTCTTTCTCTCCTTCTCTATCTCTCTGTCTGCTGGCGCAGTATGCTGTCATTCCCTTAGACCCATTCTCATTCCCATTCAATGCTTCATTGCTGTGGTAATTGCTTCCAAATGCTTAAATGCTTTCATTGTTGCTTCCAGCCAGCTTTCCCTCTCCCTGCCTACCCCCACCCCCCCACACTCCCTTGCCAGCCTCTTCTCTCGACTGGCTGCCACTCAGTTTCAGTTTCTTTCAAGTTGTTGTTGTTCCTGCTGCTTGTCCAACATGTGTCGTCGTCATTGATTTGTCGTTGATGGGCGGCTCTCGTTGCTGACTGCGACTGCCGCAGCGTATGGTTTTGGTGAAGGCAGGGGGGTTTACAGGCAGAGGGACACTGTGGAACAGCCGCTGCTGCTGTTGCTGCTGCTGCAACATGCGCCTAGCCAAGAAACTATTGACATTTGTCTGTCACAACGCCGCATCCGCATGCAGCAGCAGACACTATAAATGGCAACAACGACAATGACTCCCCCCCCAATGACTCCCCTCTCTCTCTCTCTCTCTCTCTCTCTCTCTCTCTCTCTCTCTATCACACACGCTGGCAAAGAATCTCAGGGGCGACCCTCGTGTTTTAAGGGGCGTCGCTCGTAAATTTTGTTGGGCCGTCAAACAATTTGGGCATGAAAACAATTTGCACATGGAAACCTGGCGTACCACCAATTGGAGGGGGCGTGTGGGATGGGGGAAGGAGGGGATCGATTGACTAACTGACAGAGGAACAGAGGGACAGACAAACAGGGAGACAGTGAGAGAGGGAGGTAGGGAGGTAAGAAGAAGAACTGGGCTACTTGCATTCTGGGCCACTCGAAGCATTTTAATTATGAGGCGGCAACTGTTGTCGTTGTAGTTGTTGCTGCTGCTGCTGTGTTGCTGTTGCTGTTGCTGTTGTTGTGAGTCGTGTTGCTGCTGCTGCTGTTGTTGCTGCTGTTATTTAGGTTCTCGCATTCGTATTGTTATTATTGTTATTGCAGGCTTGTGCTTTCGTTCTTTGTTCAGCGCTTCTTCGTTTGTTCCCTTTTGCCACTTATTTTCTTGCTCTCTCCCCTCACTCTCACTCTCTCACTCTTTGTCTCACTCACTCTCCGTCACGTTGTGCCAATTTTTGCAGGCGCATTTTATTCAAATTTTTGGCCTCATTCACAATCAACAATTTTATCAGCAACAGCAGCAACAACGCCAGCAAGAACTGCCGCATGTTACATTGTCAATAGTTCCTCGAAGCGATTCGAGGGCGTCTTCGTCTGTCACGTCATATGTGTGTGTGTGTGTGTGTGTGTGTGTGTGTGTGTGCGAATGAGTCGCTTGGTTAGAGATGCTTGTGGCGATCGTTTTGCAGTGTACGTGAATCACAGTGAACATCACATTGAAATCACAATTTAATCACGCCCAGCGCAAAGTTACAGTTTGTATGTTAATGATTTACAATCAATCACTGTTAACATTGTTAATTGCATATTGAATATTCACAATAAACAAGCACAGATGTGTGCGATATAAGATCACAGATCACTGGTCACACTAAATGCATGTTTTAAATCCCAGCTAAATAAAGCGCAGTCGCAGTCACTGTAAAGTATGGTGGCAAAATATTAACATAGTTACATGGAAAATATACATATTAAATATTCATAAACTTTAACAATATTTATTAATTTATTTACTATTAAAATTAAAATTAAAACTTTCACATTAAAATTTTTTTAAAATCCATGGCCTAATTAAAAATTACACTAAGCCAAATTTATATTTTAATATTTAAATTTAAATGTAAACTGGGGTAAACAGGAATTGTATTCATATACATACTTTCCTACTATATAATATGTAATCATATAATATTTATGGTATTATGAATTAGTAGTAGTAGTACTCAATATTTACAATTATTAAAAAAATTTTAAAAATGTAAATTTGTTATAACTAATTTAAATTTAATTTAAAATTATATAAAAAAATATTGATTTTTATTATATACATGTTAAATTTAAAACTTTATTTTAAACATGAAATTAATAAATTAAAATAAATAATACTAAAATAACATAATATTAAAATATTTATAATATATATATTAATAAAATAAAAACATTGAAAATTGTCTAGAATAATAAATATATGATGAAATCTACGTGAATCGCATAAAGTGCAATCAAATAAAAATGTATAAACTTGATTAAAATTAAACTGTATAAAAAAATATTTATTATTAATTTAATTTCTACTAGTGGACATTGAATAAACAAAATAAATTAGTTTATAGATTTCCAATATTAATTATGATGATGTACATTAGTAGAAATTATATTAAATGAATATTACATTTACTTAAAAATTAAAAATAATAGAAAACACAACATATGTAAAATATATGTATATATAAAAAGTAATATTCAAAATGCATTCATATTTGGTAAATTCATAAAATAATAAACAGTAATTTAGAAGGGAAATTCAATTTGAATTTTGAACTTAACCTCAAATAATAATAAAAATAAATATTTATATATAATATATATGTACATACATACAGATATGTATGTATGTCGACTTCTCAAGGTTTCAGCTGATAATTTGCGTAAACAAAATCGTCATGAACCATTTGTATAATTTATACGAGATATACACGAAATACCATAACTGCTTGTCACATCACGTGTTACGTGCAACGTGGTAAGCTACGCCTGTGCCCAACTTGCATCGAGAGAATTGTTTTCTGTTCTTTGCTTCTTCTTCTTCTTCATCTGCTGTGCCAGTTGCATGCATTTGTGCTTGTTGTTGCTGCTGCTGCTGTTGGTGCTGGTGTTGCATGCGAAAGACCCCATTCCCAGTCCCATTCTCGGCAGCATTCCCAATCGCAGTCCCCATAACCGTTTGCCCGTAACACTTTCACAGCGTGCGATCGGCTATTGATGCACCGTCCCACCCCCCTTCCCTTCCCTCCTACTCACCACTTCCCCACCTACATCTCTCATACCTCAGCAAGATGTACATGGTAGGGAGGAGAAGGGGGAAACTGCTGTCACTTTGGATGCTTCCGGCTGCTGCTGTTGCATCTGCTGCCCACCAATCAAGAGGCAATACGTGGGTGTGCTAGGGCTAGAGAGGGGAATGGGAAGAGAGGGGGGAGTAGGGGACGGGGGCATACTGGCAGAGCTGCTCGAGGGGCTGAGCTAATTTATGCTTGTATATAATATCACTTAAGCTCACCCGACGCTGCTGCCTCAGTCGTTGTCGTTGTCGATGTTATTTATAAAGCAACGCACGCTGTTAGCGGGGATAGCAGCGCTGGCACATGTCTGTTATCCTTAACAGCAACAGTGACTGCAGCAGAGGCAGAGGCAGAGGCACCGCACACGACACACACGATGGCACGAGGGCATCAGGCACGAAAGCACGACGCGACGGCACGAGGGCACGAAGATAACGACCTGGTTTCCCAAGGAATCGCATTCGCCTCCTCGCCTCGTCCCTCCCTCACCCGTCGCTCGTTCGTTTGCCTCGCTTCGTGTGCGTCGCTTCGTTTCGCCTCGCATCGCATCGCTGTGCTTCGGCTTTTTAGTACACAACGCTTCGGAGAGCAATAATGCGACGGTGTTGCTGTCGCTGCTGCTGCCGCAGTCGCTGTCGCTGCCTTCGCTGCTGTCGTTACTATTTCTGGGAACAGTTTCTCGCCTGCTGGCGCTGTGCGCGTGCCATCTGCACTGTTAACGCTGACTGCGCTGTCGCTGTCGACGCTGGCAGCAGAAGCAGAAGCAGCAGCAGCACTGTGTGGCGCTCTTGGACACAGTTGAGGCGCGTGAAACAAGTTTTAGTACGTGTTCCGCCGTGTTAGCAAACAGTCGTCGCCCCAACGAGCCCCAGCCGGACACTGCGACAAGCAACTTCAGTTCGGTCTGCGACTGTAACTGCGTTTTGCCACAGCCACTGCCACAGCCACTGCCACTGCCACAGCCACTGCCACAGCCACAGCGACTGCTGCCACAGACAGTAGCAGCAGCAGTAGGCAGCGCAACTCTGTTAACAGTGACTAAAAATCAAAATCAAAATCAAAACTACAACAACAACAACAACAAACAAAAGTAACAACAACAACAACTGCAACGAGAAACAAAAAGTGTCGCGATATCGGGCGATTATAAACCTCGGCTATACATATATCGTCAATTTGATTTTCATTTGATTTTTTTACTGTGTCGTCTTGTTGTTGCAAGTGATCGAAGTGATCGAAGTGAATATCGCAGTGCAGACCGACTATATTTATATAGCATATCATATTCATATCTGTATTTTTGTTCTTGTGAAGTGTGTGTGCGTGTGAGTGCAGCTTCCTGTGCAACCGGTCTCTGAGGCAGGCGGCAGGCGACAAGTAACAAGCTGCCAAAGCCGCAAGAGGCGGCAACGTGCAACGTTGCTGCACCTGCAAAACCAGCGTAACAACAACAACAACAACAACAACAACAACAACAACAACAACAGCAACGCAGAAAATAATCTGAAAAGAAAGAAAGAAAAACCTGTTTTTTCGGGAAGCTGCTAAACTCGAACAAGCCCCAGCGTCAAGCAACAAAACAACAATAACAACAGCAGCAGCAACGCAAGTGCCGACTCCAAGCCGCAGGCAGCCCAAGGCCGAGACAACAACAAAAGCATCAGCAGCAAACCAAACACCTAAACAACTCTACACCCAACACACACACACACACACTGAGAATTTGTTGTGCGCTTTTCCTGCTGCTGCTTTTCCTCTGCTCAACTGTGGACATTTTCTTTATGGTAAGTTATTTATTTTGAAAGCTGCCTCAAGCATGGCATATTAGTGAGCTAGTGGCGTGCAAGGGGCGTGGGCATGGCCCAGGGGAGGCGTGGCAGTGGCAGTCTGCCACTTAAGTGTTGTAAATGCACTTTGAGCTGCAGATGCGAGCTGCCAGCGCAGCTAAGTATGCTACACTTTTTGTGAACTCCTCCTTGCCCTGTGCGCGTATGTGTGTGTGTGTGTGTGTGTGTGTGCCTGCTACTCGCTTTGATTATCAATAAGAGTCAATTAACTTATCAATCAGTGACGTGCAGTTAATGCAATTTCCCCCCCCTCTCTCTCTCTCAATTTTCACCCCAATTTCCCAAATAATTTCACCACTCAAATTTACTGTGCAACTTTAATCGTTTCTCCTTAAGTGAGCCGATAAAATGTCTGCAATATTAATGCCAATATAGTTGGTCCACCACACACATACACACACACACACACACACACACACACACACACACACACACACACACACACACACACACACACAGTGGTGCAGGTTGTTGTTGCATCAAAGAGAATTTTGTTGCAACGGCTTAACTTAAATAGAATTTTCAATGTGCCCAAGTGCCTGTGTGTGTGTGTGTGTGTGTGTGTGTGTGTGTCATTAATTGTTGCTGTGCATCGCAAATCGGTGTTGATATCCCTGGCATTTCTAATTGGTCTAATTGAACAGCGCGCGATGGCTGCAGTTAATTCTCCCCCTGGACTTGCAGCAGCGGCAGCGCTTATCAGCGAACACTTACACATAATTTCGGGAAGAGAAAGAGGCAGAGCAAGTGAGATGGATAGAGAGAGAGAGAGAGACAGAGAGATAGAGAGAGACAGACAGTAAGGGACAGTGAGAAATAGAGAGAAGTGCGAGTAAACTTTTGCTGGAGCCCTTAATGATTCCAGTTGCGTTCTCCAAGTTCGACTGGCATTTAATCTTTGCATTAATGCATTATTAATGGGGAAGGACCACCCCTTAAAAGCGATTAGTTTGGTAATCAGAATTTGCTTATCGGCAAGTTTGGAATCGCTTTAAAGAGCAAAGAAGAGTTTTCTTTGCTGGGAAATAATTTTCTTTTTTATTTTAATTTGCATAAGACGGTAGAAAAGTAATGTAAGTGGGAATTAATTAATAATTTAAGAAATAATATAAAAAGTTAAACAACTTTCAGAAGCTAATGGAAATGAATTCATATTGTTTGAACTGAAAGCAGTACAAATATTGCCAGTGAATACTAGTTTTTCATATTTTCATAGTTTTTCAAGAACACCCCTTTCCATTCCCATTCCCTTCCCCCTTTGCTATCACTCTCCTGTTTTTGCAGCATTGCCTACTTCAGTTAAAGCTAAAGCAAAGGCAAATTGGCCCACTGTGTGTGTGTGTGTTCTGTGTTGGCCAATTGTCAATGACAAAATTGTTGATGTTTTTGCTTCAGCGCACCCCCCATTCCCCATTTCGCATCCCTTCCCCACTCCCGCTCTGCCTGCCTGCCAATCAAATTTGCGTGACTTGAACACGCTCACCCCTCTACCCTGCCCCCCTTCCCCCTGCTAGCATGCCCCCGCTTACGGTACACGCTTGAATCCATCGCTGGCTTTCAACTATCCGCGTGCAGAATGTGGCTTAGACCACAACAAAGTAGCGCGCCAGCGGATAAAGACCGAGCTGCTCCGGCTGCTGCTACTGCTGCGGTGGCTTCACCAGGGTAACAAGCAAAGTGCAGACCTCAAAAAAAGCAACAACAGCAACAACAACGAGGAAGAGGCGCAAACAATTTTGTTTTGGGGGCAGGCTCGAAAAAACGCTTTTCAAGTGCACCCCTTGGCAGGCACACACTCGATACAGATACAGGCATAAGCACCCATACACACACTCCAATACATAGACAAAAACACACATACGCATATACTATACATGCCTGATATGTATATGTGTATATATCTCGTCTATCTCTCGTCTGTCTCTCGCCTTGAGCTGCTGCAGAAAGGGAAAAACTTTCGAGTATCGCCAAAAAAAATGTCGAACATTTTCGCTTAATAAACGCAGGCACTGTTACACAGTACGGCACAGTGGGAAAGATCACAGCAACGCAGGAACGCAGGCATCGCGAAACTTTTCTAATCAAATTAACAGAAAATTTGAATCTGTTGCCGTAACTAGGCAACAACCATAAGTGAAAATTATCAAAGTCAATTATGGAGCCGCATAAACCAAGTGCCCAACGATGGCACACACACACACACACACACACACACAAAAAGAAACAGACACACACACAAATACACACGCACACACACAGAAAGCATAAATAATGCTCATCATTTGTTGCTGTATTTGCCGGAGCGCAGCGCGAATGGCAAAACTTTTGCCATAGCCCGAACGATTTAAAGTAAGAAACACGCACACACACATACAGGCACACACACGTACAGCATAGAGAGGCAGCTGACCTTGGCGAGCGATCTTTCGCGTCGCTGCTGCTGACTCTGCTGCCGATGCTGCTGGCATCATATTTATTTATAAATACAAGCGCAAAAAGTTCCTGCATAAAACTGAATTACCGGAAATTGGCCAAAAAGCAGCAACAACAGCAATAACAACAACAACAACAACAACAGCAGCAACAGCAATAACAACAACAGCAATAGCAACAACAACAACCAACAATAGCAGCAACAGCAGCAAGACGAAGGCACAACAAACAGCGCCAAAGTAGGTGGCCGAAAAGTTTTTACCTACTTTCAGCTGTTGTCTCCCTTCCACTCTCTCTCTCTCTTTTTTGTATTTTCCTTTTTTATTTAATGTTTTATTCGAAACACACACACACACACACACACACATACAGACACAGACAAACAAACTAAAGGCGCAGCGTGTGAAGCAAATAAAAGGCAAAGGAACTAGCGCAAAAAACTTTTGTCAAAGCCAGACAGCCTCGAGCCAGAAAGAGACGGCGAATAGAGGTGCGAATAGAATAGATCGCCAGCACGGGAAGGGGAAGGGGTAGATGGGAAGGGAGCAGCGTACAATGCAGCGTTAACAAACGGCAGCATTAAAGCAGCGCAGCGCAGCGCGACAGCGTGCGACAGAGAGAGCAACAGTTAGCTCGACAATGGCGACTTGCAGTTCCACTTGATGCTCAACATCCCCTCCACATCCTTCTTCCCTCCTCGATAGGTAGAAGTGACACAGTTCTGCTGACAGCTTAAGCAAGACGGCAAGGAAGAGAAAGGAAGAGAGACACAGAGAGAGTGAAAGAGAGTGGGAAGAGAGAGTGAAGGAGAGGGGACTGTGTTTATTACTTGGAATTTCAATTTCTGAAATTTTATTTTCGTCACAAATATTCACAGAATTTGGTGTTCAATTACAAGACAATTAAGGGCGATGGCATACAAATATTAAAAAAAAGAATGAAATCAGTAAGAAGAAGCAGGAGCAGAAGAAGAAGCAGAACGGGAACGAAAGGTTTCCTTCGGCCTGCCGATGGTTCTATACCCTTGCAGGTTCTTATATCGTATGATTGTTGATGATGAACAAGTATTGGTTTTATATCCTGGTGCAGAATTGAATAGTATTGTTTATATTCAATATTTTGTCACACTTTAATAGGCACTGACAAGTTAAGTTATTTCTAAAATCAGAACTGGTCTTCATGCAAAATCCTTCATTCCGTCAGATTGTTCCTATGGCAGCTATATGTTCTATTGATCCGATTTTGATGAAATTTTTTAAACATATCATTTATATAAAAAAAAGTCCGATGTAGCTAATTTGGTTGCAATATCTTGACAAATAACAAGAATCGGCCTATAGTTTGCATGGCAGCTATACGATATATCGTTCCGATCCGGCTCGTTCCGACATATATACAGCGTGCAATAATAAGAAGCATGTGAGCCAAGTGTCATCAATATAGCTCTGAAACGGACGGACGGACAGACAGACATGGCTAGCTCGACTGCCCTGGTGACGCTGATTTATAATTTATATACTTAATAGGGTCGGAGATGTTTCCTCAAGTGCGTTGCAGGCTCCTGGGCAAAATAAATATACCCTCTGCAAAGGTGTAAAAAAGAAATCAATAAAAAGATGAAGCAAAAGAAGAAGCAGAGGAAGAAAATACCAAAAATATGCAGAAAATAGCGAGCAAAACGCAAAGAATTCTCATTGGAATTTAAGTAAAAATAAATTTGAAATTATTATAAGAATTTTTGATATTTTCAGTGCTGTTAGAATTTTAAGAAGGAGGAAGAGAGAGCAGGACACGCGCGTAAGAGAGAAAGAGAGAGAGAGAGAGAGAGAGCTAATTAAATAGGAGCTAATTGCAATAGGAATCTGTCGAATGTCTTGGGAATCTCACATCAACTACAGGTTAACGGCATAACTGCATAAGTTACCTTATCGGAATATCGCTTATCGCATATCGTATATCGTAAATGAGATTTGCTGAACGCAAATAAATGTTGTTTGTGCTGCAATTGAGCTCGTTAAATAACCAAGCCAAGGCAAAGTATTTAATTTCCTTAACAACTTTGCTTGCAACTTGCCACATGCCACATGCCTCTCGCTCCTATCGAGTGCTCTGTGCTCTGTGCAACTTGTGGCAAACTCAAATTGAAGTCTTAAGCTGCGCATTTGAGAGCACCAAGCAGCCAACGAACTTAAGTCAAAGACCCTTTTCAATCCTTCCTCCCCCCCCACATGCTGTGGCCCTCTTGCCCCATGCAACTGCTGCAGCATTGCCAGACAATGTCGTCCTGCACGTCAGGCTGACCAAAACTTTTGGCCAGAGTCTGTGTGCACTATATGTATATATACATATATATTCTCGACTAGTTGTGGGTCAGGTGGCAAGTGGCAAGTGGTGGCGCTGCATAGGCGCGTTGGCCACATAAACAGTGTGCGACGAGCAACTTTTCTAATCTAAGAAAGCGCAAAGCCAAACAGCGAGGAGAAGTAGGTGAGGAATGCAGCGGGAATGTGGCATGTGGAGGTGGCAAGCAGGCAAAGGGAATGAGAATAAGCGAACAGCCGAAGGAGGAGGAGGAAGTGCAAGTAGAAAAATAAAATTATGCCATTAAATGTTCATGTCAATTACAAACTGCGACAAAAACACAGAAAAAAAGGCAAAAGAATAAGAAAAGAAAGAGTGTGGACGCGTGTGCATGAGTGAGGGGGAGACAGAGAGTGAAGGAAAGAGAACGATGTGAGGAAAGAACTCAATGAAATGCAGCAAACGGCAGGAAAATGCGCAGCACATTGAAAAGTTATAACAAATGACTTGCCACCTACACCTCCCCTTCCCTTCCCTTCCCTTCCCTTCCCTTGCCGCACCTTCCTGCCTTGCCCTCTCCTAGCCGGGCCCTTGCCCTGCCTGCCAGCCAGGTGTCAAAAGCAACTATAATTACATTCGGGTGCCGTCGAAGAAATTGAAACTTTTCGAAGCAGGAAAAACATAAGCGAGAAGTCTGTGTACGTGTGTGTGTGTTTGTGTCCGTGTGTAACTACTTGATATGTACAAGTGCGTAGGGCGATTCAGCTGGGAATGCAAACTGATAGCATACTTTTGCGGGCAACAGCCAAGCCAGCCAAGGCAACTCTCCTCGCTGAGTCATGTCCGAGCTGCGTGATTGATTATTGTGCTAAGTGTTTATGCATATGATAGATGGAAACTAAGTACATACAACCAACACACACACGTACACCCACACACACATTTACACACTCACACACACACATTCAAAATTAGCTCGCAATTAAACAAGTCAACTTCGACCTGGAACTGCGTCTTGGACTCATCGGCTCTCGAATAACGTTAATCGCTTCCAATTCGAGAACGTTTAGTCATCGCTTGGACTCATTTGCGACTGTCATTAGGTAAATGTGGTCGGTCCTAAGCAAATAAAGGAGTAAAATACGTAGTTATAATAATTAAAGAGAGAATGCCAAAGGGCTTTCCAACTGCAGCAGGCAAAGAACTCGCACCAACAGTTCAGCTTAAGGCGAACGAGAGTGCTACGACTAACTTTTGTCAGCTCTTGAAGAATACATATATATAATAATACATATATATATAATATATATATATACATATATACATATATATTTAAATACATAGGCATTGCAATCGCATGTGTCACTCATATTTATTATAGTCATTTTTGGAACTATTTCTCTTCACTCGTTTTGCATTCTTGATTGCAGTGGCTTATAGTTGGTGTTGCTGTTATGTTAAACCCAGACCCATGTAGGTGTAAATTATCAATTCCAGCCTAGCCTGCTTGAACTACCAAACCTCTGCCCCTGCTTTGCCCCCGTTCTTCCCCACTCCCCATCTCCCTTGTCGGCAACTGATGCAGACAATGGCATAACTTAAGGCGCATTTTATTGTAGTTCCTTTTAGGAGTCTGAGGCCTGCGACCCATTTTCATGCAGCAGGCCCACTTAGCTGCTTCCCCTTCCCCGCTCTGCTCTCCAATCTCTTACTAGCCTCACTCGCCCCTTTCTTGACTCATTCAACTCCTGCTTTTGCTCAATTTGCCCCACTCTCTTAGCTCGCTTGCTTGCGCTGCGCATTCGAATGACCTGCTCAATGTGTCACGCCCCCAGCCCACACACACACACACACACACACACACACACACACACACACACAGAGATAGAGAGAGTCGCGCATGCTACACTACTTAATAATTCAATTCATAGGCTCAGTCACGGGCTGAGCGTCGCATTCGCAGTCACAGTCGCAATCGCAGTCACGAATACCAAATTTCGCAGGGAGTCCCGGCCGCATCCAGATACAGATAGAGCTACAGCTACAGATAGAGATACACATACAGATAAACATACAGCTACATATACAGCTATATAGCGAAGGAGATGGAGGTGGAGACGGAGACGGAGGCAGAGTCAATGAGAGTCCGCTTTAGACTGTCTGTCGAGTGCACGCCGACTTCGCTTTGTATTTTTGTACAGTATTATTTTTTTATGTTGGTATTTTCATTTTATTTTTTATTCTGTCCAGGCGCTCGCTCGCTCGGCCATTTCACCTGAGCACGGGCAGGGGGGGGCAGGCTAAGGAAACAAACGAAACGAGCGCAAAATACCACAAAAAAAATTGAGCAAATTTTCTGTTGACTTTTATGTATTTATTTGTAGCCGCTGTTGTTTTTGTTGTATTTTTGGTATTTTTTCGTTTTCGCTTTTTGTTCGTATTTTGTTTGCCTTCATTTGCATATAAAATTTTTATGTTGCGCCCGAAAGCGAAGCGTTTATTTGCTTTAGCTTTGGCTTTGGCTTTGCCGAGCCGAGTCGAGACGAGACGAGGCAAGTCCGACTGCAGTGGCAGCCGCACCACAAATCGCACCACTAGCACATGCCCCCGCAGACTCCGCTCTCACTCTCACTCTCCCTGTCCCTCTCCCTTATCCACTTTGCCCTTCCCTCGGCTATCTGCGTATTGCGCAATGCTTTCACTTGGTTTGACGGACTTTGCCACATTCATTTTGTGGTCATGTCTAATACAAATAAACGTGCCACACACACACACACACACACACACACACACACACACACACACACACACACACACACACACACAGACACACACATTCAGATGGACAGCTGTAGATAGCGGCACAGCGTAGTTTAGCTCGCGCCCGCGTTTGATGTATCTGCGGGCAGCGACTCAATTTCTGGCCAGGCTCATGTTTTATTTTGCGCACATTATGCCAAATCATTTTATTTCATGCCCCAGCCAAGAAGGGGCAGAGCAGAGCAACACACGCAGCATAAAGTAAACAAAGAAAATCGTTAATGTGAGGTGAGGGAGAGAGGGGAAGATGGGGGGAGAATGCGGAGAATACCTCTCCGAACTATTAGATCATTTGTATCTGCACAAGTTCCACTATTCATTTCATTTCTTTAAAGTAGTTTTATTTAATAAGTCGCAAATGTCTGTGTGATTTTGAAGAACAGGGTATAGTTCTTAGTTTTTATAACAAGGTGTTGGAGGCTCGTTAATACCCTCTTATGTTGATACCCTCTCCAACAGCCTTTGTCTGTAGTTTTGTTTTGTTTTTAATTTATATTGGAAAGGTGGCGACGAAGTTGCCACAGTAATTCCCTCCTCTTCATCTAATTATCTATTCAACCTGCCACGCCCCCTATCTAGAGTTCCCCCACTCAGTCCACCCACTCTTCTGGCTTGCCTCTGTATGCTCCACAAAATACTTATTCCATGTTGCCGTTTAATTGGCTTATCAAAAAGTGCTGCATACTTTGTGGCGCTCAGAATTTCATGTATGCTTATAAATTCCCATACCCAGTACACAGGACAGGATCTCTGCAAGGTAGCAGCATTAAATTTGGTTGATAGGAATACCTCTATACCCTGTGCAGCTTAAGCTGTTCGATAATTTACGATATTCGTTCCCAAAATCGAAATATGCTTGAATTAAGTAGGCAAATCTACTAAGGATTGTTCCCCCTTGCTGCTAGTCAAGCTTGACAAGCCTCAATTTGCTAGTTACATTAACGGACTACAGCGTAACTCATAGTCGTGCATACCCACTCCCAACTTCTTGTTTTTCCAGCTGTTCTTGTTGCTGATGCCGTGCGGCTCGACCAGCAAATCAAATTGCATGTGCACACAGCTTAACTAAGCCGCAACCAGACACGCCCACTCCCATCCCACCCTCACACACACCCTCACACACACACTCACACGCATACAAGCACACATGGGCGTCAAAGTCGCCGAGTCTGTAGGCCATCAAAAAGCGGCGAATTGGTTTACAACGTTGAGCAAATTAAATTTGTGCAAAAATTGTTAAATGCTGCCAGCGTCAAGGGAGACCCCTAATGCATCTAACCACACAAGCTCACACACACACACACACACGCACACTGGTACACACACACACACATAGGCAAACACGCACACTGGCACACACTCAGGCATGTTAATTTAGTTATGCTTAAGAATTAAAAAGAGATTTTTGAGCTCATTGAGTCAAAAAACTTTGCGAGGCCACAGCTTAAAACTTTTACACCCAGCAAAAGCGAAAGAAAATGAGATAAACAGACGAAGAAACAGGGGCTAAGGGAGGTGGAGAAGACGGAAAGAGAGAGAGAGAGAGAGGAAGAGGTCTGGAGCACAGACGAGCACAGGCTAAGAAGCGTCAGATAGCTGGAGAAAACTATTTAGGAAATTTGTTTTAAGTTTGATTAAAATTATAACAAGCAGCCGAGTAACTTACGGCCTTACTTCGTACCCCCTCCCAGCCCACATTCCCCCTGCCCCAATCCCAAGCACTCTACTATACAACTGCTGCTGCTGCTGCTGCTGCTGCTGCTGCTGCTGCTAAATTAGTTGCCCATGTGCTCTGGCATTGAAATCCTTCTACATAGTTGAGAAAAGGAGAACGAGCCAGGCGCCAAGTAGGCAAACAGACATAGTCAGAAAGACAACTAGAGAAAGAGAGAGAGAGGGAGGGAGGTAAAGGAAGAGTGAGAGAAGGAGAGAGAGAGAGACGGGCAAACTGATAGACAGACTGACATATGCTAGCTGACCCAGGGCAGTCTGGCTCATATTCGTTTACTCGCTAGCTGGCTGGCTGGCTAACTCATTCATTCGTTCACTCATTCATTCATTCATTCATTTATTCGTTTGTTCGTTTTCTTTCTTTCTCTCTCTCTCTCTCTCTCTCTCTCTCTATCTTTTTCTTTCTCTCTCTCTCTCTCTCTCTCTCTCTCTCTCTCTCTGTCTCTGTTGTATTCGCTCTGTGGTTCGAATTGTGTCTGCATTTAAATCAATTTAAGCATTTCCAGTCAGTTGAACCTTTTGTCTGCCCCACAATACAGATTCTTAAGCACACACTCAAACACACACCCACACACACACACTGGCACACACACACACGTACTGCATGAGAAACCAACGAAGTATCCGTTTAGCCTGTAAGCTAAGCTTTAACTGGGGAGTCAGCTTAACTAGAAACATTTAAAAACCAATGAGAACTCGTGTCCGCTCGACTTATGTGGCCATTATATATAGATTTGATACCCTGTAAGCAATGCCTGTGCAGAGTGGGGTATGCTAGATGCTTGCCAGCACTACAGGGTGTGCAACTGTCGTGTATGCAGCGCTCTAACCTAACCTTATCTGCCCATAGCACAAGTGTATTAATATTGAATTATAAACTCTATAATTTGTTAAATTCATACTCATATACATATGCGCATGCTTTTAAATTATTGCCGACAGATGGCGCTCGCGCTTTGCCCTCGCCCGCCTCCCCTTGTTAGCTGATACAAGCACTTGGTTTTATGCACATATGTACTTTCTTAAATAACTTCTGTGTTTATTGTCCGATCGGATTGCAATTTCGAGAATAAGTAGATATTTTAATGAGCTTAGTATATGTTAAAGTCAGAAAGTTGTATCTTTTATACAGCGCTTACAAATTAAGTTCAAAAATTCAATTATTGATTTGCGGGGGCGGTGGGCGTGGCACCTATCATTTGAAATAAACTTGATCAGCTTATAGTACACAGGGGTCTTCCTGCCAAATTTGGTAACTCTAGCTTTTATAATAGCTGAGATCTGTGCGTTCACACAGACAGACAGACAGACAGACAGACATGGCTCAATCGACTCGGCTTGTGATCCTGAGCAAGAATATATATACTTTATGAGGTCTCCGACGCCTCCTTCTGCCTGTTACATACATTTGCACAAAGTTAGTGTACCCTTTTTTGACCATTTTCAATGGTCGAAGGGTATAAAAAAGAAACCACCAAATTATGCAGACTCTTAACTATGGCATCAAATTATTCAGGTCCTGCATCAATTCTTCGACATTTCGCATTCCACATTATTTTATTTCATTTTATGTTTATTTTTGTTTCGCTCTCCCCTAAAAGTTGTTCGTTATGTGTGTGTGTGTGTATGTGTGTTTGTGAAAGGGGCGTTTGTTTTGTTTGTTTGCGTCGTTAGTTTGCCGCTTTTAGTTGTTGTTCACGAATTCATATTCATTCGCAATCAGCGTCTGCCATTTCGGTTTCCCCTTCTCGCTCTCCCTCTCTTCCGTCTCTTCTTCGTCGATGGCCCCGAAAAAACGCTTTGCAAATAAATAAATACACACTTGTGTCCACAACTGTCTCTGTGTGCAAGTGTGTGTGCTTATGTGTTTGTGTGGCTGCAGTAAAAACTAACTCTCTTTGATTTCTGTTATTTTATGCCCATTTACCTTTAATGTCTCAAATAACTCTAGCATACAGGGTATGACAGTTCTTTCATCAGTTTTGGAACTTGAAACTTGCCAATTGTCTTCAGTTTATCATTATATCATGACTAGAAATGGCTTTCATCGACTGATTTAACTTCGTAATCGAGGAAATGCAAATTAAAAACTATATATTGTGGATACTCACATTTTATTGTTTTATTATTAATCTTATTCAATTTCACAATCCGTTCACTTGACTTTTCTTCAACGATAGTGACACTATTCCGCTCCTTTGGCGTTTAACAACACTTTTCCATCGTCATCGTGGGCTGTCGATAAGGTTATCGTTAACTAAATAAACTTACGATAGTGTATCGATAAAGGTCACACCTAATTACATATTACTTCAAATTATAGCATATAACTTAACAATATATGGATTGTTTATTTTTTGTATATCATTGTTTTTTTTGAGTTATTTATTTATTAATTCGCTTAGTTTAATTTTCAAGCCGAGTTGTTCAATAGTTGATCGACTCTCACTTCAAATCCGCTTATTTAATTACCTAAAAACTTATTTTGCGATATCTTAATAAGGTTTGCGAGAACTTCATTATAAAATTCTTTATGCAGCAAGTAAACTCAGTCTTTCTCTCTCTTTTCCTCTCCCTCTCTCCCTTTGCTTGCATGCTGCACATCGCCCTGTCTTCTCCTTAATCCAATGACCTAAGTAGACAAAGTCTCTTTGGACCACAAGTTGCTGTTGCTGCCGCAGCACGATAATGTTGTTGGTTCTGGAACTGCTCTGCTGCTGCTATGCGCCACAAAATATGCTGTACATAAAATATACAAATTCATTAAAACAACCGACAACAACAACCACAACAGACAGGCGAGTTTATTTTCATCATCATCGGGCGGCGGCGACAGCAACAGAAATATCAACTATGGCAAATTAAAATTGTTGCTGTTGTTGCTGCGGCGCATAAAACTCAACAGCAGCAACAACAACAGCAACAACAACACGGCAAATGTCGTCACGTGTGTAGAGTTCACACACACACACTTACACACACACACACATTGGAAATGCAAATAAAATGTTGTAGGCGTAAAAAGTAAATAAATAAACGAGAATGCGCAAAAGTGTCAAAATACGAAGAACAACAACAGCAACAGAAACAATAAAAACTCTCGCACAAAATGAACAAAAACTTGTAAATAAAAAATAAACTAACAAAGGGACAGAATGAACAACAACAAAAATGAAATGAATGAAAGAAAAAAGCTGAACGCATTTAAGTAAATAAATGTTTTTCAATTTGTTGCATGCGGCACGCTGCCATCGCCTGATGCTGTAATAAGCAACGGCAGCAGCAGCAGTAGCAGCAGCAACGTCAACGGCCCCGGAAATGCGCCATTGTGCACGGCTCGCCGCCTGCTACGTCCTGCCCCCCTGCCCACTGTCCCCTGTCCCGCCACGCGACCATTCGCGCGCTGTCGCATAAGCGCGCTTAATATTTTACATGGCCACAGCAATAAAAACTCTATTATTATAAATATTTAACAATTGTGACAATTGTTGTTGGTACGCGACACGCTTAACGCTCATTGTCCTTGTTATCCACTCTCCCCTTTCCCCCCTAGCCCTTCTCCTCTACTCTTCTCTCCACCTCCCCCCTCTTTCTGGCCGTGCAGCCTTTGTGCCGCACAGCAGCAGCAGCTGCAATTTTCACGCTGCACGCTCGTTACGTTTTAAACGAGTTAATGTGACACTGTGCCGCACACACACACACACACATACCCATACACACGCACAAAGAGAGAGTAGTGTATATATATGCATGTGTGTAGTGCTTAATACACGCTTACTTTATTAACAAATTTCAACGATTTGTTAATCCCCAACAAAGTTTTATGTGCATTATACCCGCTGCTAATAGTGTTAAAGGGTATTATAGATTTGTGGTAATCGAAAGTTTTGCTATACTTAGGTATACCATATATAAAATTATATTATAATGTTTTGGCGACCTTTGTTATTATTCATCTTGGTAGCTGGCTCGAGGTCAAAATAAAATAAAATAAAAACAATCGGTTACCGAAGAGTAAGCGAAATATATCGGAAAAGAAAAAGAAAATATAAACAAATTGTTTTTATTTTATTTTATTTTGACCTCGAGCCAGCTACCAAGATGTATATAAATTATATATATTCGTGGTAAGCAGCAACCAAAGAGAAGATATAATCATGTTCTTCTTATCTTCATCATCTTCGCTATTTCTTAAGTCGGTGTTATTTCATTGAACAACTTGAACATTTAAAAACCGATTGAGTTGTTTCATATGTTTTGCAAATGTTGATTCAAGACAATTTTATCTTTGTAAATCTTTATATTAAAAGAACCTGCCGAAATAGTAACTTTGTACATTGAAAAGAGTCCTTCAGCTGTCTTAGCTCGATATAATAACATTGTAAACAGGCACTGTGTGACTACGTGAGAACGGGACAGTGTGAGATCATGAACAACCTGTTAATGAACGACTTAGACCAGGACATGATACACAGCGAATTCAACAATTCAGTTTTTGCACCGAAAATTCCCTTGAAATCATATGTCAGAATGAAGCGAGCTGCGGACTCGACCCCTTCAGACATCTTTTGTGAGATTATTAAATTGAAATACTTCATATACAGAAATATATGCATGGACATAAATTTGGTGACATTTTGTCTTACTTTTTCGCACGGATGCAGTTTATTTTATAATTTAGCCATACCCCAAATCAACATCGAATTGCAAGTGTAATTCAAATGCTAAAACATTCGGTTTTTGTGTGAACAACAATTGTCATGATTCAAAAGTTGTCTAAAAGTTTGGTTGCAAACAAATAACTAGCTTGCAAGTTATTTAAGAAGTAGTTTCAGTGGACGCACAGATTGCCTAAGCTCCGTGAGTATGCAATAGATTTTTTACACTCCTCCTAAGCATTCTTGTAAGTTATTTCAACAGAATTCGCTGATAATTTCAATTGCTGATGCGAATTATACCTATTCCGACTATACCTATGCTATGTCTGTTACTCATCCTAGCTATATTTCCATTAACTTCTTTCTATCTTGGCTGCCAATGAGCGAATGTTCATGGATTATATTTCCATACTGAACAATAGCAATGCAAATGAAATGCAGAGTGAATAACAGGGAGAGAGACAAAGAGAAGAATGCAAAGAGAGAGAGAGAGAGAGAGAGAGAGAGAGAGAGACAGAGGGAAAGGGACTAACTGATTTGGATCTTCAGTGCTGTGGCTAATTAGCTTCTCTAAAATTGACCGCTGGCAAAACAAGATTTTCGTTTCGATTTTCAGTTGAGCCGCTGCACACGAGTGTGCATGTCTGTGCGTGTTTGTGCGTGCTTTGGCAGTGAATAAACGTGCAACATGAACCGAAATTGAATTTAATGTGCGTGCATTAATTGCATAGTCGCCCATAGTGTGCCTAGTCCATGCCCTATGCCACGACCCCCCGCCTCCGCCTCCGCCCCCCTCTCTCCTCTTCCCTCTCGACTCCCTTCAATGCAGGCATATATTGCGCTACGACCATGCAATATGCAAAATGATGGCTGATTATTTTCGTGCGGCTCATCAGAGTCCATTGCAATTTGCTAGCCAGACGAGCACATACCCAAGGGGGGTAGCCAATGGGGGTAGAGGAGGGGGAGAGCAAGGGTACTGTCAGGACATGTGAACTGAGTTTCGATGCGTGGCTTGACGGCGATGATGATGATTAATATGCACGGTGACAGGGGCAGGAGCAGGGATGGGAGAAGTAGAGCTGGAGAAGGGAGGAGTGAAAAACGGTAGTGGGGGGAGGTGTGAAAGCGCATCAAATTGAAAAGCCCATAAAACACTCAATTTATTTAAATTGCATGTGATTGACAATCGAAAACCAACGCCCTTTGCTCTCTCCTTCTCCCTGTCTCCCTGTCTCCCTGTCTCTCTCTTTCTTCGTCTTCTCAATGATAACAAATTACGCTGGCTCAGTTGCGATTTGCCTCTTCCTTTCATTTTCATTGAACTGCAGATGGAGGAAGGGAACAAGGGAGCAGGCAGGAAATTGGGGGATGGGAGATGCTGATTAGCAAAGCAGGACACGTAACGCGTGGCAAAGCAAAAGGCGACAAAGGCGACAACAATAAAAAATTGAATATGAATGAGAATGCGAATGCGAATCAAAGTCAAGCGTCGCGCGCGACAAAAAAATAAAAAGCAAAAAGAGTAAAAATCAAAACAAGTCGACGCAGTGAATGCCCTATACCACTCAAAAGTTTTTTGATCACACTCACCTTTTGTATATCCCCATTGAGTAACATATACTCAGTATATCCCATATAGAACGAATCTTTGCTAAGTGTTTTATATATTTAAAAAAGAATATTTCAATTTCACTGAATATTACAAGTATTTCCATAGATATTCCATGCTATTGCCCCCTCCCCCCTTATAATATTGTTAATTGATTCTAATTGATAGATAGCTTATAGGAATCTATTCTCAATATATACACTTTTTATTTGAAATTGTTTTTGATATGTTTTCTTGTATATATTGCCTGATATAACTGCTATTATACCTATAAATATCAGATATGTAATCTTATATTTTATTTTTTTTCTTGTTTGTATCATTTGATTTTTATTTATAGTAAATTTAAGTACAAGATATATATAAAACAAAACACAATTTCATTTGTTAATTATATCCTTAACTCACACACACACATCTCCGCTCTCTCTTCCCTCCTATACAGTTATATATATATATATATAAGTATATATATATAGTAAAATATGATATTTGTCACCTTCTTCCCTCTGCCAAAGGTATGAAGACTTCCCGATTGTCAAGCCTCCTTACGCAGCTGAAGTACTCCGTAGAAGAAGTCAAAGTAGGGAACTACTTTGGAGGGAGGTGGATGCGAGGTTGGTGGCAGATCGAACTGGGGGCGTGTCGGGCGTGCATCATCCGCCCAACAGCTTCGAAGCGCGCGCTCTCTCGCATTTGTCATAAACATAACTCAGCAATTGCCCACGCCCACGCCCCAATGCGCCCACGTACGCCCATCAATTGTCGTTTTTATCAGCGTTCCATGTCGCGTTTCGTAATTTTTTGGCTTCTGTTGCGAGGCAGAAGCTACGCGACGCACGACACCGCGAGACGCCCCTCTCCCCCACTCCCCCACACCACACCACGCAGCAAGTGCAGAGTGCGTACGCCCTACACCATGTAGCGTATTTCGCATTTCGCGTATTCTGCTCTACGTAGTACTTTGTATTATTGACGCGTGCACCTCCCCCAACCCCTACATCTACCCCTCCCCCCTATGTCCCCTCCACTCTACACTCTCTCTTCAGTCGCAGCCGTGGCCAATGCTTAGTCAGCGTGTCCCCGGCGTCGCGTTGCCATTGGCTGCGTCGCATTAAAATTTTAAAATGCGTACGCAATTGTTATACCCTCGTATAGGGTATATTCACTTAGGTCAGTTGTTTGCAACGCACCTAAGAACACATCTCAGTCCCCATAAAGTATATATATTCTCTATCAGGATGAACAGCGGAGTCAAACTAGCAATGTCATCAAAATCATCACACTATAACATATAGCTGCCATAGAAACACCCTCCCGAAATGAAAGTTTTTGTGTGAAGAGCATTTTTGATTTTAGAACTAAATCTAACTAATCAACTAATCAATGCCAGTCAAAGTAAGACAATATTAAATATACCCAGTAGCATTCAATTCTGCTGCATATTAATATATAACTTGTATTGGAGCAATCCCTGGATATAAGAACCTGCCAGGGCATACAACTTTCGGCATGCCGAAGGTATCATTTCTTTCTCGTTTTTTGTTCCTTTGTGCCGCTTCCTTCTCTTTTTTTTTTTTTTTTTTGTTGTCCTCTGCTCCGCTTTTACTTTTGCGTATTACGCCTTCGCTTTGTTGTAATCGCCGCTGCTCTGCATGTTGTTGTTGTTGTTGTTGTTGTTGTTGTTGTTGGTGTTGGTGTTGCTGTCGGCGCAACAATAGCCTGGCCTGAATTGGCCGCGTAGCTTTAAAGCTTTAAAAACTGCGTGGCCAAAATATTCGCCAAGTAATTAAAGCGCTGCCTCTGCCTCTGTCGCTGCCACTGCTGAGCTGCTGCCTCTGCTGAGCTTCTGCCTACTGCCTGCTGTTTATCTTCTGCTTATTGTTGTTGTTGTTGTTGCTGACCATGAGACGCAGGAGGGAGGGGTGCGTAGCAAAGCTCTAACTTAAATAGCAAGCGCCGCACACTGTTGCTTTGTTTGAACTGCTCCCACTCAAACTGCCGCTCTTCCTCACTCTCCCTCTCACTCTCTCCCACTCTTCTGCCTGTGCATGTTTGCATATGTATGTGTGGGTGTGCCTGTGTGTGTGTAAGTATAAGTAAAAGCCAAACGATTTCAACTTCAAAGCTTTTCGCAGTTTTGTTTTTGTTTCATTTGTTGTATTTGCTGCCAAGACAGCAGATCAGACAAGTAAACATGTGTGCGTGTGCGTGTGCGTGTGCGTGTGTATGTGTGTGTAATTTGTATGCATGTTGTAGTTGGCAGCAAATGCCAAAAACAGACTGATTATTTTGTTTGCCAAAATCCATTAACATGGCCAACTTGCTGCTTGGTCATAATCAAGCTTAAGGCTAAAGAGGCAGCAAATGAACTAGACACACCACAGACATACCCTGTAAGTTAGCAAACATATGTTAGTTAATACTAATCATGCATATTTTATGTGAAGATAACCTTGAGCTGGGAATACAGTTTAGTGTATAAGATTAATGCTATAAATATGTATTTGTGAACATATCTCTTATGTTTGTATATTAATTATATCGGAATTGATATTGATTCCAGCGACCTTTTTGCTGCCAGCTACAAGCAGGGCAAAGAATCCTTGGGCAAACTTAGCTATTTTTGCTAAAAATAGCCCGAAACTGTTAACGAATTTGAATCAGTTTTAAAGCCAGAGAAACATATGGTACATATATAAACTGCACAATGAAAATATTTCCCCCACATAGTTGGGAAGGTTTCTCAGAACATGACTTACCATGCGCTCGACGGAGCATTCTATTTGCAGCTGCACTTTGCCGGAGTGTTTAATTCATGAAGGTAATTCTTGCTGCCCCCCCCCACCATCACCTGCTTCTGCTTGCTCACTTTCTTCTTTTGGCATTCAAAATGCAATTTTTATGCAAAGTGTGGGCTAGGGAAGGGAGGCAGCTGAAACTATGTGTAATCGGATCATTTATTTTCATAATGTTGCAAATGTTTCAGTTGCCTTCTTGCTCTTCTTCTCTCCTCTGCTCGTTCAGCTGTTTGTGCGTCTTTTCTCATGTGCTTGGCCAACACAATTTCCAAGTAATTGTTGCATATGGCAATTTCAACTTGCTTTTCTATCGAATGCATTCATAACTATTCATTTGCTTTGTTTTATTGCCGGAGAAACTGTCAACTGCAAAAATTGAGCGAGCATGAAAATTTCATTGCCTGCTTTTAGGCCGCCCTTTTAAAACGAATAATGCACACAGAGATTTGCCACAACATTTTTAGCAATGCTGCACACAAACACACACACACACACACAGAGACAGGCAACCCTCAAAGGGTTGATAAAAGCCAACAGGCAGGCAACAGACACACACACACACTTGCACACATGCACACAGAGGCTGGCAGGCAAACAAACCGAGCCGAGCGAAGCTAACCGGAGCCGCTGCCCGTTACCCGTTCCGGCGCAGACCAACGGAGGCGCATAAATTTGTCGAGCAATCCAGAAAGCATGTGCCAGCCAGCCAGCCCGCCAGCCACGAGAGTCTTCAGAGAACAAAGAGAGAGAGAGAGAGAGAGAGCGCCGGAGCATGTTGCTCTATTTGTCAGCTCGTGAAACAATCATAACTTCCTCTGCCGCTTGGCTACTTTTTTGGCAGTCGAGCTTGCTACGCTTTCCTCTGCCATCTCCTTCCTTACCCTCTTCGCCACCTTCCCCCTAGCCACCTTCTCCATCCCCATTACTCTCTCTCTCTCTCCTGCCTCACGTAAACACGCATGTAACACGCCGAGGAACGTATTGCGTGCTGCATACATTTGTTAGGCTATTTGGGCACGCCCACTTCGGGCACTCAAACACCGCACCCGCCCCTGCAGCACAGCCCCCTCCCTCTTGCCGTGTCTATGCCTTGTCGCTGCAGTGCTGTGAAAAATTCATTGAATCATGCGAGCAGACACAGCAGAGCATAGCCCAAGCAGCGATAGGACTGCGAAAGGGGACAAGACACACATTTTGACTTACAGAATCCCCTTTCCCCATTATGCCAAGCACCCCCTTCCCTTATCTACCCCGCCACCTCCCTCACCTCCTGCTAGCTGGCAATTCGTGCGTGCCTTGTGCATTACTTTGTCTACTGAAATATTGCGTATACGCAACGCATTTGCGTGCCTGGCCAGAATTCTGTGGGCGACAACACGACAGCAGCAACGACAGCGACAACAAAACTAACGACACTGGCACGCCGCCGCCTTATCAGCTATGTGGTATATCCCCCAAGAGGGGAGGGAGGGGGTTAGAGAGAAGGGAAGTGCGGGAAAGTACCACAAACAATTTTGAATTCCTTGCCATGGTCTCAATTATTAATGAGCCGCAGATACATAATATTACTGGGTTCTGGACACAGGCTGCATGTGTGTGTGTGAGAGAGAGTGTGTGTGCGTGGGATAGTGTGTGAGTCTGTGTCGGTGTGTGTGAGTCTGTGTGGTGTGCCATAGAGTAATCCCCGCGTTAAGGCCGCTAAATGCCGCATAAGGCTACTGCATGAATAGTCAACACAGTCTGCTTAGAGTAGGGCAAAAATTGGCAGAGATTGTACAGGAATATATAGAAATATATATATAGATGGATATAAATATGTTATATATATAATAAATAAAATATATTTGCCATTGTCATTATAGAGTGCAAAGCAAATAGCAAAGCCTTAACAAAAGGAAACTTCTTCTGTTTTGAGTAAGAAAACTATCGGTAATGTTTGTGCAGGAACCTATAGAAAGATAATCTATGTAGCTATGTATATATAAAATGAAGACAATAATATATATATATATATAATATATATAAACACATACAATAAATATATTTGACATATTTATTATACAAATTGCAAAGCAGTCAAAAAAAAAGGAATTCCCTGTCAATTGCCAAAGAACTTCTCGCTATATGCCATATATCTCCCTTAATCTCTCTCTCCCTCTCCCTTTCTCCCTCTCTCTCTCTATACACATAACGCAGCCAATTTGCCATTATATGTGTTAAGTCATGTCACGGATCGTTTCTATTAATATAAATGCAAAATCCACATGCCATAAATCAATCAGAAAAAACAATTCGCATGACTTTCTCGCGTTTTTTTCTCATTTCTACTCAGTTTAAAGCACGCTGCATGCTTCTCTGCTTATCCTGTGAGTTTGTGTATGTGTATGTCTATTAGGAAAATGTTTGTTAAATGCGAATATCAAAATTAATAATTCATTTGCCATAAAACTTTGGTGACGCCCCCCAACGGCAGTTTGTTTTGGCATTTATATTCATCAAAATGTTTTCATTTTCATTGCCTTATTTGCCGCACGCTTTTTTTTTCCCCCTCTCTCTCTCTCTCTCTCTTCTTTTCTCACTGGGCTGCGACGTGACATAATTAGCAAGGCGTGTCCGGCGTGGTGGGCGTATAATATTAATTTCCACTTAAATGAAAAATTATGCTCAATTTCAGTGAAATTTATGAAGCAAAAACAAGTTGAAGTCACAAGTTTGTCCGGGACGGAGTGTGTTCTGCGACTAACAGATATGCTGTAATGAGTGCATGTAATCAGTGGCCATTTTGGCTGAAACTACCTTGCTGCCTCGCCGCACTCTAAGGGGTATGCGTAACGTGGCAAAAGACCTGAGCAAATAAATTCTCGCACATAAATCTCGTTGCGCTAATAACAATAACAATAATAATCATCGACCGGGAATGGCTAAGGGCGGCGACAAACATTTATGACATTTGCCAAGCACCATACAGGGGGGGATGAGGGGGGCAGGGAGATGAAGAAGATGGAGGGGGAAGGTAGGTCCTTGGGTAATGCAAGGCTATCATCTGGCGATTAAAATTTTGTTATTAATTAGATGCACAACGGCGTAATATTTCACAGCTTCGCTGCCTGCGCGTGTGTGTATATGTGTGTGTGTGTGAGAGCTAATAAAGGAAGTGCCTCTGTGTGTGTGTGTATGAGCTGTTAATGTGCTTGGGATTTGTGCATTTGGCAATGCATTTAAATCACTTACCTGACACTAAACCGATTGCGCATTGCGATGCGAATATCAATGAATGTCCAACTGAATGGCCAATGAATGCACTCATTAGGCGCATATTAAATTTGCTGCAATTCATTATGTGATTGCAATACTGTGATTAATATACGAAATTAGCTACGATTTCGATTAGGGGAAAGCTTTTGTGAAGCAGCTTTAAAAGCTCATTTTGCCAGCTAGCTACATTTCCGCTGCGGCATTGTGCGGCCATTTTAATTAAAGCCAGAATGAACTTGCATAAAGTGCCCTTAACTGCAGCGCCCTTTCACCTTTCTCTCTCTCCCCACTCTCCCTCTCTCTCTCTCTCTCTCTCTCTCTCTCTCTCTCTCTGTCTGTCACCTTCCCACCTTATCTTTGATCTAGCTGCGCGTGTGTGTATGAATTACATTTGCTGCAGGCCATTTTAACTAGTGTGCACCAACTTGTCGCCCACAGCGCCCAACTGACCAGGTCACCTAACACGCCCACCAGCCCACTACCCGCACCCACTCTCTCTCTCATTCTATCTTTAACTTCCTCCCTCTTTTCCTCCCTCTCTCTCTCTCTCTCTCTCTCTACTGCTCAGCAAGTTGACATGTGTAGTAATTGCTGAGTGCAAATCATTTCACACTTGCCTTCATTTTGTGCTACTCCCCCCTTCCATTCTCGCTTCCCTTTCCACCCTCATGCCCGCACCCTCCTTGTCGCGCCACTGTTAGCTCCATATTTGCATGTCATAATTATTTATTATACTTTTTTGGCGAGAAAAGCAGAAATTTCCGCTGTTTGTGCAGTTTTTGAATAGTTTGTGTTCATTAGTTTTGCATACCCTGTATGCGTGCAACCGCAGCAACGGGGTCGCTACGGGCACATAACTTAGAAAGGGTAGAAAGGTATTATGACTGTATGCCAAACCAAAATGTATGTAACAGGCAGCAGGAGGCGTGGCAAAACTCACAAACTATTTATATTCTTTATCAGCATCAACAGCCGAGTCGATATAGCTATGTCTGTCTATCTGTCTGTCTGTCTACCTGGCTCTCTGTATGTCTCTCTCTCTCTCTCTCTCTCTCTCTGTCTGTCCGTCTATTTAATAACCCAGATCCCGGAAACTTTAATAGCAAGAGCTACCAAATTTGATGTCAATATGTGTTATAATTGCACGTAGAGCAAGTGTACTTAAGATATCGGCCACGCCCCCTTCCGCCCACTTTCCAAGAATAATTTTAATGCAGAATAGTTCATTTTTGGCAAACACAATAACTATCAAGGCTCAAATGATTACTGAAAACTTGTTTACGATCGGTTAATTAGCATATAAGTTATTTAAGAATTACTTTGAATAGTCACTGATTTTCAAACAGCTCTCTAAGGTATGCTACAGAAAATATAGAAGTTATATATTTAAGGAATCGTTTTAATCTGGTAGTTAGCGGGTATATCACAGTCGTGCCCACTCGACTGTAGCTTTCGTGCTTGTTCTATTTTATTCCAAACATTTTTCTAGCTACTTTTTTTTCGTTGCTCTTTGCGGATGCATACGAAATTTTCATTTTGTGTTTTCGCAATTGTCGATGGCAAATTAAATAAATTTTCGGTGAACTCATGTGTGTGTGTGCGTGTGTGTCCAAGGGTGTGGGATAGTGTACGCATTGTTTTTGTAACTGTTAAATTGACAATTGCTTTGACAGTTATTTGAAGTTGGATACTTTTGTTTTCTAGCATTTCCAACGGCGTTTTTTCAATTATAAACTTTGATTTGAACATGATGATTTTCATTTCATTTTCTAACCACGATATTATATTTATCTATAACTTCTCTCCCTCTTTATCATTGCAGGTGAGTCACAACTGACTATAAATTAAACGAAAATAACGGTACACGAAATGCAAAACGATATGCGAGAAAAGGAAACAATTTTGGAAACAAATTGGAAAAGATATTCATCGAAATGGTTCACAGCATTTGAATTGTATTTGATAGGGTATTGCGGAAGACATCAGCTATAGCTATAGCTTGGCATGGAAGTGGTTCTTTATAGACTTGGATGTTTCCAGTTCTATTAGTCTTCGATGCTTAGTGTCACTTTATCGATAAATATTCCGATTCATATTCAGATAATAAGAGATTTTATTATATGACATACAAAAGCAATTTCAGTTTTTCTTTGAGATTTTCTGAGACTTTACATGATAATGAAGTTGAAATACAAGCACTTCACTCCAGTCCGCCCTGTGTATGAAGTTCTTAGTCTCTCTCTCTCCTTCTTTTTTTCTCCGTCTCTCTCGCTATCTCTCCCACTTGGGGCAAATCACATTTATTATTATGACTGAAATGCAATGAGTGTGGGTGAAATTTTAATTAAAGTGCCACGCCCAGGGGCCGCAAACTAATAGAAGGCTGCCTCGAAAACCCAATTTCATGAGGGCGCATTAGGCAGGGGCACAGGGTAGTTGGGGGGGGGCAGTTGGGGAAGTTGCTGGTCGTGGAGGAAGACTGTCAAATCCGAACCGAAATTCCATTTCGAGTCATCAGCTTGCCTTATTTTTTGTTGCACATTTCTTTTGCTGCAGGTTTCCCTGCTTTTTTTCTCTCTCTTCTCTTCCCATTTGGCTCGAGCATTTTTTTGGCACAGCATAAGGTAAACCCTTCTTTTTTGTGGGAGTGGCAAGTGGGCGGTGGGGCTCGCCCGCTCATTGAAGCACTTTCTGGCTTAATGCCTTCCTAATTGAAAGTTGCACAAAATTACAGGTGAAAATGCGGACGGACCAAGCTGGGCCGAAACTTTGCGCAGCAAACCGCAAATAATAAGAAGAAGAAGAAGAAGAAGAAGAGGCAGGCGGAGAGGCACAAGAAGCAGAGCAGAGCAGGGAAGCGTAAAGCAAAGCAGACAAAAGCCAGCAGCGGAGGTATTCATGGCATAGGCCTAGCCAGCCCAGGCCGTCCCTCCTGCTCCGTCTGTCCGTTCTATTGACTAGAAAAATGCCAGGGCGAAACAACAACAACAAGAAGAGCAGCAGCACCACCACCAGCTACAACAACAAGTGCAACAAATTTACCCATTCTCCCTCTCACTCTCCCTCTCACTCTTTCACTGTATGCCTTTACATGTGTTCTACAATGTGCTCGTACTTAGAGCTGAACGCGTGACACGGATTCGCTCACGCGGCAAGCAACTCTGAAAGTAAAACCCTCTATATCGAACCAAATGAAAGAAATGTAAATAAAAAACAGGCCTCACTTAAAGATTGTCAATAATCTTATCAATTATTCCCTTTATTATTATTAATATTTTATATTATTTTAAATTATTTTCAGATTTTCAGTTCTTTACTTGAAACTGATTCTGAATTATTTTTAACTATACAGAAAAAAAAAAAAAAATTGAAACACATTTAAAGTAGTACAAAACACCGACTATTTTTTTAAATTTTACTAACAAAATACCGAACAAATTTTGCTTGCTTAAACACACAAACAGTATTATCTCAATTGTTTAGAGAGTTTTCTCGAAAATGGTTTAACATTTTCAGTGTTTTCATTTCATCAAAAAGTTTCTGCTGCAGCGCAAAATGCAAAAATGCACAAAAATATATGCAAATTATTTAGTTGTATTTTTTGTAGTATTTTTTATGCAGTATATACCGCAGTCATAGCTGTGTTGTGCATCTCTAGGGCGCAAGCCAAAGAAACGCTGAGATAAAGCGTGCAAAAGTGTTAAAGAAAAGACCAAGAACAAGAAGAAGTAGAAGAGAAACCAAAAGAAGAAGAAGACGGGCAAGCGGAAGAGGAGGTGAAGAAAGACACCTCAGCATTGCCTCAGAGGGACTTAGGCACGGCGACTGCACTGGGGAAAAAAGGCTGCCCAGCAGCTCATTCAGGTCAGTTGAGCAAGCGACAGCAGCTGCTGCTCGCAGGGAGAGAGGGAGGAGGGAGGGAGGTAGGAAGGATGAGGGGAATGGCTGAAATCTTGTCTGTTTGGCTGAGGCTCACTCTCAAGGTTAAGTACGAATTAGCCTGGGCATTTAATTAAGTGGGCGTGCCGGCACAAACGCAAGACATGGCACTGTTTTCCACTCTTTCCCCCCTGGCTCTATAGCCATCTCTCTCGCACGTACTGGCCAACAGGCAGACAGGCGATGATAATCGAACAATGGCGCATAGCAAAACTATGGCAGCTACTAAATCGAAATTGATTGCGCCAACTGACCCCAAAACACACACAGAACACACACACACCCACACACACACACACACACCCATACTCATGCACAGCTAGCTGTCAAAAGAGTGGCAAGCTGAGGCAGAGAGTGAAAGAGTGCCTGAGTTCCCAGAGGGGGAAGAGGAAAAGGCAGCCTGGCCTGGCTTGGTCTGGCCCGGCTCACGCACCTCCACGTCTTGTCAGCCATTTTGTTGGCTCAGTGGTTTCCGGTGCTGCGCTTCTGCAAGTATTTATTGCTTTCGGCCGAGGCTAAAACAAAGCAAAGCGCCGGCACAAAACATTCGCATCAATTATTAAGCCGATTTTGCACGTGTAAATCGCGTTCGAACGACGCCTGCGAGTTGCGTTAAAAACCAAACAAAGCACAGGCACAACAACGAGACAAGAAGAACACGTAACGAAGAAGAAGAAGAAGAAGCAGCAGCAGAAAACTAATTAGTTGTCAGCGACACGACAGCCCAGAGGGAGCCAGAGAATGGGAGAGTGGGAGAGAGATATTGAGTGAGTGAGCAAGACAGCTGGTGGCAGCTTAAGCCCGCCTTGCCAACTCAAAGCTGTCAGTCACGACGAGATTTCTGATAGAACAATTAAAGCCATCGCCCATCGACTGCAACAGGCTGTTGAGACAGTTAATACGTAACTACCTCATCATGCATTGCCAAGAACCGCACTCAATATTTGAGGTTAGCTTGTCACTTTGAGGTTAGCCAATAACCAACCAAAGCCTTCAATATGAATGCAGTGCAAGCATTTAGTTCAATATGTCTGATGTTCCCAATTGAGATGTTAACTGCAACCGAACATAGCGATTGATTCAATGAAAGAATCATATTACATGGTATAATATCAATGATAACAGTATAGAATCATATTACATATTGATATTAATCAATGCAGGTTCACATCCTCTTGGTATAACGCACTTCAATGACTTGCTAAGTCAAGTGAATCTTAAGAAAATCGAATGGATTAAGCACAAGTGCTGTACTCTGCTTGAGCATTAAACTACACTGGGAGAAATGCACTCGATCATGCTTACTATTTGTCAGGCAAACAGTTCTGCCAAGTCTTATTTGCTCCACTTAATTTATTTCACATTTAAATCAATTTTTGGCAAACTTACACTGAGAGAAACGCACAGTTACATGCACTCAATTCTAGAATAAAGAATAAGAATAAACTTACTCAACTTTTTCGCACAGTGCCACATTCTATCATAGACCGTTATCCATAATTCGTCTCAATTCTCAATTGGGCTTCATTTCACACAGACCTAACTCACTTAGCTTAAGACAACGACAGCAACGGAAGAGGAAGAGAGAGGAAGGGAGAGGGAGAGAGATAGGGGCAGTGAGTGAGCGAATCTCAATCTATTTTCCATTCACTTTTTCGCCAAAGGTGACTTTTCCCATTGACTTTTCAACACTTCGTCGACGCTGCTAATTAAGCAATTTATTGTTGACACATGCCGTCTAGCTATCCTTGTTGTTGTTGTTGTTGTTGTTGTTGCTGCTGTAAGCAACCCAATCCCCCCTTTCCCTCTTCCCTCTGCCCTCTCCACTCTCCTGTTCAATTGTCCAACTTGGGTTGACAGAAACTTTTCAATTGTCATAATTATTCAAAATGCCAACGAGATTTTCCCGCAAAATATTTAGCTAATTGCGCTCAATTGTGGGCGTGGCTGGGAAGTTGGAGAAGCAGTGGCAGGGGGTGGCAACGTTTAACCTTTTGGCTTGGCGCTTTTACGCCTGCGGCACGCGGCAACAGCAGCAGCTGCCTGAGTCGCCTCGAAATAGACCGAAAAATGCGTCTGCCATTGATTAATGTGCCTGGCAATCGACGGGACAAACGGACGGACAGACGGACAGACGGACAGACGGACGGACGCACGGACGGATGGAGAAGCACGTGTACTATCTCTCTTTGTCTGCTGCGCATTGCTCTTGCCGTTGTCTTTGTTGTTGCTGCTGCTGCTGTTGTTGTTGTTGTTGTTGCTGTGTCGGGCGATGTCATGCCAAGAATTTTCCCTGCTGCTGTTGCTGCTGCGACAATGAGACAAAAGCCAAAACGGCGGCAACTGTCGCTGATTTTCTTTGGCTGTCGCACAGCGAATTATTTGCTACACTTTTGGCTGGCTGTGCAGAAATACCCTGTACGGCGAGAGCCAGCGCACATATGGGGTATGCTTGGCGAGGCGGTTCGTTGGGCACATGCGTTAATCTCTTAGTCGTGCACTTCCTGTGCTGCTCGCTGGCAACAACAATGTTGCCCTGCGCCACTGAAATATGCAACAGCCAAGCGGCCAGCAGGCAGTCGCTGTGGCAGGCAGTCGCTGTGGCATCCGCTGCAGCGCAATGTGGCGCGGCGCTGCGACTCCAGCTGCAGCCAAAGGTAGCTGCCAATTTATTTTGCATTTTCCTTGACGCCTTTCTCCTCTCTTGGCCGGCATTTCTTTTCTCCGCATGTGCATGTTCAGCTCCCGTATGTGTGCCATTGTGTGTGTGTGTGTGTGTGTGTGTGTGTGTGTGTGTGTGTGTGTGTGTGTGTGTGTGTGTGTGTGTGTGTGTGTGTGTGTGTGTGTGTGTGTGTGTGTGTGTGCTTTGTGGTGCTCCATTTTGTCGCTGCATAAATCGCATTGATACGTTTAAAAGTTTTGCTTTGTTCAGTGGCCTCGGGAAACGTTTTATGGCCAAAGGCAGCTGCGACTACCTCCCCCTCTCCCTCCCTCTCCGCCACTCTCCCACTCTCTCTGCAGCTGAGACAGCACGTGCAGTGCCCAAATATGCGCCAGCTGGGGCGTGGCACACATCAGCCTCAGCCTCAGCCAGTGCCACATGCAGCCAAGACGTGCCCGCAGCAGCAAGCGGCAACAAGCCGCATCAAGCGCCTGCTCAGCCTTAATGACATATTGAAGTTTTTCGCCAAATGCATATGCAGTCTGTGTGTGGGTGTGTGTGTGTGTGTGTGTATGTGTGTGTGTGTGCTTGTGTGTGTAGAGTATATGCCTGCTATATACTTCTAAGCATTATATACTCGTCTAGCTGATTGACAAAGCAAACGAGGAACGATGCACAGCGGCAGAACCGGGAGAGAGACAAAAAGAGAAGCGAAAGAAAAGAGTAAAGGAATGGTGAGAGAGGGGAGGGAGGGGCAGAGAAGGGGAGAGAATGGGAGAGCAAGCAGTTAGTTTGCCTTAAATATCCTAAGCGGAGAGAACGAGTAGCAAAGACGAGTAAAACAATGGGAAAAGTTCAACGAGAGGTTAAGCGGGCAACATAGAGAGAGAGTGAGAGAGAGTGAGAGAGTGAGAGAGTGAGAGAGAGAAAGAGAACGAGGAAGAGAGAGAGAGAGAGAGAAGGAAAGGAACAGTGTGCGGAAATTAACGAGAAGTTGAGTGAGAGAGGCAGAGATCGCAAATTAAGCGAGCAACAGAAACCGCAAAGAAAGAAAGAGCTGAGCAAAAAAGAAACGGAAAGCAAAAAGGTAGAAGAAGGAAGAGAAAGAGAAAGAGAAGAGTAGAAGAGGAAAAGAAAGGAACTAAGACGGAACTAAGTAAACAGTAAACATTATTATATTATTATTATAACATAGCACAAACAATGCTGCGAATTCTTGTCCATTTTGCCAACACTTTTCTTCATGGAATATGATTTATTATTATTCTTAACCATGCGCTCCACTTCTACTTACCCTAAATCCGTTTACCTGCAACTGTATATACTCCACTATACAACTGTATACCCTGTAAAGTTGGAGATATCTGCACACTGAGCTCAGTGCCGACAGCTTCCACTTACACTCAGTTTAGACAGTTACTGAAAGCCGACAAGCGCCACAGGCTACACTTAAGTTCCTCTCCCCCCCCCCACATGCCCTCCCCTCCTCTTCCTTTTCTCCTTTCACTGTCTGCCTCCACTGTAGGGGGTAGGTGTTGCGTGTATTAGGTAACAGGCAACTGGCAGCACTCTCTTTACCTCTCCCTCTCACTCTGTCTCTCTCTCTTGCTGGCAAATCCTGCATGTGTGAAGAATCAAGACGCATAAATTGCCAGCTGGCCCACGCCGGGCGGGCGTCTTTGCTTACGGCTTTTAAGCTTATTTACTGCTTATATATTTTAACACCACCACCTCCTCCCCCACCCTTCCCGGCCACAACAACAAACGCGATTACATACATATTTTTGTTGCTTTCTCCTCTCTCTCTATCTCCTTTTCCATCTCTGGCAGCACTTCCGGCCCAACATGACAAATGGCTGCAAATCGTCTTCCTTTTCGCGGCCAACGCGTTGACAACACAATGCAGGAACTGTGTGAGAGAGAGAGAGAGAGGGGAAGATAGAGAGGAAGAGATATAGAGGGGCTAGAGGGTGGAGTATATTTTTTATCGACATTTTTCATTATTTATTTATTTGGCACTTCTTGCAAGCAGAACAAGAAGATTGCGTGAACTGAAAGCAGACAGACAGACAGACAGACAGACAGAAAGAAGATATATGAAAGTAATTAGATATGCATAGGTAGAAAACATACTATATGTTTGGGTTTGAGGTATTATAGATTGTATTTGAGCTATAAATAGCAAAACATTCGTCACGAAAGAACTTTCTCATTCGCATTTGCAGAAAGCGTAGGCAATGTAATGCAGTATATGTTATATTAGCACGTTTGTATCGCATGATATGCATAGGAATATATATGTTTGGCACTCTCATGTATGTGTGCTTGTATTTACAATTCGAATATGAATACCATATATCATTTTATACAAGTATTTCTACTTCTAAACACTTTTAAGAAGGAACACAAAAAGTGCGAAGTATGTTTGCAATATACTTCGCATAAGTATTATATTAATAATGCTTGGACTGTCTATTAAACACTGTATATATAAAGTAGTATAGTACTGTGTATAGTATATATAGTATGTATACTTGTAGAGGTATATAGACCATATCTCAAGTATAGACAGTAAGATATTTGTCACGAAAAACCTTTTCCCGTTCCCCTTAGAAAGCGTGGGCAATGTAATGCGATATATGTTATATTGGTACGTTTGCATCGCATGATATGCATAGGAATATATATATATATATAAATAGTATATATAATTTTTATAAAGTATTTCAATCGAGTAAAGTTCTCAGTACATTTAGTACGGCATTATATATGGTATGTATGTATATGCCTGAACTATACGCAACCAACAGCTGCTCAGTCTCTGCGAATCTCTCAAAACTGCAAAGCACAATGGCCTCGTATAACTTTACCGTTACAACTTGAAGGCGACGAGATCCCGCAGCCATTCCACAGGAGCCGCTGACGATAGTTTCTCGCGGACATTTAACGAGCGCGTAGTTTCAGCTCTGTCACCTCGATAAGAACTCCGTCGAGTAGTTATTTATTTAAACTGTTTTTCATTTTGCTGGCGCCATCATCGTGGCGTCCTTCTCGTCATCATCATCACCATCATCATCGCCATTGCCATCATCATCATTATCAAACGCCATCATTTTTGTTATTTATTTTCCTTTCATTTCGTTTCGAATTCTCTCTTTTACCGACCCACCCCCCGCCCACCCTGGCTTGTTCCTTATTTTTGTCGCGCGCTGCGTTTGAAACCGTTGAAAAACTTTCGCTGGCCAACTTGGAAAATTATTGTTGCCAACTTAATTGTCGCAATTAAGTTACGGCCTGGCTCAAGTCGGGGCTGAAGAGAAGAAGGGGAAGGGGAAGGGGAAGGGGCAGCAGGAGGTGTCTACGTAACACTGCCAGGAGCTGCTTGCTGGCTCTGTCCATTGTTTGGCACTTGACGTCTTGCGTTTGTTCTATAAATGTTTTAAACATTTTAATTAGTTTTAATAAACGCTTCAAAAAAAACGAAACGAAACGAAAGGAAAGGAAAGGAAAGGAAAGGAAAGGAAAGGAAAGGAAAGGAAAGGAAAGTAAGGAAAAATAGACCCAGCACAGCACGAGATGCAGCTGTGTGGAAGGAGCGGAGCGCTTCAAGTGGCTGACAGTTGTGACAATTCTGTTTCATTACCCAGGCACCTTGTTGCCCCTGCCCAAGCCCCTGCCCCTGCACCTGCCCCTGCCACTTCCTGTCCACCCGCTTGACAATGAATTCTCGTGCAAAAGGTCGTCCGCCGCGTGCTTTTGTGAGAGAGTTGCCAGCTGCTGCTGCGGCCTGTTAAATGTGCTTACCGCAGAACAGTCCCCATTCCAGCAACTACAAGTGCCCCTCCCTGTGGCACTGGTCGCCACAGTGCCGCCAAAACGCCACCACATTGCCACATAATACATACAGTTGTGCGGCCAAGCGGGCGTATGCGTAATGTTTAGTTGGCGGTCGCTAGTGGCAGCCTGCGGGTCGCTGCGGTCGCGCAAGTTTCCGTCTGAACTTAGCGGTTCACTAACAAACCAACACACACACACACACACCCCCCAAAGCGAACCGTGCCCTCGCTATCTGCCTGCCCAACCACCTCTCCTTGGCCTTGCCCCTACCCCAGCCCCTGCCCCTCCTTAGCACTTGCTGCTGCTTGTCCTTCTTGTTGCTTCGTCGTCGTCGTCGTCGTTGTTCCTTGCGTGTCGCCAGTGCATTGTTTTTATGTACTCGACGCACATGTGCGACGTCAACAGCGACGCAGACGTCGACAGTGACAGCGACAGCGACAGTGTGGCAGCAAGTTGGCTGATTGTGTCTGGTGGCAAATGTTAATGCGACCCGAGGGCAACTCTTCAGTGGGCCCAAAAATACGCATTCCTATTGCCAATTAGAATATCTTGGTCGCGTTTCGACTGCCTCCCCCCCCAATTCCAACTTGAGCATAATATATACATATTATGTTAATGTCTCCCATACGATGCCTCATGTCAGACATTCCCAAGCTGTTTGTGAAGTAAAATCGCAGTTGATGATTATGGGAATAGCAATGCAAGGGCCAGCGCCACTTAGGAGACTTTATGAAAAGCTTTGGCTGCTTTACGAGTGTATTAATCCAAGCACAGAGCTTCTTAAAACTGCTAAAGCTTTTTCACTGCTGCAGCTTGAATATCAATCAAGTGACTCAAACACATTGAACTAAGTCATTTTAATCAGTTGAGCTGAAAGCCTAACACATCTTTAATGCGCTTGACACTGCTGTATTCTTTTTAAATTGCTTTTATTGCATTTAACAAATGTTTTTACAACACTCAAAACACTTTTCGAATCAACAACTATTCGAGCTGACAAATAAAGCTCTAAGGTCTTTTAACTCTTTTGACTTTAATGATTGCAATGAACTCCAACGCATGACGGACAGACAGACAGACATAGCTATATCGACTCGACTGTTGATGCTAATTCAGAATTTATATTGTTTGTGGGGTCTGCCACTCCTCCTTATGTCTTTCCTTCTGCCTGTTGCATACATTTTAGTTCGGCACAATGTTGTAATACCCTTCCCCCCTTTGGATAGCGCGTATAATTAAGGCTTCGATTAAACATAAAGCTTTAAGCTCTTGTTACTTGCTTAATTTAACTTAAAACTTAATTTAAACTCTGCTCAAAATTCTATTAAAGCGCTTTCCCTTCCCTTTTCTCTATCGTTCTGCCTCAATATTTCACTCTCTATGTCATTCTCTCACTCTCTCTCTCACTCTCACTCTCTCTCTCTCTCTCTCTCTCTCTCTCTCTTTCTCTCTATCTCCTTTTTCTCTCTCTCTAATTGCTTTTTGGTTCTGTGTAAATTTCGTGTTACGCGCCGTCGATCGCTTCTGCTTCTTTTTTATTGCTTCCTTTTCCAGCGCGCGCTTCTCATATTGATTTACTCGATGATTTTCACATTTTGCAACTCCATCGCTGTCCCTGTCTCTCTCTCTCTCTCTGTCTTTCTGTGTCTCTGTCTCTGTCTCTGTCTCTGTCTCTGTCTCTGTCTCTGTCTCTGTCTCTACTACTAGCAGCACTGTCATTTTGTTTGCCCAATTTCATTTTGCATTTTCCTTTGGCAGCACGAAAAGTTGGCGATGGCAAAAAGGCGAAAGATTCGCATAATATTTCAATAATTTATTGATTAGTTATCTTTGCCGCGCGCCTTCAATCAATTTAAATGCATTTTGTCCTTGCGCATGAGTGGACGTCGCTGCAAGGACAACAACAGCAAACAGCCGAGGGGGGAGGAGTCACAAAGGGGGGAGCAAGATGGGAGGATTGGGAGGCTGATGTTATTGGAAATGCAGTAAATAATAAAGTGCATGGGGCCATATACGGCATACACTATGTGGTATATAAGGCATAAGCACTCTCACACACACACACACACACACACACACACACACACACACACGCACAGTGCAGCGCATATCGGATGAAAAATACAGATAGAGAGCCTGGGCTAGAGCCGAGCTGGCTATGGTGGATAAGAGACGCCACAGGGGAAGGTGCACAAGGAGTGGGTGGGCGAAGGGCAGCGAGGGCGGCCCATACATGGCTCCATGCGGGCTTATGCAAATGTCGCGTCGCGATATGCAAACACACACACATAAAAAGAGAAGAGAAGAGCAGCGAAGTGCAGCCTGCAGAGAGAGAGTGGGAGAGGGAGGGAGGGTGCACTTGGGCACTTGAAAAGCAGCCAAATCGATGGAAGCCAGCGCGGTTGCCATAGCATTTGATGGAGACAAAAGGATAAGGGATAAAGCCCGAGCACGACCCCAAGACAAACGCAGAGAGGCAAAGAGAGCTAGAAAGAGAAAAGCAGAGAGAGCCAGTGAGAGAAGGAATGAACGCATTCTGCCTAAGGGGGATCGATTTATTGCTCATACGCAGGTGTGTGCGGATATATGTGAGGTGTGTGTTAGCACGCGGACTTAGTGCATAAGCAGACAATGCATGACTATATAAGACAGGAATAAGTTGGGTAAGGTATATACAAATACTGAAGGCATTCAGAGTGTGATCTCGCTTTGAGGTTAAGTCGAATCTTTGATCTGTTTTGCTGTAAACAACTTTGAAATCATTCATGTTTCTAAATATTCTCAAATGCCACTCAATCAATCTGCTCACCTGAATCGTTATCATAATACAAAGTTTATATTGCATTAGCATATAGGGGTAGCCCTGCACAAAGACAACAATAATAATAATAATAATATTAATAATAATAAACAGTTTCTCTTAAGCAATTTCTGCTGTTTGTTTTCAATCCCAACACAATTCTCGAATTAGGAGACTTTTACACATTTTCATATCCCTGGCTCGGATTTTCCAATATATTTTCTTTCCTTTGCATACATTACAAATACAAATTCCTATCCATTCATCGATAGATGAAATACGAGAACAACAACAACAGCAACTGAGTCTGAACAAAAGAAAAGCTAAGCACGATTTGTTGCCATTTGTGGCTTTTGTTTTCTTCCTTCTCGGCTGCAACTTTATATTGTTGTTGTTACTTCTGTTATTGTTGTTGTTGTAATTGTTATTATTGTTGTTGTTGTTGTTATTATGTTGTTTTGTTATTGCTGCAAAATTGACTTAACTGCAACTCAACGGCACCAGCAACAGCAGCAGCAACAGCAACGGCAGCAGCAGCAACAACATAGCATGCATTAGAAATGCTTTCCGCAGCACCTAACTAAACCCAGCCACGCCCCCCTGCGGCCTCCCCCCTACACTTGCCCCATGTGCTGTTGCAGCTGTCCGTAAATGGAGTTGGTAAACGTTTTGCCCTAGACGCCGTCTAACCCTTTTGGATTCCCATTGTTTTTGTTGTCGTTGTGTTTTAGTTGGCAACTTTGTGCCCGTTATTGATCCACACACACACACACACGCACACACACACACACACACACAGACACACACAGACACACACTCACACATTCCGCGCACTTACATATGTTGTTTGGCCCTACATGTTTGTGGACTAGCCTCCAATTGGAGGCGTGGCACACCTTAGCTACCTTAGCTACATGTGTCTGTGTGTGTCTGTGTGTGAGTTGTAAGGGCATGCCTCATATGGGTCTTTATTTAATTTAATGCTATTTTCTGTTGCTTTAGCAGGCAAAAGAAGGCAACAACGACAGCAACAGAACACAAAAAAAAAAAAACAAAATTTAAGAATTAGTGCAGAAAAATGAAAAATAAATAGAGGAACTGAGCCAAAAGTGCATTGAAAGAGGAACAGAAACAGATAGAGAGAGACAGAGAAGGATACAGAGAGACAGAGAGACAGAGAGACAGAGAGAGAGAGAGAGAGGGAGAGAGTAGAGAAAGAGTAAAGAAAAAAGGAAGAAGAGAAAGAGAGTGAAAGATAGATTTGCTCTCAACTGATCATGAGTTGTTTTATCTGTTTGCTTTTTCTGTACCTTCTTATACGTTGACCTGTCTATGCTGAAGCGTTTACGAATGACATAACAATAACAGAACAGCTCAGTGTATGCAATCGAGCAGGCAGCGAAACGTTTACGAACACCAACAACATAAGGTAAAGAACTGAGCAGCCAGTAAAACGTTTACGAATGAAAGGAAACTAGAGCACGACTAGATCTATTAAACTAGCTTGTAGCTAGTAAGATGTTGACGAATACCAACACAAAATGGAGAATAATAAATGAAATATGTTTTCTGTGCAGCCAGTAAAACGTTTACGAATGGCAAACAAAGAGATTTCTATTGAAAATTGCAAGTTCTCTCTCAGTTTGCCTGAACTTAGGGTATCTGTCAGTCTTGCTTATCACTCTCAACTCTCTCTCTCTCTCTCACACTTTCTCACTCACTCTCTCTCTCTCTCTCTCTCTCTCTCTTTCTATTTCGTTTCTTGTTGTCTTAGTGGGCCAAGTTACACAAATGAGTTGAAAATTTACCAAATGCGCCTAGGTACAAATTTATATTGCAATCGGCCCAAAACGAGCAGCAACAAAAGGAAATATAAACAAGAACAATAACAACAACAAACAGCAACAATAACAACAATTACAACAACAACTACAACAAGAAAAATTGCAGAAACTTTAAACGTTTTTAAAACGTGCGCTGAGGCAGCTAAAATGATGGTTTGCACTTGCTCATGTGCGGAGGGGAGAGGAGTAGGGAGGGGAGGATTGAAGTTGCTTGTAATGTAGCTTGTACTCGCTCGCTATGTGTGTGAGTGTGTGTGAGTGTGTTTTTGTGTTTTTGTGTGTGTGCGCGCGTGTCTATTCATGTGCAACAAGGCGCCATCTGCCTGGCAGCAGCGCGGAACGCGCAGGACGAAAGCGGGCAACGCAGGAGCGGAGCAGGGCAGCGGCCGCGGGGGGTTTCAAGGCGCCAGGGCGGACATGTATGTCGTCCCCCCTCCTTCACCGCTCTTTCCCTGCCCCGCTGCAGCTGCATGGGAAGCCCAACACATGCGGAGGAGTCGCTTCCTCCAGCGCTGCATAATAAACAATTTCTTTTTTAAACACAACTCACACACACACACACACACACTTACAGATACACAGAGACACACACACATGCACTCAGAAGAGATACGAGCACATGAATGAGGGCGCGCAGTCAGCGTGGAATGAATCATTCACGCAGAAATGAATACAAACGTGTTAAACGCATTGCATACTTTGTTGTTGTTGTTGTTGTTGTTGTTGTTGTTGTTGTTGTTGTTGTTGTTGTTGTTGTTGTTGTCTGTGTATTTGTGAATGTGAATGTGAATCACTGCTGCGATTGCTGGGGAATGAATATGAATCAATTAATACTCATGAGTGCTTTTTAGTCAAATGAATCAGCAGACACTTTAAAGTGCTTGCAAGATTTCAGTCTGTGCTGCAAATGAGTGCAAATGAATGCAAACGAATGTGCTTGAGTGCACTCACTTAATGCAGAATTAATCTAAGAAATGAATAAATCTATTTAAATGAGTTAGGTGTGTGAATAACTCATGCACTCATTCTGACTATGAATAAAAGTTAATAACATGAATGCAAAATGAATACCTTGACTGAGTACCCTAAAAAAACAATGAATACTTAATGAGTTAGTCAATTCAAGCAAATGAATACTTAGTCAGTGAGTTGACTTGCAAGTGAATCAATGTTTGAATGCATATGAATACGAGTATTGTGAATACTGTGAGTATTATGAGTGTTTTTTTACTCTATTCAATTTTGCATAAACTTCACGTAGTTCCCCCCTCACTGTGCTCTCTCTCTCCCTCTCTCTCCCTCTGTCTCTCTCTCTCTCTCTCTCTCTCTGTCGCACCTGCCTTTCTGCTGTGCCGTCTCGCAATTAAATCGATAATAACGCGACCAGCGGAGCCTCCTTCGTCTGTAGCCTAAGCCTGAAAGCCCGTGAAACCCTGCAAAATGCCACGCCCCTCTTCCCCTTCGCCCCCCGTCCCGCTGCCGCCCTCAGAGTCCACCTAATTGCGGATGACATGAAATTGTTTGCGCTATAACAATAAACCAAAGCGCTCGCAACGACGCCAGCAGCGACGCCGGCAGCGATGCCAGCAGCGACGCCAGCTGCGACTGCTCGTGAGACTTCTCGATAGACTCGTGTGGATATAGCGGGCATATGTACACTATAGCTTACAGGAGCAGAGCAGCAGCTCAGCCGGGATTGACCCAAAGTGCGAGTTGATAAATATTTGCGCTAGATGGCGCTGCATGGCGCAAGGTGCAAGGTGAATGTTTGTAAATGCATTCGATAAGAATCGTTTTAGGTGTTGGCTAATGACCATTGCCATCTCTTTTTCACTCTACTTCCCTGTCTCTGTCTATTTCTATTGCAATTCAACACTTGCTAGCCAGTCACGACTTCTAGAGACCCTGCACTTTATTTATTTGCAATAAATATTAGCCGGAAATGGCTAAAAAACAAGTAAATGTCAAGCTGCGCAACTAATTAATACCCTATGCTAATGTACTCTGCATTGTGCTACGCTTGCAGAGGGAATTTTAATTTTGTTCTGTAGTTTGCAATGCACCTAAGGAGATATCTTCGACCCCATAAAGTCTATGTATTCTGCATCAGCATCAACAGGGGAGTTCATCTAGCTATGTCCGTCTGTCTGCGCTATGTTGATGTAGTGGATTTTGTCATGCGAGAGGAATTTCTCGGGTTCATCCACTTAAGATCCACTGTTGGAAAACTATCAACAAAGGCTATCTTAGATGAGCTAAAAGCTCTAGGATTGCACATTACCCACCAGCGTGGACAAGGGTACGATGGAGGATCTTATTTTTCAGGGAAAGAAAATGGAGTTCGAGCACTCAATATCGAAGTCATTCATTGTTCATTCATTGTTCAGTCATTCGTTGAATCTATGTGCTTCAAATTCCTGTGAAGTTCCTGAGATTCAAAAAATGCTGGGAATAGTTTAATCATTGATAAACTTTTTTACGTTTTCACCGAAAAGAACACAGCTTCTTGAGGATGAAATAAAAGCAAACTTGCCACAAGCGAAAAAAACTCATTTAAAAACTCTCTGCTTCACTCGTTGGGTTGAAAAACATGAAAGTGTAAGCACAGTTTGTGAGTTCCTGCCTCTATATTGTGCCAGTTGTAGATGAATTGAAGAGCGATAAAAATATAGAAACTTCTTCGAAAGCAACACAACTTCTCTGTGCAATTGAAAGATCCGATTTCTTAATTGCATTACAAGTTGTGAATGATAGTAATATTCCCCCCATTGTGACCGTGAGTAAAACTCTTTAGAATTCTCAGTTGCAAATTTGCCACTCAGTTGCAAATGGCACTGTTATATATTGTACTATTTAAATAAAGAAAAATGGCACTGTTATATTGTGTTAAAATAAATATTGTTTAATTAAAATTTAGCACTCCTGAAAAAAAGAATAAAGTGGCACTGATTTTCATTTTTCTTGCAAATATCGATTTATAGAAAACTTCCAAGCCCCCCCTACAGCAAATCCTAAATCGGCCACTGTTTTTGATATATATATACATATATATGTATATAATATGCACATATAGCTGCCCTAGGCACAATCTGCCGAAATGAAGGTTTTTGTATGAAGCCCTGTTCTGATTTACGAAATAACTTAACTTGTCAGTGGCTATTAAAGTGAGACACAATATTCAATATACACAATACCATTCAATTCTGCACCATGCTACATATATAACTAGAGGTGCAACTCTGTAAGGGTATAGAATCTTCGGCGTGCTAAAGGTGGCCTTTCTTCCACGTTTTCTATATTTTCTATATTGCTCTGCAAAACAGAACTTCTCTGAAGTCTCACTCTATCTCCGTCTTTCTCTCTTTTTCTGCCTCTCTATCATTAGTCTCTCACTCTCTCTGGTTCTCTCTATCTCTCACTCTTGCTCTCTCTTTCTTTCTCCCCCGATACTGACTAGTGTATACCCTGTTATGCCAGTGGGGCGCGTTCAATACGTTTTTGCCACGAAGTTTTAATTGAATGTAATTGAAAGGAAGCTGCCTTGGTATGCCTTGGTGCGGGCAATGTTTGCACTTGAGTGCGCCGACAGCGCAGCTTCCTTTTCATGTTCACAGTTCCCCCCCCCCCCACCCCCACCCCCTCTCCACTACTTTCCCTTGCGTACCCTACCCTTCTGCGTACCTCTTTGCCAGAGCAAAGGAAGAGCCGTTAGCATTTGCTGCGTTTTGTTTTGTTTATTGTAATTGCAGGCGTTGTCAACATTGTTCATGTTGTTGTTATAGTTGCTGTTGCTCTTGTAGTTGTAGTTGTTGTTGCTGTTGTTGTAGTTGCTGTAGCTGGCAACGCACGTGCGGAAAATGCGGCTGCAAAGGCAACAACAGCAGCGTCGGCGGCGGCAGCAGCGGAAAAACTGAAACACATGGCACGAAAACGCTAATGACACACAAACACACACACACAAATACACACACACATAGGAATTCATGTAGGTGTGTGTGTGTGTGTGTGTGTGTGTGTGTGCTCTGCTGGGGGCCTTTGCTGGCTGCTTGTCATGTGTTTATTATCCTTTTGCAGCGGAAGTTTACAACAAAGTTGAAGGCGAAACCACAGCGACGTTGAGCGACAAAAGATGCTGGCACGCTCCCCGCCCCCCTACACACACACACAGACACACACATGTGTGCTTGTTGCACTGAATAAACAATTAGAAAATCGCATAAACGGCCCATTAAATGTTTTTCCACACTTTTCCGAAAAGCAACCCGAGAAATTCTAATCAAATTTCCCAAGTTGTTGTTGCTGCTGTTGCTCTTTGTGCCATAAATTAGAAGCGCCTGCCACATGACGCTGCCAAGATGTTGGGCGTCGAACAGAGGGAGCAGGGACAGCGGGGTGGGGGTCAGCGGGCAGTCCTGTTTTTGTAGGCGTTGCTGAGGATTGGGGCGTGACCCAATAAATTCATCAAGCATTTTCAGCGTCTGCTGCGAAAGCGACTAACGCACACCCCTCTCTCCCCCGTCGCACCCCCTCCGCCCACCCCAGCAGCGCCTACGCCGCTGCTTTTATTTGAGGTGCTGCCACGCCCCCTCGCTGCTACTCGCGGCCCTTTAATTGAATATTAATAACAAAATCCTGCATATTATAAGCAGCAGCGAAAGGGATCAGCGCCCAGCGAGGGACCTGGCCTAGTCTAATGTATGCGTGTGTCTGTGTGTGTGTGCGTGTGTGGGCTGCCATTGTATTTGTGCACACGCCCAACGTCCTGCAATGTCCTGGGCGTCCCAACACGTTGCTTGTTAATAGAATCAACGCAAACTCAACGCGACGCGACTAAATTCAATTTGAATCGATTCGATTTCATTCGCAATTCCATTCAATGCGCTTTAAACAGCCAAGAATAGTAGCTGAAAACAGCTAGAAGTAGCTTAGTTAGCTGTAAACGGCTTAAATAAGTAGCTGCAGCTTAAGATATTTTTAGCTGGATCAATAAAACGTAAAAAGAAGCTTTTGCAACAGCTTTTGAGCTTTGAACTTGTCTTTGTTTTTTGTCATTTCTTAAAGAAGTCCTTAGGTATAAAAAGTAACTGAAATTAGCTTAGAATAGTAGCTAAAAGCTTCTTAAATAATTAATTAATTAATTCTTAAATTAGCTGCAATTGCAGACATTTTTAGCTGGAATAATTTAGCAGAAAATGAGATTTTGCAACAGCTTTCAACGTTCAACGTTCAACGTTCAACGTGTCTTTCTTTTCCTCTCTTTCTTAAAAATTCCTCAATACAGCTTTTAATATTAATAATATTAATAAATTAATAGTAAAAATAAATTAATTAATAATAATTTATAATAATTAATTTTAATATAATATTAAGAAAAGTAGCCAAAAAAAGCTTAGTATAACAGCTAAAAGCTTCTTAAATAAATAGCTTGAATTGAAGATATTTTGGCTTGAATAATTAATAATTTTAGACGTAAAATTAAGCAAACTGGAAGAATTCTGAACAGTTATCGAGCATTCAAGAGGTTCTTCTCTTATTTTTGAAAGTTCTTATCCCCTAAAGCTCATCAGAGCTTTTGAATTAAGCTGTCTTTAGCTGCTGAGTTCAACTTTTGAATAACTGCGAAATAATATAATGTTTTTTTAACCATTGACAACTATTAAAGTACTAAGTGGGGCAAAGGAGGAGGAACACAAGGAGGAGAAGGTGAACAAGAATAAGCAGAAGGTGGCAAGTTAGAAGTTGTCTATAGATATTGGGAGGGGGGAGGTGGAGCGGGGGCCTGGTTAATGGAAACGGAAACCCATTGAAACCCATTGGTCGCTTGGTTAACAGAACCGAAACAGATCTGAAACAGCTAAAAGCACAAAAGTTATGTGTGCGTGTGCGTGTGTGTTATACGTGTGTGTATAAAATCATGTCGAGTCATTTCCTGTACAACTTTTACCCCTCCCCTTCCCCCCTCCTAGCTTCCTTTGCCACAGGACTCCCTGGTAAGCTGAGAGCCACTAAAAGCAGCAACCGAAAAAAATATCAAAATACAACTAACACTAAAAAAAGAAAAAGAAAACGAATAGCTAAAGAGGCAGGGAGTGTAATAGTGTAATAGATGGGAGGGAGGGGGTGGGGGGGTATATATGTATGTTTGAGTATACATACATATGTATGTATATTAAGTCAGACAAGTTCGCTGGCCATTGCCTTTTAATGCTCATCAAAAATTTATTATGATTTTTAATAATTTAGACAAGCCTGTGCTGCAGAGGGGGGGTAGGGGGAGGGGCAACTATCAGATGGCAGCACAGACCGATCCGGGTGCAAGTCCAAGTCGCAGGTCCGGCACACACACACACACACACAGAGGGACAGACGAAGAAGGACGCGCGCGAGTGCAAAGTGGCGTAAATCATGGCGCAGGTAAACAAGCAAAGCAACGGGAGAAAAAAACAAGCAAAACAAAAGCAAAACGAAAGCAAAAGAAAAGCAAAACGAAAGCAAAAGAAAGCAAAACGAAAGCAAAACGAAATAAAATGCCAGAACACTAAAACAGAAGCAAAAAAGGAGCAAAGCGAAGCGAAGGCAAAAGCGAAAACGAGAAACGAAGTGGAATGAAGGCAAGGGACAAGCTCAACAAGGGGCGACGAAGGCAAGTGAGGAGGAGGGGATAGACGCCTCGCTGGGGTCAGCTGGTGTGGTGCACTCACACACACACACACACACACACACACACGCACACACAGAGCAGCAGCAGCAGCAGCAGCAGCAGCAGCAGCAGCAGCAACAGCAACGTTGTCCTTCTGCGCGATTCATTCGCGCGTTTCGCGCGCGACTTTTGCAGCGAGGCGCTAACGTGATGAAATCGTTAGCATTACCGTTAGACGAGGCAGTTAACAGCAGCAGCAGCAGTAGCAGCAGTAGCAGCACCACCACCACCAACGGGTCAGGGGGGCGGGAAGGCGTGGCAACAAACCAAATCAAGCTGTGAAAAATGACAGAGAAACGAAGAAGGAAGAGACAGAAATACATCGCACTCACAGTAGGCAGTTTCAGTGTGTGTGTGTGTGTGTGTGTTGCGTGTGTGTGTTTTTTGCATCAGGCATGCATTGAAATGGCCGAGCCAAGGATACCACAGGAACAAGTTTCGATAAAAAAGCACGTAGCCAGAGATTGCTTTAAAAAAACTCCAGTAGTTTCAAAAACTTAGAAACCAATTTCGAATGAATTGCTTTTTCAATATTATAAACAGTATATTATAATATTACATTATGACTTGTTATGTACCTGATATGCGTGTTTCAGTTTGTAGTTAATATTTCACTATATTATGCATCAATCAAGTTGCAAATTCGATAATACTTAGTAACCCTTTCTTCACTACAATGTTTTTAAATCAAATATCTGTCTTAATCTGAATTGAAAATATACATAAAATGTGATTGGAATCGATACATTCGATATATCAATAATCGATAACATTTGCATATCCAAGCTGGCTTTAAATAAAAAACTCCTATTATTTATTATCAATTCCCGAATTTTTGAAATACCGAAGATAGTTTAAGGCAGAAATAACAGTAATTCACAGTCTGCCAGATATTGACAGATCACAACGAAAACATACAAAATATAGTTGTTAATGGAAGAACTATGATTGATACAATACAACGCCCGTTCTATTTCTTGCTATCAACTTTATATATACATATATTGTTATATATTATATATTGTATTTATATATACATATATTGTGTCTATATATGCCAGCTGTGCCCTGTTTCGATAGTATCGGTAAAACACAGCTGATAAAGCAGACTTCGTATTGTAATTTATTGCCAACACACACACACACACACACCCACACACACACACACCCACACACACACACAAGTAGTTGAATACATTAAATATCTTTTGTTTTTGATTGACATTAAAATGTTGCATTCAAGTTGCAAAGGCAAAAACAAAATGCAGTTGCAAAAGCCGCAAATGCCAAGGACGAGCCGCATGGAGTAGCAGGAGGGGGAGAAGAAGGATGTGGGGGGACGTAAGGAGGTGCGTCCAGTGCTGAAACACACGTGGCACAGGTGGCACCAATGACTCGGGCCAGTGTGCGTGGGTCTATGGACGAGGGGCAAGAGGGGGGTAGGGAAAAGGGGGGGGGCAGGGGATACTCGAATATGTTTCAATTTCACTCAACTGCAGCAGCAGCTGCAGCTGCGTTTGCGGGTGGCAGGCGACACGCTGCGCCAGCCTGGCTGCACTTGATTACTTGACAGACACACACACGCACAGCACTCACACACACACACAGTACACACACACTTGCACAGACTTAGCTAAGTCCTTGAGCAGTGATTTTTAGCCTTTATTTGTTGTCGTTGCGCTTTATTTGTGCTCGTATTTGTGTTGGTGTTTGTGTATGTGTTTGTGTATGTGTTTGTGTTTGTGCTGGTGTTTGTCCGCTGCTTTTCACAATTTTCGCACTTTTTTCTGCTGCTGCTGCCTTCGTTTGCGGCTAAACTTGACCCAGAAAACGCGTTGCATGGCCGCAATTTGCACCCAACTGCAGCTGCACCGACAACTTCTAATTGCGCCTGTTTGGAAGTGTAATGAGTAAAGCAAATAGCAAAGCAAAGACACAGAGAGAGAGAGAGAGAGAGAGAGAGAAAAAATTAAACGAATTAACCAAAAGCAAACAACAGCAGTTCCATTAGGCATTTTTAAGAATTTACCATCACATAATTTTTGATCGTTTTCGAGTCACTGTGCCCCAGCCGGGACGAATTTGCAAAAGATTTCATTAACGGAATCATTTAGATAACAGGCCAAAACGTTAAGCTCCTCTTGCGCCCTTGATACACAAATTACAAACATATCAAGCAACATACTCGAACAAGAAAAATAACATAAACAAAATACAAAAAACCGCAGTGGGATATCTTGTCTGGTTTTCCCGCAATTCCCAATTTCAAAATGATTATATTCGAAATGAAAATACTGGTTTTTAACAGAGAATTAACAGAACACTGTTATTTTTAACATAGTTACGCTGCTTGAACGCACATGGTCAACAGCTTGCTGCAAGCAGCACACCACAGCTGCAGTGCGACACTGTTTGGCTTTTATATGTGGCCACTGCTTGCTGCACCACTTGTACGGCACTTGGTTTGTGCACAGACTTAGCACAGTTAACAGAGAAATGTAAAAAAACGGTTTTTTCGCCGACCCGCCCCTACTGGCCACAAAGGGGCGTTGAAAAACTGAAAACGGGCAAAAATTTGATGCTTGTTCCAGGGCGCGCCAAACACGTTTCGAACTGGAAAACCTGCACTCCGTTAAATGAAGAAAAAACGAACAGTTGAAAAAAGGCGCTGTCGCTTTTCTCGTCTGGTTTGGCCGCAATTTCAAATTGAAAATAACACTGCCGTTATTCGAAATGAAAAACTGATTATTTTCGCTAACATAGCTCTGTTTCCCAAGACACGATCCCATCGGTGTCCCGGATGTGTCACTAAGCAGTGCACTGCTTAGTGGTCTGATCAGAGAGAATTTAGGCTGATTACTACTTTATCGGCAGCGTTACGACTTCTTGTGAACTTAATTTTAATTCATTTTAATTTTTCATTTAATTACAAAAAGCCAAATTATTGAATTCTATAAAAAAATAAGAGAAAATCGAAAAAGGTTATTTATTTTGATTAATTCAGTATTTTTGAAAACTTCTTGGCCATCCCCAATGGCCATTAAGGGCTATTTAACAAACCCTCCCACATTGCAAAACGATGATCTAGTGGGAAAATAGCTAAATTGGCAGCACTGGTTGCCAACAGTTTGTGTGAATTGAATGAAATTGAATATTGATCAAAGATTTCCCGTTATTTTTCCCTTCCTACTTGCAGCACGCCTAAGAAGATCATTAAACATGTTGACAATCCGCCAGCTGCTGCTGCTCGCACTGGTGGCGCCACTGCTGCTGCTGCCCGGTGCAACGCTGGCCAAGTCGAAGAAGAAATCCAATCAGAACACGCACTACAGCGACTCGGGCAGCTCCCCCCTCCTCGTCCTCCTCCTCCTCATCCTCCTCATACTCGTCCAGCAACAACGAAGAGCGGGAAAAGAGCAAGAGCGACAATGGGCAACACTTCGCCATGGAGCCGCAGGATCAGACCGCCGTGGTGGGGTCCCGGGTCACGTTGCCCTGTCGCGTTACGGGGAAGGTGGGCGCACTGCAGTGGACCAAGGATGACTTTGGCCTGGGACAGCATCGCAACCTGAGTGGCTTCGAGCGTTACTCCATGGTGGGCAGCGATGAGGAGGGCGACTTCTCGCTGGACATTTATCCGCTGATGCTGGACGACGATGCTCGCTATCAGTGCCAGGTGGGACCGGGGCCACGGGGTGAGCAGGGCATACGTTCGCAATTCGCCAATCTGACTGTGCTGGTGCCACCGGAGGCACCCAAGATCACACAGGGCGAATATCTGGTGACGACAGAGGATCTTGAGATTCAACTCGATTGCATCTCGGAGGGAGGCAAGCCAGCGGCAGAGATCACCTGGATCGATGGACTCGGCAATGTCCTCACGGCGGAGAGTTTCTTCGAGCCACTCTCAGACTCGCGACGTGTCAACACGCGCTCCGTGCTCAAGCTGGCCCCCAAGAAGAAGTATCACAACACGACGATCACCTGCCAGGCACAGAACACGGCTGATCGCACCTATCGATCGGCCAAGGTGCTCCTCGAGGTGAAGTACGCGCCCAAGGTCACAGTGAGCGTGGTGGGCGGCGCTCTGGCCGGCGGACGCATACCCGAGGGTGCCGAGGTCATACTCAGCTGTCAGGCGGATGCAAATCCGCAGGAGGTCAAGTATCGCTGGTTCATCAACGATGAGCTCATGCCCGGCGACTATACGACCAAAATGGTAAGTAGCAGGAGAGAGATAGCGAGAGAGGGAGAGAGGGACAACTCGAGTGGGTATACTAACTGTTTGTTTCTCTGGCAGATCATTCCCAATGTGACGCGACAGTATCATGGCGCCCTGGTCAAGTGCCAGGTGGAAAATGTGGTGGGCAAGAGTTCGCAGAGTGAGAAACTGGACATAAGCTGTAAATATCATGACCACCTCCCGCACTACCCAAGCTAATCCTCCACTCTTCCTCCTCCCCTAGTTGGCCCCTACTTCATGCAACGTCCCGCCAGCCAGGAGGCGGATATGGGCACCACTGTCACCATGCAGTGCAAGGTGGCCGGCAATCCCACGCCAGAGATCGATTGGATCTACGAGAACTCCGATCAGGTAAGCTGCCAGTCAAGCATATTGTGGGGCATGCGTCTTATCTCCACTCGTAATCCCCTCCAGATCGTTGGACACGGCTCTGAGCTGAAGCGCAAGGTGAGTGGCGACACAGCAGGCCGCTACTTCTGCAAGGCGGTGGTCAACGGGTTCCCCGAGATCGGCGCCGAGGCAACAATCTATGTGAAGCGAGCGCCGATCATCACGTCGCACAAGGCGCAGTTCGGTGCCGTCGGGAGTCGCGCGAAGATCGATTGCTCAGCCTTCAGCATACCCAAGGCAGAGCACATACTCTGGTCGTTTGAGGGCAAGCAGATCAACATGACCAGCGACGATCCCGATATCTACATCTTCGAGGAGCACCATCTGCCTGAGGGCGTGCGTGCTGCGCTGATCATCAAGGAGAGTCGCTCCACGCACTACGGCAAATACAACTGCACGGTGCTGAATGCATACGGCGGAGACTCGCTGATCATCACACTGGTGCCGGAGCCGGGCAGCATTTCGGTGCTGCTCGTGGGACTCGGCTCTGTCTCCCTGGTTGGCTTCATACTCTCCGTGGTCATAGTGGTGATTGTCTATCGTCGCCTGCGAAGCCGCAAGAAGCCCATGCCGGCAGATGTTATACCGGAGGCATCTCGGGGCGGGGACAAGCTCAACGAGCTGAAGGGCGAGCTACGCTCAAAGGCCTACGATGTGGAGTACTCGGAGGCAGCCAGCGATGGCCTGGCCATCAATCTGACGCACACTCCCATGCCGGATGTGCAGATGAAGGGCGCCACACTCGGTGTGCCCCTTGCGGGACCCGTCAAGTTCGATGACTACGGCGAGCGTTACAATCGCCAGTGCCACATTAAGAATCTCAAGAATCATCAGAAACAGGAACAGGCCTTCAAGGAGACCACTAACAATGGCTACGCCCCCTACTTCGAGTACGCCCTTGACTATAGTCCGCCCGCAGACAGTGGCAAACCCAAGGCAGCTGCAGCTGTTTGTCCCGGCGGCAGCGCCAATGCGGCCACCTTGCCACATTATGCTGCCAATGCTGCCGCTGCTGCTGCTGGCGGTGCTGGTGCCGGTGGTTCATCCATGAGCAGCGGAGCCAGTTTGCCACGCAATCAGCGCCACGAACTGCACCAGCAACAGCCACAGACATCACAAGCTAACGGTTTTCTGGGTAAGTTTATGTTCCAAAATGAACTAGTTCGAATATTAAATTGAGCTGTTTTATGTTGTTGCCTTGGAACATGGAGTGGCTATTTGTAGTTCCACTGTAGTTCACAAAAGAACTTGTATCAGTTCACAAATGAACTAGTTCCAGTTCCTAAATGAACTAGTTCTATAAAACGAACAAGTTCCAGTTCACAAATCAACTAGTTTCAGTGTATGTTTATGTTCCGACATTAACTAGTTCCACTGTACTTCACTAAAGAACTTGTTCCAGTTCCTACAAGAACATTTCCTATTCACAAATAAACTAGTTGGACTAGTTCCACGAGAAGAACAAGTTCCAGTTCACAAATGAACTAGTTCCAAAAAAGAACAAGTTCCAGTTCACAAATCAACTAGTTCCAGTGTGCGTTTATGTTCCGACATGAACTAATTCCACTGTAGCTCACAAAAGAACTTGTTTCAGTTCGCAAATGAACTAGTTTCAGTTCCTAAAAGAACTTTTTCCTATTCACAAATTAACTAGTTGGTCTAGTTCCACAAGTTCCAGTTCACAAATGAACTAGTTCCAGTGCACAAAGTAACTACATATGTATGTATGTATGTAGGTCCAGATCACAAAATGACTATTACCAATTCACAAATGAACTAGTTCCAGTTTATAAAATATCTATTTCCAGTACACATAATAACCAGTTCCAGTTCCCAAAAGAACTAGGGGCAGTGCACTACGCCAAGCTCATCTTCAAAATTCTGAGAACAAGTTATCGATATTTCTCTCTCAACTGACCCTAATCACTCCCTCTCTCTATCTCTCTCTCTATCAATTGCGCAGGCCAACCTCTACTGCAGAACGGCATCGACAGTCGCTTCAGCGCCATCTACGGCAATCCGTATCTACGCACGAACTCATCCATTTTGCCACCGCTACCGCCGCCGAGCACCGCCAATCCGGCGGCCACGCCCGCTCCACCGCCCTACCATGCCGCCCGGCATGCCATCAGCAATGGCGGCCTGAAGCATTTCGGCGCCGGAGGCTATGGCGCTGCCAGCATCAGCGTTGCCGGCGCCACGAGCAGCGCCAGCGGTGGCCCAGGCAGCGTCAGTGGCAGCAGCTCCAACTTGACAGCAAGCAGCAACACGCTGGCGGCCACGCCCCTAACGCAGCCCTCGCTCTGCGGTCCGGGCATGGGCCTGGGCATGGCTGGGGCACAGCTGAGCGCACAGAGTCCCTCCGGGCAGTTTATACTGCCCAACAATGGCAAGGGCGTCACCCAGAAGGGACCGCTGGCCACGCATGTCTAAGCTGGCAAGCGAAGGTAGGAATTCAGATCCGAATGGAAACTAGAATCGGAATGGAAACGGAAACGGGAAGGGGAACTAGTAGTGGTGCTGATACTGCAACCGGAACTGCTATCGGAACCAGTATCGCCAGTCTAACCACAACGGGAACCGCAGCCGAAACCGCTACCGAAGCCGGAACCATAGCAAATTATAAGTGTAGCGCATATTTATTCGATTCGTATTCGTATTCGTACTGTCTAGACTATAGATCCTAGCGAACTAAGCGGAAGTGTGTGTAATTTTTTTTCTCGAACAGAATTCGATCATACATATTTAATATATATATAAACCGTATTGTGATTTATAGCGTTAATTATTTTATGGCAAACTCGATAAAAGTTAAAAAAAACTGCTAAAAAACCTAAAGAAATGTCTACATATGCAATTACATTTGTACATGTATAAGTGTGTATGTATATTATGTGTGTACATCTACTGCAAATTTTAAAATAAGACAGCATATCGGATGTGGAAATGTATATCAATTATCTAACTAACGAAACGTATCGAAGAACACGACTTTTAAAGTTCATCGCAGAACAGAAACAGAAAACGCAAACAACAAAAAAACACACACACAAAAATACAAAGCAAATTGCAACTATTCACAAAAAGGAAAAGTCGCAAAAAAAAAGTAAAATGAAAATTGCAAAAAATTAAAAAAAAAAATTATAAATGTTAATGATAAAATGCCTGTAGTTAGTTCCAAGTAAAACGCAGCAACATTTTCTAAGCCAAAATTTATTAAATTTTTAGACTTAACTCAGAAAGCAAAACGGACTAAAAATTGCTAGAACATATTTCAACTCGATTGCGGCCAGTGCCGCATTTCTTTTAGAATATATTCTTATAAAATCGGTCGAATCGGTGAACAAAGTTAAATTCGAATGCTATACTAGTAGTTCTCCCCCAGATGTCGGATAGAGCGAGACTTCTGAACGTGCTCTAGCTCCGCCCACATATCAAAAGTGTTAGATAAACCTTTAATAAGCCTGCTCGAAATGCAGATACGCTGCAGTATTAGGTAGACTATTCTGTGTTATGCCCTATATGTACTTGTCTGTCAAACCCCATTAACTGCAGAACATACATATTATATGTATGTATTTATACCGATTCGACCGGAGTTACCATTTAGCACACAGCGTCAAGTGAAAAAACAAAAAGAAAACATTTTATTTTAGCAACTAAGACTTACAACTTTAAACGAATTATGTATTTATATGTATGTAAATTGAATGAGAATGGTAAACCCTACTTATACTTTACACTTATCTAGATATATCATATCGTATGTGAGTGTATATTGATCGTATTTAGCGCATATGTGGGCCTAACGCTTAACCTAATTTACTAACTAGTTGTAACGAAAAGTAATATTTATAAATATTTAAAACGAAACACAAATACATATACAAATACATATGCATATAAATATATATCGATACAAACGCATGTGTTACACACTGCAAATTTTTTTTGTCTGCATAGTAAAAAATACACCTAAAATTAACTTAAAGTAAGCGATAAACCATTTTAAACGTAAACTATAAACCTAATGGAAAAAGCTTAGCGAAATTTGTAAAACATATTTGAAAGATCTACCAAAAAAGAAGAGAAAACTAAGCGAAAAAGTCGAAAAATAACTAAACGAACAGAAGAAACCAAAAATTAAACAAACTGAAAACGATTGTAAAACCATAAAGCGTAAAAATTTTTAAAACGAAATGCTGCCTTATGATTCCTTGTGAAATTTGTTGGGTTCTTAAATTACTTGAGTATTTAAGCCAATACTAATTAATTTTTTTTTTTGTCTAAATATAAGTATAATAAATATACACACATTATCAAGTGTCGACTATCGATTGTCGTCCATCGACTTTAGTGAATGAAGATCGCTTTAAACGTTTTTTGTTTAAACTTTTAAACTAGTTGACGATAATTTCGGTTTTGTTGTGCTATTTGCAGAGCTTTTACGTTAGTTCATAAGAATGAAAAAAACCTAAAATAGTTGAAAATCGAGATATAATAAATCGAAAGCGTTAACGAAAACGAAACTTTTGGCTAAAACGACAAACGATTCAATTAAAAGTTCAATTAAACGAGAAGAGTTGCAGAAAGAATGAATAAACGTATACAAAATGGTCATAAAAATCGAGAAATATCCTACTAAGCCAAGTAAAATATAATAATTATACATTATATATGTATGTATGTATGTATGTGAAGAAAAGGAAAAACGAAAGATAAAGCAAATAGCAAATGGCAAGAACAAAGCGAGAAAATATGTAGACGAACCAGACGATGAACAAGAACTAAGCAAAGTGTGAAATTTCGTGTAATATGAAAATTAATTCAATTAAACCTAAGTCAACAAACTCAAATTAGTTGAAATAAAAACTGAAAATAAAAAAAAAGCTCCTTGTCTTTTTATTAATTCAGCTCGGGGTTAAGTTTTCTTACAAATTATCATTCGTGTGGAGAATGAACCACTAGTTCAAATTTACCTTCTATTAGATTTTTAGACACCAACTCTTTTAATCTGTTCATTAATAAGCTGAACGAAGTATTCGTGATGGATCTACCAAATTTGACAATACTCGTATGTAGCTCAATCTTTTCCGTCTTTATAAATCAGTAAAAACTACTTTAAAGCCATGTTACAGGCGGAGTCATGACCTACATCCATGTTTGTATTAAAATTGGACAATAAATTTATTATACTTATATAAGAAATAGTTCACATAAAATAGGTGGAGGTTATAAATAAGACAAACTAATTATATATTCGTATGGTATGATAATTTGAATGCTTAGTGGCTATGGAGCTGGACGCTCTGCAATTCATACTCCTTAGGTTTGAATACCACGTGTGGGTTTTATAATTTTCTATTTATTAGTATTTTATTGTGAAAACTTTTTGAAAAAAAATGCTATCAAAATATTACAAGATCCCTTTTATTAAAAGAAAAAGTTGTGAACCTCTTTATAATCCCAATATTTATTTTATATTTAAAAACTATTTGTAAAAAAAACAACTTAAATATCATACATCATTTGACTTAGTCTTATCTAATGATGGTAATTACTCAATGACACTTGCGCTTGGAATCCAATGGGAACGGAAGTGTTGTTGAGATGTTAGGAGAAAAACAGCTGAGATAGTATGTTTGTGTGTTTAAAGTCCGTCAGTGTAGAAACGTCAAATGGTTTCACTTTTATAGCAGGACGCAACTTGTTATCGACTTATCGATTGCAGTCGCTCGGTCAGCGAGGGCAACCTGACTGCCGACTACGACAGACAGCAAGAGCGACGTCTTGCGGAGCACACCGTCGAAAAATAAACGAGACGAAAAAAACAAGTATTTAATTTTTGCAGCCATTTTGAAATTGAAAAGAAATAACGACACAGCAACAACAGCAGAAACAACGGCAGCAAAAACAACAACCACAACAACAACAAGAATGCAAGCCGCCAGACCAGCAACGCAGGCGCAGTAGCTGAGCTGAGCTGAGAGAGCAGGCGCATAAATGAGAGCGCCGCACATTGATCAACGCTCTCTTGACGTGCTCTCTCAAGGAGCATTTCAAACAAGCAGGACTTACTCGACTGTAATATACCCTCTACCATACTTGTTAAACTCAATTTCTTTATAAAATTTTAATTATTTGATTGCATATGTGTGCAATATTAAAGATAATTTATAATTAATGACTCAAAAACACACTATACAAACAATTCATAAATAGAGAGTAAGAAGACTTTACCTACTGCACTAATTCGAGTTATAGAAATTAATTGTTGACTCTTTTACATATTTATTGTCCAATCTTAATGAAAGACAGCGAATATATGTATTTAATATATTTATTTTTTATTTTTATTTATTATTTGTGGCCTCCATCTGGCTGTTGCAGAAATGTTCGGCTGGCATAAAGTTATAATACCATTCTACCCTACGCATAGCGGGTATAAAAATATTGTTTACGCGGTCACACAAGTTGAGTTCACGGCTTGATGTTTTATCTGTTCTGATTTGAATTAATATATTAACAGAATATTTAAAAAATATAAAATTGTTCAATATCAAATTCTCAGTTGCATGTTGCAAGTACGAGAGCAACATCGCATTGCAGTGTTTGTCAACTGACATTGGCGAGTGAACAGGCCGCTCTATTATCGCTCTCTCTCTCATTCTCTCTCTCTGTATGAGTCGCGCTCTCTATCTGTGGCGAACGAGCGCGCGACGCTCGTCCGGTTTGTAATGGAACTCGGCTCCAGAGAGGGCTCTCGCGAGAGTAAACACATGAGAGCGCAAGAGAGAGAGAGAGAGAGCCGGTTTCTTCTTGCTTTTTCGGGGGTTCAGGCAAGCGACGTTCGTGAGCGCGGCTCAAAGTGTTGCGAGTCGTGAAACGAAACGGATATCGAGGCGGACAGTCTGCAGCAGTTGAGAATTGCAATTGCATGGGATATTTCAAATTTACTGCCTTGTGTGTATTTTTTTTTCGAGTGCCTCCTCTCCTCAATTGTGCATGTGTGTGAGTGTAGTGTAGAAGGCAACGCAAATTCAAACTCACACGAAAACAACAACAAGGGCAACAGCAACAACAACAACGAGAGCAACTCAAAGAGGCAACAACAATATGGCGTTTAATGCCGCCGCATGCAAAAATTGCAGCATGCGAGTGCGCCGCATGAAATATTGATCGGCGCCGTCGCGATCGGTCATCGTCATCGTCATCGTTATCGGAATATTGAAAGATCCTTTTTTTTTGTTGGTTTTTACCACTTTGTGTGTCCTCTGTGCATTTGAGTGAGTGAGTGTTTCTTTCTCCGCTGTGTCTGTGTGTGCAAACAAAAATAATAAGAGCCAAGGAAAATACGCAAAAAGCACAACAACAACAACGCCCCTGTGTGTGTGCACTAGTAATAGTGCGAGAGTTTGTGAGTGCGAGAAAGGAAGCAAAACGATCGTTGTCATCGTTGTCTTTGTCTTTCTAGTCTCCTTCTTTTCACCTCTTTGAATATCATTCGCCTAAGTTGTTGGTTTCAAAGTTTGTTGCGGTTGCGCGTGGAAATGTCGCCGTCGTCAGCGTCGACGTCGGCGTCGCTGCATACAACAAACGGCAACAAAGCGCGGCCCCTTATTGTTCTACTCGCCTGGCTGCAAAATACATAAAAGAGTAGACAAAAAATAAGTAAAAAGCATAAGAAAAACATACACAAAACATAAAATTCAAAAAGTGAGACAACAACAAAAACTACACACTTAAACTACTACAACGACAACACCAACACCAAAAGCTTCACATCAACACCAACACCATCAACAATAACAACTACAAATTGCAAACAAAAAAGAAGTAGAAAAAAAGACGAAATCAAAAACAAATTCAAAAGCAAAACGCAAATCTTAAACTGGATTACAATGCAGTTGCAGCGCAGTCGCAGCAGACGTCGCTGTCGCGCACACACAATTTGGATTAACGAAATGCTTGCGGCCGTCGCGCTGCTGCTGCCGCTGCTGGCGCTAGCTAATTTCAGCTGCGCACAAGCGACGGGTAAGTGCAAAATGCATATTGTAAAAAATAAGAAGTATATTAAGGAAAGAGCAAAAGGAAAAACAATGAATAAAGCGGGTGCAAAAGAAAACAAAATATTTTTGCATGCATTTTGATTGAGTCTGCATTTTCGTGTTCGGGTTCGTTCTTCTCTTCGTTTCCCTTTCTATTTGTGTCCCTCTCTCTCTCTCTCTCGCTCGCTCGTGCGCTCTTTCTCTCTCAATTCCTTTTCGCCGCGCTGTTCGTTGCTCTCGCTCCTGTGTCTCCCTGCCAGTTTGGACAGGTGGTCGCTTGCTCGCTCACTCACTCACTCATCCATGCTCTCTCTCTCTGTCTTTCTCTCTCCCTGTACTCGTTGTACTCTGCGCTCTCTGCTGTATTTCTTTTGCTTGCTCTCTCGCCTGCTCAGATTTCTGCCTCTGCCGCTGCTGCTGCGCAGCTTGAACTTCTTTTTCCGTCGGCAGCGTAGCCTTTCGCTTCGTTTCATACCATTTTGTCCCACAGAGTGAAACAAATGAACACACACACACACACACACACATGCAATGCATGCATGTACATACATGTGCTTGTCTGTATGACAGTTGACACTGTTATACTTGTTCGCATATTATTCTTTTGTCAACTTCCTGTGGCTTTGCCGTCGTCTTTTGTGGTCCCCCAATAATAATTAGCCCCACTTGTCAAAGTTTTCTACCTCGCTAAGTACACACACACACACACACACATGCTCACATAGACAACTTGCAGACAGGCCTGTAGAATGTGCAGCTAAAAGAAAATACAATATTTGCATATGGGCCTCCGCATCGGGGCTCGGCTCTTGTCTAATCATTGTGTCAACACACAGTCCCGTCTCCGCTGTGGCTCCTTACCCCTGTACACATGTACATACGTGTACGTGTGTGTACTTAGGTGTAGGTGTTGTTGCTGTTGCCGCCTTCAAGAATTTTACCTTCTTCTGGGAATTCGTATATAAACCATCGCATTTCATTGGAACACACGAGTCGCACATCCAGCAATGAAACTATTTATCAGTAATCACAATAAATGCGGTCAAGAAACTGTCAATCCTGGTGAGGTCATAGCCAGAGTTGCCACAGCGTCAAGTCGAAGTAATTCAAGCAAGTTAGGATACAATGGGGACTTAAAAACAGTTGACAGACACTAGTAATATACAAGGCATGACAAAAACTCTACTGCCAAGCTCGATTACAAGTTTTTCTTTCGACCCCCCCATCCCCTCTCTATGATTTGTCACTTTGCCCCCTCTGATATTGACCAACTTGAAGCGACTTTGCATAGATCGGATGCGCTCTCCATTAAGCCCCATTAAATGTCGCGACAAATTAGCCAAGCCAAGTCAGCTCTGGCTCTGGCTCTGGTGCGAGTAATGTAACATAAAAAAGGAGTTGGGGAACATAACAACTATAACAACAAAACAAGGAGGAGGAGGAGGCGAAGTCGACGCTCAACTTTCCCATTCACATTGACATCTAAAAGGCATTTGTCAAGTATTACAACAGCAGAAACTATAGCAACAAGTTATTACTTGAAACATTTGTAGCATTTGCATGCATTTTAATAATTTACGCCCTTCCATTGAGTCCCGCCCCACCAGCTTGCGCCTCCTTTTAGAGTGCGCTGAACTTATCGATTACAGAATGTTTAACTGCATAAAAAAATATGTGTAGATAACGTTCTCAATATTTTTTTTCTGAAGTTCTGTTGGAGCAAAGAAAAGGAGCTAGAGTAACGAAAACTTATCGATAACAGCATGTTAACTATTTAATAGAATATGTATGAACAGGATTTTCGATAGTGCAGTCGATAGTTGCTTGTAAAGTTCTGTGGGAGTAGAGAAGAGAGGCAAGAGCAATGAAAACTTATCGATAGTAAACAAATTTTCAACTATTTGATAAATGTGTAGATTGTACTGTCAATATATGTACATATGTTCTAATAGTGCAGGCGATAGTTGTTGCGATAGTTCTGTGGGAGCTGCATTTTAATTGCAGCTCCCACTGTGTCTGTGGAGCCTGGATTTAAGCGTAACGGTTCTTCTGTAGCAGCAACCACCGAAGCAGCACGAAACGAAAAGCGACAGCTGCCAGCCCGAGGCAGAGGCAGTGGCAGTGGCAGTGCCAGAGACGGTGACGGAGGTAGGGGCAGAGGCAGAAGCAGCGCCGACTCACCAGGGACACTCGCACTCGCAGGCGCAACTGCAGCAACCCCTAAGCATATTGCACAGGCGCGTCCTTTTTACTGTTTGCTCGCAGATCAAATTACGGATAAAGCGAGAGAGGAGAGAGCGCAAGAGAGTGAGAGCGACATATACACATACGTGTGTACGTGTGTGTATGTGTATGTGCTCGTATCTACCTCTCTACCTAGGCGAGTTCGCAGGCAGTCGAAACAAGTTCTCGACGATACTTTTGTATCGCGTTGTATTTTCGTTTTTCCTTCTTGGTTTTCAATGTCGCGCATGCTCTCGCTCCCTCTCTCCCTCTTTCTCTCTGTGCCTGCACTTTTAGCCAGCTCTCTATGCCCTGCTGCAAAAGTATTTCCTGTCTGTGTGTGTGTGTGTGCGTGTGCTCTATGCTTATCCTGTGCATACTGACGCACACACCCTAAAAATGTTCATTTCTTGACATTGCCCTTTGGAAATTATTATAAGTCACGCACAAAACAGGCCGTTAGATCTCCTTAATTATCCAGAGGAATGGCGGCATGTATGTAGCAAAGGAGAGGACAGAACTTCTGCCATAAATAGTGCTTTCCCTAAAGAGGATTGACAACTGTGAGCCGAGAAGATCAGCAAAGAGATGCCATAATCTTGTAGTTTATCTTCAAATACACAAGGTATGGAAGTTGCCTCGTGGAATACTGATTTATTTACTAGCCACACATATTCCATATTCCTTATACATATGTACATACAAGTATATCTGCTCATCTGCTTAAACCTTACAAATTGAAAGTTTATTTTGTTGAGAATCTGTCTGTTCCCACATATCGAGTGCATAAAAACCTGTACTGTACTCGAGCAAAAGGTGTCGCCAAGCTCGATTCGCACAATTAGTCTTGACACAGGCTTGTAATGAAGTGGTGTCTTCCGGCGATAACCGATAAACAGGAGCGCAATGTCAACTCTTGTGCGAAAGTTGCTTCCCAATCGAAGGCTGTCGCCAGTAGTGGCTCCTCTCCGTCCTCTGTCCTCGGGCTCGGGCCCTGTCGGGGCACTTATCGCCCATTTGCTGTCACATTTATTAATTAATCGATGCCGCCTTACTGTTTTTTTTTCTTTTTTTTTTTTTGGTAACTTTCTCAGCACTTAAGCGACGCAGGTAACTTAAAACTTAATTAAAAATTTCGTTCACTTGCTAATTTTCTGATGCGTTAAATCTGAAACAAATACCGAGAGTCGATCAAAAAGAACAACAACAAAAGAGGAAAGAGAAAAACAAAAGAGAAAAAAGTCAAAAATTAAGGGGCAAAAAAAAGGAATACAGCAGTTGGTCTGGGCCGAAATACATAAACCCGTTTAAAGGCCCGCTTGCATATTGATTATAATACTCTGTTACTTGATACCACCTTAAGATGATGATGATGATGTTGCTGCTGCTGCTGCTGTTGAGGTTGCAGAGCAGTTCCGTTTAGCAGACCTGATCCTGTTTTCAAACACACACACACAGACAGACACTGACAGTGGCACACCTTGGCCAAAAAGAGAGACTGCAAAAGTTTTTTTTTTTTGGGTTTTTGAGATTTTTGAAACAGGCAGGTAGAATTTCGCTGTAGCTCCGGAAATCAAAGACTGCGTAAAGTAACGTTGTTGCTGCTGCTGCTGCTGTTGATGTTGTTGATGTTGTTGATGTTGCTGCTGCTGCTTGTTGTTGTTGTTGTTTGTCACTACTTTCCCATAGTCATCTGTAGTCTCGATTGGACATATTGGACATTGCATAAACATGACTCTCTGTCATTGTTCCCATCATCAACAACAACATAAGCAGCAGGATCGGCATCAGCCCAGCATCAACAGTCAGCATCAACTCAGCATCAGCATCAAAGTTGGCATTGCCATAGGAAGCGCTTGGCCTGGACAACTTTCCAAGGCGGCTGCTGCTGCTGGTGCTGGGAAAATGCCGCAAATGGTTAGACAAAACTGTTTGAAATCAGTTGGTAACTTGTGGTTGGGGATGCATGTTGGTAAGCTCAATTTGGCTTAAACTAATTATGAAAGCAGCCAGCAGTCCACGGTTAACAGTGTCCCTCCATCCGTCAGTTTGTCTAGTCCTCCAGTTAAGCTGATTTTGTTTTTGGTTTGCTTTGCTTTGGTTAAGTGTAATTAAATCTCGAAAAAACGATCAACGATTAGGCCAAAGAAGTTGCAGTCTGTTTATTGACTTTTAATGATGGCCAGGCGAATTAGTGCGATGCCTCTCTCTCTCTCTCTCTGTCTCTCTCTCTCTCTCTCTCTCTCTTTCACAACCACTACCCATTGTGTCCAGCCACAATACACACTAGACTTCCCCTTAACCCATGTACAACTTGGCCAACGACTTTGTCTCTACGTCTTCGTCTTGTGTTTCTCTGGCCTGGCTCGGGCTCGGGCTCTGCTGCTGCCTGTTTAATGAGTTTTCTTTATGGCCAGGGTGCAGCACACACATATACATACGTACACTCACACACACACACACACACAGCGGCAGCTATGTATGCTGCTTGATACGCACTGACCGAACAAGTTTTTAGAGTTTTTTTTCTCTTGTTGTTCCTCGTTCCTCGTCTTCGGGTTATTTTTTCTTCTTCTTTATTTCTTCTTCTGTTTTCTGCTTTGTGTGTCTTATTCTTATAACCACTTCATGGCCTGGGCCCGGCTTGGGCTTGGGTCCAAAAAGGCTGACAACCTCGATGCGATGGACGACATAAGCCAGCGAGAACAAATGAACGGGGCAAACAGCTCTTCGGTCTCCGTTCTCTGGTCTCTGTTCTTCGTTCTTCGGGTCTACGTAGTACAACAATTTTTATAGATATTACCCAAAGTGTCTTGCCTTGTCTTGTCTGCTGTCTGCTGTCTGCTGTCTGTGTGTGTGTGTGTGTGTGTGTGTGTGTGTGTGTGTGTTGTGTTTGCTGTGTCTCTTGGCCAGGGCCAGGCCAAGCCAGGCCCGAGCTGTGGAGCCCGACTCAGAGCCCAATTGCACGCGATGTTGGAGCGAGAACGAGAGCGTTGCCTGTATGGTATGTATGTACATGTTGTCAGTTGCTATCTCGCTCCAACACAAAACTCGCTTCTGCCTGCTGCCAACTCATTCAGATGGACATAGAAATTCTTTCTAAGCTCAAAGTTACAACAAAATGTGGCAAGCTCTTTGGGTATTTGTGTGTGCGTGTGTGTGTGTGTGCAATGAGAACTGACAATCATCATTATGTACACTCGAGCGAGGCGACGGCAATCAAACGACTCGTCTTCGTCTTCGTCTTCGTCTTCTTCTTCAGTTTGGTTCCTCCTCCTTCTTGAAACCGAAATCGAAGCATTGCGTCTGCTGGAATCCCACATCTGCTGTAAGTAGATCAGCCCAAGATCAACAGCTAAATACATGAGTGCAGGGAGAGGGAGCATAAGGAATGTCTGGGAGATAGAGACAGTCAGATAGAGTCGACAGTTGATCTCTCTAATTACGCATGTCTGTTTGTTGTTATTGCAAAATATGAAATCTAAACAGAAGATCAAATGGATTATGGTGTTCCATATGCATATTTCTTGAGGCAGAGATCATAAGCAACACATGCATACATACATATGTATGTACATGGAAAAGTTGTAGATCGCTTCAGAATGTATACGCTAATGAGAGTCTCTTGATCTCTTTATCGATCACATGAGCTACTCATGAGTTGTGTCTGTATGAACAGGTATACATGTATTTAATAGATCCAGTATTCATTAATAACGATCGCTTGTAAGCTAATTAATGCACACGGCCTAAAGATCGTTGAAAGCTCCTACGGCGAGCAATACAGTGAGGGATAAGGGCAGAGAGAGAGAGAGAAGGAGAGAGAGAGATAGAGGGAGACATTAGTATGTGCTCATTTGAGTATCTCTTCGAATCGATTTGAAAATCAATTCGAATGTTGCCCCGTTGCATTCATACGATTGAGTTCTTCAAATCTTCTATCTACATATGCACTTGGGTGTGTCTGTGTGTCTGTGTGTGTATCTGTGAATGTATTTGCATTTTGAATGCCATTTAACTCTCTCTCCCTCTCTCTTTCTCTTTCTCTGTCACTGCCTTTCTCTGCAAACAGGTGGCGCCGCTGCCGCGTTGCCAACTTTGACTTTGAATCTTGTCGCATCAATTAGCAATGCAACATGAGGCATGCAGCATGCAAAGACCTAAATAAGCCTGATTCCTTCCTTAGCTAAACTAAACATTCACACGCTGTCGAATGTTTTAGAGTAGCTTTCTTATTGTTGTTGTTGTTGTTGTTGTTGTTGTTGTTGTTGTTGTTGTTGTCTGCCGGAAGTGTTAAACGCTTCACTTTATTTAAAGTACACACAGCGACAATAAGAGAAAGAGAGAGAGAGAGAGAGGGAGAGAGCGGGAGAGCGATAGAGAGGCATAATATCACTAATATGCCACATTATTATTATGGTTTGGAAACTTCATGCAACGCGTGTAAAGCAACCCTTTCTACCACACAGCCAGCTGGGTCTGTGTCTGTGCGTGTATGTATGTGTGCGTCTCGCCATCGCTTTGGCGCGCATTTGACGCTCATCATGAGGGTGTCTTCTCTACGCATCGCCTCGTATTCCTGTCGCTTCTCTTCTGTTGTTTCTTTTCCCACGTTCCGGCAGGCATCGCTTTCTCTCCCTCTCCCTCTCTCTCTCCCTCTGTTGTCTGCTCTCTCGTTCTATCCACAGCCAGGGTAACTCTGCTCTGCTTGGGGGTTGGGGGTGTTCAGGCCTCTCTCGATCGCAAAGTGTCGCATGTGTTTTCAAGTGTTTTCACTTCAATTACCAAACCCAAATGACAAAAGCCTCAAACTGTTTCCAACCAACTGCTGCAGCTGGCCTTTATCATTTATCCTCCTCCCCCTCCCCCTCCCCCCTGCCCCTCCTTCTGCTTTTGCTGTTGTTGTTGCGCTTATCATGCACTCAATTACGTAGCATGCCGTGAGGGTAGGTCACACACACACACACACACACAGCACATGTGCCGAATGATTTGTGATCGAAATGAGATGCACAAAAATGCCCTGAAATTATTTTGAGATGAAGAGAGTGAGAGTATCTGCGCCTTAACAAACTTATCAGAGAAGTAAACTGGATATTAAGAGGTATATATACATACATATATACTATATATACATGTGTATTTATGTAGCATGCACCACAAGTCATGCTCGGGAAATGTCCAGAATACAGCTTTACATTTATCTGGTACTTTATCAAATCGTCGTGCCTCTTTGTAAAGAGAACCCACAAAGAATATAACCACAAAACCGCAACATCCTCCCCAAATGGGCTGAGCCACCAAAAATAAAGAAAACAAACACAGACAAAAAAAAAAAAGAAAATAAAAACTTCAAGAAGAAAACCCAAAGAGAATCCAAGGCAAGCCAAGCCAATCCAATTGTTGATCCAATTACCGAGAGTATTCCGAATACTGCCTGGAAACTCTGACAGATAGAGACACACTGAAGGGACGCCGATTACCGCCAAGTACTCTTTGCCTTTGCATTCTCTACAGTCTTCAAAGTCTTCGGTCTACGGATAATCGAGTATCGTGTATCGTCTTGGACGCGTATACCGCGTTGACTGTGGCCTATTAATCTATCAGAGCTCAAGACGTAGGCCCAGTACCCAGTGAGACCGCAAAAATTCCATGGATGCACTTCTACAACGATTCTAACCTAAAAAGAAAACAAAAATAATAATAAAAAAAAAGAAAGAAGAAACGAAAAAAACTCTGTCAAATCGAAAACCAAACCGAACCAAGCCGAACCGAGCCGAGTTTTATTCGAATTCGTATTCGTATTCGTATTCGTATTCGTGTTAGCTTCTTGTTCGGTTCCCACACTCGTTTTTCTTTTTTCGTTTTACGACTTTCTGCGGTGCGCTTCGTCTGGAGAAGAAGAAGAAGAGACCCAGTCGGGGAGCCACTTGGAGCTACTTTTTCATTAACACTTTACAATCTTTCCGCATTTTGTTGCTGCGCTGCTGACGCTTGTGTTATTACAACGTTCACGTTGCCTCTGAACGCCTCTGCAAGCGATGCTGCTCCGTCTTCTTCTGCTGCTTCTGCTGCTTCGTGTTCGTCTTCTTCTACTTGTCCTCCTCCTCCTCCTCCTCTGTCGTTTTCTATTTGCCATTACACACACATTATTTATGGGGCGACTATTTATTTTTATTTAGCTTTTCATTGTTGTGGCTGCCACCTCCACGCGTTGGTGCCACCGCCACCGACACCGCCCCCGCAGCAATTTGTCTGGCACTTGTGGACGCCACACAGTGCCGCACAGCGGCTCAGCCTGTGAACATGTAAAGAGTCCGAGACTCGATGCGATTGTCGTCTCGTCTCGCCAGTTATCACAATCCACAAGGCAGAGAGACACACACATAATGAGGCTGAGACACTAAGATAAACACCCTGTCAGAGACAGAGAGAGAAAGAGAGAAAGAGAGAGAGAGAGAGAGAGTGAGAGGGGGAACTGCAACATTTGCGACGCAATTCGCCAGCCAAAGTTTTATCAATAATGCAGCATTATCAATCAACACTCAAGCAACTCTGTAGACTCTGTAGAGGGCTCGACTCGATAGGAGCGGTATTCCCTTGGAAAATATAATTCAAATGAATAGTAAAAATATGATATGAAAATTCAAATTAATTTCATTCACAATTCCCCAAAGTATTTCCCAGAATGTTTTGTGCTAAGAGGAAAACGATGCTGAAAACAAAAAAAAAAAAAAAATGATAACATATCGTTCTATAGTACCGCAAATATGTTGCAAATTATGATGAAATGCTGCTGCTTCTATTTAACTAGCTCATGATAATAATAATAATAATAATGCTTGCCTGACATGTCGAAACATGCACAAAATTTTACAATAGAAAGCCTGAGAACGTGAAGCGTATCGAAGTTTCGGTTGTGGAACATACAATGACGTCTGTAGATTTTTTTTTTTTTTTTGCTTGCTTGCCCGATAAGCTCGAGGGCTTTATACATATAGTACAAACAAGCATGTGCATGTCTCACTGAGGATGTGGAGGATCCAAAGAACACTTGGGAGATAGCGGAATCAAAGAGAAAGAGATAATAATCGATAAATCAGTGAATCGATATACAAAGCAATGTTCAATGAATACTCGATCGATTGATTGAATGAAAATATTGTCAACTAAGCAACTACTTAGGTTTCCCAAGTTTTTCAGCTTTATCGGGGGATTTGTGATTTCTTCGGTTTCAGTTTTATTTTTTTTTTGTTTTATAACTTAATTGTTATTTTATGATATTGCTGAATGGTGGCGAACAACTTTGCAGTTTTTTTCTCTTTTATAGTTTTTATAATATTTCATTTCTTTATAAATAAATACACACACACACACACTCACTCACTCACATACAAACACACAGAGACAGAGACATGTGTACAACATTTGTATATAAAACTTTATTTATATTGTGCGCCGTTGTGCGGTGGAGAAAAGCGTGAGAAATTTTTGGCCGTGGATTGTTTTTAGTTTCTTGTTGTTGTTGTTGCTGTTGCTGTTGCTGTTGCTGTTGTTATTGTTGTTGTTGTTGTTGCTTTTGCTATTTTACTTGTCGTTGCTGTCGACTGCTGTTGTATCTGTGTTTTGGTTTTTGCCTTTGTTTTAGTTTCAGTTTCGTTGTCGCTTTTGTTGTTGCTCTTTCTTGTTTGCTTATTATGCTGATAGCGTTTTTGGGTGGCTTTGTTTGTTGTGTTTGCGTGTGTGCCAGTGTAAGTGTGTGTGTGTGTGTGTGTTTAAGGCGAAAAATTTAAATTCGATAAGCGCCATTTATAACGGCCAGTGACATTTGTCTGCCCCAAAGCACCCCCAGCCGCTGTCCTCCTCCCCCCTCTGGCATACACCACACCCCCTAGCGACGGTTGTTAAAACAGAGATTTATCGCAGAGCTAACAATAAATCTGAAGTGCAGTAAAAACTCAACTCAATTGCGATAATAAAAGGCGATCTTAGCTACTTGATAAAATACCAAAATGTATATATAAAAAGTCTTCCCCATTTCCATTTCCAACACTGGCAATTACCGTTGCAATTACTCACACTTTATGCACAGTTGAAGCGCAATTGAAGCGCAGTTTAGACGTGCTTCAGGCAACTCGACTAATTAACAGCTCGTTTGTCTAAACACACGTCAAATCTAGCAGGAAGAGGAGGAGGAGGAGTTTGGTACCACAGTGCGGGTGCTCGATCTTCAGGCGTTACACTTGCCTGCATCGCCAAGCGGCCGCATAAACGATGCCTCCTCCTTCCCTTGCCGCCCTGGCAAAAGAGTTGGCCACAAATTTCAGCATGTTTTGGTTGTTTTTCCGATTTGTTTGGCGCTTTTCATTGTGCGGCAAATCACACGCAATAAAAAACAAAGCAGCTAAGCATGTTCACGCTCTGTCGATGAAGCGTTGAATCGTTGAACCGAATGCGCTAAGCAACCAAAAATTGGGCACGCCCACTAAATGAATTACAAGGCGGCTGCAGAGGTGCAAAAGAGCTAGAGAAAGAGCGCTAAATCAGCACAAGCTTGACGCTTGACAGCGTTAAGTTGTCAAAGTAAATAATGAATTTGTGAATGCACACGACTGTAAGATACCCTGTAAAAAGAAGAGAAAGAAGCCTCAAAGAGAATAGAGCTAATTCTCAATCCAATTTAAGCTACCCCTCTCTTCCCCTCCCCCCTCTCTCTCTCTTTCTCCCGTTAATCTACTAAATGTTGTCTTAAATTCGAGTAAACAAATTAATATTGCTTAATCGCGCCAGATTGTTCTATAATGGCGGCACAAAGACGGTTCTTTTTGCTCTCTGCCGCACCTCAACAATGCGAAATGCGAATAAATGTTTTTAGTGGTCTCTCTTTGCTGTTGCTGTTGTTGTTGTTATTGTTATTGTTGTTGTTGTAGTAGTTGTTGCTTTTTGCGCTGCACTAATTGAGGTCAATTAGTTTACACACACACACACACAGACAGAGATAGATACAATACAGTGCAAGGCAACACACGCAGCTGGCGACAAAATGTTGCAGGCAATCAAGAAATTGTTTAGCAACATTTGTAGCTCGCATGAATTTCGCAACAGTTTTGCATACGTTGCGTATGACTCAAGCTACAAGTTATCGCTACAAATACATACTATATACTATATGTAAATATGTACATACAATATGCATGTGTGCACGTGTGTGTGTGTGTGTGTGAGTTGCAGGAAAAGATTTATGCCAAGTTTATTTTATGCCTCGTCTGGCCATCGATCATTTACCGACTGAATTTATGACAATTCTGCATTGCATACGCACACAGTAGTCACCCATTCAAAAAGGGTTACTATATATCTATATAGCATATATATAGTGTGAATAGTCTCTGTCTCTGTATCTGTGTGTGTGTGAGACTTTGTAGCTTCTTCCTCGGCTTGAAATTGCGACGTTTGCCACGACGAAGACAAAGCTATTTATTTATTGTACTGAGAGGGGGCAATCAAAAGTTATTGTCGCCGTCTCCCTGTTGCCTCAGCTGCCTGCTGCTGGCTGCTCCCTCCCCCCTCCTTTGCGTCTCAACACTGTCCCGGACAGTCCTCCCGCTGACGCGCAGGAAATCGCCACACGCCCAATTAGCAAACATTGGGGGAGCACTTTGGCGCGCGGCACGTTTGTTTAATTTGTGTGCCATTTTTACAATGAAAAAATAAGCATATTCCCCTCCCTGTTCTCAGCTGTATGTTTATTGTTATTTCTTCTCTCTCTCTCTCTCACTGTCTCTATCTCTCTCTCTCAATTTTGATGGCAACACAAATTGCACAAGTTTAGTTTTTTATTTTCTTTTCATTTCTTTTTTGTTGTTGGTCAGTTCAAGTGCAGTGAACTTTATTTATTGCTGTTGTCTCCGTTGTTGTTGTTTCTCTGCTTCTTCTTCGCCTTCTGCTTCTTCTTGCTGTTCTTATTCAGCTATTTCTTTGATATGCCGTAGCGCACTCAACGCCCCTTCAGCGTCAGCACTTCTACTGGGCCACCTCTGTGTCACCACAACTAGCTCCCCTATTCCCACCTACCTCCCTGCCCCTTTCATTGTTACTTTTCCGCTTTCATTTGTGCAATAATTGGCATGTTAAGTACATCAGCACAGTAGGCAAAAACTATCTGAAAATGCAGTCAAAAAATTGAAAAATTGATTAAGAATTCTATAAAATTCTTTAGAATATTTGAGCAAAGTTAATCAGCTTCACTATGTATAGTACTTGTATAGTTGCATATACATATTATTACCACATATTCTTATTATATTATATACGTATTTAAACCTTGTCATGTACTTTACCTAACGTTTCTCCCCCCCTTTCTGCTTACAGAAACGAGCACCTCCCTGATCATCTCGTGTAGCACATTGGGCTGCAAAAACGGCGGCACTTGCATCACACAGACCAATGGCAAATCATACTGCGCGTAAGTAGATACCACTATAATTCTATATACTATACTATATCCAGAAATATATATTTTTGTGTGTGAAGTTGCATGAGAGAAACCAGTTTTAGTGGAGCGGAAGGAAGAGCTCATTAATTACAATGTTTGGTGGCAGAGGGAACTGAGGGAAGTCACTGTCAATTTATGCAAATCGATGCGGAGTCGAAATTGTCGCTGGCTAATGGAGAACCACTTCACTGCGCCCTCCCTACCCCCCACCAACAATATTTGCCATCAATTTGAATTGATTTACTCAATTATTAGCATAAGTTTTGGCATTTGATTGACAATCAATCAAAGCTGCGACAACGTTCAAACAGACGAAGGGAAATGAGAGAAGAGAGAAAAGAAATTGCGCCTCATGATCAATATGCATTGACACTTGTCCCTGAACCGAAGCAGAAGCATATTTAGCTTGAAATATGTCTAGACAATTGACAAATGGAAGGGGAACAACCCAGAACACAACTGAACAGAAGGCCAGAGAACAGCATGAAGCAGAAGAAGTACTCGAAAAGGATGCGAAATTCGTTTTCCTTGAAGCAGCAAACAGACAAAGAGACAGAGAGAGAGAGAACACAGCATTGAATCTTTGCCAGTCTTGGTGAATCTTGTTAAATCTTTGCCTAACTGGCTTTGTACGCAGCTTCGTGCCTTCAGCGGGATTTTCCGATTAGTTTTTCCAAATTTTTCTTTATCTTTTATGCATTTTTCGGGTTGTGTTTTTGCTGTTTTTCTTTGTATTTACTCGCTGCATAAATCAAATGCGACTGCGAATGCGTCTGAAACAAATGGCACGTACGCAGCACATAACTCTGACTGAGTTATGATATGGATGCGAGGAGCGTACTTTACTTTACTTTTGACAGAGTCTGTCAAAATTTTACGAGTCGAGTCTCTGCCCCACACACGAACGTGGCATAATTAAATCGCGGGGCGTGCATTGTCGGCTGGAAAGCGGGCCAAGATCGTTAGAAGAAGATCGTCGTTTGCATGGCCAGCTTCAGTGACTTTAGTCTTCTGCCTCCGCACTCTCCCTCTCTCGTACTCTCTTTCTCTCTCCCTCGCACTCTCTTTTCTTTCTTTCTGTGGCACTATAATCGTTGATCAGTGCGATCTATAGCACGATCGAGTACGCTTGCGTTCGGTGCATAAATAACTCATGTGATTTTGATTTTGATGAACACTCTTAGCTGCGACAATATCTCAGACTGAGAATCAGTTTATAGTATTTTCTGGAATTGTAACTTGATTAGTATTTTAGAATTTTCTGGAATTCAAACTTGATTATTCCCCCTTCATTCTTAGCCTACTTAGGGCCAGTGATCGTGAGTGATCTACAGATCACTGCTGTCTGCTGCAGCTACCAATCAAGGGGAGTGTGCATCAACGGTAGCCAGTTGATGCACACTCCCATGCACTCTACACACACCACACAGACACACCAACACACACACATACAAATGGAGTGCTTGGCCAGCTAGTCTCACTATCTTTAGCAGGCAATTACATAAAAGCGCTTAAGCTTTTAGCCTAAAAATGCGATCGCTGCTGTCGCTGCTGCTGCTGCTGTTGGTTTTACGACATTTTCTCTGGGCTAACTGCGATCGCTGCTGCTGATGATCAAGCCATGTGGCTGTACGTTTGCCAGCCCCGCTCGAGTCGAGTCGCTTCATGGCTGCCCCTGCCTGTCTCTGATCGCATCATCAACGGCACGATCGGGCCATAGAGGCTGCTGCTCCACTGCAGTCTTTACATATGTAAAGAGATCTCTCTCTCTCTCTCTCTCTCTCTCTCTCTCTCTCTCTCTCTCTCTCTCTCTCTCCCTCTTTCTCTGTCTCTCTTTCTGTCCCAATGTGCGATAACATCGCTTGAACTTTGTCAGCCACACAAAGTCTTCCGACTCAGTCAGCAAAGTCGAGCCTAGACGGAGCGCGTATGTTTCTCGAGCGATCCACAACATTTTGTCTTGATTTCGAATTGGTGCAGCTCAGTTGAGCTAAAGTTGATCTCAGCAGCTCAATGATTATTTTGCAAATTTGAAAATTTCACGAGCTTTTGCCTTTTGCTTTTTGCTTTAGCCTGGAACTGTGTGTTTATTTCGCCGTTTACCTATCAATACGATCCAATCGAAGCAGTTCAATCTCTCTGCTCTCTGCTCTCCTTCTCCGTCTCTGTCTCTGTCTAAGTCTCAGTCTGCAGTGGTTTCAATGCTCTTGCAGCGCTGTCCCGGTCTCAGTTTGTTGTTTGTTTAATTGACTTGATTGCCTGAGTTTGATGGCCTGTGCAGGACACGACGCGACGCGACGCGACGACGTTGGCCGTTTATGTCAGAGACGTCGATTCGTCGTCGTCGTCGTCGTTGGATCTGATCTGCTTTGATTGGCTTCTGCCCCCTGTCCCCCTACCCCCCTGCCGCCTGCTGCTGCCATGTCAAATGTCATGTTTCGAGTCCATTTTCGGTTGCATGCATCGCCCACCACAGCTGCCTCTCGCAATTATGCATTTAAAAGGGTTCAGAACAATCAACTTGTGCCGTTGTAGGGGATCAATAAAAGTCGCTATCGCCGTCGCCGTTGCCACTGCTAACGGTTTTAGCTTGGTAAAAGCTTTGAGCTTGCCATAAATTGTTTCTTCACATTTATTATTTGTTTTATTGTTACAAAATGAAAGACGAAAAAAAATACGAAAACGTTTTTTATTTTTACTTGCGGTTTATGACATGTTAATGAGCAGCTGAAGCTATGGCACAGTGGGGGGAGGGGGGAAAGCAGCAACAAAAATTGAGATGACCAACCAATGCTTCTGCCGTTGCTATTGCTGCGGCACATTGGTAATATCGCTTTGAAGTGCGAGGCAAGCGCGATCAACAATCTCCAAATTCCCAAAAAAAAAAGAAAGACAACAACAACAAAAACAACGGGGTGGGGAGGGAAAAATAGCATAACAAAACTAAACGCGAAACTGCGTGATGATGAGTTGAGTTGATATTGATGTTCATGTTGCCAATGATGAGTCATCCGAGTGGAGATCGTTGTTAGATCGCTTGATCGCTCGATCGGCAATTTGCTGTATAAATATTTGGCACAGAAATTTGTGTGTTGTGGCACAGCTTATATACGTGTAAGTAAAGATTCCGTATAGTTTACAGCATTGAGGATCGAAGAACAAGAAGCAGCAAAACATATTTGTGTTGTACTTCTTTTGGTTTTCGAACCTGCTTTAAGTTCTTCTGCACTAAATTTACTTTCGATTTGCCTTTCTCTGTGACAGATCCTTTGTAAGATTCAGTGACAGTTCACGGCAAAGTCACTGTATTTGCTGACCCGAATCACAGTCGAGAGACGCAGAGAATTTTGTACGCTTTACTTTGTTTTTTTGTTTTTGTTATTCATTATTGTTGTTGTTGTTCTTGTGCATTGTTGTTGTTAAGCCCTTGGCAAGTTCGTTGCCTAAGTCTTTTGTTTGTTGCGCATTGTTTCTCACATACAGACATGTGTGCACGGGTGTGTGTGTGTGTGTGTGTGTGCTGCTTAATGCCCATGTTGTATATTTCCATTTAATTTCATTTCCCCACACAACAACGACGCAGCAACTAAAGAAGAAGAAGAACAACAACAACAACAAGAAGACAACTTTGGTTTTTATTTCCACTCTCGGCTCACACGCTTTGCACTTGAAATGTTCTTTTTGGCTTTCCTTCTGCGCCTTTTGTGTTCTTCAATTCTTTCAGCTCTCTTACCTGTTGTGCCCATTGGGCTCTGGCGCTCTTCGCTGCTTACCTGCTGCGGTTGCAAACAACAAAAAAAGTGAAAAATTTCAAGCTCTCCTGCAATTACTTTAATTAACTCATCATTAAGCACGATAGCAGCAGCAGCAGCAGCACTAGGGTGCTTTGCCCAGTCCATCTATGTGTGTGTGTGTGTGTCTAATACACAAAGGAAATGACAATGAAAATGCACAGCGTCAAAGAAAATGCCGCGCTAATCTTCTAAGCTTCGTCGTCGTCGTCTTGGTTTTTATGGCTCCCAGTTACAGTTAGCACACGTTGACGATGGCAGACAGCGTCCAATGCTGCTGATGACACATTTTAGTCAGAGCGCGTCAGCTGGCGGCCATTTTGTGGCGCACATCCTTCGATTCATATCAGCAGGGCCGCAGCAGCCCCAGCAGATCTGCAATCCCCCAGTCTCCAATCCCCAATCCTCAGTCGCCCTGCTGCCTGTTCCCAAGTTACCCCAGTCAAACTTGTTTGCAACCTGCTTTGATTGCTTTTCAGTGTTGTTGTTGTTGTTGTTGCAACAACTCCCCTTCGGATATATATGCCAGTTAGCTACCCAACCTCAATCTCTTCTCTTTGCTGCTCCTCCAGCTGAGCTGATTTGAGCTTCGCTGCGCGTTGCCCATTGCCAACTGGGGATCGGTTGCTGCCGCCGCCTGAGCGTAGCGAATGTTTATTGTGCATTCCGCTTGCATTTTACATTCTTGCCTTATACAGCAGCAATGGCCATAAATTGTTGCTGCACACACACACGCTTACACGCACACACACGCAAAGCGAACCCTTTTGCTTTTGCTCTTCATTTTGCGCGCCCTTTTTTGCGGCCAAGGCGTTGGCGTACAAAATTCCTCAGCCAAGTTACCTCTGTCTCTGTCTCGCCCGTCTCTCTGTGGCAGTCTCCCTCTCTCTCTCTCTCACTCTCTCTCACGTCTGTCTTTCGTTTTTAAAGTCGCCTGATTTCATTTCATTTTATTCCATTTCGTTTGAGTCGCACGTCAAAAAATGAAACGTTTTTTATTGAAACTCAATTAAGTTGCGCATTCTCACGACTCATGTAGCGAGGACGAGCGCTGTCGCTGTCGCTGTCGGCGTCGACATCAGAGTCCACATCAATGTTGTTGTTGCAACTGCCACACCAAAATTTTAATTATTACCCAAAGTCAGTTTCTGTCTCGGGCGTTGCATCGTTGCATTACATAAATCTAGCATTGTTTTGGGCCATGTCATAACTCTCTGCCCTCAGACCCGCCCCCACCCGCTGTCATGTATGATGACAGCTGCCACATTTCCCATGCCATGTTGCAGGCATTCGTCGTCGTCGTCGTGTGGTTTATTGCACCTCTCGCTGCAGCATTTTAATGAGTCGACACAATTTGATTCTTCCAATTAGACAAACGAACAAACCACACATTGATTTGCATGATGTGCCACATAATGTGGCATCCACTGATTATTGCAATGCAAATTTGTTTAACTAATTATACACAGCAAGAGCTCCCAGTTAATGTGAGCCAAGAAAACGACTGAGTTGTTCTAATTAACCTGCGCCACAGACGAACAGAGCTGACAATGTTGCACAACTTATCAGCGAGCGATCAATACGATCCTCTCGTCTGCTTTGCTGCCTATTTAGCCGTTAGGCAGAGACACCCTAGAGTGAATTATGCATTTAAGGAGTACCCCTTACCTGACACAGAAATGCAGACAATAGAGACGAGAGAGACAACAAACAAGAAACAAGATGGAAACGCACAACTGAAAATGTGGCATGGCATGTAACTCATACGTTAGATAGATGAAGACAGAGAGGGACCACTATTTGGATGGATGGATAGATGGATGGATGGATGGACAACTAAAAGCGGAAAGAAATTTGGTGTAAAATTTGTTGTTGAGCCGTGGGGTCACGCATTTGTCGGTGTCGGGCCAAAAAAAACGGGTCTCAGATCGAAGCCGAAGTTGAGGCTGAGCTCAGCTGCTAAGCAAATACGATGAGTACATAAAAACATAAATGCCTGCGGTGAAATGCAGTTAGAGATAGCAGATATAGGGAGAGAGAGCGAGATAGAAGGGGAGGCAGAAAGGGAGCGAGAGAGAGGAGACAGGTAAGAGAGAAAATGAACGTCGCCTAGGGCTGACTGACAGGGCAGGGAGGGACACATTGACTCGAAATGGCACATTGACATAGTACGACAACAACAATAACAACAACAACAACAACAACAGCAGCAATAGCAACAACAAAGTCGTCGACAACTCTGTTTTCCGTGCAGCATGTTGCACCTGCCTCAGGTTAGCTACGCCTTGTCCGCCTTGGCCCGCTGTCTGCCTGGCATTGTTGGTTTTTCACGTGAAAAACATGCACAGCAACAGCAGCAGCAACAACAACTGCAACCATGCCACGTTTGTAATGTGAGAAGTGTGCGCTGTTTACCGAAAAAAAGAAGAAATACTTGAATAGACGGCAGAAATAAGCGAACAAGAGCGATAAGTAAGAAAGCAACTTAGAACGAAGCGAACAGATTTGCATAGATTATTTAAACCTAAAGCATGTACCTATGAAGAACCTATGCTACATTTTATCTTATGTTTTGCATAACTCATAGATGATGTAAACTAATCGAGGTGCAAGCCTGCATTGAGATTAAGTAGAAGAAAAGCTACAGACACATATGCTATGAAGTATCTATAATACAATATAAATAGCACCTATGCTATGCAGTACCTATGCAGTGCAGTACCTATGCTATTAAGTACCTATGCTATGAAGTTCCTATGCTACATTGTATCTTATCTTTTGCATAACAGCGGCATGCCAATTTGTAGTTTGACTTATGATCTGTGATAACCCGATTGCATATGAAAAAGCGCAAACATTGTCACAAGCTAAGATTAACTTATTTGTAAATATGAATTTGGGTTATCATCGGTGATGCAAAGATCAGTGATCTGGATTCAGCTGGGGTTTACATATGATTAGTAGAGATCTCTGTTCTCTGATCTGTGATCTCGGGATCTCTGATCTATGCATGTGTGATTATAACCCAAACTCATCTTTGCTTAATTAGCAGGACTGCTGTGTTGAATGCGATTGCCTTGTTCACTATATATATGCATATTTAATGGGTCTAATCAAAGATCAAGAGTTCGATTGATGCAACAAAGCACGCACTTGTCATGCGACAACAGACTTGTGCAACAGCAGTAGCAGGAGCCAGAGAGAGAGAGAGAGAGAGAGAGAGAGAGAGAGAGAGTGTGGTGAAGAAAGAGAGGAAGAGTCTGTGGCAAAGGCAGTGGCAACGCGAGGAGGAGATGCCTATCGCGCTGTGGCAACATCATTTTAAGCGCTTTGCCAAATAAAAGAAAATTATGCTTTAATTGGGCGCTTTTGTCAACCGATCCTCTGCAGCATAGCAAGAGCAAAGCAAACCCCAACCCCAACCCAAACCTGAACCCGAACCGAGCAGCGAACCTTTAATTGCCAGCAACCTCCTCCAGAGTGGCAGAGTGGAGACCGAGCGCGAGAAGGCGCTTTAGACATTGACAGCGATTTTAACTGGGCGATAAGCATTTTTCGGCACACAGAGCCCCCCCTTTTACCTGCAGCTCTGTCTCTCTCCAGACTCTCCACACACACACAGCAGCAGACATAGACACAGATGCACTCATACAGACACAGACATTGTTGTCGTCCGTCGATCTTGATACGTGTTGAGTCAACAGAAAGCGTCGCCAGCTGCAGACCAGACCAGACCAGGCCCGACCCGACCCGACTTGGTCGTGTGAAATGCATTGCTCTGCAGAAATTAGATACCCATAGAGCATTACATACGAACAGTACGATCGAACTCGGGAGCTAACTAGGCGTTGTATGCAGCCATAGAGTAGAAGCCATAGACCAAGACCACGAGACCGACCAGACGAGCAGCTGGAGCAACCTGGCCAGCGATGACTGATCATCGATGGAAGACATTAAATCATCAGTCGTTTGCAGATACCGCCAAGCTGCCACCGACTGCCAATGCGCATTTGATAGCCCCAAGCTGCCACTGCCACTGCTGCTGCTGCTGCTGCTGCGGTTACGCTCGTGAGAAGCTTCAAGTGAAGCCAAGTCGATGCCGATGAAGTTGAGGCTTTATAGAGTTATGATTATGAACATTTCTTTCTGCTCGACCGCAAATTGAAATCGCCAGCGATAGCGACAGTTGGACAGAGAAACAGGAGGAGAGAGAGAGAGAGAGAGAGAGAGAGAGAGACAGACAGGGGAAGAGAGAGAGACAGGCTGGGAGACTGAAAGACAGGGGCAGCACAGCACAGCACTGACGACTTTGCCATGGCAAATAGATTTTTCTCACACAAGGTGACCCCAGCTAATTTTTTATTTGTTTCCAGGCGTGTGTGCATGCTGAGGAAAAGCGCAAAAGGTAGCCCGATAGATGGGAAGATGGAGAGATGGGGATATATCGTTGCAGTTCGTCATAAAGATCGTGAGATGAGCATTTGGAAGATGAACGTGATACGAAGCTTATCAGGCCATAAACTCACCACAGTATATACCACAATGCTCACCACAGTCAATAGAAGATCACCACACACACACACACAGAAACAGACATACTCGCCTGTGATCGTCGTGACTCACGCGGCCATCGCTAGACGAGAAAACACACCCTGTCCAAGCGACGCTGGGATACTTTGCTTTATTTGCCAATGCGAGTCACGTTTTCAATTTTTTCCTTTGTTTTGTTTTGTGTGTTCAGATATGTATTTTTTCTCTCTCTCTCTCTCTCTCTCTCTCTGCTTCTTCTCCTCCTTTAATACATTTTTGCCTTTTTCTCGTTGCGTTTCATTTGAAAAACACAACACGAAACAAGTTACCAAGCGCACAAAACCGACGGCAAAACTCTTTTTGCTTAGCTCGCTCCAACTCGACTCGACTCCGCTTGGCTCAGCTCAGCTCGACTTGGCTTAGATTGGCTCGTGTATAATTTATATTACATTAATCTCGGAGGGCGGCAAGGGGCAGCTTGGTGTGGTGGAATAGCGAGCCTGACACCTCATTTGAATGAGAGTCCATTGGCTGCTTATCAGCTGCATCGCCGTTGGCCACTTTGGTTCCCCCCCCACCTCAGATGCAACGCGTAACACTCCCCCGTTCCTCATTAAGTGGAACATTGATTTTTTTACTACCTCAACTGCAACTGCGGCAGTGGCAGTGGCAGTGGCAGCGGCAGCGGCAGCTTGTTACTAACTGTTTTGCCTACCGCCATTTAATTTTCCCAATAGCTTCGATAACGATCAACAATCGACACTGCAGCATACACACACACAGGCACACACACGCTGCTTGCGGGCTCGAAAAAAGTGAGGTTAGGCAGGGCATTTAGTGAGGTTATGTGTGATACAAATTAATGCTAAATCTAAAGCATTTTCACACACTTGTAACGGTAAGTGGCAAAGCCAAAGAAAAGCCGTTCCGATCCGGTCCCATCTCACTCTCTCTCTTCCTTTTTCTCTTTCTCTCTCTCTCTTTCTCTATCTCTGTCTCCCTCACCTAGCCAGTGGCCAAAGAAAGCTGCGCAGCTTAATGATTATTCATTGCCTTCTTCCTCATCATCATCATCATGTTTGCTTCTGCAGCAACTGTTGCTGCTGCTGCTGTTGCTGTTGCTGTTGCAATGCGTGTAATTTTCTCATTGCTGGCTTTGACTTTGGCTTCGATGAAAATTTAATATGCAATCAAGATCGCGCACAAATTACCGTACATAAAAATTGTTTTCTCAAGGGAAAACAACAATGTGCAAGTTGTCGTTCGACTTTAGCTTCAAGTCGGCAGTCATCAACGGCAACAGCAACAGCAACCACAGCAACATCAGCCAACACCATTCGACAGCGTCAACAACAACTACAACGACAACGACAACACCAACAAGCAACATCGTCATTGGCAACGGAGCAACGGAGCAACGTCATCGGCAATCGAAATGCGCGTCGTTGCATTCGATGACTGCAATTACTTTGCTAATTTGTTGTTGTCAATGTTGTTGTTGTTGTTGTTGTAGTAGTTGTTGCTGTGCAACAGGCGTGCATAGTTATTGCCTTTTAATGAGAAAGAACACATAAGTTGAGTGTGTTTGTGCAGCTAGAGATGTTTGCTAATGTATTGAGTTATCGATTGATCAAACATATCGACATTTTAGATCACTGTGTGAGTGATTAATGTAATCGCCTTTTTGGGCACCTCACACACCTCTTTAACAGTCGCAGGAAAGTATTAAAGACTCTTTCAGGTGTTAATGCCACGATCTATGCCACGATCTATGCGATCGATCTGTGAAAGTCACTTTTGGTAGCCCCCATTTATACGCACGTAACGGAAATGAGGCAAGTTTGTCAGTTTGTCAGGCTGCCTTTAACACTTTTGCCGCTTTATCGATAGACACTAATCTGCCGCCGACTTGGGATCGAGCGGCGACGACGACGAGCTCATAAAACAGATAGCAAGTGTGTGCATTCGATATCTGCAAATCGCACACACACACACACATAGAGACATCCAGAGATAGACATACATGCACATAGATATCTGGCATCTACATATCTCTCTCAATTTCGTATCTCTCTTTTCCATTTGCAGTTGCGATACACGCTATGTTGGCGACTACTGTGAACATCGGAATCCCTGCCTGACGGGCCACGGACGCTGCCAGAATGGCGGCACCTGTCAGGTGGCCTTTCGGAACGGTCGCCCCGGTATCTCATGCCTGTGCCCGCTTGGGTTTGAGGAGTCGCTATGCGAGATTGCTGTGGCCAATGCCTGCGATCAGGCGCGTTGCTACAACGGCGGCACTTGTCAGCTGAAAACGTTGCAGGATTACAGCTGCATTTGTGCCAATGGTTATACGGGTAAGTTGCAAACACACACACACACACACACACAGACACACAGACATACAAACAATAAACTCGATCGTCCACTAATCAAATTTACCAATCGATTCTCCTTCATCATCCACAGGCGATCACTGCCAGACACAGAATTTGTGCGCCAGTTCACCATGCCGCAACGGGGGCACCTGCTCCGCTCTAGCGGGAAGCAGCAGCTTCAGTTGCAACTGCCCGCCCGGCTTCACCGGTCACACCTGTTCCGAGGATGTCGAAGAGTGTCAATCGAATCCCTGCCAATATGGCGGCACCTGTGTCAACACGCATGGCTCCTATCAGTAAGTAGAAACCGATACCGATACCGAAACCGTATTCTATCCAAAGTAGCATATCAAATATCAGTGAAAGAAGACAAGAAGAAGTTATGGATGAATAATATCAAGAATCTCTAAACTCAGATCTAACTAGATCAGTTGTGAATAGTCCCACTGGTGATCTAAGCGCGTTCGCGCTTCGAAGGCGGATGCAAGCGAAACCCGATTTGAAACTGCATTAATCGCATGCAATAAATCGATTAATCGACTCATTTGTTCGTTCAGCACTTTTGGGCCAGTGTCATGCGAGAGAATTTGGTTCATAATTCAGCGCATGACAAGTGCAAATTTGGTTGCTTGTTCGACAAAAGATTAGACACGTCTTCGTTGTCGCCCCCCCCTTCGATCTGTTCCAAACAGAAAACAAATCGTTAAATTTGCATATTTATCGAAGAAAATATAAAAAAAAAAAAGAGTTTTGCGGCTGTGCGCCAAATTAATGACAATTTAAAACTAATAATTTATAAAATCGAATTCGGGGTCTGACTTTGTTGTGGCTTCCAATGGGCATCACATTAGCATATTAAATCGCTTAAAATGCTTTATGGATTTTGGCCAATGCTGATCAACAAATTGCCAATTGAGCAAGCGATGCGGCAACGTTTCCACTCTAATTAAAATATACAATGAAAGCTATTCATATAAATCACACAACTGATCATTCAAAATAGACTCGATCGATCGGGGTGAGCCTCTGCCCCGTTGTGGCCCAAAACTAAATGAAATTTCCGGCGCTTTGTTTCTTGTGCCTGAACTGGTTCGCTTTGCTGCCGCTGCTGCTGCTGATGTAAATTAAATTATTTTGTTTAGCATCATTTGCATTTTTAATTTGAAACACACAAATTATCACAGAGCCCCTGATAGATCGGCAAGAGGACTCGGAAGCGTACCGGGGGGAGACTCTTTTGTTAGGCTTAAACGGCAACTTCTAACAAAATTGATTTAACCAGCGAGTGCGATTTGAACATATGTTTTACCTTGTTACGTTGCGCTCTCCTCTTGTCTCTCAATCGATCGATAATTAGTTAGCATAAACATATCGATATTATGTCGCATCACTAATTGACAATTTGTCGAGTGCAGTTGCCAATCGGGAATAGATCAATGTACATACAATATGTAGTTGGGTGATTTGAAATTCCTTGCCTGCACAATGGGGAACACGTTCGATTTTTATGGCTGCCACTGTTCACATTCGCATTTCGATAGATCCGCATTAATTTCCCATTCGATATGTGATTTGATTGTGTTTATGCGTAAATAAAACGTTATGGAAACGTTTTTGGCAAATAAAATCGTTAATTTAGTAGACAGCTATGCGATACGAAAGCTTAGTCATGCCTAAGCCATGCTGAATACATATGAATGAATACTTGAATCAATGGAGAAGGGGAGGGGGGTATTTGAATGCATAAACATGTGTCCATAGATAATGTTCTATGCCAATGATAAAGCGCTCTAATCAGATGAATATGTGAATGAATACATTGATTGAATAGCCCTTTTCATTTGATTCGTTATCGTGAATGGGAATTTAAAACTGAAATCGATACTCGCAAGTAAAAGTGTTTTTCAAATAATTGTGAGTGTATTCATGAATACTAAATGAGTGCAACTAAATAATTATTGAATTTGCTAATAAGTTAAGATAACTATAAAGTGAGTGTGTGAGTGTATTCATGAATATGATTCACTTATTCAAACTCACAAATTCCAAGTTGTACCAAGTGAATACGCCAGTAATAACTAAGTGAGTGTGTGAGTGTATTCATGAATATGATTCACTTATTCAAACTCACAAATTCCAAGTTGTACCAAGTGAATACGCCAGTAATAACTAAGTGAGTGTGTGAGTGTATTCATGAATATGATTCACTTATTCAAACTCACAAATTCCAAGTTGTACCAAGTGAATACGCCAAGAACAACCAATTGAGTGTGTGAGTGTGAGTGTATTCATGAATATGATTCACTTCACTCGCAAATTCAGTAGTAAACTTCTTCGAATATAGCCGCGCACACTCAGACTGGACACATAACGAGTATCACACACGCGATGAGTGCACTCACTACAAACTTAATGATCCAACGAGCCCAACGATCTGCGGTGGGTCGACGGCAGATGAGTAGCCAACCTCCCACCCTCCTCCTTCGTTCCGATCGACGCCTCTGGGCATTGGCCCGCTGAGTTTCACATGTCAATCAAAAATCAATTTTGAATTTTTCTCTGTTCGTTAGTTTTGCCCCAAAGCGAAGGTGAAGCAATTTTCAAAATGTAATTTGGGGCCCAGAGAGAGAGACAGAGAGAGAGAGTGAGATTCCCCGACTGAAGGTAGCCGTTTCTTGTTGTTTTGTTTTGTTTCGTTTGTTTTTGGTTCATTGCCCAGTTTAGGCTACAAAGGGGGAGCAGAGGGTAGTCGTGGGAGAGGGGGAGGTCCCTAAAGAGCATTGCGGCATTGCGAGGCCTGTTGCCTATTTAAGCGTTTTGTGTCATTTAATTGTTTAATTTAATTAAATACGTTTAATGCTCTTAATTAGTCGCTCCCAAGGCGGCAGGGGAGTACTGCAACAGTCGCGTTGGGGGGATGGGGGGAGGGAGGAAGAGGTACGAGGTAAATACCAGCTGCCTTTTATGGCTCCCAGTTGCGGCACAGTGGGGCCAGCAAACCAGTTGCACAGATACTTTTTGTTCAGTTCTCGAGAAATATATTTAGGTTTTCCAACAAATTAAGTTTTAAAAGATATCATAAAAAATAAAACCAAAACAATTAGAAGAATTATGCCCAAACAGAAATCAAAGAGAGCCACGAAACTTCATAAAAAATCGGAGAAGAAATAGTAATAAAGAACAGCAACAACAACAGCAGCAACAACAACTCACTACCAACTACCAACATTGTGGTACCACACAAGAGTTGCCTGTTTTTATTGTGGCGGCGGCCCTCTGTGTAGCCCCAGCCCCAAAGAACCGGTTGCCCCTGCCACAGACTCTGCGACTGAGAGACAAAGAGCAGTGCACTAGAGAGAGAGAACTAGAAGAAGGGTGAAGAAGAGAGAGAAGAGAGAGAGAGAGAGACGATAGAGAGTTAGACTTCAGGCTAGAGCTCAGCTAGACCAGCTGCTCTAGCTGCTGCTGCTGGTGGTGCTGCTGGATGAGACGCACGCCATGTCCATCCATCAGCAGACACATTTCGCTCAAACGGAAGTTGCACGTTGCACGACGCTGCACGTTGCAATTAACTGACGGAGGTCGCACTGACTAGTGTGAGATGTTGCTGCTGCTACCAGCTCGAAATTACCGTTTTGCCATCACTGCAACAATTCCACTACAACTACAACTACTTCTACTACTATTGCAATTCTCCCATCTTTGCAGATGCATGTGCCCCGCCGGCTACACGGGCAAGGACTGCGACACCAAGTACAAGCCCTGCTCGCCCTCGCCCTGCCAGAACGGTGGCATTTGTCGCGCCAACGGACTCACCTACGACTGCAAGTGTCCACGTGGTAAGTGCTTGTTGATTGTATCCCTAACTAGATCAATCAAAACTTAACTATCTAGTATTTGTTGAATATAATGTGTATATCGATAGGATAAGTAGGTTGTTAGTTAATCTGTCTGTAGACCCCCTTATAAAATATTTGCTTAATTACGCCATAAATATAGTATAATCCCTTACTTCGTTAGTCATATTTCATCTAATGCTTATCTTTTTATGCATATATGTATAATAATGCCTAACGATAGCAATAGGTTAAGTTGATCACACCTTCTATTTTGCTGTAATAATCGATAACTTTAGACTAGAAATGGACTAGGCTAGACATTCTGTGAGTTCTTATGTAAGTTATTGTTAGATAAGCCTTAAATATCTTTGAATTCGATAGATAGTTTGTGTTTTTGCAAGACTTTTGTAATGTTTAAATTGATGTTTATCAATTAGTTTTTCTATTAGAGCCGATAACGAAAGGTTAAACTGTTCTGTCGATAACTTTGCACTAGAGATGATAAAGAATGACAGGCATGAACACCCTGTGAGTGCTCATAGGGCATTTTTTTAGAGGATTCCTTAGGCTGCCGGGTCTAAGTAATGTTTCGCATATAAAACCGGCAAACTCGATATTTATCGCTGCCAAGTGTCAACGCTTTAAGTGAATGTCAAATGTCGCCCCTCACTCGATCCCTGCCCCTCCCTCGTACTACGGTTCATTCAATTGTCGCCCATTCATTTGAGCATGTAAATTGCCAACTTTTACATACATATTTATGACTGAGTGTGCGTGAGTGTGTGTGTGTGTGTTGCAATTTAATTCGCTCAATTGAAGCGGAGACTTGCATTGCAGTAGTCGCAATGGGGCAGCGACTGTGACAGCGACACAGGGTTAGCATGCAACGTGGGGTACAGTTTGGAAGGCGCTGGCGAAGCTGCTCTCTGGCCTGTTGCAGCTGGATTTTAATTGCGCCCAATCAAAAATTCTAATGAGCTGATCGTGTGAAAGTGTGACCAAAGGCGATGTAATAATGGAAATGGACACGGTCTGCTCTCTCTCTCTCTCTGCAAGCCAAGTGGTAGGGCAAGGGGAAGAAGGGGAAGGAAAGAGACAAATAGACAGACGGACAGACAAGCGAGGGAACAAAATGGAAGGGAATTCGCAAACAGAAAATCGCAAGCAATAATGCAATGAAAATGTTATAACGCCTTTTGTGCCAGTGTTGGGCAACACAGAGCAAATTACAACAGCAACAACAACAACAACAACAACAACAACAGCAACAGCAGCAACAACAACAATAAACAAGTCTTAGCAACACAAGACAACACGACACGAAGCGCCCTGTGGACATCACGATGAGAGCGCGGGAGATGCCAATGGGAATTTTGTTCGAAGGAGGGGCGGAGTTGCACTCATTATGCAAAACGGGCGGCACAAACCGCAGTCGCCGTCGCCGTCGCCGTCGCAATTGCCATGGCAGTTGCAGTTGTAGCAACAATCGCCGTTACCATTGCTGCTGCCCCGCCATATAACAAAAGGCTGCTTGCAACTTGTTTCCCAGCCCAGCTCGCACAGAGCTACCTACCACAGCCCCACCCTCTTCCTCTCCTTCTCCTTCTCCATCTTCCCCTCCTCTGTCCTCTCTTCCCTGTTCACCACTTCAGCAACTTCAATCAGGACAAGTCGATTCAGTCAAAGGCATCAAAATCGAGCGCTGGCTTAATTTGCTCTGCTGGCCAAGCAAATTACAAATAAATCAGCCACGGCCTGCACAGTCCACATTGAGTCCACACTGTCCACAGAGTTGTTCGCAGTCACGGGTCTGGTCATGATGATGTATGTATGTATGTATGTATGTGCGATCGACGATGCTGCACGCTGGGATGCTTAAGCGCAGTTACGCCCTAAGGAGGTCATGCACAATTCACAAAAAGCCAAAAAGATAAACAACAAAGAACGGGCCAAAGCGGGTGTACGGGTGTGTGTGTGTGTGCAGTAAGCCGAAGTCCAAATACCCTAACTGTAATACTATTGCTACTGTAATTGTAATTAGGTCAGCAAAGGATTAGAGAGAGAGAGAGAGAGAGAGAGAGATGCTCGAGATAAAGTACCTTAAACTAAGCGAAAGGGTAGAAACTGAGGGTAGAGACTGAAGCAGCAAGGCAGCGAAGGCAAGAGCGAACCCAGTTGGGATGCGTTTTCTTTTGGGGTAAAAGTTGCAGCTGATGAATGATGAATAATGCCAGGTAAAGTGAGGAAGGTGAAGACGGGAGAAGGAGGAGGAAGAGGAGGAGGAGTGAGGCAAAGCGAAGCTAGCAAACGAGTTTGCCTTCGCGTGGGCAGCAGCAGCAGTAACTGCAGCTTGGGTCGCCACTTGGCTCGTGGCGAGTCATGACTCAGAAGAACCTCTAGACACAGACAGACACACACACACACACACACACACATACAGCACACACAAATTGCTCGATAACAGTTATTGCAGTTATCGATAATATGAAATTTAACTCAAATTGCATCCAAATTGCATTTCGTGTTTCATTTCCAGTTGTGCCCGAGCATCAATTGCAGCTCAGCTCAGCTCTTCTTCTTCTACTTTTTCTTCTTTCTCTTCTTCTTCTTCTTCTTCTTCTTCTTCTCTGCTGCTGCCTTTTGCTGCTGCTTCTTGCGTTCATTTTGTCGCAGGTCGTCGATTGACCCGACGGACCAACAACTCATGCAAATTGTTGCAACCCAATTGTCTTAAATGGGCACACACACCAAGAAAGAGAGGAGATAGTGAAAGAGAGGAAGAGAGGACAGAGAAAGCGAATGGGAAAATTGCATAGGGTGGCTCCATCATTTTAGCAGGCAGTGTCTTCTGCTTCTCCTTCTTCTTTAGCAGGGTTTGAGAGTCACTGGAGCAGTCGCCAGGGAGTTCAAAGTGCCACTAAGTGACTGGGTAACGCCGCCTCCGATTGTTGCATCCTCTCTTTATCTCTCCCTTTCTCTCTCTCTCTCTGTCCTTACGCGAAACATGTGTGCAACAGATCAACAGATGCCGTAGTTGTCTCTGTTGTTGTTGTTGTTGTTGTTGTTGTTGTTGCTGCCTGCCCTGCCTTGGTTTATTTTCAAAAGTATGCATTGAAAATGCCACTCTCCAATCTGCAGTCTCCACTCAGGGCAGGCAACAAGTTGCAGTCCCCAGTCCCCCATGGAGGCACACACACACACATACACATACACACACACACGCACACATAATCATAATAATAATGAAAAAATGCCCACAGACAAAAAACCAAAACCAACTGTGCGCAGCAGCAACAACAACAAAATCGATCAGCGGCAGCAACAACAATAACAATAACTGGGCTGGGACAAGCGAGTTGTGTATGCATGTGTGTGTGTGTGTGTGTGTGTGTGTGTGTGTGTGTGTGTGTGTTGGGCCCTTCTATTAAGACCAAAACGAAGCAAAACCCGACCAAGCAAGAAAAGCCATTAAAATAAGCTGTGGGCGAGCAGCGACGTCGTCGCCGTCGTCGTCGTCGCTGAGCCGCAAGAGAGCGCGCTACCATTGCAATCAATAGACAGTGGGCGAGAGAGAGAGAACTAGAGAGAGATAGGTAGACAGAGAGAGAGGAGAAAGGGGGGACGACATAAAGTGCGATTTAATTCCTCGAATGAGGCACAAAGTAAAGCGCAATGAACAAAGTCGAAGTCCGAAAGCCCAGCAACAACAACAACAGCAACAAACACAACATAAACGTAGAAAACTCGATCGAGCCGAGCCACATCCGAGCTCCAGCCGAACCCAAAGTGCTGCCGAACGACGAAGCCGCAGCATAAGCAACGCTTTTTTTATTGTTGTTGTTGTTGCTGTGGTTCCTCTCTTTGTGTACATTTGTTTGTGCTGTTGTTGTTGCTGCATGTTGTAGGGGGTGGGGGGGGGTGCGGGAAGCAAGCGCGCTCGTGGACGACGCTCGTTGCGCTCGTTTGCTTGGCGCGCTATTCAGATAGCTGCCTGGCCAGATATGAGACCGTGGGAAAGAACAACCAAAGACGTGTTGTACACACACACTGAAAGAGAGAGAGAGAGAGGCACAGCACAGCACACAGCACACACACACACACACACACACACAACACACACAGACTGCGCATGCGAGCGTCTGTTATACTTCGTCTTCTTCTTCTTAGCATTTTGTTTGCTCATTCGCTTCGCATGCGCAGCAGCGACGCGACGACGAAGACTGTGCATACAAACATACGTACAAACACGTGTATGAGTGTGTGTGTGTACATTGCGGCAGGCGCAACCTTTTGAGAGAGCAAAAGAGCGCCGGCTGTTCTTAGTTTACCTGTGCGCTCTCGTTTGCTTACGCTCTGTCCGTCTCTCTCTCTCTCTATCCCTCTCTCTTCGTCTCTGACTCCATCTGGCGGCCAAAACATGTGCAACACAGCTGCAAGCGGCGCCGCCTAAGCAATACACGAATATTTGTATTTGCTGGTGTGTGTGTGTTTGTCTTCTCTGCACACACACACACACACACACACACATATGCATAGACATATTTTAAGCGCTGTCTGCTCTTTGTGCTCCTTCTTCGCATTGCATGGCAACCACTTTTTGTACATGCCCAGGCCAGTTGTTGTTGTTGTTGTTGTTGTTTTTGCTGTAAACGCGTTCGTTTATTGAAGCATTTTATGATGCTGTGTTGTTGTCCATAAATCTGTTTATGCACTTCATTGAGCACACACACACACACACACACAGAGACACTGATGCACATGTACACATGCTCGCACAGTGTGACCGTTTTACATGATGTACTGGTATTTTTGGTACTTTAAAATGCAAATGATCAACGTTGAGAAACGTAATAAAATCTTTAAATAATTTTATTGCACTTCACGCATGTGAGATGTTTGGATTAACTTAAAAAGAAATTTGTAACGGGTGTGTCAGCTCTGCAAGAAACATTTTATGAACTCATATACATATTTTCAAATTAACATTTTAACAGCTCTATTAACTAACTTTAAGTTTGTCTTACTGTCATCGAATTGCAAGAATAAAGCTGTTTTTAACCGATCTAGCTATAAGACTGATACAATCGGCTTAAATTATCTATTTGGAATACTAACAACAGAATTAGTATTTTTATTTATTATTATTTTGTGCTAAAATATCAATAATCTCTTGACTTTGCTAAGCTGATACCATATATGGTTTTCTTTTCTCCATTTGGAATACTTAAAAACAGAAATAGGTTTTTAATCCTGCTTGTTAGCTGTAAATACTGTAAACAGTGTTAGCAGGTCAGCTCGAAAATATTGCTCTGTCTAGCTTTGTTTTTTAACAGAGAATCCGTAAAAACAGTTTTTTGTTTTATTGCAATTCTATACAATTCAGCTGTTTTTATACCCCTGCAGAGGGTATATTCATTTCAGTTGTAGAGCTATTGCAAGGAAACTTGGCACACGGGTTTCTTATTGCTGAACACTGTAAATAAGTCGGAACGAGTCGGGTCGGCCAGTTATATGATATAGCTGTCATACAAACTATCGGCCGATTTTAGTTATTTTTCAAGATATTGCAAATGTACTTTATTGGAGTTTCATAATATGCATATAGACTTTAATCGAAATCGTACTACATACTATAACATATAGGAACAATCGGCTGAAATGAAGGTTTTTGTATTGCGACCAGTTTTGATTTTAGAAATAACTTAACTTAGAGACATAATATTGAAAATATACATTTCCATTAAATTCTGCACCATAGTATAGAACTAAATAGTATTGAAACAATCTGAGAATATAAGAACCTGCAAGAGTATAAGACTTTCGGCATGCCAAAGGTAGCCTTTCTTCCTTGTAGTAGATCTAGTTTTTCTATGGTTAAAAAACGAACTTTGTTTTTATATATTTATAAGTACTATTTATAAATAGAAGTAGTTGATATTATTACAAACACCTTGACTAATTCCACCTTTCTTTATTTCTTTTGCCTCTACAGGTTTCGAGGGCAAGAACTGCGAGGAGAACATTGATGATTGTGCGGGAAATCTGTGCCAAAATGGCGGCACCTGCGTGGATGGGATCAACGAGTATCGCTGCAATTGTCCGCCAAATTTCTCGGGACGCTACTGTGACGTTGATGTCGATGAATGTGCAATGCGTCCCTCGGTCTGCCAGAACGGAGCGACCTGTACGAACACTCACGGCAGTTACAGTTGCATCTGTGTGAACGGTTGGGCGGGAAGCGACTGTAGCGAGAATATCGATGATTGTGTGCAGGCTGCCTGTTTTTACGGAGCCACCTGTATCGATGGTGTCGGTAGCTTCTATTGCCGCTGCACCGCGGGCAAGACGGGACTGCTGTGTCATCTGGACGATGCGTGCACCTCGAATCCCTGCCATGCGGATGCCATCTGTGACACCAGTCCCATCAATGGATCCTACGCGTGCTCATGTGCCACTGGCTACAAGGGAGTCGATTGTTCCGAGGATATCGATGAATGTGATCAGGGGTCGCCATGTGAACACAATGGAATCTGTGTGAATACCCCAGGATCGTTTATGTGCAACTGCTCGCAAGGATTCACGGGGCCGCGCTGCGAGACGAACATCAATGAGTGCGAATCACATCCGTGCCAGAACGAGGGCAGCTGCCTGGACGATCCGGGCACCTTCCGTTGCGTCTGCATGCCCGGCTTCACCGGCACTCAATGTGAGATCGATATCGATGAGTGCCAATCGAATCCATGCCTCAACGATGGCACCTGCCACGACAAGATCAACGGCTTCAAATGCAGCTGTGCCCTGGGATTCACGGGAGCACGTTGCCAGATTAACATCGATGATTGCCAGTCTCAGCCGTGCCGCAACAATGGCATCTGCCACGACTCCATTGCGGGCTACAGCTGCGAGTGCCCGCCCGGCTACACTGGTGCCAGCTGCGAGATCAACATCAATGACTGCGATTCGAGTCCGTGTCATCGGGGCAAGTGCATCGATGGCGACAATAGCTTCAAGTGCCTGTGTGATCCTGGCTTCACCGACTATCTGTGCCAGAAGCAGATCAACGAATGCGAGTCGAATCCCTGCCAGTTCAACGGACACTGCGTCGATCGTGTGGGCAGCTACATCTGCCACTGTCTGCCCGGCACCAGTGGCAAGAACTGTGAGATCAATGTGAATGAGTGCCACAGCAATCCGTGCAACAACGGGGCGAGTTGCATCGATGGCATCAACTCGTACTCGTGCAACTGCGTGCCTGGCTTCACGGGACAGCACTGTGAGCTGAATATCAACGAGTGTGCGAGCAATCCCTGTGCCAACAACGGCGTCTGCATGGATCTGATCAATGGGTTCAAGTGCGAGTGCCCGCGAGGATTCTACGATGCACGCTGCCTCAGCGATGTGGACGAGTGTGCGTCGAGTCCGTGTGTCAACGACGGCAGCTGCGAGGATGGCATCAACGATTACATCTGCCACTGTCCACCAGGCTATAATGGCAAACGTTGCGAGATCGACATTGATGAGTGCGCCAGCAATCCCTGCCAGCATGGAGGCAGTTGCTTTGACAAACTGAATGCCTTCAGCTGCCAATGCATGCCCGGCTACACGGGCCACAAGTGTGAGACGAACATCGATGATTGCCTGAGCAATCCCTGTGCCAATGGGGGAACCTGCATTGACAAGGTCAATGGATACAAGTGCGTCTGCAAGGTGCCCTTCACGGGCCTCAACTGCGAGAGCCAATTGGATCCGTGTGCCAGCAATCGTTGTCGGAACGAGGCCAAGTGCACGCCTAGTCCGAATTTCTTGGATTTCGCATGCACATGCAAACTGGGCTACACGGGACGCTACTGTGATGAGGATATCGATGAATGTGCCTTCAGTTCGCCGTGTCGCAATGGCGCCAGTTGTCTCAATGTGCCCGGCTCGTATCGTTGCCTGTGCACGAAGGGTTACGAGGGCAGGGATTGTGCCATCAATACCGATGATTGCGCCTCGTTCCCTTGCCAGAATGGTGGCACATGTCTGGACGGGATTGGTGACTACTCGTGCCTCTGTGTCGATGGTTTCGATGGCAAACACTGCGAGACGGACATCAATGAGTGCCTGAGCATGCCCTGCCAGAATGGAGCCACATGTCGCCAATATGTGAACAGTTACACCTGCACCTGCCCACTGGGATTCAGTGGCATCAATTGCCAGACAAACGATGAGGATTGTACGGAGAGTTCGTGCCTGAATGGAGGCAGTTGTGTGGACGGCATCAATAGTTACAATTGCAGTTGCCTGCCTGGATACAGTGGGGCAAATTGTCAATATAAGCTGAACAAATGCGACTCGGCGCCTTGCCTCAATGGCGGCACTTGCCACGAGCAGCGGGACGAGTACACTTGCCACTGCCCTAGCGGATTTACGGGCAAACAATGCTCTGACTATGTGGACTGGTGTGCCCAATCGCCATGTGAGAATGGAGCCAGTTGTAGCCAACTGAAGCATCAATTTAATTGCAAATGCGCTGCGGGCTGGACGGGAAAGTTGTGCGATGTGCAGACAATCAGTTGCCAGGATGCAGCACAGCGGAAGGGACTGACGGTGAAGCAGCTGTGCAACAATGGCACGTGCAAGAATCATCTCAACAGTCACGTCTGCTACTGCAGCCAGGGCTATGCGGGCAGCTATTGCCAGCAGGACATTGACGAGTGCGCCTCACAGCCTTGCCAGAACGGAGGCACCTGTCGGGATCTGGTGGGTGCCTATGAGTGCCATTGTCGTCAGGGCTTCCAGGGACAGAACTGTGAATTGAACATCGATGATTGTGCACCGAATCCTTGCCAGAATGGCGGCACATGCCATGACCTCGTGCAGGGTTTCAGCTGCAGCTGCCCGCCCGGCACACTGGGCATCATTTGCGAACTGAATCATGACGATTGTGTGCCTGGGGCATGCCACAACAATGGTAGCTGCATTGATCGTGTCGGCGGATTCGAGTGCTCGTGCCCACCTGGTTTTGTGGGTGCACGCTGTGAGGGTGACATCAATGAGTGCCTCAGTAATCCCTGCTCCAATGCAGGCACCTTGGACTGCGTGCAGTTGGTGAACAATTATCATTGCAATTGCCGACCTGGACACATGGGACGCCACTGTGAGCACAAGGTTAACTTCTGTGCACAGTCGCCGTGCCAGAATGGCGGCGTCTGCAGCACCAAGCAGAGTGGACACCACTGTGTCTGTGCGGAGGGTTACTATGGCAAGAACTGTGAGTACAGTGGACAGGACTGTGACTCGAATCCCTGCCAGGCGGGCATGTGCATTGTGGACGATGCCGGCGGCTATCGCTGTGAATGCGCTAGCGGGACATCGGGACGACATTGTGAGGTGGACACCATGGATGAATGCCAGCCCAATCCTTGCCTGCAAGGTGCCGCCTGTGAGAATCTCCTTGGGGACTATGAGTGCCTCTGCCCAAGCAAATGGACGGGCAAACGTTGTGAGATCTATGATCCAAGCTATGTGGGCTCCAGTGTGGCCAATGGCAATGGAAATGGCGTCGGCGGTGCTGGCAGCATTGCAGGTGGCAAGTACGATGCGGACTTGGAGCAGCAGCGCAAGATGTGCGAGACACGCGGCTGCCCAGAGAAGCAGGGCAACGGGGTGTGCAATCAGGAGTGCAACACGTACGCCTGCAACTTTGATGGCAACGATTGCTCGCTGGGCATCAATCCGTGGGCCAATTGCACGGCGCCACAGTGCTGGCGCGTCTTCATGGACGGCGAATGCAATGAGGAGTGCAACACGGCGGCATGCCTCTACGATGGACGCGACTGTGAACAGAAGCTGAAGCGTTGTGCGCCCATTTACGATGCCTACTGCCAGAAGCATTACGGGGATGGCTACTGTGACTATGGATGCAACAATGCGGAGTGCAGCTGGGATGGTTTGGACTGCGAGAAGGCCGATCAATCCTCGCAACTGGCCGAGGGTGCCATGTCGGTGGTCATGCTGATGGATATGCGACAATTCCGGGCACAGCAGGCGCAGTTCTTGCGTGAGATGAGTCACGTCCTTCGCACCACGGTCCGTGTGAAGAAGGATGCCCTCGGCAATGACATGATCTTCAGCTGGAAGGGTGCATCACGCATGCCCGACATACAGGATTCGGAATTCGGGCGCAAGCACAAGATCTTGTACACACAGCGCAATGGACAGACGGGTATACAAATCTATCTGGAGATCGATAATCGCAAGTGCTCCGAGTGTTTCAATCGTGCCGCCGAGGCGGCTGAGTTCCTTGCCGCATCGGCGTCAAAGCACACGTTCGCCAATCGTTATCCCATCTACAGTGTGCGCGGTGTGCAGAGCCCCGGCGAGGGTGAGGGAGTGGAGGCACCAGCCAATGTCAAGTATGTCATCACTGGCGTCATCCTGGTCATCATTGCGTTGGCCTTCTTTGGCATGGTTGTGAGTACGCAGCGCAAGCGGGCACATGGTGTCACCTGGTTCCCCGAGGGCTTCCGTGCACCCGCCGCAGCGGTCATCTCACGTCGTCGTCGCGATCCCCATGGCCAGGAGATGCGTAATCTGAACAAGCAAGTGGGTCTCGGCCAGGCGCAAGGACATCAATTGGCCGCTGGCATGGGAGTTGGTGGCGGCGTTGGCGGTGGCAGTCATTGGTCCGATGATGAGTCCGATATGCCGCAAGCAAAGCGTCAACGTGGCGATCAACTCACCTCCGGTGGCTTGGCCGGATTGGGTGGCCTGGGAGGCGGCAGTGTGGCGGGCTTGGCCAGTGTAGGCTATGCCAGCGATCACACGATGGTCAGTGAGTACGAGGAGGCAGATCAACGTGTCTGGTCACAGGCGCATCTGGATGTGGCAGATGTGCGTGCGATAATGACACCGCCGGCACATCAGGATGGTGGCAAACACGATGTGGATGCACGTGGTCCCTGTGGTCTCACCCCACTGATGATTGCCGCCGTCCGTGGCGGCGGCTTGGACAGTGGCGAGGATATTGAGAACAACGAGGATAGCACGGCGCAGGTGATCTCGGACCTGTTGGCCCAGGGAGCCGAGCTGAATGCCACCATGGACAAGACGGGAGAGACTTCACTCCACTTGGCAGCTCGTTATGCTCGCGCAGATGCCGCTAAGCGACTGCTCGATGCCGGCGCCGATGCCAATTGTCAGGATAACACTGGACGGACACCACTCCATGCTGCTGTCGCGGCAGATGCCATGGGCGTCTTCCAGATATTGCTGCGCAATCGTGCCACCAATTTGAATGCACGCATGCATGACGGGACCACGCCCCTCATACTGGCCGCTCGGCTGGCAATTGAGGGCATGGTCGAGGATCTGATCACAGCGGATGCGGACATCAATGCTGCGGACAACTCCGGCAAGACGGCTCTACATTGGGCTGCAGCTGTGAACAACACGGAGGCGGTGAACATTCTGTTGATGCATCATGCGAACCGCGACGCACAGGACGATAAGGATGAGACGCCGCTGTTCCTCGCCGCACGCGAGGGCAGCTACGAGGCGTGCAAGGCGCTGCTGGATAACTTTGCCAATCGCGAGATCACCGATCACATGGATCGTCTGCCACGCGACGTGGCCAGCGAGCGATTGCATCACGATATTGTGCGGCTGCTGGACGAGCATGTGCCACGCTCGCCCCAAATGATAAGCATGACGCCGCAGGCGATGATCGGCTCGCCGCCACCGGGTCAGCAGCCGCAGTTGATCACACAACCGACTGTGATCGCGGCCGGCGGTGCAGCGGGCAAACAGAGCAGCCAAGCGGCCAAACAGAAGGCGGCCAAGAAGGCAAAACTTATCGAGGGCAACAGTCCCGACAATGGACTCGATGCTGGTGCAGCAAATGTTGCTGGCAATATGGGCAGCTTGCGACGCAAGGCGAGCTCAAAAAAGGCCAACAGCAACAACAACAGCAACAACAACAACAACAGCAGCAGCAACGCAAACAATGCGAACAACAGCAGCAGCAACAACACGGCCTCAAAAAAGGCCATGAATGGCGGCAGCGGGGGGAACAACGGCCTGAATGCCGCCCAATTGCTCAGTGCAGCGGCGGCGGCAGCAGCGGCATCAGCAGCAGCAGCAGCAGCGGCGGCAACATCAGCGTCGAATCAATGCCAGGATCTGGACTCGCCACCACCGCCACAGCAGCAACAGAATGCGGCGACAGCCGGCGGCAACGGCAACGTCAACGTCAACGGAAATCTGGTGAATCTGCCCAGTCCGTACGACACGAGCTCAATGTACTCGAATGCCATGGCAGCGCCACCGAACAACAACAACGGGACCAAACAGCCGCCGAGCTATGAGGATTGCATCAAGGTATGTAGCCAGAGAAACACGGAGCAACACGCTCTTCCTCTCAACAGATTCATCATTAATTCTCCTCCTTCTCCATCTCCATCTCCATCTCCATCTCCATCTCCATCTCCTTCTCCCTTTGCAGAACGCACAGTCATTGCAATCGCTGCCGGGCAACGGGCTGGACATGATCAAGCTGGACAACTATGGCTACTCGATGGGCTCGCCATTTCAACAGGAGTTGCTGAACGGCCAGGCGCTTGGCATGGGCGGCGGACGAGGTACCAATACAATGTGCGGCCTTGGCCCCGGAATGGCCAATGGCGGTCACGAGCAGGGCCTCAGTCCGCCCTATTCGAATCAGTCGCCACCCCATTCGGTGCAGAGCAGTTTGGCTCTGTCGCCACACGCCTATTTGGGTAAGTTTCAAATGAAGAGCACAACACAATCGGAGGTATACTAAATTCTAAAATTCGTATCTTTCTCCTTTCATCAGGTTCACCTTCCCCGGCCAAGTCGCGGCCCAGTTTGCCCACATCGCCGACGCACATTCAGGCAATGAGGCATGCCACACAGCAAAAGCAATTCGGCAGCAATCTGAACAGTCTGCTGGGTGGAGGACCCCAGAGTTCGCCCGTTAGCCTGGGCATTATATCGCCCACGGGCAGCGACATGGGCATCATGCTGGCTCCACAGTCCTCCAATAATGCAAAAAGCAGTGCAATAATGCAATCGTTGTCCCCACAAATGCAGCAACAGCAGCAGCAGCAACAGCAGCAACAACAACAGCAGCAGCAACAACAGCAGCATCAACAACAGCAGCAGCAACAACAGCAGCAGCAACAACAGCAGCAGCAACAACAGCAGCAGCAAGCAATTGGCGGCCTTGAGTTCGGTTCAGCCGGTTTGGACTTGAATGGATTTTGTGGATCTCCGGGTAAGTGCAAGTCAGATGACATTACCGATCAATCGAATACTCATTCTCCTTCTTCTTTCGCAGACTCATTTCACTCGGGTCAAATGAATCCGCCTTCGATACAAAGTTCTATGTCGGGCTCATCGCCGTCGACCAACATGTTGTCGCCATCGTCGCAACACAATCAGGCCTTCTACCAGTACCTAACGCCGCCTAGCCAGCATTCCGGTGGCCATACGCCGCAGCATCTGGTGCAGACGCTGGACAGCTATCCGACGCCATCGCCGGAATCTCCAGGCCATTGGTCATCTTCGTCGCCGCGCAGCAACTCGGATTGGTCCGAGGGTGTGCAATCGCCGGCGGCCAACAATCTGTACATTTCGGGCGGACATCAGGCCAACAAGGGATCCGAGGCCATTTACATTTGACAAAAGCGCACGTAATGTGGAAGACGATGAAGTCGAGAGAGCCAAGCTGGACCACCAGCAGCAGCAGCAGCAGCAGCTGCAGTGGAGAAGGTGTGGGCACTCAAAGAGCGCCCAACTGCGAGTTAATGACTTTTAATCAATCCCAACCCAGCCCCTACCACCTACAGCCTACCCCCTTCCCCGTCCCTGTCCCCGTCCCCTTTCCTCCTTCGTCCCTCCTCTAACCTCATCCACATTTTTTTTTTTGATTAGCCCATAAGCTTTAATTTAAAACAAAAGACACATCGTAATTATTGTAGTAATTTAAAAGAATTAACTTAAGTATTTGTTGTACAGTGCGCGTTGAAATCATCTATATCGTATATACACACAGATATATATGTTGAATCGAATATATAGAAATATATATGTATTATTTTAAGTAGTTAGTGAGCAGTTTGCAAAGGTTTTAAAAAAAATATTTCGCGCGCAAATTGAAAAGTTTAACCGCAACGAAAGAAAGAATGAAAGAGGGAGAGAGAGAGAGAAAGAGAGCGAATGAGGAGAAGAAACGAGAATAATATTCATAATTTTTATAGATTTTTTTGCAAATACAGCGAAAACGTTTCACTGCTTCCAGTAAAAAGAACCCATTACAATTAGCGCAAATTATTCATATTATTATTAATATTATTATCATAATTATAATTATTATGCAACTGTATTTGTATCTGTAATTGTAATCTATAATCTGTACTTGTAGTAACTGTAGTCTGTAATTGTCGGCCAACGTTTTTCTAGGCATACGCATATGGACTAAAGTAATAATGATAAATATCAGTAGACTTTAGCATTGACTACGTTCTACCGTTTAAGTTTTAAAACGATTCCCCAACGCGAGAATCGCATAATTATTACAAATGTTTAGCTGTTAGTTTCGAAACTGAAGTGCTTATATAAACAAAATTGTTAGCATATGATCCTATGATTTTAAAAACCACAAACACATCAAAACAAAATAAAAGACAAGACAAACGAAAACTAAAACTAAAAGGAACACAACAAAACAAAACAAAAAAAAAAAACAAAAACATTCTGCACAACTATATGAATTTTTTTAATTTACACTTTTTATGTAATTCTACATATAAATCTATATCGATATAGATAAACATATACATATAGCTTAAGTATAAATTGTAAAAAGATTCTCATTATTGTTTCAATTTAAGTTGGAAGTAGAAAATGACAACAAATTCACTTTCCGATCACGAAAAAAAGAACGAAAGAAAACCATAAAAGACGCAAAGTTTATTTTTTTAGTTAGGCATTAGGCGAAGTACGATTTTAAGTGAGAGATCTAAATATATTTTTTCAAAAAATATTTGCCAGAACACACACATTTTGTAATCGCGTTTTTCACACGCTAATTCATTCTGTTAACGCAAATTATGCCTAATACTTTTGTTCTTCTACTTTTTTTTCGAAGTTTTTCTGCGATCCTTTCCTAATTTTAATGTATAAATTGTACAATTTTTTGTTGTCCTAACTTAAACAGCGAACGAAACATGCAAATGCAAATTTTTTTGACATAATAAATATTAAATAATTATTTTAAAAAACCAAATGCAGCTTAATTCTTTTCTAGCGAGGGGTTCTGTATTATACCTATATCATCTATCATCATAAAACTCGATGGGAATTTTGATTTAGTAATTACATTGATGGGACTACTTAATGTATTTGCCCATCGTTCTATTATCACAAATCAAGTTCTGCAATTGAACGCGATTTTATGACAGTGGACGAATCCCTCGATAAGGGTTACTTTATGATCGGGTGAGATTTCTCCTGAGGAAGTCGTCGGTGTCCATATATTAGTGTCATCACTAATCTGCAGCAACTCGAGCTAATCGATGGCATTGATACGATTTGTGTTGGGCCCTGGAGTTGGCTACAAAAAGCTCAGCGCTGGTCAGTTTAGGATCATCAGTCGTCTTCAATATTAGCCATGTTTGCTCGTCTCCTAGTTGCCTTTGCCGCTGTCTCTCTGGCCACGGCTGCGCCTTATAGCTCGCAGGTGGAAGGAATAATGAAACTGGTTCAACAACTGTATTGATATTCACAGCACATCGGCCAGCCTGCTGAGCATTCGTGCTGGTTCCGTGGATCGTCTGAGTGGTGGGGTTATCAGCAGGTCTCCAAGGTGATTGTGCACGAGAGCTACGGCAACTTCTTGAACGATGTGGCTGTGCTGGTGCTCGAGGATGTGCTTCGCTACTCGGCAACAATATGCCCCATTCCCTTGGCCAGTTCGGACATGCCAGTTGGCAGCGAGGTGCGCATCTCTGGCTGGGGTCATCTGTCAACCAACGGAGACACGCGTCGCTGTCTGCAATGGAACACGCTTCGCTCCCTGTACAAGAACAACTGCATCAGCTCCACCTCCATGTTCACCAACAGTCTTGTCTGCCTGGCCCACACGGAGGGCAACGGTGCCTGCAACGGAGACTCTGGTGACCCGGCCATCCTCAACGGTGAGCTCGTGGGCGTCGCCGGATTTGTCACTGGCGGCTGTGGCAGCACCAATCCCGACGGCTATGCCAAGGTCTTCTACCACCGTGACTGGATCGTTAAGAACGCCAATTTGTAATCGAGTTAAAGCCTTTCTTGCAAATATAAAAATGAGAACATTTAAATATAATTGTTTTAATGGCATTGCAGATTATAAGCTGAACTATTCTATTAATGAAAACTGTGCAAAATATGTGATGTACAAATCGATTTATTATTTTAGTTGTATAAATTGAAATTTGCTAACAATTTGTTGTCCAGATTAATTATGATTATCGTGTAAATACTCAAACATCCGTCATTATAGTTATATATATATTTATATATATGTATGTATATTTATATTTATATCTTTGATTAACCTTTTCATTAAGCGTAATTTGTTGCTGCTCTTTACATAGGTAATAATCACAACAAGGCTCGCAAACGGTACCTGGAATAATGCCCGCATTTGATCTTAGGTAACCAACATTCTATTGTAAATCCGATAAGACCTAGCAAGACAAGTACTAAATCTTTTTTTTAGATTCGACCTGCATGTTGGACGCTTTAGAGGTAGATGGTTTTGTCTCTTGAGAGACATCAGCGTCATCGCCACCAGCATTTGCTGTATTTTGTGTGTTGTCACTTTTAAATGGACAGACTCCGCCTTTGCATTCGAAAGGGAATTCAGGCTCCTTATTGATTACATTGCCTTGTGCATCCTTCACGGCCCAGGGATTCCAATAACGTAGAAATATGGGCTGCACAAACTTGTGCCAGATAAAAAGCAATAGAGGAATAATAAAGCAGGGCACGCAAACCATTTTGCTGGGGTCTTTGCCTGGAAAGAATCAACTATCAGACCCGAATTATTCGATATAATTACGTGTTAACTCACCTTGTAGAGTAATTGTTTTGTTTTCAGCAGCAGTGTGCCCAAGCACAGTTGGGTATTATCCGCGAATTGTGACTTTTTAAAATACCAAAACGGTTGACAAAACGGTTGATATACAAGTTAAATTTTTTTTTGGTCAATTTGTTTTGTGAGTAACATTAATTTAAAACAATTTATGTTATTTCAGGTCTGCCTCGAAACAAACTAAATTCGGTGTGAAATATTCACTCGAAGCGTACCATAAAACAAAGGTGCCTGTTGATGTTTTAGTCAATGACGATATGATTCCGGATAGATTGATACTACTAAACTAGAAGTGGACACGATTGCTCTTTCCGGGGCGCAATGACAATTGATGAAACTGTTTTAAATAATAAATATCTTGTATATTATATATTGTATTATATTAGTACAAATTATTATCCGATATTTATTAATTGCATCATGCCTATCTGTTATCGATATATGGCAGCACTGTAGTCGCTTTAAACGAATGTGCACATCCGGCAACTCTACGACGCCATTGTTAATTCACCGTTACAAGTTACAAATTGGCTGCGTTATACAAATTTGAAGACATCTACTGCAAGCCAGGTAAAATAATAATAAACACGCATTTTAATGTAAAATAATGTATAATTATCATATTTGTGTTAATAATGTTTCTATTGAACAATGACCAGATCGATGAAATATGCCGAAACCGCAAATGAAAGAAACCGATCGTGCACTAAAGGCAAGTCGGGGTGATCCAACGAGCCCTGAAAATGTGCTGAAAAATGTTATTAAATACCAGAAGATATCCACAGAATATTTTGACAAAATGTCAAAAAGTTATGAAGAAAAAGTGCAAACAATGAATCTTGCATTAATCGAGCGAAATCAAGAAATAGAGCAGCTAAAGAAAAAGTAAGATCTGAACTACGTGAACATACAGAGTCTGTCAAGAAACACTTTACACATACATATGTATGTACATAACATTAACATGTACATACAGTGTAAAGAGTGACTTGACTCATTGTATGTGTAAAGAGTAACTCTTTACACAAATGCACAGGTTAATGTAATGTACATACATACATATGTGTAAAGAGTTATTTGATAGACTGTAACTCAACTAAATACGGACCTTTAACTACATATACTTGTAACGGTTTTTAATATTGCGTGGTTTTCATTTAGGTTGAAGGAAACAGAACGGAAAATTCAAGAGTTAAATTCTCAGAACAGCGAACTCACTCAGACTAATCAATTGCTCAACGACAAGAATGCTATGCTATATGGAAAGTACGTGTCATTGGAGGTTGATTATGACCAGAAAATCAAAAAACTGGATCTTCAGATGAACAAACAGAAAACTGAAATTTTAACGCAGCAGAAACGAAATGAGGAGCTGTTAACTGAGGTTCTCATTAAAAGCTGTCCCTCTATCATATTTCTGAAAAAAACGAATGTATATTTGATTAACCTTTTCAGTTGACATCGAAGGAAGAGGGTAACCTAAGGGCAATGGCTCAATATAAAGCCATTGTACAGGAGAAGGAACAACAGATGGCTGAACTTCAACTGGAACTGACAAAGCTGCAGGAACGTACAGCTGAGCTGCAAGCTGGCTTAGAAAAAGAAAGGACCCAGCAAATAGAGCAGAAACATGAACTACAGTCCCAGTTTGATAAGGTGAAAAGTTAATGCTGCATAGTGTGGAATATCTCTATATTGATATTCTTCTTTATCTCTGATTATTCGTCTCACAAAAGGCACAAGCAAGTCTAAAGGCCAAGATACAGGAATTATGTGTCTCGCTCGATCAGGAAATGAAGAGCAAAGTTCAGCTTGAGGATGAATTGCAGGAATGGGTACAAAAACTTCAGGAGTGCGAGAAGCAAAACGTTGAGCTACAGCAGCAACAACATAACTTCACGATTGAGTCGTCAGATGCAGCAAGACACCTTGAGAGCTCCATTGAGATAAAACAGGCAAAGATTGATGAACTGCAAGTCACTCTTGCGGATTTGAAGGCAGTCTTTGAGGTTGATGTAAAATGTCAGCAAGCTATAATTGCAGAACTCAAAGCGGCCAACGAGGAGCTTAATGCTAAAATTATCCAGACCGATGTAGAAGCTCAGCAGAAACTGAATAAGCAGGAAGAACTAATAACAGAATCGAGAAACAAGTGGGATGAATTAGAACACAAGCATTTGGATATGATCAATCAGTTGACGGCTGATAAAAAGAATTTGGCAGAACAGATGAAAGGCCAGAATGAAGTTCATGAGGTGAGCGGAAGCCCAAAACAAACAATGTACATTTGTTGAAGTTTCTTTCCTATTTCAGATACAATTAACCAAGCTCCTTGACGCAGTGAAGCAGAGGGAAGAAGAGATTGCCGCTTGGAATAAGAAATACTTTGATTTGGAGATGGAAAAGAATGTGAGTATCCACCAAAAGCGGTTCCTTTTGTTCCAGCTGCTTATTCTTTCTTGTTCATTAAGAGTGTCATAATGGAACTAAATCAGAAAATTACCTGTATTGGTGACGTTGTGGTGAGTGGCAAGGAGAAGGGACACGAGAACGCCACAAAACCGGGAGAGGTGCACTCACTGCCATTAAAGAACGTAAGTTCTGTTGCCGCTGCAGAAGGCAAGCGTCTCAAAAAAACATTTAAGCGGTCTGCACCTTACCCGATGTATGAGTCCGACTGGAAAAGTGATACCGACGATGGAGACACATCTCCTAATTATCACCCCAAGCAGAAAAAACAGGTGACAATATGGAAATTTTATTAATTACAATATTCACTATAAATGTGTCTTTTATTTTGATTAGATTAACAAACCCGTTCACTCCAAGTGCAAGGTAAAGCGTGTGGAGCCGCTTTCTGCGTTCGATTCGTTAAAGAGTTCGGATATCTAATATACTATATATGTTTTCTCGCAAAATACTATAATGTCCAGGAAGGATATCTGTTTTTTATCGAAAAGCAATAATATCCAGGAAGTATATCCGTTTTGTTATTTTCAAAACACAGTAATATCCACGAAGGATATAATTTTTTTTTCGAAAAACTATAATATCTAAGAAGTATACTAGTATCTGGGAAGAATACCACTTCTTTCCAATTAAAATCTACACATTTGAAATAAAAACATTTGATTTATTTAGATTATTTATTTAGGTATATTCTGATAATTTTATTTTCAGCAGCTGCTGCTGCTGATGCTTGGCGAGCTGCTATTAAGGCGGTCGCAGACACCTGCGATGACATTATCATATTGCATATTACATATTTACAGTTAACATACGAGTAGGGGGGAGTAGGAATAGAGCTCACAAGCATGAAGTTGATTACATGAGGAATAGACAAGGGCTTCCATTGCACTTCTTGGTATACAACTATCAGAAATGTGAAGTTTAATTGAGAGGAGACAAAGGAAACATAGAAAAAAAAAAAAACAAATATGCACGTTATTCACATATACGACAAACACAATTTCAGGCTTTCCTATTATAATCAGGAATCGCTGAGAATATCCTTCAATATCGAGCTGGAGTTACGTGTCGGCACAAATTCGTTGCTGCTCATTAGAAGCGACTGCATCGGCGGAGTTGGCGTTACTGGCGTCGCCGTCGTTGTGCCACGTGCTCCTTCCTGTTCACCACCACCAACTGCAGCCCCTACTACATTTGCAGCTGCTGGAATAGTGGCAATTGCTCCTTCTCCTGCTGCTGCTGGTGCCGCTGCTGCTCCTCCACCTCCTCTTGCGTCAGTTGCCGACGCTGTGGAAACACTTGACGTAGGCGATGCCTCCAGCTGTTTGCCCATACTCAGCAATGTGGGCCGTGTCTGAGTGTTCGATTGCGGTTGCGATTCTTGCTCCAGGAATTGCACAAAGGCCTGCAGCAAATTGTCATTGCCTGGCATAGATGGAGTTCAAGATTAGTTATTACTTTTAATGTAATTCATTTCCATATTGTAGTTCACCTGTACTCGGAGCAGAGACAGCGTTGCTGGCGCTGCCCAAAATGCTGCCCAGCCAACTGTTTTGCGGCTTGTTGAGGCCCACCTTGTCGGCCTCCTGTGCATTGAAGTCCAGCACGGAAGATATCATGCGCAGCACCTGCTGCTTATCACCCGCATGGCCGCTAACCACATAACCGATGAGCAGGCTCTTGATAAGACTCTTGTCAATCTTATCCGTCTGGCTGGACTCGCTGCTGCTGAGCCTCTGCTCCAGCTTCAAATTTGCATCCTTCAGGGTGTCCACTGTGCACAACAAAATATGAAATCAAATGTGTCAGAATATGTGTCAAATACATATGCATAACTCTGGGCGTTTACATATACTATGTACATATGTTATCATTATATAAAGAGACGCCGATCATCTTCAACTATAACTAGACTTAGAGTTAAGATACGGATTAACGCGGTTTTCGTTGGGCGTAGCATGCGGTTAGTGCGACCACTGCACGGCGTAGTATGACATAAGTACTGGTTGTTGGTTAAATGGCACACCAGTACCTGATGTAATACTCAACCGTACAGACGCTGATTGATGCAGGTTGATTGTGGGTTGCATGTTGCAGGTTGCAGGTTACTGGTTGCGACTCGGTGGCGGCACTTGCGATAGGCTGTGACTTGTGGCTAGATTTACTTCTGCGACCTTAATACAGGTCTACGTTACGTTACGGTCTACGATCGATATGTTCGTCTGGTCAGTTGGTCACTCAGTTCTTGGCTTCTGTTTGGCAAGTGTATGCGTAATCAAAATAAAATAAAAAAAAATAAAAATCATAGCAAATTGCAAAACTAAAGAACGGGCAGAGAACAACAACAACGACAGCAACAGAGATCTTTATATATTATATTTTAGATCATATATATAGCGTACATACGAGTATAGGTAGTATGTTTTATATGTGTGTGTGTGCGAGTGTGTGTATATATTGTATTCTGTATCTGTATTATACTACTATTCAGGCACAGGCATAACGATGCGTGTGTGTGTGTGTGTCTGTGTGTGTGTCAGGAGTAAAGAAAACAATTTGTGTGTTACACAGGCATACGGATACGTAGTATGTATAGTATAGTAGAGCATTATAGTGGGATCTGTTCTGTACAGAATGTGGCACATGCTGCAGTCTCGAGCAATCTCCAATTGCAAAGTGAGTGCGTCAAATCGTTTAAAATCGCTCACATTTACAAATTGAGATTAATCAATGCTGCAGATAAAGATAAGCTAACGACAATATAAGGTACTCTCTTTCTCTCTTGTGTTTACGAATATAACGGGTAAACGAAATTAAACTAAACAAATTAAGAAGAATACAAACAGTACATTGAGAAAATCATAAGTACAACGGAAATTATAAATTAAATTAAGTTTATAAATTAATTAAAATTAAATTCTAGAGAAAAAATAAAACAGTTAAACATAACTAAATAACTTAGCTAGATAATACAAATTGCAGGCGGCACAACAATAAATAAAAGTGGGATGACAATAATCAAAAACATAACTTGGATAACATATATATGTATGGTTTAAGCTAGTGCTACGATTGCTATATAGAAGAGTTCGCTAGCATCCATTTTTGCTTTGCACATTTTGCTTTCTCCATCTGTCTGCAAAGGATGCTTGGGAAACCTCTACGAACTATGCTAGATATTGTAGATAACAAATCATACATATATCATATATTTAAAGCGTTTAATTAGTACACAACATAAAGGGCAGGTCGAAGCTGTGTGGGTGTGCGCATGTTTATGTCTATGTGTGTATGTACATATGTGTAGTAAAAGCAATCAGAGTTATTTAGGTGATGTGTCCGTGGATTGTTCAGTTAGTGCAGCTTTATAAAACACTCAGTTACACACACACACACACACACAAAAAAACTGCAATGAAGTCAACGGACGGACGGGAATTGAGGTTATGTGTTCGAGTGGTTCGTTATTTCTCTTTTAATTTTCGTTTTACCTGCTTTTGTGTGTTCAGCCAATATTGCCACATGTCGTAGGTGCGATCTTACATATATTTGTTATACATTATCAATTTATGTTGTTTATATCGAGATTATTTGTGTTTTTGTTTTGTAATTTGTTCTTTTTTATTTTTAGTTTTCAATTGGTGATAAAATGCAATTCAAAAAAAGTCGATACCAACTGAAATTCCGAGTGTTTCATATCTGGCATTGCTCCCAGAATTACCAGCTGATATTTACCTTTAAGAATCGGGGTGAACGTGACGTCTCTTTCCCTCACACTCACACTCGCTCTCTCTCTCTCTTTTTTGTTCTTTTGCTTGCTCTCAACCACTCATACTCATGCACCCTCTCTCTCTCTCTCTCTTGCTCAAAAAAACCAAAACGTATTCAACATTTAAATATAACTTTAGTGCGGGTTTTATGCGTGATCGATAGTTAAATAACAGATTATTATATCGCTAATTGTTAAGAATCGTTATATATTGTGCAAATAACGATTAATCGTGATCGTGAGGGTGTGGTGGGTTAAGTACATGCCGCAGATAGCAAGAGGTTATTGGTATATAGGCTATTTGCTAGTCGGTAACTTGTAATTTTCTAGCTGCTTGGCATATGGCGAGGCGAGGCGAGGTGCGTTCTTGTTTTAGATACACGAACATACGAGTTCCGGATATTTTTGCAGGGTTAGTCATAGTCAAAACTCCCAACGCACCCATTCGAGTCGTAGATATGATGTGAATGTGGATGATGACGCGATGATCATGTTGATACTGATGTTGCTCTCGAGGCATTTGCACTCACCTTCGTCCCGCAGCACGGCAATCGTCTGCTGTCCCGCCTCCAGTTGATCCGATAGACGCGCAGCCGCACGCAGGCCCTGATTGGCATCCGATAGTTGTTGTTGCAGTGCAGCCACATCGTTGCGCAGCGCCGTCTCCCGGTCCAGCTGTTGCTGCAGCTCGCGTCGCATGCGCTGCATGCCCAGCTGGATGTCGTGCTCCTTGTCTATCAATGAAGACGGTATTCTTCTGTGCTCTCTACACGCTTCTCCCAATCATTCTACTCACCATTCTGAAACTGTTCCAGTGCACACTGCAAATTGGTCAATGCCGCCTGCTGTTTGAGCTCACGATCCTCGCACTGCCCCAGTTTGGCCAGAAGCTCATCGCGTTGTTGCAGCAGCAGCGCGTGCTGTGCTTGCAACGTTTCCGCCTGCTGATTGGCGCGAATGCTGTGTTGGTGAGGGAGAGAGAGGGAGAAATAGAGAGTAAGGAAACGGTTTAGTAGTGAAATAATCGCTAGCTGAGCTTCGAGCAGCTTCTATCTCAAAACTCATTGAGTTTTGATGAGACAGTAGCTTTTAATATGCATTTCCTGCCGCCTTGTCGCTTCCTTTGAGGTTTCACCTTAAGATTAGAGGCAAAAGTGCTTGAAAGCTGCTGAAACTTGCACTTGATTAAGCTTAATGCTTTGTATAAGCAGCAAACGTGCTTGAAAGCTGCCTTAACTTGCACTTCATAACGCTTGAGGCCTTAAACAGAAGTAAATGTGCTTAAAAGCTGTTGAAACTCGCACTTGATTAAGCTTAAAGCCTTAAATAAGAAGTAAAAGTGCTTGAAAGCTGCTAAAGCTTGCTCAACCAAGAGGTCAAGCTGTAAGCTTTAAATAACAAGAAAAAGTGCTTGAAAGCTGTTGAAAGCTGCTGAAACTTGCTCTTGGCCAAGCTTAGAGCTGGATTAAATATTGAAACCCATTAAGCTTACACTAATTATCAACTTTCTTTGTGCTTTGAGCTAAAACGAAAGCTGCAAGCTCGTGTCACTGCATGAAGCCGGAAATACATTGGATTTCTAACTGGATTTTGCACGCTGGGGGACAAATGGCGTCGCAGCTGGTACAGTTATGCGTGAAAAACAACTGGCAGGTGGTGCAGAGTGTGTTATCGATAACAATCGCACAGTTTATGACACCATTAGCCATGGGCCGCATGGCGAATGCAATTAGCATAACCAGACATGGCATTGTTGCGTTGCGCGTTCGTCTCGGAGTCGCCTCTTATTGACGTTCGTCGCCGCGTTGCCGTTTCGCCGCTTATCGGGAGCGTGACTTGCGGCGAATTGCATTGCAATAGCAAAATGGCGTAAGCATTGACTCACGACATCGCTTATCAAACTAATTAAGCACACACACAGACACACACACCTGCGCACACCCCTTCCCTTAGAAGCTAATCAAGTCACCTGGCTGAGGTGTAGGCCGTGCTAGATTTGGACACCTCCTGCTGCAGTGCCGACTGCTTGGACCGTGACTCCTCCAGCTCGCGCTGCAACTCCAGGGTCTCCTGCGTGTGCATCTCCTCGATCTCAACCAGATGAGCCCGCAATCGTTCCAGATCCCTCTGCACGGCCAGCTGCTGCTCCTGCGCCTCCAGCTGTTTCTGTTGCAACTGTCGCTGGTTGTTCTGCTCCGTCAACAGATTGCTGGTGAGTATATCGCATTTCTCCTTGAGGAAGTTTATCTGATCGCACAGCTTCTCGCGCTCCTTGCTCATCTCGCTGAGCTGCTGCTCGAGCGGCTGCAGTCGTTGGATTTCCGCATAGTACTGTGTGTTCTCAGTGTGCTTCTGTTGCAGCGCCTTGATCAGTTCCAGCTTCTCATTGTTCAGCGTCTCCAGCGGTTGCTGCAACTCGGCCTTGAGCTGCTCCAGCTGCTGATTGGGGCACTCCTTCTGTGCTTGCAACTGCTCGATCTGTTGCTGCCTCTCCTGCGAGCACTGCTCCAGTTCCAACTGCACCTGCTGCAGCTTCGCTTGCATTGTCTGCGCTTCTGACTGGAGCAGCTCGTTCTGTGCCAGCCGCTGTTTCAGTTCCACTTGCAGCTCGCTGAGAACTTCCTGCTGATGCTGCATCTCTGTATGCTGCTCCTGCCTGAGCTGCTCCAGCTGCTCTCTCAGTTCGTTGCCGCTTTGTGTGCTTTCCCGCAGTTGGTTCTCGGTGTAGAGCAGTTGTGCCTGCACCTCATGCACCTTCTGCAGCTGTGCGTCCCTCTCCAGCTCCTTGACAGCCTGCAGCTGCTGCACTTGACTGCTCTCTGCCTGCGCCTCACCTAGCTTCACCTTGAACTGTTCCAACTGGGCCAGTAAATCCTCAGCGTGCGCTCTGGTCTCCTGCAACTCATCGGTTTGCTGTGCCAGCAGCTGCTCCACTTGCTGCAGTTGCGCCCTGTTGCTTGCCACTGCTAGTGTCTCATCATATTGCTGTTGCTGCTCCTGCTCCTGCTCCTGATGCTGCTGCTGCTGCTGCAGCAATTGTTGTTGCTGTCGCTGCAATTGCGCCTGTGCCTCCTCCAGCTGCTGCTCCAGCTGTGCTATGGTCTCCCTCGTGATGCTCCTCAATGGTCTCCAGCTTGTTGCGCTTGAACTTGTCCAGCTCGTTGAGCAGCAGCTCGTTGTTCTTCATCAGCTCGTCACACTGGAGAATGTACTGCGAGATGTCCGCCTCGAGTGTCTTCTTGTCGTGCTCGGCAATCAACTGCTGATCCTGCAGCTCCACCATGCGTTGCTCCACCGTCTCCAGTCGCTGCCAGCGTTCGTTGAGCAGGCGATGTGTACGTTCCAGCGCCTGATCCGTGTTCTCAGCCAGCAGCGCCTCGAGCAGAGGGCGCAGCTTGTGCGTATCCTTCTTGCCCGCCGTCGCCTGTTCATCGAGCTCAGTATCTAGATCCAAATCGGTTATCTCCTGCTTCTCCTCAGCAATGGCTTGTCGGAACTTGGCCTGGGCAATGCTGGCGTCCAGTTCCTGGCGCAGTTTGCGATTCTCGTCACGCAGCGCACCCAACTGCTGCTCCAGATCGTTGGCATGTGTCTCCTGATCGGCCTCGGCGCTCAGTTTGAGTTCCTGATTCTGCAGCATTAGTTGTTGCAGCTTGCGCTGCAGCTCCAGTTGCAGTTGCTCCTTCTCGCTCTCGCTGATGCGCAGACGCGTCTCCAGTTCCGCGAGCTGTTCGTCCAGCACGCTGCTTGCCAGCTGACGCTCCAGTTCGCCATCCTGCAGCTTCGCATTCGCCGCACTCAGTTCGGCAATGCGCGCCTCCAGTGAGACGAGCTTGTCGCGCAGTTTCTCTTTTGTGGGCGGCACTGTGGCATCTGTATCTGCATCTGGATCTGGATCCGAACTGGAACCAGCTGCATCGGCATTGCGCACCACAATGAACTCATCCTCGCTGTGCTTGCCGGTCATTGAACTGTTCGATGACTCCGATGTCTTCTTCTCCTTCACATGCTTGGCCAATTCATCGAGCTGCCGCTGCTGCTTCTCACGCTCTGCCTCGGCCTGACGCACACGCTGGATGAGCTCGGCATTGTCGGCGCCACGTTTCTCTAGCAATTGTTGCATGTCAGCCAGTTCAAGCACGCCCTGCTGCAGCTCCTTCGACTGCGCCTCGACACGCTGCTGCAATTCCTGATGCGCCGCTGTGGCAGCTGCTCGTCGTTGCTGCTCCTCCTCCAGCTGCTTCTGCAATCGTGCCACAGCCAATTCGTGTGCCACCAGACGATCGCCCTGCGCTGCCTTTAGCTCTCTCAGCTGCGTCGCCAGCTGCGCCTTGTGCGCCAACACATCTTGCATTGCCTGATCATGCTGTGCGTCCAGCTCCTCCAGTGAGTTGCGCAGCTCTCCGTTCTTCTCCTCCAGCTGTTCAATTATCGCGTTCAGTTTGCCCACATCTGCTGCGGCATTGCTGCTGCTGCCGCTGGCCAGTGAGACGTCCACCATGTCGCCAGTCTTGGCTGTCGGTGTCGCTTCCGCTGGCGTCGCTTCCTCGGAGCTGGTAGGCTCCCAGCACCAACTGTCCTCGACATTTTGTTCCTCACTCGCGTGCTGTGAGCGAGACAGAGAGAGAGAGAGAGAGAGAGAGAGACAGAAATGAGAGGCATGGTTTAGGCATCAATTATATATATGTAAAGTTTTATATATACAATATAACAATAATTTTCCGGAAGGTCTGCAAAATACTCCTCCGCGGTGTCGATAATTTCGAAAAATTCCTCGCGTGAGCTTAATTTTTTATTGATGAGCCATCTTTTGAGGTTTGAAAAGAGATTGTAATGTGAGGGAACCAAATCGTATGAAAAAGGGGGATAGGGAAATAATTGAAGCCCCAAATAATTTATTTTGGCCAAAGTTTCGTTTCTCGTGTTTTTGGTCTGGAGCCAGTTTCGCGGCACTTATCGGCAGGATAAATATTTCATATGAAAAATCTCGTTTAGGATATGGTTTGTGCGCTCAATACTGTTCCTTGTGACATCTGCTAGCTCACAAAATTTTACTTTCCTGTCTGCGAACATCATCTCATTGATTTTATCGACATTTTCCTCTGTGACCTCATCCGAGGGCCTGCCGATGTGGCCTTGATCGCTAGTCGAGTTGCGGCCACCACGAAACTCTCGAAACCAATATTTGACGGTGCAATCTGACGGAGCATTAGCCCCATAATATTTGTCCAATTTTTCTTTTGTTTCCTTCGCCGTTTTGCCTCTCAAAAAATAATGTTTTATGAGAGAACGAAAATCGTTTTTTTCCATACTGCACATGATGCCAAACACGTCAACGAAAATTAGCTGTCAAAAAAAAAAATACTGGCAGTATCACAAACAAATTTGGCGTGCTTTCCTATATAAGAACGGACTATAAGGCACTATAAACTTTTTTTGCAGTAGCAGTGTATTATGGCGGTCAAGGAGGTTACTTTTCACCCCACCTAGTACAAGTACCACATACATATGTATATCGTATACCATTTGCAGTCTGTGTTCCCTGAAGAAAACGACGTGATTTTTGTGTAGACTGTCTTCAAAACGATCAAATTGAAGTGACTCTTCGGGCTACTTGGTAGCAGCTTAAATATCATGTTTGAATGTACCTACAATGGCCAGCATATGCAGGTATGTATATATGTGCTATATAGTACATCTGTTCCTATAGAATATGTTTCTGCTTTCGACGACTATTGTTATAGCTGCATTTGGGAAAACTTTTCGAAGTGCTTCGGATTCCTAATGCTCTTTTTGATTGGTCAATATACCATACTATATATACATATATACTATGTATATCCTTTTAATTTCAGGCAAATGATTTCACTTTATCAGGTATATAGTACACTATATAGTACATCTGTTTCTATAGAAAGTGTTCAAGGTTTTAAGTTATTCTTAGGGAATCTTTTCAGAAAGTTTTCTTTTTGTTTCTTAACTCTCTTTGTAGATAATATTTGTTTGTCTGTTATATCAATGATATCTACATATCTACACATATGTATATATGTTATCTGGTCAGTAATGTATACAAAGTTAGGGGTTATGATAGTATCTGAATATATAAAACGTTTATATATATAGGTATACATTGTTAAGTTATATGTCATCATGTTAAGTCTTATGTTATTAAGTGTGAACTTGGTACACTATCGTATATTTATTTAGTTAAAGATTACCCTGCCGATGTCCCAATCGATAGAATAGTGTTGAATAACACTAAAGGAGCAGGAGAGCGGCACTATCGTTTAAAAAAGCCAATTTAACGGATTGAAATTGTGAGAAGACATTGAATAAGTTAAACTAAAACAATAGAGTATTATCTCCACAACATTCTATATATATCATATATGTATGTATATATATTACATATCATACTAGAGGTCTACCTGCCTACATTCATTCTTAGTACCTTCCAAGTACTCATATGCACATATCGTTCAATCAAAGCGTATATCGCCTGTCTTGATCGTTTTATATGAGGAAAGGAAAGATTCTCGAAAAGGAATCGATACTCCTCACAGGTTTCTTTACTCTCAAGCAAATGAGTTTATAAAAGAATCGCGTCGTCGTGTCGACGAATGTTGAAAAATAGTTGCCGCAAAGCAGCCGCATAGCTCAGCGATAAGGTAGTAAGGCGCGACATCTACAGCAAGAACAGCAACAACAAAATGGCCATAAAAACGCATGACGACGATGACTGGTGCCCGCTGGGGCGACCTCAGGGAAAAATGGCAGAAATCGTCAAAGGCGAAGGTAAAGGGAAGGAGGCGGGAGGTAATGTTTTAATTAAAATATTTTGGGCGAACATGTGCGACATTGTTGAGAAATTGTGTCACTACAATGGGCGTAGCTGTGATAAGGTTGCGATGTTAATGTACAGTTCTCTGTATATGCATATATATTATATATCGTATATGGCATATTGTATATCGTATATCGTATACCGCATGTAGATTACACGCAGAGGTCTAAGACATTATTAGGGAACATTTTGTAGACACCTGTGTAAACTGGGTTAACTACAACTGCCATACACACACACACACACACACACACACAGACTACAAGCAATGTGTGTGTGCGGGTGTGAAAACACTTGTGTTTCGTAAACAAATATTTGTAAAATTATTCATGTCTTCCGACAAAGCTCTATATAACACCAGACACATACACACACACACACACTCTACACACAATCGATCATGTTGTGCGTCAGTTGCCTGGGCATAAAAAACCGTCAAACAGATAAACCCAGCATATTTTCAACTGAACTGAGGTTGGCCAGCTATGCCTAGACGACAATACGTATGGCTTGATTTACCTACACTATATATGCCTATATATACAGACAGTGTACGATACAGACATACATATGCCATGTACTGGGTCGGTAAATAGCACAGACAACTGAAATGCAAACACAGCGCCCTCCTTCTAATAACAACAATAAACGAGGGCGACAGCAACAACAGCAACAAATACTCTTCGCCACAGATAAGATAAAGAAAATGCCCACGTTGGGGAAAAAGCAACATATACAGATACAGATACAGATACAGATAGAGCAGCAAGGCAAAGGGCAAGGGGAAAGAGGGCAATGGGAAACGGGGAATGAGCAAACTCACACCTTATAAACGGAAGTTGAAAGTGGAGAGCAAAGAGCGCAAAGACAAAGCACAATAACTGCAGCATCAGCAAAGAGTCGAAAAAGTAGAGAGATAAGCTAAGAGATCTGCCAGCCTATAAGTATGTTATAGTACCTTGTACACATGCAAACATATCCAAGATTATATCCCTACTTTATTCCCACAACATTTTATAGCTATAATAATGATATGACCTCGAGCCAGCTACCAAGATGAATAATAAAAAAAAAGGACGCCAAAACATTTTAATATAATAATGATATATTTTTAAATTATTTCAAGGGAAATTTGATTATTTCCCGATTTAGCTTTTTATGCGGGTTCATTGGCAGTTTGGAAATCTACCAAATTCAATAGAACTACGAAATCATAACAGGCATAACATAAGGTCGATCCTTATCGATCGAACAGCAACAACAGAACCTGGAAAGCGCAATGAGTCAACGACAAAGAAGTATTAGTAAAGTATAGTCGACTTTGATATATTCATACATATGTGCACAGTGTACAGTGTACAGTGTATGGTGGGTATGGTATAAGGTATGTCATTGATTCGGTGGCCAATCTCTGGGCGCATACGCCATCGACGACGCTCGTTCGTTTGGGAACGAGCATGGGCCTGAAGTTGAGCCTGGAATCGGGCATTGTGGAATTGCCATAATGTTACTGGAACTGGGGAAGGCTTATCTTATCGATAATGTGTACCGGCTCGCCCAAAAACCATATGCGCAAAGAGTGAAGAGTCTATGCGGCGTGGCCCAACAACAGGTCCGCAAAGGGTATACGGCGTATGGCATTGTCGATTGTATATAAATAAATATTGCGCCTGAACTGAACTGAATCATTCGCATGCCTCTAAGGGACTTGAAAGAACGAGGCCTGGGGGAGCCACAAACTTTACACACACACACACTCAGTTGGTTTTAAGTTCTGCATATGGTTTGCTCTTGGCTTTACGACTGTTTTTTTTTCATTAGGGTGCTCGGTTTCATTTCGAAGAAGCGAAATATAATTACAAAATTTGCAAGCGATACCAAGAAATCAGCGTAATGTAACCCATGGTGAGGCATGCAGCATACAGTTGCACACACACACAGCAAGGCACAGCAGAGCACAGGTTGTTGCTGCAACCTTAGAAATAGAACGAAAATTCAATGCCAAATTCTTGAAACTTGGAACACTTTCAGAGTGTGCAAAGGGGTATCTCATTAAGAGATCTTTCAAATGGGTTCGCAGTGATTAAGCGATACGCTTTGAAATGATATTTCAACTCTCGATGTCGAGAGCTCTCAGAGCGACACACACTCATTAGATATAGGGAATCACAGCTTCGCAATTATCGCTTGCTATAATTACAGCTGCAAGCTGCTGTGGCCTTAGCGTAGTCGACGTGTCAGATACCACGCAATGCTAATGAGGGGAGTCGACACACTATTGCCTCATCATGAAGTTCTTAGGTCGCTCTCTGTCACTCTCTCTCTCTTCATCTCTTGTTTATGGCACACTTTGAACAGCTTGTCGAACTTTGCTTGCTTTTTATGGGGTACAGGGTATTAAAATTATAACTTAATGCATGCAGTGCAACAACAAAAGAACAAGCTAATAAGCTAATAGGAGAAGATGTCAAGTTGAGACAAAAGTTAAAACAAAAGTCAAAAGTCAAGGCAACTCAATGACGGCGACAACATCTCGCTGCGTTGCTGACCAGACACTTTACAGTCATAACTATAAGTAGTTGTACCGCATGTAAACAGTAGCAGGAACCAGAACAACAACAAAAACATCAAAAACTTACATTTCGTTAACAGTCAGCAGAATTTTAATTTCTGATTTGGCAGCTTGAAGAATTTATAGCCAAGCTGCAGTTGCAATTTAGCTTCTTTTTTTTTAGCCACTTTTGCATTTGTCTGTTTTTTGTTTTTATGTGTTTTTTTTTTGTTTGGCGCCCCTCTTCAAAGAGGTCTCCAGAGGTAGAAACAATAAGCAGAAGGCGACAAAAAAAAACAACAAAAAAAACAATACACAGCAAAGAAACAAAAAAGGCGAGAATGTTTTTAAATTATAGTACAGTACGGGAAAAAAACCCGGTTAATTTTCACTTGGCACTCTGACGACGTCAACGTTGATGATGTTGACGTTGGAGGCAACGGCGACGACTGCGGCGGCATCGCATTAACGTTTGCATTATTTATTTATATTGATTTGAAGTTGTAGTAGAAGTTTGTTCAATGTTTCGTTTGCAACTTTACAATGGAACACAAGAAAAAAAATGTGTGTTTTTTTAAATAGAAAAAGTGGATACAATGTTTGAAGAATTCCCGGCGAGAAGCGCAACTTGTGTGTTGGGGGAGAGTTCCACCGTGTTGACGTCTTTCCCGCAACGCGAACGATCGACGAGTGAGCGCAACGTGCAATGCGCCATGGGTGGAAATAGTAAAGCATCGAGAGACCGGAGACCCCGATACCTATACACCACATACACATGCACATACACATACAACAGACATACACAGATACACGAGTACTTACGGCCGAGCAGAGCCGACGTCGCGAAGCGTCGTGGCAGCGCAGCCACGATCGACGACTTGCCAAAGCAACTGTTAACTCACACAGATACCTGTACATGTACCTATGTGTATGTGCCTGTGTGTGCATGTGTGCATGTGTGCATCTGTGTGTGTGTGTGTGTGTATATAGAGAGATCGTACAACGACGACTCCTGTCGGACAAGCGCCGCCCCGTCAGCACATTGCACCGTAAACTTGAGCGTTTCTCGCGCTGTGTGTGTGAGAACGTTGTGTGAAAATGGGGTGTATCACAGCAAGTTGTAAATGGATCATCAAGCATAGAGCTCAGCGAGACCATTAGATAGTCAAGTTATCCCTTATACAACAGTCGAAACAATTTCAGGGCTTATCAGCAACACACAAACCCAAGCACGATGTGAATCAGAGTCTTTATGAATGCAGCGCTATCGTGTGTACCTTATATCCACATATGTAGATAGTTAAGTTCTTGAGCTTAGGTACTGCTAGATGGTAGACGAAAAGGTACAGTTACTCGAGCCAGAGAAGGATGCTGTGTGCCACATGGCATATATCCCTTTATTATGTATATACTCTATATACTATCACTGTTTGATCTGCAGTTAGGCCTGTTTAATATTTCTGGCACAATATCGCTCGATAAACATGAACACAGACATCATATTGTACTTGAATCCTTTCACATTTCAAACTGATAACTTCTATGTGATCTTTACTCTACTGTTTCGGTATTTAAGTTCTTAGGTTCCGTACACATACATATCACTCGATCGATCATTCGCTGCGAGGGATTAGCATTCTATTAGCTGGACATCTATCATCTAATCATATTCAAACAGCGACGCACTCAAGTCATTGCCGTCGTCGTCCAGTTGTGCACACACAATTTTGAGTAACTATCCAAATGGATCTCTATATATGTATGCAAGTGTGTGTGTGTGTGTGTGTGTGTGTGTGTTTGTGTTTGTGCAGAGTGTATACCGATCCGACTTCGACTTGTGCTCTTCATTTCAAAACTCAAATAATGCGAGTCGGCTATTTAACTTGAAATTAAGTGACGTTTGTTGTTGCCTTTTGGTTAAAAAGTTGTTGTTGTTTCTCCCTCTGCATGTGTGTGTGTGTACTTATTGCTGCCTTTGTTGTTGTTAACGACGACGTCGTGGTTTTTATTTGCTTATTTTGCTCATTTTGTTTGCTCTCAACGCGACGACGACGCTAACGTTGACTGCGACGCGGACGTCAACTTTTGCTGCGCTGCGTTTTTTTGTTCTTTTTTTTCTTTTTCATCTGCAACAACCCGCAAATGATCTCAAAATTAAGTTTCTGTTTTAGAGATGCCAACAACTTGTTGGTCAAATAAACACGTACACACACAGACACACACACAACCACAACCACGTTGCATTTTCCCTCAATGTATGTGTGTGTGAGAGGCTCTTCTAGCTGTCGAGCCTTCAAAATAAGCTTTGCACAACTCAAGAAGCGCAAAATATGCGCACACTATGAGCAAATTTCAGATACCTTAAAAAGGCAATAAAAAGTTAAGATAGATTAATTATTTTCGATTGTAGATCATATAATTAATACATCATTGCAAGTTCCTGATTACCAAATGGAACTATACGAATTGAACATCCTTATAGATGCATTACAGTTTATCAAGTACACAATATCAATGTCTAATGTATTAGAAGTACAATATGATTCAGTTAGTGCTAAGCATAACCCACAAGAAACTGTCCAATTTCTTTCAGTGTAGCTACAACTACAGATGAGAGCAACAGTGGAGCGCACTCGACAGTAGGATACCCTTTGACCTATGTTCCGTTTTAGTTTCATTTGTTTTCCTTGTTTATTGCTTGATCATATTTCAATCAGCTTACTCACTGTCAAAGTCAGAAAGCTGTATCTTTCAAACGTCCCTTACAAATTTGAATTAGTTTAATTATTATTATTGATTTGCATGGGTGGTGGGCGTGGCACTTAACATTTGAAATAAACTTGAGCTGCACATAGTATACAGGAATCTTCCTGCCAAATTTGGTGTCTCTAGCTTTTATAATAGCTGGGATCTGTGGGTTCATACTCGGCTAGTGATCCTGAACATGAATATATACATATAGTATATATATGTACATATATGTATATATATATAGTATATAGTTTGTGGGGTCTGGCACGCCTACTTCTGCCTGCTACATACATTTGCACAAAGTTGGTATACCCCCAAAGGGTTTAGCAGATGAAGATGGCGGGCTCGCCTAGTTGTATTACATGTACGGATAGAAGTGTGCATGTGTATGTGTATGTGTGTCTCTATAAGCATATGTGTATGTATGTATGTATCTGCATCTGTATCTTTTAGCACATTTTCAATGTGCTTTGTGGCAGTATCTCATGTTGTTGTTATTGCAAGAATCAGCAAAATTGTGAAAATGTTGTAAATTTGTGTTGGGACTTCTAGGCGCTACTTGAGAGAGAGACAGATAGAGAGAGAGAGAGAGAGAGAGAGAGAGAGAGAGATAGAGAGAGAGTGAGAGAAACATATGCATTGCTCGATATAAACTCATACTTTGCTGAATATATCTATGGCTATAAGCATACAAAGATATATACACAGGTACGCTATATGGCCACGTCGTTGACTTTTAAACGGGCTGTTAATGTAGCTCGTGTTGTTGTTGTTGTTGTTGTTGATGTGACTGTTGTTTTTGTTGTTGTTGTGACTGCCTTTGTTTTTCTGTTATTGCGATCGAGCGTCTGTGTTTAATTAGCAGATAAAAATACAGCCAACCCATGAAGTATACCTGACTCTGCAGCCTGCTCTCGCTGCCTCTCCCACTCCCATTCTCTCCCTCGCCCTCATGCTCTATCGCCTCCACCCTTTATTTGCCTCTCTTTCGCACTAAAAGCTGGCACGATATCAGCAAGTACAACAACAAATAGGCTTCATTTGCTGTTCCAAGCCGAAAAGTCGAACCGTTTCCATACGACAACCCGCACACACACCAGACACACACCACACTCCGCACACACAGCGAACTACACACACGTTGCAGGCGTTAATTAGTTTTGGGGGGCTTTTCTTTTATCAGCAGCAGCAACAGTTGCCGCAGCTACAGCGACAGCTATGGAAAAACGGCAAAACAGGAATGGGAAGAGGGGGAGGAGAGGGGGGAGGAGGCGTCAACAACAATAACAACAACAAGAGCATTACAAGTTTTTCTAACGCGTTCCGTTCTGTTACGAATGCAAATCGAATTGTTGCCATGTTCGCCCAGTAGAACAGAAATATTTCGTTGAAAAGTCTCTCTCTCTCTCTCTCAGTCTCTCTTCACCCCCCAACTTGCCTAGCAATCACTCAAGACTAAACAGAAATGTGCTTCACAGCCAGATACCCTCGACTACAGAGAGGGAGAAAGAGACACAGAGAGAGAGAGAGAGAGAGTTACAGAGCACTAAGCTGCCGTCAGATATTCTTGATATAAACCAATGATATGCACACAATATTCTTACTTTGTACTCCCTTATGCACTTCTTCTGTTGTTTACAGGGTATACAAAAGAGGTAGGCGCCCCAACGGCGCTAATTGGCGACCCAATTGTATAAATTTTCATTTTGCCTAACCGTTTCCAGGAAAAGTATCGTCTAGGAAAACTTTCAGCGTAATGGATATGCTATATACCAGACATACTTCTCTATATAAAGAGGTATATAGATATGTATGTATGTATGTGTGATATGTATGCACAATCGGTAGCCCCAAAATTGAGGGCAACTCGAGTTGAGTGTGCGTAGTGTTTAAACAGATACAAGATGCTAACGAACTGCAAAGTTAATAAATATTTAAATTGTATTTTATTTGCACACGTTCGATCAATATGTGGAAAACGATCAGCCCCCACAGCAGCAGCTCAGTTCAGCTCAGCTCAGCTCCGCTGCTCTCGCATAAGTTAAAGAAAGCTAAGCGTGGATCCCTAGTGATATTGACTGCAGATACCGCCGAGCGATCTATGTACAGATGCGTCGTGTGTGTACACGCGGATACGGATGCATATTGATCAATGACAAAAAGAAACTAAACGAGGAAAGAGAAGAACAAGAAAAGTTTGTCTAAGGCAACACGTCGACGTCTGCTGCGGCGTCTTCGTCTTCGTCTCCGTCTCCGTCTCCGTCTGCGTCTCCTCTTCTCTTTGTCTTTGTCGTTAGCAACGAAAATGTTTAAAGTTTATCTAGAGCAGCGCAAACAGAGCTATAGATATACAAAGATATGAGGATAGATATATAGGAATAGTATATGTAAAGGTAGGGTATACATACACTCACACAAATGTCTATGTCTGTGTGGCCGACTGTGTCTGTTTTGTGTGCGTTACGTAGTATATAACACTTGGAATGAACCTCGCTCTGTACCTGGTGGCACGTCACGGACTACAGCAACAACAGCAACAACAACAACAAGAGCAACAAGAAGAGCCAGCACAACTGGCGAGCTGCTTTGTATTGGCATCCATTTAACACATTGCTGTTAAAATTCAGACAAGAAATCAAATTCAAATAACGCGCTTCAATTCCCAGCTCAGCTCCAGAGTGTTTCCTTTGCATGGGACGCCGCCAGTCGCCAGCAAAGAATCGTAGGGAATCAAGGGAACCGAAACCAAAGCAACAACAAACCCACTTCAAATAAACACTTCACTGGAATGGACGCTACCTTATCTTGCAGTTCATTAGCCCAGTTACATTATTTGTTCTCTTATTATAACATATCCTGAAGTATACCAACAACCAAATTATAATGAAATCATTTTTCAATTCAAAAGAGAAATCGAAGTTCCCCAATTGAATGAAGAGTATATGAAAGTCGGGCATACAGTCTGTTGTAGCTTTCATTAAATGTTGATCTTACTCTCTTGCTTATTCTATCTATCACTACATTCTCTCTATGTATCTATCTTCTTCCGTCTATTACTCAAATATACCTCCATCACTTGCCATCTCTGTCTTTCGCCCCACTTTCTCCGTCTCTAAAAAAGAGACGGCCATAGCCACAGCTTCGATGCGGATGCAAATTCAACCAGAGCACTCAGAGATATCTGGAGAACACTCCTACTAACAGTCTCTATACAGTCTCAACCAGAGGGTAGGCAGTGCCTTGACCCGTAACAGGATATCCGGCACAGAAACAGACAAATATAACATATATTTTCATTATATAGTACGCTGTTCACACAGATGGTAACTTCGGGCCATACTTTTTTGCTGCTTTTTTTTTATCTTTGTGGCGCAGCAAACTATGCTGCGATCTTTTCCTTTCAACGCTTTCGACTTGACCCACTGGCCGCCATGCCTGAATAGTGCTCTCTCTTTCTGCCGCTGTGCCTGTTTCACTGCTCCTCCCCCTTAGAGTTGTGGCCAGAACCCGCCACTGACTAATTGGAAAAGGTTAAGAAATGCGTTGGCACAGTGCGATGACGTCGACGCGCGGCTTTGCACAATTTGTCTGGTTACTTTATGTTCGACGGGGTTATTTGGGCGTTATAGTTTCTGGCATTTTCGATTTTCGCCACAAGCTACAACAACTACAAAGAGAAAATAACTAAAAACATTTTCATTTTTGTTCGTCAGTGTTTGTTTTTTGTTTTGTTTTGTGTTTATGCAACTGCGCGACTTGCCAGTTAAATCAACCGCAGTCTCTAAGCGACGCTGCTGCTGCTGCTGCTGCTCCTCCTCCTCCACCACCTTCTCCTGCTCCCTGCAACAGCCCCACGCCCCCTTGGGTTACCATGCGAAAATCTCGCACGTAGTTTTTCCAGTGCAAAAAGTCTGGGCTATAAACATGGGCGCTTAAATTTCGTCATTTATGGCCCGACTGGCCTGGCAAAACGAAAATCTTTTCATAATTTAATGCTTATTAGCATTTGCTTGACTAGCAAAGTGAGGGGAGGGTTGCGGGCAGAGAGGCGGGCAGAGAGAGAGGCGGGGGAGGAGGAGTGGCAGCTTAGCAGTAGGAGGAGATGGCAATATGTCTGCCGATAACTCTTAATGATTGCCTTAGCTGTAGTGCAAGAAAATATGACGTGTGGAAAAAAGAAAGAGAGAAGAACGAGTCAAGTTTGCGATAACCCACTGAACTATCGAATGAGAACAATGTTAATCTCACCTGAACAAGAAATACCTTAATGGTAAACTTTACTTAAGACTGTAACCCGATGCAGAAACAGCAACAGGGCAAATTTCACATTCAACAGTGTGAATTGCACATATCCAAGTGCAGTTTACACTGTTGCGCATACGCTAGTGAAATGTACACTGTTGCTATTTCATATTTACATTGAAAATAGCTCAACTATTTAACTATCGCTAAACTATCGCGTGCAGGTACAGTACAACTTATTGTTCGCTTGCCAGCATTTCAACAAAGTGTGGCAACAATGAGATGCATGCACATGCACGTCGGTACACCTCTATGCACATACATATGTACATATGTATATATGTCGTACACCCATATAATTTAAGACGAAGGTTACACACAGACACACAGACACACACGAAAAGCTACTGAGAAATGGAATACAACACAAAACGAAGCGAAACGAAATTTAGCCTCAGAATCGAGCACATGTCAAGCTGCAGCAACAGCTGCTGATGCCGTGGGGCATGCTTAGGGAGGTGGGCTGTGGTAGGTGGTAGGTGGTATGTGTGAGCCGTGCTTAGCTCTAAAGCGTCGTTTAGGCTTCGCTCTGAGCCTCGTTACACACACGCGACAACGACGACGTGGCACACAATTTAAAAACACATGTGTTTGATAGCCCAACGGAAGTTGGAAGCGATCGTTGCTGCACCAGCGCCATCTGTGTGTGTTAGTTACGACAATGTGTATGTGTGTGTGTGCGTTCACAGGCCCAAATTGATTTAGACTCGGATTGGGACACTGTGCAATGGCATTGTTAGCTTCTCAGTTGGGCAGTTAGCGAAAATTGCCGCTCGCTTCGTTGATTGTTTATAAAAACTTACAGCAACAACAACAGCAACAACAACAACAACAACTATAACAACGACGACAATGACAATAACCATACAACAACTACAACAACAGCGCACAATGTCAGCCATCAAATTTCGAACAAAAAAATTGTAATAAAATAATTGCAGGTCTTTTTGACAACAACAGCAACAAGATGTATGTAACAACAACAACAAAAACAACAACAACAACAACAACAAGAGGTAACAACTGCACTTAGCGACATGCAACGTTTTGCTGCCCATCGGACGCGGGTCACTTCAGTGCGGACTACGCGGTGTGGCACGGCAATTCGATGAACAAATAAAAGGTAAAAATTAATATGAATACGAGAAAAAAAGATCTTAAATATAATGTCATTCTCATTTGAAGGGACTTGATGAGAGATAGGCAGGCCTAGAGGGAGGGGCACAGGAGGCAGGGAAGGAAGAGGAAGAGGGTGAGTGATCTACGCTGCTGACTGGGGTAATAGCTCCCATAAGTACAGCTCCATTCAATGGGTACGCGCTGCTTGACCAATTGAGTATCTGGTTAGGCTCTGAATGACAACTGGCACAGTGACAGGGGGGGCAGAGGATTGGAGGTAGAAAGTGGTTTTGCTTGGCTAGTGGGTGGATCATAGCAAGCAACCAATGATCGATTGGAAAGCGAGAAAAGTACTCGCAATTGAGTTAAAGATAGCTTGATATCTTTTGATATATGTACCATATTTTAAGAGATTTCTTTAGATGAATAGATTGGTATCTTAAGATAGATAGATAGATATCTTCAGATAGATCAAAATAGCTGGATAGATGTCTTAAGATAGATAGATATGAAACGTATCATGCTCAGCATGGATTTATTGACATACATATATGTTAAACTAACTCCCACAGTGGAAGTCGAATGTTAAAGACATCATACCCTTTTCCTGTCTCCTTCCCCAACTTCATGTTAGTCTTTCTTCTGCTCTTTCTCTCGGCTCCTCTCGTTCTCTCAATCTGTCTCACTCCGTCCTTGTCTCTCTCTCCCCCTGTTATTTATTTCTCTGCCTCCCCCTGACTCTTTACACACGTTAACACACACACAGCAAATGCGATGATCGACGATTGACACGCAAATTGGACAAGGCTTCTCTGATCGATCCATGGCTAACAGGCAGAACCAATGCCGCTCCGCCAGTCGCCAGTCGCCAGTCGGCGACACCGCCTCCAACAGCAACAACGAGAGCAGCAACAAGTGCAGCTGAAAGCCATTTGACACAGTTTGACCGAGCGTAACAAATCAACTTTGTCAAATGGAACACGATTCGCTTTCAGGGCTGACGTGGCCCAAAAAAAACAAAAATTATTTTGAGCCACCCAAGCAGCCAGGCCGGCTAACTAACTAACCAAGTCAACCGGGCATCCAATCACCTCCCCCCACCTCACAAGCACCCTGCCCTGCGATTCGAGGGATGTTGCTGTCGATGCGGTTCTGGCTGGAGAACTTTTTGATGATCTAACGCAATCGTTAGAAATGATATCGAGTACATACAGCAGCAATCACCCTTCCATCTAGCACCCTACCTCCCCCCCCATCACCTCCCTACACGTGCCAGCAATCCCAGAATCAGAATCGTCTGGCATGTTACATTAGTTACTAATGTCAAATAGTTTATATTTGTTGTTGGAACGCGACGCTGCCAACATGGCGTGCTTCCGGCCCAATGCTTGATGCCGCCTAATGTCCCCTAGACCAGTTACTCTCTCTCTCTCTCTTCTCTCTTCATCTCTCTCTCTCCTTGATGCTGTTCCCTTACACTCTCTCTCTCACAACTAATCTCCTTGATGCTGTTCCCTTACACTGCATCCGCCAGGGAGAAACTGGCAGAGGCAGCTTTCCCCCCTCGTCTAATTATTGCATTTAAATTAAACAATTAAACTAATTTGGTTTTGGTTTTTCATTCAGGCTTTGCTGCTGCTGATTCTGGTGTTGGTGTTGGTGGCTTTGCACGCGCCACTGGCGCATGGCAAATACGCCTTCCATATCTTAAATATTATCGTTTCTACTCACCTCAACTGAGAACTGCAGTCGTAATTTCCGGCGCGACAAAAGGAACAAAACAAAAACAAGAAAATACGAAAACAAAAAACCGAAACAAAAAGAAAAAACTTGTACGTTTTTGTACGCTGTCGCTGTTCTTCGACCTTCTGTTTTCAGAAAATTTCACACGATTTTCGAATGCAAATTGCGTAGAGGGCTCTCATTGTCTTTTACGGGCCGGGGCACTCCAAAACAAAAGCAAAAGCAAAAAAAAAAAATTAAACAAATTTTGAAAAAATTAACACTTTATGCGGGTTGTCCGAGACGGAATTGGGAGGAACTCAGCGAGAAGTCGAAGCCGGTCGACGATCGCACGAATTGAAATGAATGACAACAAGCAGGTGACTCCGCCTTTTATAGGCAACCAGACACAACCCCTAGAGAGGCACCCACTTTATCGACTCTCCAATCCCCATTTGCAACCCCCGCACGCGTGCTGGCGATAAGACCCTGTCGCCGGCACCGTCGCATCCTGGCCCAGTTATCGTATTCGTACCGCCCGCCCGGATAAGATAACAATCGAGTCCAGGTCCGACCAGTCCACATGCTGCAGATGGGGGCGCTAATGGGGTTGACTCCCGTCCCTTATTGACGTGTCTAGCCTGGCGCAATTATGCAAAACAATATGGCGGATACTATCGATCCAATCGATAGATAAGCACAGCGATAACAAGATATATAGAGAAATAACAAAACTCATTCTCAGATGTCATCCGGCATAGCACACCAATACACACAAGCACCTTTTGTGTAAATAGTATTTGGCTCCCGGCTACACCTGGACAGTTTTTCATCCCATTTCTGGGGAGGAAATATTTCTTTCTAATGAGAATAATACCTTGATTCGGTTGAAAATACTTTTGGATTAGCTTAAGCCACAAACACTCACTTCGAACTGACAACTTTACTCAGATTTATTCATTGTGAACCCTGCTCAGCAATACTTTGGTGTTTCAAAGTCGATAAACTATTGGGGGCAAAGGGCTTGAACTGTTCTCAGTTTAACACTTCAATTATTCACAGAAATATCTCAGTTTTCGAAAACAGTTTCACAACTTATAAAAAGATTCCACAAAGCAACCAAAACGAGGAAGAAAGACTACCTTCGGCATGCCGCAAGTTTCATATCCTTGCAGGCTCTTATCTCCTCCGATCGTTTCAATACTATTTATATATAATACTAGTTTTATATTATTATAAGTATTGAATAATAAGACATCGATTACCATCTAACTTTGATTGCCAATGATAAGTTACGTTATTTTATGGCCTTCATGCTAAAACCTTCATTCGACCGACTGTTCATATGACAGCTATATGTTACAGTGGTCCCATTTTGATGAACGCTTATATGCATATTATATATATACAAAAAGTCCGAAGTAGTAATTTTGGTTTCAATATCTTGACAAATAACAAAAAACGGCCGATAGTTTGTATGGTAGTTATGCGATATATCGGTCAGATTCGGATCGTTTTGACTTATTTACAGCGTGCAGCAATAAGAGGAAGGTGTTCCAAGTTTCATCAAGATAGCTCTAAAACTGAGAGACTAGGTTGTGTTGCAACATACAGGCGGACAGACGGACGGACATGGCTAGATCCACTCCCCAGGTGATGCTGATTCAGAATATATACATATATATAGTTTATGGTGTCGGGATTTCTTCTTAAATGCGTTGCAAACTCCTGGCCAAAATATACATACTCTATGCAAGGGTATAAATATTAAATCCAAGTCGGTATTCGCTCTTAAAACCAACAAAAGTAATATAAAACCGATCATTTCTAGTAGATACAAATAATGTATTATTCTTCGATATATCGTAATAATTTGATAAGCGGAACCACGAGATGTTCTCTGAAATACCCAAGTAATTGGAGCCACATGCGTCTTTCATGATCTGTATAACTTCTAAATGTGTAACAGTCAATAAACTGTGGAATAAAATGACTATAATCTTTAAAAAACATACTCCTACACATAGTATGCGCGTTAAGTTTTCTCTCACTATGGAAACTAAGGTAATATAATATTATATGTTAATACTGGCTAACATTAAGAGTTCTTCTTCTTTAAAAGCTGCTCATGGCGGTACAGTTGTGCACGCGTTGTCTAAACACACCACGGCTCACCCTACTTTAACTAAAAACGATATCAGTCAGGTCGCAGGTCCCTTGGGTAAGGGCGAGGGTGTGAATTCGAAATGGGGCCTAGGTGTATGGGATTGATAGGCGACCTAATCAGAAATAATTCGGTAAATTAAACAAACAGGGTGGCAGGCGGGCAGATGCCGAGGATTCAGTTATAGCCAAATACTAGGCAATACATACATATGTATAGCTAGGTACAGATACAGATGTGGGTGTACATATGAGTGTGTATACAGCCAGAGATATGGCAAATCCAGGAGTGGTGGAGCATATGGGCGCAAAAAAAAATAACTAAAACCACATCCGCTTTATGATAGAGACTTATTTGAAATCAAATAGAAAATTTCGTAAAGTTCTTTTACTATATACCCTATGTACATAAATATACCATATATATCATAGGACTGGAGTTGTGGTTAACCTGGAACTGGAGTTGGGTGACGGGAGACGGGAGGGGGTGGAGGATGAGGCATAGACAAGCTGCCTGCTGCTTATCTGCGTACGCAACATAATGTGGCAGCAGGTAAAAGTTGATAAGGCCACGTTGTCGTCGTCGTTGTTGTTGCCACAAGGCGGCAGCAACAAGCGGGCAGAGTCAGGGGTCGCAGCCATAGATAAGGTAACTCTGCCTGACGGTGCTGCTCCTGAGTTGCGTTGCCTGCCTGCGCTTATCACAATTTAAATATTAATTTAGGGATATGGGCGAGAGAATATTTGACGTGCAACCGATGCCGCAGCCGATGGCGATGGCGATGCCGTTTGCTTATCGCCGCCTGCAAACAGCGCGAGCAAACAGCAAACGATAGGCACACCAATTTTCCCACATACTATATAGCTTATATACCTATTCCCATATACACCTAAACATTATGTGTATGTGGAGTGCAACTAACGCTGGCTGCAAACCGGAAATGCTGAAGCTACAACTTCGAAATGGGCGCTGGCAAGTGGCGGACTCATCGGTCGATGCCACGCGGGCCCTGTTAACCAGGTTGCAATGTGTTTTCTTGCATCGTTTACTCAACTCACCGACGACTTAGTTCGCTCGTTGTGCCTCGCCGATGCACCAGTGTCAAAGTTTCCTCCGTCTTCGCTAATTTTTCGGCTCTTTAGTGTCGTAACCTGCTTGCGTAGTGCGGCAATCTGTTGGTCAAAGATGAGACATGTTAGCACAAGTGCTTCACTTCGATTGCTGAAATCATGTTGCTGTTGTTGCCAGTTGCAAGTTGTAAGATGTTGAGGCGTGCAGGAAACCGGCGCAGGAAGTCCTACAAGTGCACTGTGTGCAACTGCACCTTGCTGCAAGGCAGCAGGCACACACACGCACAGAAGCGCATACTCTAAACCTGCCACAACAACTGCAATAGACAATAGCAGAAGCAGCAACAATAACAAGTGTGGGGGTTCCCCCACCCTTCTCACCACCACCTCCACCACGCACCTCACGATCTTTATCCTCGCATGCCTTGTCCAGCTGCTCCTTTAGCAGTTGAGTCTCAGTGAGCAGTTCCAAGGCCGTCTTGGTGTTTACCTCATCTCCGCGATACTCGTCATCGCCGGGTCCAGCCGTATCGGCCAACACCTCCTGGGCCAGATTCGTGAGTTGTCCTTTGATGGTGTTCAGGCTGTTGTTTAGCCACGACATGCTGCCTGCTGTCTTTGTGTCGCTGTTGCGTGCTCCTTTGCACAATGTCCGTTATTTGCCTTAGCCGTATATGTCTTAAATTAATAAAATAACTAATTAAATATTTTGCGTGGCACAAGAGCTGCTTCAGCTGATTATTGTTATTGTCATCGTGGCTATCGATAGACCCGCATTCGATATATCGCCACCGCATACATGCCAAATTGCTCGATGCTGTGAAATACGGGCATAGCGACATATCTCCGACTAGTATAAACGCCGCGCAGAGTCATGTCGCTTTTTTCTGGCCGAGATTATTTATTTCGAATATAAAACGTCTTACACTTATAGTCAAATTAATAGGTCTTTTTCTGACATACTCACCGATATAAAATTCTTATGAGCTAACACTATTTAACTACAAGTAATGAGAATAATTCACAAATTTATGGCCACGATACAAAACGAGAATTTGTTATCAGCATAATCATACATACATACATATATTTTAAAACTTGATGAAATAACCCAAGCAGGCAAATTAATATATTAATTTGATACGAACTGCTTTTTTTGTCGATAGGGCCGTGCCGTGCCGTCAGCACTTGGGGAGTAGTGTTTCCTCCAGCCCTGCGGTCCGCCCAAAATACCGATAGTCATCGGTATTTACACAAAAACACATCACTGACAAAAGGTAAACAAATCAAAATGAACATAAAATACATATTTTTCCATATTTTAACGCAATTTAATTTGTTTACAGGCACGAGCTACTCTACGGGAACAAATAAATAACAACAACAGCCATTGGTGACAGCTAAGTCACCGCGCACCCACCCAGCCATGTGATGCTCAGAAGTTTCGGAGCATCACCCAAGTCGGCAAATCCCTTCCTGGATAGCTAATGCCGCTCCATCTCCCCCAGAAAAGGGCAATTAGTACTTCATTTATATATTCTATACATTTATTATATATTTACTAGTCTCTTTTCTACCATTATTCTCTACCCACGTGGACCTAACATGCAGAACAGACTAACGCAAGATCTTAAAATTAATAACAATGATTTTTTTTTTCAGATCACGGATGGATTTTATGGCGATGCCGCCAGGCAGAAAGAATAAAAGGCCTGCAGTTGAAGATGCGAGTACGGCAGCTGAGACGACCTACTAGTAGAAGCGCAGGTGGGGCACTGGATCCGTTGCGAAAGTTTTGCAGACCGCTGAATGTCAGGGCTCTGGCGGACCGGCAAATTTGTATGCGGCTGCTGGCGTGGCACCAGTGAACCGTGGTAGGGAAGCCGTTGCCGTACGACCGGATTTGGAAAGATAATATGAGCCCTGGCGGATCCCTACAAGGACCAGACTCACCAGGGCAAATGTTGGTAAAACAGGAACGTCCTCGGCGGCGCTGCACACAAAAAATTATATTTTATTGTAAAAACTTAAAACTATAAAGGAAAACGAGAGCAACAGTCGAGCGGCACGCGACAGTGGGATGGCCTTCGACGTATTCTCCGGTGTACGTGCTTTCTAATTATTCTCAACAGATGGCGCTCGCCTGCCTCCCTTGTTAGCTGACACAGGCATTTGGTGTTATTCTCATACTTTCTTTAATAACTTCTGTGTTTATTGTAATCGGATTGCAATTCGGAAGATACGTATATACTTCATTCAGCTTAGTGTATGTTAAAGTCAGAAACTTGTATCTTTTATACTTCGCTTACAAATTGATTTCAAAAATTAAATTGTTGATTTGCGGGGCGGTGGGCGTGGCACACAACATTTGAAATAAACTTGATCAGCGTATAGTACACAGGAATCTTCCTGCCAAATTTGGTACCTCTAGCTTTTATAATAGCTGACATCTGAGTGTTCACACATACATTTGCACAAAGTTAGTATACCCTTTTTTGACCATTTTCAATGGCCGAAAGCTATTCGCAGTATTTGACTGTGCCGACGGCTCGCTCAACTTCTACTGAAGAGTCGGCCGCCCTTGAAAAATATGTTGGCGGTAATATGCCTGGGTATTTGGGCATCTAACCAACAGTTCAAAGGGCGCTTGCTCAAAACGGGAACACTGGGTCGCCGACCGATCTGGCTGTTAACGGAGGAGGTTCCTCCGCCCACCACCAGGTGTTGGTCCAACGTCCCGCTTAAGATCGCACTGCTTGCTCCGCCAGTAGATTTGCTTGTACCAGGGCAGCTGTGTTCATCGATACATGCCTATCGGCACTCGGTATGAACACAGCTGATTCGCAGAATGTAACAAATTTCTTGTCTGCAGCGCATTTATTCTCACCTCTTCGAATTTATTTGTTTAGTAGATATTCTAATTGTCTGACCAGCAACAATGGTGCTGGTCTGCCGACCAAATGCAACATATCTCCGCTCGGGGCGATATGTCGTTTGATAATGGGCGGAGGTATGCCACTCGAAGATATGTCTTCATACAACAAGGGATATTTTAACGTCCTTCTACAAATATGCTACAAAATACAATATTTACCAAAGGATGTTGACTTGAAAGGAATTTTATGATTTGAATGCCATAATTACCAAGGGTTTTTTTTAATTCCTATCTGCAATATATGCCTAGGGAATTAAAAAGGGATTTTTTAAAATTCCTATCTGCAATATATACCTAGGGAATTACCAAGGGTATTTTAAATTCCTATATGCAATATATGCCTAGGGAATTACCAAGGGATTTTTTAAAATTTCTATCTGCAATATATTCCTTGGGAATTTTATAAATTTAATGCTATAATAACTTACAAAGGTATATTTTTATGTCCTATTACACATGTGCTACAAAATATATCCCAAAGGATTGTTGACTTGAAAGAAATTGTATGATTTGAATGCCATAATTACCAAGGGAGTTTTTTAAATTCCTATCTGCAATATATGCCAAGGGAATTTTATGAATTTAATGCTATAATTAACTACAAAGGTATATCTTAATGTCCCATTACACATGTACTACAAAATATATCCCATAAGATTATTGACTTGAAAGGAATTTTATGATTTGAATGCCATTACCAAGAGATTTTTAAAAATTTCTTTCTGCAATATATGCCAAGGGCATTTCATAAATTTAATGCTATAATGACATTCCCAAGTTATGAACCTTAGACAGTTTGGACAATATCCTGATTTTGCAAAGTTTAAAGTACCGTTTGCATTATTTAATCTCGTATTTCCAAGCATCGTAAAAAAAATAATAAAAGGAATTTAAATAGTAGCTGGCAAGTAATTTAACAATAAAAGACTCAGTTTGACTTTGAACACCTATAAAAGAGATTGAAAGCGCTATCTCTGACACACATAATTCCCCATTGAGATAGTAAGATTGCCTTTGTAGTCTTGCAATTCATAGCAAGTGAAATTTAACGAGCTTTTTGAAAATAACCCAATGTTGTCCCAAAGTCAAAGCCCGGAAATGAGTCGACAATTTGTTGTTGACGACCTACCCCACACGTCAGGGTAAGGGGAAAAATGCCCGGCCGTTATTTTCGAGTGCTTTGCACTGGAACTTTGCAGGGGAAATTAAGTTAGAGGTGAATTCAGTTTGAGTTGAGTCCAGTTTGAATTGAATTCGCTTTGAGTTGAGTTCTGTGTGACTTGAGTTGAGTTCTCTTTGAGTTAAATTCAGTTTGAGTTAGTCGATTAGTAGAGGAACTCAAGCTGACACACTGACATACTGTGTGTGTGTGTGTGTGTGTGTGTGTGTGTGTGTGTGTGTGTGTGTTGTATGCATGACATATATTAGAAGACGCGGCCCGAGGTGAAGACTCTGACCGAGATGTGACAGCAGCGCTTTGCGGGCTACGCGCGCGTGATAAGGTGATAAGCTGATAAGCCTAGATGGGCGTCGCTTGTCGCTCGTCGGAACAGTGCGGGGTGGAGGTCATTTTGGGGTCGTCTGGCGGGGCTCGCTTCGCATTTCAAGAGGTGCTTGTAGTTTATATTTTTTGCGTTATATTTTGACTTAATTTAGTAGGAAAACAAAAAGAAAACAGGCATAGAGGCAACATGACCAGTCCAGGAGATGGAGGAGGTGGGGAATACTTAGCGCGGCGTCAAGTTGTGCTTGCCACCGTCGATGGGGGAAGAGGGCGCCGGTGGTGAAGCTGGCCTTGGAGCTGGCTAGGAAGGCGACAGCCTCGGCCACTTCGAAGACATCGCCCACACGGCCCAGGGGATGGGAGGCGACGGCACGATCCAGCAGAGCTTGGTAGTCCTTGTCGACAATGCCGATGCGGCTGTGAATGTTGGTCACCACAAAGCCAGGATTGACGGAGTTCACCCGCACACCCTGTGGCGCCAACTCGAGTGCGACTATCTTGGTGAACTGATCCAGGGCCGCCTTGGACACGCCGTAGCTGAGGGCACCGGCGAAGGGACGAATGCCGGCACAGCTGCTGACATTCACCACAGCTCCCTTGGTCTTGAGCAGATGGGGGACCACAGCCTTGGTGAGGAGGACAACGCCACGCAGATTGGTGTTGAGCACCGCGTCGAACTCCTCAATGTCCAGATCGGCGAGGGGACCCTTGCCCAGAATGCCGGCATTGTTCACCAGCACATCGATGCGCCCGAAATGCTTCACGGTCTGCTGCACAATCGCATCCGCATCCTTGGTCACATCCGCGACCACGTTCAGCGTCTTGACGCCCTTCTGCTGCTGCTGCAGCGTCGCCTGCGTTGCCTCCAGATTGGCCACGTTGCGCCCCACCAGCGCCAGCTGAGCCCCCTCGCGGGCCAGCACCTGTGCAATGGCAGCTCCAATGCCGCTGCTCGCTCCCGTTACAATCACCACCTTCTCGCTGAGGCTCATCTTGTCGACTGTGTGTGTCGGTCGACGCCCTCCCGGCATTTATGTCTGCCCCCCACAGGCGGCAGGCCGTTCTCACTCCCTCTCGCTCTCGCTCTCGCTCTCTCTCACACCTCGCCTGATAACGCAAGTGACTGTGACTGCATGTCGCGCTTGTGTGTAACTAGAGCTGGACGTGTGTCCGATAGATTCGAATCACGACGATTAACAAGAAGCAGTCTGCGATGTGGCGACGTATCGACATAGCACGTATGTATGTATACGTAAATGAACAATCGTTACGTAAATTCGTCAAGTTCTGATTTGTTCCCAAGATCGAAAGCTATTAAAAGCTAAACGAAATGGAGGGATATTTATTTATTTTTCTTGGAATATGTAACTGTGTATGTCTTGATCTGTATGTTAATTAGCATAAGAGTAAATGAGCTGTTCTGGTAAACCATAATGTAATGTCAAATAACATATTGAAGTTAATTGTGCACTTGCTCATAAAATGTAAAGAAAAAGGAAGTGCACGAAGCACAAGTTCATTAAGTAAATAAATATAATGTATTGGATGAGTGCATAAGTTCGTGCCCGATTTCCTTTCGACATCGGTTCCGCCCCTTCGTGTGCCTGTTTCCATGTTCTTTTGCGTTGAACATTGTTGTACAGGATCCATTTTTCATCACCAGTCACGAGCCGATCCAAAAAAGGTTCGTTTTTGATCCGTCGAAGCAAAGAAATTGATGTTGACATACGGTCCACTTTGTTTTTTTCACTCAACTGATGTGGCACCCAGGTATCGAGCTTCAAAGTGTACCCAATCTTTTTTAAATGACGAAACGCAGTTGATTTGTTGACGTTCAATTCACTGGCAACCTCTTCCGTCGAAATACGTGAGTTATTCGCAACTAAAGTCCTTAGAACATCGTCCTCAAGCTCAGAAGGCCGTCCACTGAGAGGTTGATCTTCGAGGTTAAAATCTCCAGAACGAAATTTCGCGAACCATTTCTTTACTGTGCGGAGTGCTGGAGCACGGTCCAAATAAACTTCGCGAATATCTTTAGTTGCAGCGCCCACTGTTGTTCCTTTGCGGAATTCGTATAACATAATATGACGCATATGATCTTTTTCGTTGTCCATCTGCCATGCGTCTTTTCACTAAGCAACTCAAATCAAAATGAAGTTATTTTATGCTTGATTTACAGTTCGGACTGTCACCTTTCCAACGATATATAATATGTATATATTTCTTTCACGAGCGCCACTCTCAAACGATTCGAACGGCAGCCAGCGGAATCGGGCACGAACTTATGCACTCATCCAATATTAAAATAAACAAATCCAGTTTATGGTAAAGGTTAAATACATGCAAATTTTATTATTTTTTAAATTCAATAAAAAATAAATAGAAGAGTCCGAGACATAATTCTTTCACCTCATCAATTCATCATAAATATAGGTCTACCTGTAAAAATTTAAAAAACCACGGTGCTATATATATGTATGTATATATATACTGACACTGCTGAAAGAGACTTGCATGAATGTAAATAAACTATCGTCAGGTGAAGCGCTCATAGATAAACTGACCTGAAATTCATCAAGTTCTACTTGGCTCTTGATGTCGATATCTGCTTCTGTCGATATCTTCTTCAGTGCTGTCATTTTGAGTGCAAAGGCCAACTGAGGGACAAAATCTAAGCTATAGATTTATTCAACTATTTTTAATTAACTTGTTTTATTGGAACTCTATACAATTCAGCTTCTTTTTAATATAGTTTGGCTATTCTTGGCTCAAAAGTTCTGGCAGCACTGGGAGTAATCGAGATCGAGGGATATTTTATTGACCTAAGAGAGAGACAATCGTCAACTGCAGTGTTGCCACTTCCGCTTTCCTCCTGTCTATCTGACTATTAATACAAGGTTCCAAAGTAAACCGGACTTTTTGAATCTAGCGCCCTCTAGTGGCGCCATCTATATGTCGACTAGTGCGTTAGAATCTGCTATCCTTTATCGACTTCCAGTAGCTAGACACAAACATAAATGTGGCTGTGTAGCATAGCTATTTCAACTTTTTTTATATGAATTTTGGTTTTTCTGGTTTCACTGGGTCAGGGAGCAACGAACTTGAAATTCGTTAAGTTCTTCTTCGTTATAAATATCGATAGCCATTCAAGGGTAATCGAAATGGAGCGAGAGAGAAAGAGAAAGCCTCGTTTGAGCTTGGTCGAGTTCAGTTTTCATTTTAAATTTATTAAAGTCGAGCAGAGGGGAACAACAATAAATGCATAAATATAATATTAATTTGAGTTTTCTATTGAGAAATGTATTTATTTATTTAGCAAGTCTGCTAAAAATATAACTGTGCATATGCACATATTATTTTTTTCTATTACTCTCAATGCTGAATACAGTTCTTTCGTATTTACAAACCATGGCAATATGGCAAAGTAGTGTGGTTCCCTCTTCCAAAGAGCGAAGCACTTTTAATTAATAGCTTTGGGATCTGCAGAGTTGTTTCTCATCGTGTTTACATATTTTTTCACACATCATATTTGCTGATATTTAAACAATGTTTTCTTTTTTGTTCTTTGTGGCTTACACAGACACACAGAGCTACATGTTTTATTTACATTTACATATTCTAAGCTGGTCGCCAAACAAACTTTGTGCAATGCTCCCTTAAAGCAACATAAATGTATTCTTTTATTTTATCTATACTGAGACTTACAAACAAGATCAACTTGAACCATTTTTCCTGGATGAAATAAGCTTCTTGATTCCTTTTCTTTTTTTTTATTTTGAATCACTGAGCGATATAAGATGAAAGATGAAAGATAAATTTGGATGTTATGCTTAAGTTTGTTCATTAATCAAAAATCGAACTTTTCAAGGTGCCCCACACGCTTCATTGCATCACGCAACCATCGCTAACTCTGTTTGTGTGTGTGTGTGCCCGAACCTGTTGCGGTTGTGCTGCGTATTCGAAGTTTGAATTGAGTCTCACTTACGAATGCAGGTTCGATTGGCCCTGCCCGGCCCCATCAGGGATCGGGTTAACTTTTAGCGTGCGATAGAAAGGGACAGATTTATACCTGATAGCTCGCGTCGTTGTGCGCTTAGGGATTGCATAACGCCTGCCCTGTCCCCCTGTCCTCACATTTTGAAAGTCAAGCGGCAAGTTTTTAATTAAAACTTTTTGCGGCTTGTCTGATTTCAAACATTTGTGAAATCGTGCTCCAAGCTGACGCCGCATCGCTGCCGCGTAACTACAGCTATAAGTACAAGCCCAGAAGTTCGTTCCAATGTACCATTTAATCGGAGCATTATGACGGCGATAGATATCAGGTCGTTTTTCGGACAGACCTGCCCTGCCGCTCGAATACCCCAGACAACTGCTCACATTAACTTTAAGCGCTTCCGTTGTCAGATAATTAACATTCCCATTTAGCCCGCGGGCCATGCTGGCTCGTATATCACCCAAGCCGTGCCCGGCTGCGTCGAGAGCGCCCCCAAGATATATGGGGTATTCCATGGCGAGTGCTGTGGAATAAAAGCGAGCGAGATGAAACTGATTGCGATAACAGCAATTACAAATTATCACACACACACACACACACACACATAGGCGTATGCATGTCTAGTATATATAGTTATAGTTACTGATTAGAGCCAAGTCTTGTGGGGGGTGCGAGGAAACAAGAAAACAGCTATCTCGAGTTGCCCGAAATTATCTTACACCAAATACCCTTTATTTGTTTTTGACAACACGACAAACGACCTCTGTTAATCAGAGTGCATAGAGGTTAGGGCTGCACAGCTAACTCTCGATAGTTTTGATAACTATCGCATAATTCTATTTCATGTTTTCAATTTAACGATTTGAAATTATACCAGTCATTGAATGATAACAGCTATCGAAATCTTTAACTTGGTAGACTTTCATATATATACAATATATGTATTCGTTCCGTACCTTTAACTTGGAAGAATTTCATATGTACAATTTATGTATTCCTCGCATAACGATATGCTCGTTTCGATAGTATGTGCACAAGGCTAAAAAGAGGCGTGATTGCTCAAGTTAACAAACGTATACATACATATAAATATAAACTAATAGTACTCACCACAGAACCCACAAGATTCAATTGGAATTTGGAATGTATCTAATCAATCCGCAATGACAAGCCAAATACCTTATCTGGGAAAACCAAAAGTTATTGACTTTGACACAGTACATATGTATGTATGTTAGCTAGGGTATTAGCAATTCCATTCCAACTATCTATCTATGTATCTGTCTGTCTCTCTATCCCTCTCGCGGCTATTATGACATCAATGCGAAAGCTGGCAGTGAAACCGCAAAACTGATTAACATTCTCAATGCTGTTCGCAGTTATCAACTCAATTACACGTCTATCTTCTTTATTTCTCCCATTTCCACAACAATGTCGAGAAACTTTTTTTTCATTCTCGATTCTCCTGCTTCTGTTTCCAGCACTAATGTATGCGAAGAGCAGGAATTAATAAGTGATTGCAATTAGGGAACGCAGCAGTAGCAGCAACAATAGCAAAGTTTATGGAAACTGCAAATTGACAAACAGTTGGAATTTGTCCTACAAAGCGCGCGTTTGTAATAAATTAAGTTTTAATAATCACACGAAAAAAAAAACAAAAAAAGAAAGCAAAACACAATTAACGTGAACTTATGCTAATACTAGAAGCTAAGGGTTATTGGGGTTAAGCGACTTTATATACAAATATGAAGAGCAGGAGAAGGTGGCAAATGAATGATGCTGATGAATGCAAGCCTTGAGCCTGAGCTCCTCTGAGTTTCCAAGTTCCCCAGTTAACTGAGAGTCCCCCCCTCCAGTTACTTCAGTGCAGCTTTGTTCTTGCAGGGCAAAAAGGAAGCCAAGAGGCAGGCAACTGTAAAGTAAACGATAGTGAAAGAGGTTAATGAGGGAGCAGTTTGAGAGGTGCGAGGTATTACTTACAGTACATAAACGCGCTAATCATAAGAAAGGGCGGCACACAGCCCAAGTTCATGAGAGCCGGAAAGAAAACGTTGCCCATCAGCGATCCCGTGCGACCAAACATCATGCTGAGCGAGACGATCATGGTGCTACAAGAGACATAAATACATATACAAGTTATGAGATGCCTATTGGCGAAGAGGTACTGCGACCTTGTACGTCTATTGTATCCCCTGCTGAGACTAGAGGTCCCTATCAAGTACAGTTAATCTAAGGCAGTTTATAATTTTGCCTGGACTAGTCTACACCTAATCTTTTTAACCCTGGAAAGGTGCTGTACTGTAAGTACATGCTCCGATGTCTCGGGCTCTAACTCGCACAATCTGCAGAGCTCATTACTCACTATTCCTATTCCTAGATTGCTGATGTGGCCTGTAAGTGGCTCTCTCAGGATGTCAATATCTGCTTAAACCTCTTAAGGTTGTTGCAGCCTAAAAGGAACTTTGATTGCTGCAAGCCTAGTGTTCGTTCCTAGTCTAATACGCGGATGTTTGTCTCCTCTGATCTTAGGTGCTCTCCGATAGTGTTCCGGCCTGTGCCACAAATCTGCTCTGGCATTATAATTTACACTCGTCTCCTACTTTCGCTAGTGCATCAGCTTTCTCATTCCTTGGTATACTCTTGTGTCCCGGTATCCATTGTACAGTGGGGATGTTGTTCCTTCCTAGCTTGTCTGGTTTATTAGTTTCGACTTTATTTGGAAACTGCTGAGTGCCTCTATGCCTCTGCGTGACTGTCCGACAGCATTGCAATAACCTATGCCAGTAAATTGCGACCGATGTTGAAAGATATATACACTTACCGCAGCGCAGTGGGAAACATGTTGAGTGAGGCGCTTATCACCGAAGTGGACGAAATGCTGCCCATGGTGACGAATATGGAGGCGAGTGCGACAGTCGTGGCCGAGGAGCTGGACCAGTACATGCCGATGGCACACGAGCCGGCGGTGAAGAGACCAATGGCTGCAAGTTCAGGGTCATAGCTCAATCCCCGTTTCAAATCAAATTGAATCGCTGCACTTACCCATAATCCGCTTGAAGCCAACCAAATTGACCAGGAAACCGGCCAGCATGTATGCCACTAATCCGGCGGCAGCCACAATTATATTGTTTGTGTAGCTGGCGGGACTCACGTTGACCGTGCACTGCATGTCCGAATCGCTGTCTAGCGCCATTGCCAGTTGGCTCTTGGTCCGATTGACGCTGTAGTCAATGATGGTGCATATGCTCGTGCTCGTCGACTGGATGTGGTTGGTCTCCACCAGCTGCTCGTATTCCCGGATGGAGGCAAACAGTTGTGGCAGCCAGAGACGCATAGTGTTCTGCCTGTCGGTATTGTAAGCGAAATGGAAACCCAAATTGAGTTATTGTTATTATTCCGGGCCAGGCCAGACCAGAGCAGGCCTGTGACTGCGACTGCTTACCCCAAAAGACAACAGAAGTTGAGCAAATAGACATAAAGGGAGAGACGCAAGTAAGGTTTGACAAATAGCGGACGCAGTTGCTGCAGACCAGAGCGCAGTGAACTCTTTGGATGCCCAGCGGCCTCCACATCTGCCACATCCTTCTGTTCCGTTTCAGTCTTCTTTACATTGCCATCAGCATCGTTATCGCCTGCTGCTGCATTGGCTGGTTTGGCCTTCGCTGTCACTTCACTAGCAAGTTCCTTGATCTGTGTGAGGATGGAAGGTGTATCCCCAACCGACCTGTTGTTAGTCTTCGAGTCTCTTGGCAAGTGTCGCCGTCCATCACTTACCGGGAATGCACTGCGCGGCTTGCGCGTGTTAAGGGCATAGATAAACCTGAATGCCTCCAGTGCCTCCTCGTTGCGTCCCTTGGACATCAGGAATTTTGGACTCTCGGGGAAGAAGGGAAACAACATGCAGCTGAGGATGCTGGGCAGGGCGGAGATGGCCACGAACACCTGCCATGAGTGCACTGCAATAAGCATCAACTAGTTAGATAAAGCTTTCAGCTACATATCGTGATAATTATGTATATATATCTTCTGGTTCTAAAAATAAGTCGTGAATAGACAAAGAAATAAATGTAAAATGCAAAAACTATGGAAATTTGTAGTTTAACTTAGTAATCTGCCTTAGATTGTGGAAGTTTACATGGAATCATCCTTTCTGATTGGCCAGTACATATTGAGATAACGATATATGTTCTTGTTCTTACAATAAGTCGTCAATATAAATTAAAAACTAAGCAAATAAATAATTGTAAATTCAACAACTAAACAAATAAGTAATTAATAAATTCATAACCTATGGAAATTTGTAATCTCTCTGAGCTTGTGGAAGTTTAGTGCATTTACATGGAATCTTCCTTTCTGATTGGACACTATTATACAATAGCTTAGCTTGGATTGTAATATTTTGATTATCTAATGCAAAATATACAATAAACATTATACACGCTGTAATAAACATTTATAAAGCTCTCGCCACGCTCTGCTTTAAGGTAACACAAGCTTCCGAATCTAATCAGAGTGAGAGCAATTTAAGATCTGTGTATGAAGAGTTGTGCCACAGTTACGCCACATAAGGCTTTATCACATAAGGCTGAACAGTTAGTAGTATTTGCACAGCAGTCAACAAACCAAGCATAGATTAGCGGACGAACATGGACGGAACACGCTTTGGGCGGCAGCTGTAGTTATCAGTTGATTTGGTATAGTATCTTAGATATAGTATAGATGTATCTACGCACTTATCAGCTTCATTAAGAGATGTCTAACACATGTAACTGGCCCCAAAGAGACGCGGACACGACAAGGTGAATGCATCTGCCTTGGGACACGCCTTGAGGGCAGGCAGGCAGGCAGATAATAGGGGCGTGATACTTACACGATAGGCCCAGTATGTTGGTATCCCAGGACTGCGGCAATATGCCCATTGCCAGGCCAGGCAGACTGAGGGTGGCAAGGGAGAACATGATGCCAACTATCATCATAATACGTTGGCGATATTGGCGTCCATGGAGTTCGGTCAAATAGGTCATTAGCACGGCGAAAGGTCCGCTCATACTAAACGGGTTCAATCTCACATTGTACATCTGCTAAAAGGTTAATAATTTGTTGTTTTGTGAAACATACGTAAATCCGCCCAGATACTTGAAGATCATCAGCTGCACAACGTTCTGACTGAGGGCACCGCCCAGGACACACACAGTGTCGGCCAAGTAGCCAAAGATAAGCAGCTTACGTCGTCCCTTTGTGTCGGCTACGTAACCCCAGAAGATGGCCGAAGAGATCATGCCGGCATAGGTGATGGCATTCAGTATACCCTTGTCCAGCAGACTCAGTTTCAGGTCACACTCGGCACTGGGCAGGATGTAGGACATTGTCGACGTCTCATAGACGGTGCCCATGGCAGCCGGTATGGCCACCAGTAGCAGCAATATGTTGAAGAGCCCAAAACCCGCCGTATCGATGGCAGTCTCGAAATCCGCTGGCTGGTTACAGGAAGGGGGTGTGTCCGCTGCTGCTGTGGGTAGCTGTAATGAATCATCCTGATGCTGCTGATGCTGCTGTTCGGACTTCTTCTCCCTCGGCAAATCCAATATGCCGATATCCAGTTGCTTGGGCAAATTCTCCTCCAGTTGGCTCATTCTGTGTGCTCCCGTTGACGGTGGCTGACTAAATGCTAACCTCGCAGTTACGATGTATCTTGTACGGCGACAGGCCCATTTAAATCTCTCCAACTGTGCTGCGATTCATCTCGCTTGATTTTGCAAAGACGTCGGCAATTAGACAAGGTTTACGTAGCACCTGCACAGCGAGAAAAATCCCTGTGCGAATCGTGCACAGCACATTGCATCGAATATAGAAAATATCAGAGAGATTAGAGATTCCTATGGGTTTGTTTAGTCCACTAATTCCTCTGTGAATATAAGGAACTTTTAACACATTTTACAACCTACCAATTCTCAACTTGCACAACAAACAAAACAAAAAATCAATAATAAAGTATCTATTATTAATTTCTGAAAATGAATTTTATATTCTCTGTTCTCCCCCTTTACACACCGTTGATGCAACTCAAGTGAAGATTAAAGGAAAAGGCAGAAATAAAACAAAGCAGACAACAAAATTCGTTCTGCTCTCTTTGCCTTTGCTTTTGTTTACTCTAACTGCAACTGTAATTTTTATTTTCTTTACTTTCAACGGGAATATGTCTGATATTCTACTATTGCAATTGGTTTCCAAGTAACCAGTGCCAATTGCAATTTCATTTGCAATTCAAATTTTAATCTATTTTCGACATACCGTGCTTTTCTCTCAGTGTACTCGTATGTTTATCCAACGTTTATGGCCGTGTACGATTAAACTAAGCAAATCTCCGATCACTCCGCCAACGACTGCTCGCATGAATGGACCCTAGAGCATTACAATGAAGCCTCCGATCACGACAGCGCCATTCTGTGTGCCATAAATCCCCAATGACGTCACGACCTGCGATTAAGGGGAGTGTCGCAAGTGGCAATGAGAGCGCGCCTGGCAACGCGTAATGCCACAAGCCCAGCCAGACTCGGGAGATCTGCAAACAAATATCAACCGGAGGAGCTATGCGAGTAATTGCAATGATTATGCCGCCGTGTCGAGACTAGTTCCCAGGCCCCCACTAAACTCATTTGGGATTAATTCTGCGACGCGGGACCAAAACAGTTCTCTGGCACTTGTCAGGCGTGTGCTTTTGTTTGTTTGTTTGTGTGTCGTCTTTCAGTTAGAGTTGTATAGTTAGCTGTTCCATTGAGAAGGTTTTGTTCATATACAGCTTTTGTTTTCGTTTGTTAATTCACTTTGTGCGCATTGTTTTTTTTGAATTCCTCTTCGTTTTGGCCATTTTTAGTGCGTTTTTTGCATCGCCTGCACAAACGAACTAGATGAGCCTTCATTCAGTTTGGTATGTGGTTCAATTGAAGTTGCATTGAACCATAATCTCAGCCATGTTGTTCGCTCATAGTAAATATTTGAATGTTTACTTTCGTTTCAGTTTATTTTGTAAATTGTTCATTTATTTTTAATAATTCCATTTACAATTTGACATTTCCACTGCAATTTGTAATACGGAGACAGGGACTTGCTGCTTCGTTTAGTTTGGTATGTGGTTCAATTGAACTTGTATTGAACTATAAGCTCATCTCTAGTAAGCTGTTTTCTTAACAATGCAATTAAAATTTAAATCTAGTATGCTGTTCTTTTGGCAAAGAGTCAATTTAAATGATTATGCTTTACAAATGATATGAAAAAGTAAAGAAAAGAAAATATCAAAGCAATCAACAATACCTTCTTTTTCTCTCATAAAGCGTAAGCAATAAGAAAGTGATATATGTATGAAAAAACGAAGAGAAATGTACTGTGCGAAAAATGCATTAAAAGCAGATGAAAAATCCGCTCAAAGTAGTGTGTGTGGGGACGACTCTATGTTCTTGTTGTCAAATAAAAGAAGTTTACAGTTGAGAGAAGTTGGACTATATTGTGCTTCAGTAGTTTTAAAAATTCTCTGTCAAAATACTAAAAGATCCTATTGCAATAAGCTGAAAGGAGCCATCAATGGAAAAGAATGGAGCAAGTTTTCGCACAAAGCGCCAAATGTGGCGACCACAGCAGATGTCACGTATTTGTTGAAAATCGATTGAAAGCGCCGCGTGTGCGAACGCTCTACTATATAATTCCAACTTTTCCGTTGGCCAAGAGAAAAGCAGCAGAAAATAAGAAATTTCGCGCTCTGCTTTATTATTATTATTATGTTCCATTCACACACTCATATAGACACACACACACACACAGTCATACAGACACAACCACACACTTATAAATATTGACCTTCTCTGTTGATTAATCGCACTTAGTATTTGAAAATTATTGACATTATTGAAAGCGTGATACCGAGCAGGCAAATAGATTAAGCATAAATACACGCAAACATACATATGCGTACATATGTATATATATTTATGAATTGATTTATGCATTTGATTTAGTGTGTGTGTGTGTTGGTCGGGCATTCTTGATGTTTTTGATGAAATTCAAAGGATGTGTGCTCCATCAAGTCTTCTGAATGCAAGCCCATGTCCATGTCCATGTTATTTCTTGGCGAAAATATTTCCGCTTGCCAGAATCAAATCAAAAATGTAGAAAATGTAAACAAAGGAACAACTCAATCAATCAGCTGTTTTTTTTAAGTAACAGAAACAGCAAAAGGAGAAACTCGATAGTTGGCAAAAGAGAAACTGCCGACGCGTAGTTGCAGCTCGGCTAATTTATAGCCAAATCTAGCTAGCTTTTCGATTGATGTGTGTACGATGTGCCTGCAGGGGGTCTGGTTAGTTTTTGGTGCTTTTTAAAGCTAAACTCAACGACTGCCAACACTGGCAACCCATCGCAATAATGCAGATTGTAGGAAAGGTAAGTATTTCTATTTCTTTTTTTGGCCAACTGTTGAATCTCTACTAATATATCTCTTGTCTGTTTCGTAATTTCCATTTACAATTGTAAAAAACATGCACATTAAATTGGTGGATAATTTATTGACTATTAAAAATAATACACAATCTATTTGGTTAAAGAATAATAAAGAATATACATACATACGTGGTAGTAGTAACAATATCCGTCTGGTCCCTCCAGATTAAATTTCTTCTCATCCGAAAATACCATGTATTGTCACTCCTTCGACCATGTCATGTGTGTACGAGCAAAATCAAGGCGTGTTTCTTTTCGCAACTTATTAAGAGGTGGTTTTTTCTTTAGTTTTTGTCTCTTTAAATGTTCAGCGTTCTTAATCACCCTTTGAATCGTTGATTTGCTCGCGTTAACACCACTTCTTTCACGGATTTTGGCAGAGGAGTCGTGGGAGTTGGAAGCCTCTCGGAGTATTATCCGGCGATCTGCCTCGGTAATGACTTGATTATTGCCACCTTTAAAGTTGTTCCCATATGTATTTTTATTATGAAGAAAATTGGCTATCGTTTTGCGATGTCTACCGGTTTTTTCAGCGATTTTGTGAAAAGAAAGCCCGCATTCATAGAAAGCTGAGATTTCTGATTTTTCCTCCAAAGTCCAAAGATTGTTCCTCTTCCCATTTTCTCAAAAAATTATATAAAACTATTAAATTAATCACCGTAAAATATTGTATTGCTGTGCCTTTCAAATTAAGGAAGATAAACACAATTGCATTTGCAGGCGCTAATCTGATGATGCAAAACACGTGATAACATAAGAAGAAATAGAGCAAAGCAGGGGCGCTAACCTGATGACGCGCAGTGTATATGTATAATATGAAAAAAAATATGATTGCATACAAAATTAATCAAAATAACCTACATATATCGATTACCTGTTAACAAATATATGGTATATAAATAATACATATATAATGTACAAAATTTTATGGCATAACAAATATTAAAAACCTATAATCATCTGTTAACAGATACATATGTACTATGTAGTGCATTCAATTCTATTGTAGTTATTATTCTTACTTAAATATAATGAGATTCTTAGTAAAAAACAATCTTATTGTCAAGAGAAACAATCCAAGTATTCCTTATACTTCTTAAATATAAGTAAGTATGTTTTCATACTTAAATATCAGTAATACAACATGTAAAGTATTTTAGGGGTGATAGTATACAAAAACCCCATACGTAATATATGATATACATTTATGTAGTATGTCTGTAAATATATCTTTAGTTTGCTGTGTAGCGGACACGCCCACTCCAAGGCACAAGCAAAGATATTCGACCATCTGCTTAGTATTATACAGTATATTGCCCAGGATATGCACTAAGTTTTATTGCTTTGCTTTAGAATCAAGTGAAATGATCATCGCGCCAGCCCGAAACAGAGTAAACAGTGCGAAGAGGAGGTGCAAAAAGGGAGGTGAAGTGAAGGGAAGGAGGAGGCAAGGCAAATAAACAAATTACTCAGTGTCTCCATCGCTTGCGTCGCAGAGATGATTTGGTTAGTCTCGCCACCGTTTACAGTTATGATGATTCGGATTCAGTTTCGGATGCGCAATGAACACGGTTGCTGCCAGGCCATAAAAGGAATGACGTGGCTGCTGTGGCCAAAAGTAGATTCGAAATTTTTCCACGCTCTTCGGATTTGTTTAATTTCATCAACATCAGCAGAATCTCGCGCCCTGCCTGCGCTATCAAAGGCAAACAAAAGCAGATACAGCTACGGCATGGGGGGGGGAGAGGCAGAGAGACAGCTCTATGAAGCTGAACTGAGATGGGGCAAAGTTTTGCCTACGCAACGTCGGGGCAAGTGAAAAGTGTCAGGATGAACGCGTACATGAGGAGGCGACGAGGGCACTTCGAAGGACTCTTGGCTCTGGGACAGTTAACGGCTTTTCGGCAAGCAAGTTGGCAACAAATTGGACTTTTGTTTGTGTTTGTTAAAAGGCTTAATTTGTTGTGTTTTGGGTCGGGCGAGCAGCGCAAACATTATGAGAGGCTCCCCGTCCTGCCCTGTTCCGCCGGGCATCGTGGGCATCGTCATCCTGGCGCACTTATTGCTTGTAAGCAACGTGCCGTAAGACGCAAACCGGGCTAAAGTGCTTCGAATAACTTGACGCCGCCAAGGCCGGCTAAATATGCTTGAGGTGTGCGTACTTGTGTGTGTGTGTGTGTGTGTGTGTGTGAGTGGGCAAAGTGTGTGTGGTGTTAGCCTAAATCAAGCTCAAACAATTTCAACTATTTGAATTGCCGAGCAGGCACTTCTAATGTGCTGCACAGCAACCCACACTAAGGCACACACACCGCACACACGCACACAAACCATTTAGTGCTGACAGGAATGATATGGTTGTGGGCAGCAGGGGCAGGAGGTTGGGGCAGTTAACGACATGCCAAAGTAAATGTCAAACTAATGCCAACAACCGAAGTGCCACCACAATGCGGCAACCAGGTGGCAGCACCTGCACAGCGCCATCTATCGACGGAGCAAGTCAAGCTGCCTGGTCGTACGGTCCACGGTCAGCAGCGTCAACTCAATAATGCAGTGTTCCCTCATTGACGTTTTAAGTTGATGCCTGAACTTGTGGCAAGGTGGCAAACTGATGTGGCAAGCTGAATGAGGGGGACGGCGATGGGGAGTAGGGCAAGCGCACGTCATGTGCAGTGATGATTGCAGCCCAAGGCCCGGTAACCGCAAAGTTTTACGCCATTTTATTGCATTTAATCTTTGTGTGCGCTAGAGATAAGCGTGACCGATTCACAGAGTTAGCAGTTACTGAGTGAATAGATGTGGATTAAACAAAATAAGATAATAAGTTAGAAAGTTGTTAGGTGGTTTGTTAAATTGGGCAAACGACGGCAAACAAGTTGCACTTGAAATACCTTATTCGTGTTGGTTAAACCTCAAATCAATAAACAAACGATGGTCAACGAGGGTCAAATAATTTGAAGGTTCATAGAGCATTTCAAGAATTTTAGAATACATGTCATAAAAATATACCCTGTTTAAGCGAGATAGATGAATGAATGAAATGATGTTAGCTGAACCTACCTTATACCAGTTAAGTAACTTGTCTTTAACCCTATTATTTCATAAATCAATGTAGCACACTCCCTATCACCATTTCACGAAATAATCCTTCGTTTTAACATAGTTTGATGTGTAACTGTTGTATATCTGATATGTATACATATTTACAACGGTGCCTTGGAATTCTGTACACCCACTAAAATGATTTCTTAAATAACTTCTTCGTTTATAATCCGTTCTCAATCAAAAGTTCAGCAATCGTCCCTTCTTTTGCTTGCATTTCAATTTTTATTATTGGTTGGAAGGGGCGTGGCCAAATTTTTGATTACGTTACTGACAAACATACATACGAGTACTGTCATACAATTTTGTGACTATCTCTTACAGTCGTAGAGAGCTATGTAGGTGTTCATACAGAGAGACAGATGGTCAGACATGAATTGTAACCTGATAAGGAACATACGCACTTTATGAACTTCCCGACAAAAATGTGTATGTCATTTATGGTTTATAAACAATGGTGGCCAAATCAGTATTCACTCGTGACTCGTGACTCGTGAGTAACTATCGCACAACTCTGTTAAAGCATTGCAACGGGATGCGAGTGGCCGTGAAAGAGTGACAGGAACAGACGCTGGCGATGTGTGGTCACAGCGGTGACGATGGAAGGTGGAGAAGTGCAGGGCAAGGCATTGTCTTTTGGTCGATGCAGTTCCTGAAATTGGGGCTAATGTGCTGCTTATTAGAGTAAGGAAGGCGGGGCAGGAGTGATGATTGCTAAGTGCAAGGAGTCTGATGATGCCGTAAATTGCATTGACATTGCGCACACCAAAACACGCACACACAAAGGGAGAGAGATACACACACATACACACACACACACACACACACACACACATAGAAATACGCTTACTAGCAGAAACTTGCAATCAATCAGGCCATTTATCATCCCGGTTAACGCACAGGTGAAACGTCACCTTGTGTTAAATGATACAAAATGATGTGTGGCAGTAATAAAGTGACTCGCAATTCAATTAATCGCGCACTTTATCGACAATCGATAGTTGCCACGTCCAGCAGGATGAAGTGCATACATATACAATATATGTATAGACATACACTTATATATACATAATCACATGCATATGTAGTACTGTGTGCACTGGCAATGAACTGGAATGAATGCAATCACTGTATTACTTATCGATATATCGTTTGACTCAAGCTGATAGTCCTGCGGCTTATTAGTCAGTCATTGAGCCCAAAATCCACTTTAGCATAGCTGTGTGCATAAGTGCAGCTGTTTCAATCGAGTTGAGATTTATTAAATGCTTATCTATATTTATCGTTAATCTTCAAATAATTATTTCGCTGCAAATAAACCAGTTGTTATGAAGTTGAAGTAGAACTACTTAAATGTCTATCGATAATTATCGTATGGCCTCAACGGACCGTTCTACTGCTAATAGATCTGTTTCTATGACCAAGGTCTACTTGGAAGACTTGTTTGCATAGGTGCAGCTATTGGAATTGAGATTAACCATTAAATGCCTATAGATAACCAACCCATTGGGAGTTATGAGTTGTAAGTCCAAAAAGATTGTATAATTTGCACTATATACAATATTTTGTATTGACTGCATTGAGCTATGACAGCTTTCGTATATCTATCGATAACCAATTATCTTCGCCCATTTCATGTCTAAACATAATGGTGCACAATAGTCATATCTTTTGTTTCTCTCCAGCATCCATTTAAATAACGAATATTATTGATTTTTTATACTCAGACAAACATTGGGGCTATCGAAAGGTTGCGATCTCGAAACTGCTCAACCGCGAAAGACAAATACCGAAATAAATTCCCAAATGAAATACCGTTAATACTTAAAGCCCTCGTTAAGCGATTGCAATTATTTATGAAGCTGCCGGCCAGGCCTGGCAAGCTCTGGCCCAGGGTTTTAACAAATTGCAATAAATCAGAAGTATGATAATGTTGGCGTTAATTCAAAGCGATTTCTCGTCACTTGACCGCACGCAGCGTTGCAATTTCCCTTGTTCCAGATACCCAGGACCCAGATACGAGTTCTTTTGTTCTTTCTTGATTGAGAGAGAATAAAAATGCGAAATAAAAGAAGTTAAAAGTGTTCTTTGCTAGCAGGGTGTCAACTGTTTTTCTATATATGTACATTATCTCCATAGACAGGAATAACTCTTGTCAATTCAAGATCGATATTAACGATAGCGAAGCTCTGAATTTCCTTTTCAGATATTTGTTCATAATATGCGGAAAGTACGATTGTTTTTTCCCTAACCTAAAATAATACAATGTTCCCCCTTTTTGTCAACTGATTCATGTGTCCCCCACTCGGATAAATAGTATGTTTGTACCACAAGCTGCTGCACATTATACAGTCGAGCACAAATGAATATAAAGGGCAGCCAAAGTAATGCACTGCGAGAAAAACAAAGCTACAAAACTACAACATAATAATTTGAAGTGTGGGATAAGCCATCAATAGGTTTGCTTGATTAAAATGCCCATTGAAATGTTAGATAAGGTTTAGTTTTGGTGGAGATTGGCTGAATTTCTCTCAGTGCATGCATGCTGTGTGCGCGCCCCATAACCCTTGATAGAGGCTTCGTCCAGTCCATTGCCACCTTGAACCTTCGTTGAGTACGCACTGTGCACGCGCTGTCATCGTTGTTGTTTCCGAATACCCTGTGTTTGCCTAAGCAGCTGGGTATGCTGGATAGAACAGCAATGAAATTTGTCAAACTCAAAGATCGGCATATATTCTCTGGAAATATGATCTGCCAAAGCCGACGAACAATAAAGAAATAGGAATAAGAATGGGAAGTCAAACCAAATAATAAAAATTACAATTAATAATTATCATTAGTCATACTAAATATTAAACATTGTAATTAATTAGTCATAAATTAAGAATAAAATTTAATTAAAGACATATACTTAAAGACAGATTCATAAATTAGAACACATTAAACTGAAAAAATCTATGATTTTTGCATTTAATTATTTTGACTTGAATTTCAATCATAAAAGGAAATATGTCTGAGGAACAAATATTTCAGAAATATTGGTTAATATTGCCATATTCAGATTAGAACCATTTTCATCATATAAAGCACCATAGGATTATTATCGATAGTGACTGAGAAATAACATCAATTTAAAAAATCAATAAATGTTTACCTTTTTCTAACCAAAAACTTATTGTCCTGTTTTTTGTCTCTATTTTCCTATTGTCTATGCGTTTCATCTTAGTGTATCCTTATTTTGAGAGGGGTAGCTGGCAGCCCTGCTGCGAAGCTCGGACTCATTAAGCTTATTTTTAATTTAGAATTAATTTTAATATATAAAATGTTTAATTTAGAATTAAGTTTAATATATAAATTGTTAAAATAAAATAAATTAAATTCTTGACGTTGTACAAGATGCTTTGGCTTCATTTCGAATGTTTATAGCACAGTACCAGTACTAGTTACAGGGTATTCCCTCCGTTGAGCCAGTTGCAACTGTTATCTTACTTACATGTTTCGTTGTTTGTTGTTGTTGCTGTCAACGGTCGTAACTTTCCGCTAAAAGAAGCTTAGGAAATTTGCGCGCTTGGCGAGCGCAAGAAAGCATTTCGGACTCTCACATAACCCATGCAGGCAAAGAGCCAGACACACACACACAGGCACACACGCACACCCACGTACACTATCATACATATTCAGAAAGAGAGAGAGAGAGGGAGGGAGAGGGAGATAAACTAGCTAACGGGGTAATAGCGGCTAATGCTCGCTTTAAGTTGAACGCTGAGAGCTCTGCTCCGCTGCGCTGCGCTGCACAGTTCCGGGCCAGGAACGCAATTTGCACGCATAAACAACAACGCACGACGAACACAGGAGGAGAGTGAGGGAGAGGGAGTGCGAAAGTTGCGGCAGTGAGGTTAGAGACGCGCACCGTTGAGCTAAGCCATGGCACATGCTAAATCCTTTGTGCTTCTAATTTGTTATTGTATTGGCGTGCCAAAGCCTTCTGTCGGTGTAGATGACTGTGTGTGCAAGTGTACGTGTGTGTGCGTCAAACTCAAATTTGAACACTGTTGTTGTCGTGCGTCCGACCACACGCGACAACAGCCACCGCACCGCACCTCATCGCCATCGCCAACGTCGGCGCCAAATGCTGTGCTGGTCACCCATCCAAAACAAGAAACTGTGAAATTTTTTAGAGGGCAGCCGAGCACAAAATGCAACAACAATAACAATAACAAAAACGACTGGCGAAATAACAACAAATTGCGCAAGGTCGACAGCAGAGATACCCTGAAATCACTTTTGCTAAATGTAATTCAATTTTAATTAAGAATACATTTCAATGGGGGGTTTCATTGATTCATAAGTATGTGAGCTAGTTTATTTGTTGATTTTTAATTAAAAAAATATCATTTACAAATGTTTCAGATTGCAATAATTCTTCTAAAATAACATTGCATACTCTTCAGGACGAAAGATGAGAATAAACTCAGAGACATTAATACTGTTAGTATTCAGGGAATCTACGTAAATTTCTGTGAGTTTGTACTTTAATTAAACCTTCAAATTCTTTAGCAACATTATAATTAAAAATTCGAATATTTGCCATAATATAAACTACAAATGTTTTTCTCATTTCTCACACATTTCCGTGAATTACTTTAAATATTTAGTTTACTATTTCTAAATTTATATTTCAATAGGTGCCTTAACATTTGAGTTGGTATTTTAACTCTATAATTTTAAAATAATTTGGAATTGAAAACATAAATTTTATTGAACTTTCACTCAAAAAATCATTAATACTGCACATTCTGAAAGTGCACCGGCAACAATATTGAAAATTCGTATACAGTATAATGTGCCTAACTGCCTCACCATGTTTGACTCATAAAAATGTGCACTTATCCTAAAAATGCACTTATATTGAATGCAACTAAATTAATATTTTTCAAACAAAATAGCTTTTCGTTGTACAAAAAAGTATGATTGGGCTCTATCTGTAATGTGCTGTTAAGTGTTGAGGCAGTTAAGCACATTATACCGTATTTATATAGCAGTGTGTGCTGCTGTCGCATAGAGCAAGGGACGCAGCAAGGTGTCGCAGAGCGCGTTACAAACACAAAATACCCTGGGGCAGCGTATGAAAACCAAGCGAGCTGCCAGCAACAAAACAACAATTGCTAACATCAACAGCAACACACACACCACACACGCCACACACACCATGCAGACACCGCTTGCAAATATACATTTACACATGTAACCGTTCACACACACACACACACACACACACATACAGAAATATTCATAGATATGTGTGTGTGTGGGGGGAAACGTGCAGGCGACAGGACAATTCAGCAGAAAGCAGAACAGGCTGAGACAAGTCGGAACGGACGGAACGGGGCGGGAAGGGAAGGAGGATATACAGGATGGTACGCGACGGAACGGTACAGTACGGACAGAACAGGACGGAAGAGAACAACGGGACAGTACTGGGTACTGGACAGGCGACAAGTGATGGCAGCGGCCCGCTGGCAACGGAGAAATGGAGAAACGGAGAAAGAATCCCGAAACTGACATGGACGCAGCGGCGAAATCATGAATTCCACTTTAAACTGTGACACGCTGTAATGTATTACTGCGGTAATTACAAATATGTATAGTACAAATGGTACAGTGAACACTGCACTGCAAGATGCTGAGAAATGCGTGGATTATATATACTATTTATATATATCTCAGGCAAATGCGATACAATGCGTTTTATGTGTTGACTAAACTGAATATGTAACGCAAATAACGAAACAGACACAACGGGAATACCCATAATACCCGCGTAAGAGCACCTTTAAACTTTTAACAATTGCTAATGAATTTTGCCGTTTTAATTTAAGCGTAAGTAGAGCAGAGCTATGAATATGTAGATTATATGTACATAAACATACCATAGGGTAATATGTACATATATTTTAATGATATTATTTCGATGCAAATTAATAATTCATAAAAATAAATTTGTGCGGGAATTCACTTAATTAGAGAAAAAATGTTGCATCACACAACTATCGGTAGTTAATCTACATACACCATATGGGAAATTGGCTTTTTATTTGTCAATTATTTCCAATTTGTCATGTTTTAATTACTCATATTGGTTTAGCTAAAAAAAAACTATCGGTAAAAGGAGATTAGAAAATTATTGGTGGGGGGGAAAAAAATTGCGATACTGTAGAATGCAAGAACTATATCTATGCTTATTTTAATTGGAAAAAGCCAATTGAAATAAACATATAAAACATTTATAATACAGATTTACTTAGTGAAACTACCGATAGTAGAAAGATAAAAGAAAACAATCGATTGGAGATTTGAGAATCCTTGGCAGGTAAAAATGCATTTGCGATAAGCTTAGCATCTTTAAAATATTCAATTACATCAGTTATAATAATTAACAAAAGATCAACATATATACCTAATATGTAAGATTCAAATTAAATTATATGTGTTAACTAATCAAACACTATCGATTGTAAAATAATATTGGATTATCATTGACGAGCGCTAATGCACGTGCGATACTTTCGAAACGAAGAACTTAGTGTACCAGAAATGGAATAGATAAAGCTAAACTATATCGAGATATATATATTGTTTTAAATATAAATTACAATTTAATATTTTTTTAATCTGGATTTCATTTTATTATTAAAAATAAATTAAAAAAAAAACATTACCATTAAAAACATAACAAATTATAAATTTCAAATAAAGAAAGCTTCAAAATTTATGTTTATAATGCAGTTAAACATAATTTTGATTTTTAATCAAAGTGAAATAGTCAACAAACTATTACAAATAAAATAAAACATGTTAGTTCCAATGTCAACTATAAACTGGACTTTTTTGTCGCCTGTCAGCTGCCGCGTGCAGTTGTGCCTTCTGATGTGTCTGCATGTTTATCAGCTCATCTCTAATGAAACGTTATGTTTCGTCGCTGACGTCGGCTTCGCTCTGCCTGGCTAACTTTTTGTAACGGCGCAGTGGTTGCCGCAGCAGCGGCAGAAGCAGCAGTAGCAGTTGCTGCCGCCGCCGCCGCCGTCGCCGCAGCCGCAGCCATTAACCGCCCACGCACATTTGCAGCGCTCAGCTTCATTAGATGCGCAAATGAACAGCAGCAACAGCAGCTTACACACATTCACATGCGCGCATACGTGCACACCCACACTCGCACACACACCCACACACACACACACACACACGACGTGCTTCCCTGCAGAGAGTGGTAAAAAGCGAGCGCAGCTTGTGTGTGCGAACTTTAACAGCTGGCAGCAGTTGGACTAACGGGCGCTCTGCTCCAGTGTTGCCACCAGTGCCACCGACAATGTTGCTTCTACTACCTCCTACACATGCTGCACCCCTCTCCACCTTCCCACCCATCATCTCTCTCTTACTCTTTTCGCTACAGCGCCCTTTTGTTGGCAGACAGCGGCAGCATTTGGTGTTTGGTGGTTTCATGTTTTGTTTTTGTTGCACTTGCAACATCAACAACGGGAGGAGGGGGACTCTAGCATCGCTTAGACACTCACTCCACTCCTGCACTCTCCTGGCAAGATTGCGACTGCGAGTGGGCAGCACGACCACAGCTCGTAGGCTTAAAAACAACTTTGCACACTGTCCGCGGTCCCAGCGGGCGCCGGATGGCGTGGTATTTTCCCAATGGCTTACTCTCTCTCTCTCTCTCTCTCTCTCTCGACCCCATATTGCATCACCCCTCTCTTCCTTTCCCTCTTCCTCTCTTTTTCCTCATCAGTTAGCTGAGCTTTTAATCTTAAAAACATGGAAGCCCATCGAAGTTTGAACTCGCCTGATTAGTTTGCCGATGCAGCCGATAAATGGCTAGTTGCCCTAGACATGGGGTGGGTGAGGGGTTAGTTGCGGGGCTGGGTCAAACTTTAACTAGACTTGGCACTACTTAAATAGCCATCGTAATCTGCAGTTAGGTTATGAGCCACGTCCGTCTGAATGATAGCAACGATGCCAGCTATTATCTGATGTCTCTTGATTAGGAGTATAATCAAGAGACATCAGATCAAGTTTTCTTCCAATTTTGGTTGTTTCCGTAAATCAATAAAAAGATATAACTTTCTGACTTGAATATACATACATATGTATAACTGACTGTAATTTATATAACATAATATAATATATATAATAAAATCTAAATTGCAATAAACACAGAAGCTATTCAAGTCACCTTAGTGCCTAAATTGTGTGTGGAAGAGTGAGAGGGCAATAGGCGACAGAAAATTTTGTCTTTGGAATTGTTAGTGTATTTGTAACGGTGGGCGAAGGGTAGCTAACTGTCGAGCGCGCCCGACTGTAGTCTTCTAATCGAATTCCAATTCCAATCTAGAGTTTCGGTTTTTCTTTCTTTCTTCTGCAAAAGTGTCGGACATATATATTTATTAAATATGATTTTAGAGACACAAATTGATACATGTATTCGCATATTTTATTTATTTCATGTAGAATAAAATACATATTTTCAGTATACGAACTGCATACGCTTTCAGCACAAAAGTATGCAAGGAAATTGAAATAGTAAGGGGTCTTTTAAGTAAAATTAAATAAATAAATTGCGATTAATTAAGGCATTGAAATCGATATTAGCTACAAAATGAATTAATACTGAACATATATTAATTACAGTGTTTCGAGCACATCTGCTTTTCATTCAAATCTGAAACTGTGGCAAGGGTATAAAGAACAGTTATCAGTAGAAAGAGAAAGAGACGGAGAGCGAGAGCGAGAGGGGCAGAGAATGAGAGGGACAGTGTGTAACTCTAAACGACTATTTCAATGTTTACTCAATCAAACTCGCTTGTTCTTGTTCCTCTCTCTCCCTCTCTCTATCACTATCTCTGTTTTGCTTTCGCAATGATGAATTGCCCTGTGGATTGATACAATATTTGCAATTGATTTCAATAAAAATTTAAATAATTCAACATATTGTCCATTTTAGGTTCTTAAATCGACATGTGAAAATGCTCGGATTTTGTTATTCATCTGTGCGGAGTGCGAGGAAGAGTGGAGTGTGAGGTTATGTGCATGGCGAGCGGCATGTGGCACGCTGTAGCACGACGACAATGGCAGTGGCATGCGCCAGTGGCATTGCCAGCCAGCCAGGGAGCCCTCACCTATTGACATTCAACATTTCAATGCGGAAACATTTTGTTCGTATGCTTTAAAATTGAAATTTTGAAGCTGCCTCTTGCGTTCTGGCCATTTGGCTAAAGCAATAAAATATTTGATTTGTTATGAAAATTGCATTTGCTACGGTGGCAGTTTTCCCCAAATTGTTTTTTCCAACTCAAAACAGAGAGAGAGAGCTGCGTGTTTGAATATATGTATGTATGTATGTACATAAGTGTGTGCATTCGTACTAGAGTCCTGCATGAATGAATTCATTTCAGCGACAGTACCATACTGTACTCATTTTTTACTATATTCATAACCCTTTTTTGGGAGTACACGTTTCAAAAGATTGAGGAAAACATTTTCACTTACCTTTCATTTTTCTGAAAGTTTCACAATATTATTGTACATATGTCACTCACTGTAAGGTACTGCGACTGTGTACACTAAAATACTGTACTCAACATACTGTACTTCCCATAATTTGAATGAGTACAGTTCACAATGCAGGGCACAATACGTACAACATTCACTCATACTCATTGTAAGTGAGTACACAACAAAAAATGTAATAATTTTTTTCATAAATGGCGTTGTGAATGCATTCATGCAGGAGTCTAATACGTACACACACCTTACCCCCCTCCCACCACAACATACATATGCATGTACATATATCGAACATTTTTCGCGTATTGCACAACGCATTGACCCACTGTGTGTTCTGTTGGAAGAGGAGAGACAGGGGGGAGGGATGCCTAGCGAGGCGGGTGATTCTGGTCGCTTGAGCAAAAGTTTTTAATAAAATTACAAGCTGTGTGTAAAATTCTGTTTAAACATTTGTGCACGCAATGCCAAATTGCGTATTGCTTTAATTGCAAATGTAAAACGCATTGCCGCGTGCGATGCATAACAGAGAGAGATAGAGATAGAGAGTTTGTTATCATTTTGGGCAGGAAGTGTGCGACATATTGTGCACAGCACTCGGCCATACATACAAACATACACAGATAAGTAGCATTTAAAGTGGTAACAATAGCAACTAACTAACTCCTGCAGCTCGCAAACAATATAACATAATGTATGTTTATATATAATATATGTGCCATACCTCGCTAATCCTCAACATTTTGATCACCTTTACACTGCATGGCATTTATAATAAGTATTATAAGCTTTTGTTGCTCAACCATTTCAAATTCAATTTTCTGATTACCAGCTGCGTAGAAATGTAAACAAAGAACAGCTGATCTGCTTTGTTCTGCATATGTTAAAGCGGGCAATGAAGTTCGCATACTGTGCAATGTGTGGCGCCAATTTACAGCCGGCACACACGACACACGCACCCATGCATGTGAGTTGCATCGTAGTAGGTTCAATAGAACGACTAACTTATCAAATGAACTCGGTTACAGTTCGCTCATTCATTCTCATCGTTCGACAATTGATGACAATCGAACTAGTTTCAATTCGTTTTTATACATTAACATGCCATGTTTTTATTGCTTTTAACAGTCTGTTAAGTTGCGCTTTCAGAGAGAGCGCGAGAGAGAGAGAGATGACAAGCTCAATGCGATCAAGCCACCATGTTGGCAACACTGCACCAACTCTTTTGCACTTATTGCAAGCAAAAATTGTTTAAATTGTGATGAGCAAATATTTTTACTGCTTAAAAGGACTGCAATTCAAGCAGTAAATAAGTCTGATAAATGTACTCACATTGCACAACTCTTTGTTGTTTGAAGCAACGCAGATACCGTTTGTGTGTAGGAATGTACACTCACACATGTGTATGTACGTATGTACGTGTGTGTGCCCTGTAGTGCCGAAAGGGTATTAGCTTGTCGAGCATTGTCAAGTGCCCTGGAGAATTTCAGCTTACTTTGCATTTACATTTGCTGAAGATAAAAACCGAACCGAACTTGTGAACTCTGAACTGCAGTAAAACTGTTTTTAAGCATTCCCAGTCCAGTCCAGTCCAGTCCAGTATGTGTGTGTGAGTGTGTGCAGAGTGCTGGCAGGAATTGCATATGCTCCATGCTGGTCAAGTTCAACATTCAATTAGAATACATTACAGTCTCGGTGACATGGGAACCCCAAGCCGCAACTTGAACCCGCCCCAAAAGCCCAACTGAAATTGGAACTCGCAGCAGATCCCTGAGAGCAGAGTCGAGCAGGAGCAGGAGCAGAAGGAGGAGGCACACAAAACTTAAACTATCTGTCTGCCCTTGGCACATGACCTGCCCGGCTGCTAGCCGAAGATGAACCCACTATCCCTTCCTCTTTCCCTTTCCCTTTTCCTTTATCCCACCCCTCTCCGTATCTCTCTCTCGTTCTCTCGCGCTGATGCAGCAGGTTTGTCTGGCAAAGTCATGTGTAAAAGTTTTTGGCCTCCGCAAAATGTCCGAATAGTTTTATATTCATATGCATATTTGGGCACAGTGAACGAGTGAGCAATCGCCGGATGTCGAGTGGGGGGAGGGAGACGGACTGATGAAGAGCGATTGCTGAGAGTGGGAGTGAGAGGGAGAGAGTGATAGTAGGGCCAGTGTAAACACTTGTTTAAAGAGCTCGCCTTACTATCCCTCCCCCATTTCAACCCACCCCTCTCCGTCTCCCTCCTTCTTCTTGTTCTACTCCTCCTTTTCAGCTTTAGCCTGGCTCGTTGTTTGTGCTTGTCTTTCTGGCTCCTCCACTCCTCCACTCTTCCTCCTGCCTGCTGCCTTGTGCCTCCTTGTCGGTTCTCGCTTTTTACGCCCCTTTTTTCCGGTTTTCGGTTCCTGCTCGTGTTGCCGCTTGCGAGGCTTATGTACATTTTTATGGCCTACAACGTTCGCCCGATTGTGGGACGGTTGGACTAACGGATGGACCGACGGAAGGCTTTTATGACTTTGTTATGAAGTTTGTTAGGTGTAAATTTGATGTGGCGAGCGGCTGTTTCAGCTACCTACTCTCCCTTCCCCCCTTCCCCCCTTCTCCCTCCTCCCGCCACCCACATTGTTGCTCGACCTGCTTTCGTGGCCATATCCGTATCAGTAGTTGGCTTTTTTGGCACGCGCTCTCCTGTCTCCTGTGCTCGGCCTGCCTGCGTTTAATTGCCAAGTTGTCGGCAACATAATTTATGGCCTGCCATGCCGTGTTATGAGTTGGACAACTCCCTCCTATTCTCCTTCCCCTTCCCCTTACTCTCCCCTGTTTACTGACCTATCCGGACTTGATTGTCGGCCAAATTGAATACAAATTCGCTTACAACTAATTAAGCAGATGGCCCAAGAGTGTATGCTGCCCCTCCCAAGCTGGAACTCCCACTGCGCCTCTGCCTGCCCTGCCGTACTCTGGCCCAATTGCAATGAGGTTTAAAAGTAAAGCTACCTTCTTTCTCTTCAGCTCCCTATTCCCAGTCCGCTCTATCTCAAGCTCGTCTTTCTTTCCCGTTTCACTTCTCTCTTCCTTTCGCCTGCTCCCTCTTCCCACTACCACTGCCACTTGCTCTCTCCTTGTCTGCTACTTTCTTCTCTTGTCTTCTCCCGCCTTCTTCCCTTTCTTCTTCACTTGCCCCTTCGCTTTCTTCTTCAATTTCTTCTTTCCTTTCTTCTTCCCTTTCTTCATCCCTTCTCCATCTTTCTTGCCTCTTTCTTTCCGCCTTCCGCCACTTCTCCCTCGTTTTCCTTCAATTCTTTTCGTCTCTCCTCACTTCTCTTCCCTCTTCTACCATTCTCATCACTTTGTATTGCCTACTCTTCACTCCTCTGCCTTTTACTCTCCTCCTGCCCCATTCTATCTCTTTCTTTTCCTCCTAGTTTTCCTTTCTCTCCATTCCATTTCCACTTTGCCTAGTTTCTCCCCTACCACCTGCCACAAGGCTGTTGCACAAATCTAAAATCCTGTGGCACGCATAATAAGCTGCCACAACACGTTGCATACATTGCGCTGTTTGTCCGCAATTGATGCCTTCCCCCACCCCCTCCTACCACCATTCGCCTCGAGTTTGGCTTGCATTCACGAGTAGCTGAGCCCGCACCCGTATCCATATTCATGTCGCATGCCTCGTCCAGCCTGATTGCGCACATACGCATGCAAATTGGCAACCCTTCAACCGACTACCCCTCCATCCCTCCTTCACCTCTTTGAACGCTCCTCTTGACGCCTCTGGCGGCACTATTAGCTCAGGTAGCTCAGGTTGAATTTTAGCTGTTTGTAAACGCTTCGACTTTTGTGCCCCGTCAGCGTGGCACGTGGCACATGGCAAGGTGGGGGACTCGGGGCCTCTTTTGTTGCATGTGGCGGCTTTTATGGCCATTTGCCGTGTGTCTCCAATAATAATGACAAATCGGTTCACAGCCCCGCCAGACTTGGCGCTCTTTCATGTCACGTTCGCCCACGGAATGGACTCCATAAAGTCAAAGGACCCTACCCCGTTCTCCTCTCCCCTCTCCACTGTCTCTGCCTCTCCCGCTCTCGATCCTGGCCACAAATGTGAATCTCGGCCAGGCTATAAAACTGGCAGATATATTGGGTTCCATCTATATAGTAGTCGGCTCACAATATGCTATATAAATGCAGTATGTACATAAATGATGGCTGTGTGTGTGTGTGTGTGTGAGAGGGTGTTTGTATAGGTGGAACGTGTGGCCAACCCATGTGACAGGCATTTGTTAAGCCCAAATATAGACGGAGCTGGCAAGCTCACGCTCACTCTCACTCTCCCACTCACCGGATACCCTGTAATCGGGTTTCAATTTCAACCTATAAATATTAGGCCGATTTGCATTTGTGGCTCGCTTGATTTACACACGCCTGACAGTCGAGGAGCATCTCCATAAAAGCAGCTTCAGCACTTGAACAGGTGTTAAACATGCTGTTCGCAACGTGCCTCATGCCACATCCCTTATGCCACATGCCACACAGTTTGCCAGGCACTGCAAATGATATTGCCTATTGCAGTCGAAGTCCGTTTTCCAGCTGACAAAAACTGTCCTACCAGACCTGAACATGCACACTCACACGCATACACAGACACACAGACATACATACAAATACATATATATATATATATATATATATATATATATATGCTATACATATCTAGACATAGATTCATGTATTTACAGGTCTCGCATCGCAAATGTTCACAATTGTGTTTGGTTTATTTTCTCGATTCTTTTGCTGTTTTGCATGTGGGTTCGATTTCCCAAAGAGGTCTATAAGCTTCTGATGTTCGTGTATATTAATAATGGTATCTATAATGTAGCATGCCATAAACATATATAGCTATGCTATAAACATATATAGCTATGCTATAATATGCCAGATTAGAGGCTTATCAGATATACTGCTGTACCATATTGCACATTGCTATACAATTTTGCACTTATGCCATACTATGCTGTGCCATAAAGTGATATACTGTACTGTACTACGATGGTATAATATGCTAAACTATAATCTATAAGACTGTACTACGATTTACTACATTAAGTTAATATCCAATATGTATATGCTCTGAAATGATATATTAGAAAATAATGTACACTGCTATGCTGATCTATCCTATGTTATAATATAATATAGTGAACTCTAGACCTTCTTGGGCTATCATATAACATAGTATATCACGCACATTATTAATTTCCCCTTACATTGTTCCATAACATACTATACTGTGCTATAATATGCTATAATTTTGAATAAACTACTGAAAAAAGCTAACAGGGTACCCTCTACAACACTATACTATATTATACTTTACTACAAGGCACTATAGCACGCTAATACTGTGCTATACTATGCTACACTACTGCATGCCCTACTATTGCTATACAATGCCATATAACACTTTGCTAAACTACGCTGTAATAAGGTTAACTGTTATACTGCTTACCACCATTATTATATAATGTTTTCTATAAATGGTTAGTTTACTCCTCTTACCATACTATGCCGTAAAATACCGTACTATACAGAGAAACATTACTCAACTATACTATAAAAGAAGCTAGCCGATATCGATATCCCGAATCCTTTGAAATCTGGACTGCAAAGTGAGTAACAAAAAAATTTACGATATTTTTATCGTCAAAAATATTTCGGTCAATAAATGTTCGCATATTTCGTTTCGTCAGGCTCCCTGGAATGTGCACATACTCATCTTTAGTAGACAAATCATTGAGTCATATAATAAGCGAAATACCGTAGAACACCCTGTATACCCCATTGCAGGGCTCATTTGGGTATCAAGAAGGTCTTGGGGGTTGCGGATGAATTCGATCGACTGCGCAGTCGATGCTAATCAGAGCTCCTCGGGTCAGAGTTGGCTGTTCACTCACACTCACACACACACACGTACGCCATGAAATTTATGAGCACTTGTCCTCGCACTGGTTTACAGGGTATGTGTGCACGTAATGCCCGTAACGAGGCAGGCCTGAGGAGACGCAACTATTCATGCATTTGTCGCAATGGGCAGATAACGTTTATGGCTGGCTGGACAAGCCGTGTGCGGCCGACAAAGCTGACACATACGCACACACACACACACACACACTAACACATACACACACACACACACACATATATATATATACACATAGACAGCCTGCTGGAGCTGGGGCTGGCATTAGCATGTGTCTTGGGCCTGACAATGTCAAAAGCTGTTTATGCTCCGACGCCTTCGCACTGTTTGCCATGTGTGTGTGTGTGTGTGTGTGCGTACACAATGGGGCAAGGTCCCACCTACCCGACAAGGTCCCTACTACCGTCAACTCTCCCTCCAGCTAGCGCTGCCCTTGCCCGACAGTCGTCGGATGTGTTATTTTCACTTCACTTTGTTTGGGTGTTGGCTTAAACACGATATTTATTGGCTCACCACATGGACAGATGACAAGGGAGGAGGGTGCTAGTGTGGAGGGTGCTCGGTGCTGGGTGGAGGTGCAGAATTGGGTGTTGAGCTGGGCACGGGAAGCGGGTCACACTTTTCACAGTTGACATCTCAATGACGCTTTTTTACGCATGACAACAGCAGCAGTTCCCCCCCACCCGCCCCCCCGTTCCCATCTCTATCACACCAGGGGAATGCCAATTGACAAAAGCCACCGATTTCACACATACCCAGACAGCGGGTGTGTGTGTATGTGTGTGTGTGTGCACGTACATATTTGCAAATGGTTTCTGTGTCGCCATATTTGTATCTGACTCTGTTTTTCGTATGATAGATGCAGGCAGGCAGGCAGGCAAACGGACGATGGTCACCCTATTCCCCTCCCATCAGTAGCTAGTTAGAGCCAGTGAGTGTGCGAGTGTGTGTATATGGTGGGGAGGGGGGTCATTCACATGCCAAAACAGCTGTCACACTGCGTAGTGCAGTTTGTCATGCGGCCGACGTGACACAATCTGCACTGCCAATCAGCCAGCTCGCATCGAGTTATCGATAAATGTGTCGCAGAAAGCTGAATTCGATTGAATTATTATACTCACTTGGCAGAAGGAATGAGGCTGTTGTGGCTGCACTCGTTTGGTTTGTGGCATGAGGCATGCAATGATCAATGGGTCGAGCAATAAAGGAGAGTGAGTATTCAATCGAAAATCGATAGCATATAACGAAAGCACAAATGAGTGTTTAGTTTCCTCAACACCCGTGGATACTGTGTTGATTGATTAATCGTTTCGTCATCGAATTGTGAGTTATCAATAACTTAGCTATCGATAACGTGTTAAGTAAATATAACTAAAGTTCATTTACCTCATATACATTATGCTTAACCATTAATCGAATATCGAATTTTTAGTTATCGATAAATTAAATAGTTATCGATGTGATATTAGTTAAATTTAACTATAGTTGACATAACATATATCCATTAAATTTATTCATTCAAAATAGGTCATGTTACTTAAGCTATTGTAATCGTCATTGTTAATCGATAATATAGTTATCGGCTAAAAATTAGTCAAATATAATAATAGTTATTTACACAACAAAATAAGTTAATCTATCCTTATTAATCGATATGTTATCGAATTGTCAGCTATTCATAACATAGTTATAGATAACATATTAGTTAAATTCGACTATATTTGACGTAAAAATTTCCATTTAGTTTATTCATTCAAAATAATTCATGTTTATAAATCTATAAGTATGTCATCGTCATGTTATTATTCAATAATCTGGCTGTTATCGATAAATTAGAAAACTAAAACAACTAAAATTTATTTGAAAATAGATATGTGTACAATTTAGTCATTAAAATAAGCCATGTAAGTTCACCTATCGATATGTCATCGATGCATTAGTATATACATACATAGGTTAAAAGCCAATTACACATTTGCACACAATTGTTTCAATTTACCGATAACAAGACACGCCGCTTTAATTCAATTGCGTCAAGGCAACAGTTTAGTATTTATATTGTATATTCGTATTTATTAGCCCCATATGGGAACATTGTTTGAGACGTTGTGCAGTCAGGACACATTTGAAAAGGGAATGTGTAAGTGTCTTTCGTTATTTATTAGTTACTTTGTTGGCTAACAATGAATTAAGTCACTCTAAGTGACATATTTGACTGTAATTTAATGAGTAAACATGACTTTAATAGTTATTTATTAGTTATCCTCGATCTGAGCCACAGTTATCGATGACCTTAGTTGAAATTTGTTTGGATGATATTTCCAGCAATGTTGAAAGTATTTTGAAGGCACTTCAAGCTCCTCAGCTCTTTAATGGTTATTTATAAGTTACATCACTGAAGACGTATTCATATTCGCTTGACTCTTATCGTGCAGGCTTTGTGCCACCTCTAGTTAGCACCCTGTTACCCAGAGCTGCACCCGGTTTGCCTGGTTACCCGTTACCCGTTACCCGTTACCGTTCATCATGGCGCTTGAACTTTTGTCGTCTGCTTGGCGTAGTATTTATGCGCTCCCCTCTTTAGTCATGGCCCGCAAAATATGGCGATAAACATGTCACTCGCTGCCGACTTGCTGACTTCTTCTGCTCGACAGCGGAAGAGGGAGGGAGACGGGTGGAGGGAGAGACAGGGAGAGAAAGGGAGGAATCGGCAACAGTTTCTGATCAGAGTGCGGACCACAGTGCAGATTTTGCCTCAGGCAGGACGCTGCCACAGCACCACAACAGAATGCACTCTGCTGGTCAGGCAGGGTCGGGTGTAAGGAGAAGATGTGGGAGGGGGGAGTGCTGGGAACAATATGGCCCTGCCTGATAATACATGCTCGCAGTTACTAACATAATACATACTTGTCATACTTGCACTCGCATATCATTTGATTTACGCATTGTGTCGCACTTGTGATATATGCGCTGGCACGCCCCTGCCTCCTCCAGGCTGGCTGGCATAGCAGTAGCATAGTCCCTCCTCTCCCTCACTCCCCACTCCCCACTCCCTTTCACTTCTCTACCCCTCCCCTTGCCCCTATTCCTGCTGCCTTTGCTGGGTCCTGGGCTAAATGGCAATGTATTCAAACATTTCAGTTTCGGGCTTGATGGCAGCCATAATTGAAAGCAAAACGCGCTCAGCAGGACCGGGAATCTCGCACACACACACACATACGCACACACACACACGTACATCTTCTTCTTGCCCCTCCTCTTGCAAGGCTCGCCCCTCCATTCTCTTTCCCTGTCTCTTTCTCGCGCGTGTGTCTTGACATGTGTAGCGAGCCGTTTTGAGTTTAAGTGGCAATACGATTTGAATTCTTTATGTGGGCGTGGGGCGTGGCAGCTGTTAGTTAGCGTTTTTGTGTGCGCCCACTCCCCCCCACTTCCTGCTATGTGTATTGCCCCTGCGGCGAGGCGAGCTTGGCTTGTATTGGATTTGCTTGTTGATTGGTTTGGCTGTTGCTTTTCTTTCCTTTCCTCTGCTTTCCTTTTTTGTGCCCAATTTTGTCTCTTTTTCATTTTTTGTCATGTCCTGATTATTCATGTTGTCGCTGCCCCTCCCACCCCCTCCGCTTGGCCACTTTTCAATGACACTCGCCACTTTGGGGCAGCCTGCGTCGTTCGTGCCATAGTTTAGTTTCATTTTCATCGCTCACTTCTCTCGCACTTTTCGGCCTCTTTCTTATTCATTTTCGTTTCTATTTTCATTTCCATTTTATTGCATACTTCGACGGGCGCACAAGTGTTGCCGGACAGCAGCGCCCTGCACCCTCCTCGTTCTACCTCCTCCGTCATCCTCTACTCTGCTGCTGCTGCTCATGTCGCTTCTAATTTGTGTGTCAGCCACAGCAGCAAATTATGTAACTGGATTCAAGCACAATGCCAACACACACACATGTGTGTGAATGTGTGTGTGTGTAGAGGAGATAGAGGAGGGAGGGAGGGAAGGGCAGGGGAGGGGTAGCAACAATGAATCGCACTAGTTTCAATATACTTTGTGTATAATGCAAGCACATTATATTGCTTATACGCGCCTTTGTTGCTCAAACAAAACCAAAGAGGGCAGAGGTAGAGAAAACAAAGGGCGCCAGAAAAATGAGAAGATGACTGTGAGGGGGGGAAGAGGAGAGGAAGGCTGAGCGAGAGTTGTGTGTGAAACCGCATCTGTTTGAGTAATGCTGCACAGCTGGGGGCAGCTGCCTGCCCTCGCATTCCCTATACATCTCCCTCCTCTGTCTCTCTCGCTCATGGGATGCCAATGCCAGCGAGGGGGGACTACAGAGGGGCGGGGGAGGGGCTAAACTTTGACTGAGCCTGCTGGGGCGCACAGAGCAGCAACAGCTTGCATAAATTTGACTATTGACAGACTATGGAATGGAATAACTGCTAAGTTCTATACACATTCACATTCACATTGACATTCACATTCACATTCACATTCACATTCACATTCACATTCATATTCACATTAAGCATTCGGGATTCGCATTCGTCATTTTGCCTGTGATGTCTTTGTCAAATGTGCGAGTAACAGTGACTGCAAGCGGTCACCCAACACCCCCACCCCCCTCACCACCACTACTGCCCTGCACCTGCCTTTGCCCCACACGGTTCCTTCTTGGCTGCGCTTCCCTTTTCTGCTTTGCCTGTCCAATTCCAACTCAATTCGCGCGTTTTTTCTTGCGAATGATTTGTCGTCATTTCCCATGCCGCAACACTTAAACAAACACTCACACACACAGAGACTCACATTCCCAAATGGCATTCACTTGACTGTGCCACAAGGTGTTGCCGCGCCTACTTAGGAAACTTTGCCGAACTTGGCCAATTGACACAGTTGCCAGAACAAAATCGAAAATGAAAACGAAAACGAAAACGAGAAAACGTAATCGAACCAGAAGCGGAAACGGAAGCGGAAGTGGCAATCCCCCCATCAAAAATTCGACCAGATGAGTCGGCAAAGCGAGCATCCCGTCACGGCTATTTGGCTGTCTCAGTTCGCATATCCCTTTTGAAGTTCAACTTGCTTTGGATTAGCTGCTTTGAAACTCTGACTCGACAATAAAATTGGATACACTTGAAGTCATGTTATATAATGATGTATTAATTATGGACATATGTACAATACATATTATATAATATATAATACATATATTCGACTAATTACAGTAGAAGTGTGCACCTTACTATTAAACCTATGTATACCTCATACATCCAACTCTTTATTGAGTGTGTAAAATTTAAATTTTATAAACTTCTTCATTCTTGAACCTGAGATACAAATCCTAATTGAAGGCACCTCTATTAAATAAAACTTAAATTGTGTGATGTGCAAATGTATATGATATACAACATACCCAGGGATCTATATACCCCGATACGTACTCCTAAGCCTTGTTTACAATTTCTTGGTTACTTAACCTGCCAGAGCTGAGATACAAAGCCTGAATAAAGCCTGTTGAATCTAAGGCCTTATATAATGGCCATATATGAATATTAGCAAATGAAATATTGCATACATATGTACATATAACATATATATGGTATATATATACATATATCTATATATATATATATATATACATGTGCATATATATATACATATATACATGTGCATATAGACAGCACACTTTGCGCACCGAAACCGAAACATATAGCCAATTTGGCATACTCGAATCATTTCGTGGTTTTTTCAAGATATTGTCTCCCGACTCACCCCTTATATATGTGTATAGGACAGTGCTAAGTGTGTCACTTGTGCATTGTCTATTCCAATGGGGGGCTGCTGGGGGAAACTTGTGTGCGGCTGGGGAGCACGATTTGCACACGGGCTGAATTATGAATAAACGCACAACGTGCAGACGCACAGGCACATTACGCATACGCCATGAGGTACCTGCAGCAAGTGGAAACACATGGGATGGCGTGAAGGGGCCAGGCAGGGGTCTGGCTGGTCCCCTTGCAATGCCATGTGGAGCATTGCGCTCAGCTGCTTGGCAAATATTGTGATTTCATTTGGGTTCGCCTCACATTGTCTTTGAAGCACGCGGCGTATGAGCGATGCGCGAAACTAGACAAGCAACAGGGCAGGGCAGCGTATGTGTGTATACGTATCTGTGTGTAGATGTGTGTGTGTGTGCATGTGTGTGGTTCGGGTAAGTGTGTTTTTCAATTTCACTTAATATGCTTAAGTACACAAAGCGAAATGAGCGAATCAAATTAAATCGATAGCAAACCGATTCACATCACAACGCATCGCGGCACATCGAGAGCTTTCCAATAGTTTTCAGGCCGCGAAATCCAAACAAAATGAAGCCTTCAACAACAGCGGCAACGCACACAAATCAAAAAGAAAAATGAATAGCAAAAAAAAATAATAATAATAAAAGCCATGAAAACATAACGCACACCCAAGTCGACAATGTGATCCGGTTCGACTGTCCAGTTACCCTGTAAAGGCAAAGACATTAACTCTGATTTAACATTGATTCAACAGTGTTTTGTATTGTATTACCATTAATTTCATAGTATCCAGAATCGTATTCTCATATGCTCTAAATAAATGTTCCAATTTAGCTTCTGTTTCATATATATTTTATATGATATAAGTTATATATATCTATATATATATATATGTACAACAACATATCATAAGTTGGAATATAATAGTTGAACTTAAATAAATAAGAAAAAAATAAAATAAAACAAAAATATATAAATCTTCATTAGTAATTAGGAATGTTCACTTTGAAAAGTTATTGGAAAGTTCTTATGAGTGCTGTAAAATAAAATAAATAATAATTATATAATCTGTATATTAATATTGTTAACAATAATAAAAATTCTTACCAAATAATTACATTAAAAGAATATAACTTACATAAAAATGACAATAAAATATAAGTAACAAATAGTTATAACATAATATAAAACTATCATCAGATTAAAATCATTGATTCTTCATATCTTCATAGTATATTTTTTTTTTGTACAACTCCGTTTTGTTTTTTTTGTCTTTATTTTATTGAAAATTTATTGTAACATTATAGAAATTCAATTCGAAGAACTTAAATCTATTCAAGTTTTATATTTTAATAGAAAATGCTATAAAAGTTGCTATAAGAATTGGCTACTTATTCCCATTGATCAAACGTTAAAGAGATCTTTAGTTTGCTGTTTGAAATAAAAGTTATAGAGGCAGTTGACAATTGTTAGCTATACCATATATAGTAGGTATGTGAATGTTATTATATGAGGGTGTTATATATGTCTGTGTACAATATATAATAATCATATCTTGTTTTAATATTATATGAAGGATCTTAACATATGATAATAATTTATGATGGTGTTACAGACACTTCATGTTTATAATAATAATATATTGATATGCTTAGCCAACCGAGTTGATTTCTTGCACTCCATGCACACCCCTTTTCCGACCTTTTTGTTGTTATAATATTCCATTTTGTGTGCTTCCATTTTGAGGGTATTTTGAAAACTAATATTAAATAAAAAATGTCAACAATTACAATTTATATGCGAACATAACTATGTTTATTTTTCATAATTTATAAGCGTGCCGCCCCCTTGATGCTGCTGCCTGCTGCATGTGGCACGTCGAGTGGCGACTGCCAGTTGCCATTTTGTCATAGTTGTGTGTGTTTGTGTGTGTGAGTGTGAGTGTGTTAAATGTAAATGGAAATCCTCAATTGGCATCGCCAGCTAAAACAATTACGCGCTTAAATGGCAGAAAATTTTTAAATAAATAAATTGCTTGCACAGGCAGCGCACTCGCATTGCATAAATAAACTGCCCCGCGAGATGGCAAGAGGGCAAGGAGGGGCGTGCCTGAAAGTCAACGATGATCCCCAAGAGTAAGGAAGAGAGAGAGGAAGTGGGAGTAAGCAAGTGAAAGAAAGGGAGAGGGAGAGTGACTGAGCGCCTTGAAAATGTTGCCAAATCGATTGGTGCGCATCGATAAGCGACAGCAGCGTGGGGGAGGGAGTAGCGCATGAGGCATGGAGTTGTAGGCAGAGGGGAGTGGCAAGGGAGAGAGCGGAAAGAGGTTGCCATGCCTGGCTTCGAGTGGGTTTTGCCAGTGCTGTAAAACTAATTTTGTGCATCATAAAGTTTTATGACAAATATTACGTTACTTTTTTGACAGTGTGTCAAACGCACATTCGCACACACACACACAGACATGTGAAATAACATAAAAAATGCTGCTGAAGCGTTTTTTTTGTGCGCTTTCCTCTCTCTCATTCTCAATCTCTCTCCCTTGCTGTCTCGCTCTGCTTATCAGCGTGTGCGATTGCAAGCGCGGCCTATGAACAAGTCTGTGTGTGTGTGTGTCTGTGTGTGTGTGACTTGCTTGATAAAAGGCATTAGGCAAGTCAAAGCAAAGCAAAAAACGAAGCAAACCAAACCAAACCAAACGAAACAGAACGCAAAGCAACCAGAAATAACGGCCGGAAAATGAGAAAATTAATATTTTTACGCCGCCTCCTTCGACTCTTTCCTCCATTGAAAAGTGGCTCATTAAATTGAACATGACAATTGGCGGCGACAAATGGAAATCGCACTCGAATTCCCATTTCCATGCCCGCTTTTTCCTCTTTTTCCGCTTTTCCGCATTTCCAATACGTGCAGCGCGTCGCATTTGCATTAATTATCGCATTAAGCTTCAATGACACGAGGCGAAAGTGCCGCATAAAAATTAGATTAACATGCACAGAGGCAGTAGGCAGGGGGCAGGGGGGTAAGGCAGGAAGGTGGGGAAGGCGTGGCAACGTTTAGCGTGCGCCTAAATAATTCACAAGCTGCGCGTTGCCAACTCATCGGAGATCATTTGGCCCACTTTGCCCGCTTAAGTGAGTTTGTGTTTTTCGCGATTTGGTTTATCCGGGTTAATTTAGCCGGAATTCGGCAAAGCATTGAAAGTCTTTTTTAACATGGCCAACTCATGTTGCATTTAACGTACATTCTTTGCTGGTCTAATCAGTCAACAGTTACGTTTATCGATAACAGCCACATGCATATCCAAATGTGTGAATAGGTAATCGAAATAAATGTATAGGCTATCATACCACGTACCTTTCGTCTGCGCTTTTCTAACATTAAAAAAAATACGCGATAGTTTTCGATAACAAGTTATCGTCAGAATTAAAAGCATATTTGTTTCATCGATTTCTCCTTGTTTAGCTCTACATAAGTTGAACTATTTAACTGTTTTCTCCTTCCCCTTGTCTTCTCACTCACTCACTTGCATTACAGGGTATTCAATACGTTCAGCGCAGCAACAAGGTGAACTCGACGCTGTTTGTGCTGACAAATCAAATTAAAAATTTACTGTTAATCGAAATAAATATAAATATTGCAATAATGCACGGCCCGAGGCCAACAACAACAACAAGAAGATCAGAGAAAAAAACGGAGAGAAAACCGGAAAATACAATTGACAATTAACAAAGTAAACAAAAAAAAAGAGAGAGAGGGAGAGGAAGGGAGAGAGAGATAGGTAAAGAGAGGGAGGTTGAGTGGGAGTAAGGCATAGAGTGAAAGAGACAGCGAGGAAGAGAGAGAGAGGGCAGCCACATTTTTTGTGGCCACCACAAAACGATTTTATACCCGCTACACAAAGGATAGCAGGGTATTATAATTTTGTGTCAGCTGAAAATGTATGTCACAGGCACTAGGAGGCGTGGCAGTAGATGTATGTATATATATTCTTGATGAGCATCATCAGCCTGGTCAATATAGTCTTTCTAGATCTGCTCTCGCAGACTACTAATATGAAAAATGCCTAAATACTGCACTTAGATCAGGTTTTTTTTTCAAACCGCCCCGTAAATTGATAAAAAACCGAACTTCAAGCGCAATTCATATGCAGGACAGTTCATTTGTGGTATACTCAATAACTATGAATGCCCAAATGGCTTCTGAAAATTTGGTAGCGATAAAAAAATTAACATAGAAGTTACTTCAGAAATAATTTGAAGGGACTACTGATTTCCAAGGCCTCCTCTGCAAAGTATGCAACACAAAATAAAAGTTAAATATATAATAAATTGTTTTATTCACATGACTAGTGGGTATGTCACAGTCGAATACACTCGACCGTAGCTTCTGTGCTTGTTTGTTTTTGTTTTTGTTGTTAATTTTCAGATAGAGAAAAATGCCATGGATCTCACAGTGATACATAACATATATAGTTGGCTATTTATAGATGGTAATTTCATCACCGTCGGGAGTATCTTCTCAAGCATAGCCCCCTCTTCCTCTGGGTTTCCTGAGATATCCTGTTGCTCTTTGAGGCAACTTGTTCGTACAAACTTTATATTTTATACAAATTTTCTTTTTGCTTCTTGTTTTTTTTTTTTTGTTGCGAGTGACAGAAGTGCTGACAGGCAAAGAGGGGGAAGGGGGGGGTGTGAGGTTGAAGAAGTTGTGAGCACTGCTCGTTTCTGAAGCTGGATGATGTTGCCCAGCGCAATGAATAGCGCAAATAATTGCGAATATATCTGAGTGTCATATTTCACTGAAACAACATCATCATTTTTGTTCTTTTCCCTCATATGTATGCATGAATGTATATTCCGCTATAATAACATATAGCTGCGAGTGTGTGTGTGTGTGTTGCTGCTTTGCATTATCTGCTGCGCGTGTACAACTGCTGTGCGTGTGTGTGAGAGTGTGTGCAAAAATAATGAGCGGATGAGCAAAAAGTTTATGGGCGACAGGAAGCGACAGCCGCACCGACACTCGCAAGCAGCCAACAGCCGGAAAAGAGACAGCAACAGAGGCAGAGCAACAGTGGCGTTATGGGGGTTGGGGTAGTAGGGGGAGGGGGAAGAAGGGGCACCATGCGGTCAGTCAGTTGGTCAGTTTGGAGGCTGCGACGCTGCAATTCATGTCCGCTAATTAAATTGTAATTATGTATGTTAATGTGTCTGTGTGGCAGAGTGTGTGTGTGTGTCTATGACTGTGCGTCGGCTTGTGTGTTAATGTATGCGTATATGTGTGTGTGTGTGTAAGTGGGCAAGGCATGTCGTCGACAGTGGCTAGCGGCCACAAACAATGTTCTTAATTTAATGAAAGATTTCGATTATAAATGGCATTACATGGAGCTGCCTCACTTCCCCCCTCAGCCCTCTGTATGTGTGTGTGTGTGTGTGTGTGTGTGGGGTCTCTCGGTTTCCCTCCCCCTTCCACCGAGTAATTTTCCAGAGTAATTTTCATTCATTTCTTCTTTCTCACAATCCAATTTCAGCTAGAATTCAGCCAGATGGAATATTCCATATTCCCAGCGACTCTACGTGCGGGAATTTATGAAAATTGTTGGCCCCAAAATGAACTGGCGCCTCATTAAAACTTGCCAGAATTATTGGGCATACGAATGGGGCACGAGCAGTGCGTGATAACTTTAAGTTTTTGTCCTCTCACTGAAAATATTTCACTTTCACTGCGGACAACTTCAGCATGAAGAAGGGGAGAGAGAGTCACATATATATTGTAGTATGTATAAGCAGTATATAGTATATGCAACATATAGCACATTAACTGGCCGACAGATTAACTGATACTGCATCCTGCCTCCTCTGCAGTCCTCGCTGCCTACTCAACAATTAAGCCAAATTTCGAAAATGCAAATAAAGCCCGCAGTCCAAGCAGGAATGCGGCCATAAAAACTTGTCGAAATGAGGGAAAAGAAAACAACGCAACACACAACGCAGCGTGGCAACAAAAGGGAATCTAATAAAATAAAACAAGATGAAGTGAAATAAAGTAGAAAGATTTGCAGAACAGCAGCGCGTGGCTGCATTTGAGGGGGCCACTTGGCCACTTGATGGGCTGCCAAGTGGCAACTGGCGTAGCCAAGTGTTTATGATGGAACGAGGTCTCTGGAAAGTATGCTACATTTTTATTTTTTACGTTGAATGTTCCATCTTTCTATGTTTTCTATTTCTTCTATGGTTTCTACAGTTTCTCTACGGTTTTTAATATGCTCTTTGGTCTAATATTTTTTATTTATCTTTGTTTCTGATATTAATATATTTATCTATTTACATATTTACTTATTTATATATACATTTATCTATTGTATTATCTATAATCTGTTATCTATTATCTTTTTATCTATTTATTTTTGTATCTATTATCTATTTATCTGTTTCTCTGTTGATCTATTTATATATTTATCTACTTATTTATTTATCTATTTAGGTATTTATCCATTTATCTTTTTCTCTTTTTATCTAATTTTAGGCCATGGATTTTAAAAAAATTCATGGTCTATTGTGTTTGTCGGAACGGAATTGTGCGTAACAGGCAGAAGGAGGCATCTCCGACCCCATAAACTATATATATTCTGAATCAGTATCAGTAGCCGAGGCGATTGAGCCATGTCTGTCTGTCTGTCTGTCCATCTGTCCGTCTGTCTGTCTGTATGAACACCTGGATCTCAGAAAGTATAAGAGCTAGAGTCATCAAATTTTGCGACAACATACGTATATATTGCAGTGTCTCAAAGTTTTTTTAACATTTGGACACGCCCCTTCCCGCCTCCGTAAATCAGCAATAACTATTTAAAAACTACAATATTAGCTCAACAACCAAAGTTGTATATCTTACATGACAAATACTTTGCCACGGGCGTTATGTGAAAATTTCATTTAAATCGGACTATTAATAAGTGAGATATGATACGAATTAAACTCACTTTGAACATATATGTATGTATACTTAAGCAGACCTAATTTACGCAAGCATACCGAAGTTCAAATCTAGCATCAGACACAGCATTTTAAACGTTTTATTTGCATTGTATGGTAACAGAATTGGTTCACAATGCGGCTTTGCCGATAGGCCGAGCAGTGAGGCAATGGCCGAGTGGTTAGAGTGGCGGACGGCTGTGAGAGAGTGCGTGTGTTCAACTCCCGGTTGAGGCGGGTGCGAATTTTCATTTATTAATTGTTTATTATTTTATATTTTTTATTTATTTTATTCTAATAATATTCTGGCGGCGATTCCATACCGTTAAAATTTGTATTACGGTATAATATGATAATCCATGGCCTTATACAGTCAGCACCTGACTGTAGCGTTAGTATTTTTCTATTATCTTTCTATTTATTTATCTATTTCTTTGGTGCAAATTTAATTAACCTGTGGGCACGAATGGTCGGTTGGCACTTCCAACTCCACTGCAAGTGTCCCCGTCCCAAGCACTCCCTGTCCCTCCTCCTTATCCATCCTTTACCCTCGGCATGCAGCCGGCAGTCATAATTTTATGAGGCTGCTTAATAATTAATGCCGCTAGTCCGAGGTCTAAAGCGCCTTATTGAAAGAACACGCGCTCGCCCTCGACGTCTTTCGAAAATGGGCAATAAAAGTTTTATGACACCAGGAGAGCCCCAACGAGAGCTACTTGACAGGTAGCCACGCCCTCCGCCCCTGTCCCACATCCCCAGACACACTTGAGAAACGGGTTACGGCTAACTTGAGTAACTTTAATGACTCCAGCAGCTTTGCCCTGATCTGATCTGAACTGGCCTGGCCTGGCCCGACCTGCAACCGAGAGAGAGGGAAATCAATCAATCGACGTGTGCCTGGACTTGGATGTCAGTGAGAGACTCTTTCCATCCCCATGTGAAAGGCTTGTTCTCGTATTACCTTAGACACTGCTCTGTCGTTTATTTCTCTACAAATTTAGAGACTTTTTATTAAATTCTCAATCTACAAAAGTACAAATTCATTTCATAAATTGTTCTTGCTTTCTTTTGGCATCATACAAAAACACATTTCAGGACTCACGCACACTGGAGTATCCTGTGGGGCACAACAGATACGTGTGCGAATTGCCAGTTATTATGCTGTATCCCAAGCGTTTCATAGCCAAGCTAGCCAATCTCTATCGACGCCTCATCATGAGTGATCGCAATGTACACGAGGCAAAGCTCAACGAGGAGCGGCCACGCCCGGAGATCACTATGCTGTTGGCGGGAGGCGACGAGGAGCGCGGACGTGGAGCAGACGTGGATGCAGCGATGGTGGGCAGCAATTTGTCAATTATTATCGTAGAAACAGACAAAGGAGAAATACCGCAATCGGAATCGCCGGACACGGCAACCTTGACAATTCAATCGCACTGCGACGCCGAAAATGATACATCGGCGAAGGACGAAGGACCCATCCTCGATACGGGCATATCCCGCAAGGCGTTCTGCATACAGCTGGACAATCTATTGCAGCGCAATTTGGGCATCACGGTAGATACGGTGTCCAGCAGGACGGACATCAAGGGGGGACGAGCCTCTCGAAAACGTTAAAACAAAGCGAAAATTGTATTCGAATAATGCGCGAGTAATTTCATCCATTTGGGTAATAAAAGGCATAAACAACATGATGACAGAGAGCGACTCCGTGGCGACAATGCACACATAAACACACATACACAGGCAAGAACATGCCAGGGCTGGCAGCTATACAAACTGTAAAGGGTATAATGGGTTTTTGGTTGAAAAAAAAGGATGAAATTCCACAAAATTGTTATGTAGGAACAAAATATATTAATATATGAAATGCCCGACTGTCAGCAAAAAAAGTTTCTATTTTTTCTGAGCAGATGAAGTTTATTCTAATGTTGGCTGTCTGGATTTGTGGCTCAATCTTTTAACTCAATTTATGAGCGCCATATTAAAGATGCAACTTTCTGGCTTCGACAAATACTTAGCTTACTAAATCATCTACCATTTATCAAAATATCATCCGATCGTAAAATATACACAGAAGTAATTCAAGTCAAGTATAGCGACAGTCTACGCGTTTCTCTATTAAACGATAGCGATTGTACAACACATTCTCAATCGGAAGAGTTATCGATATGTGAGTCTATTTAATTTTCAATAGTGTAGTGGCTATGGTCACACTCAAAATAGTCAATACACTAAATGACAAGTTTGTATATAAACCACTGTCGATAGCATCAATAAAATCGATGGGAGGCGGGCATCCTCGATGGCGTTTTTTGACCATCGATAATATCGCATGCACCATCACTATTTCTATGTTTTGAATAATGTATTTTTCCGCTGAAAATACCGATGTTATCGATGAACTAAACTGTCAACATCGGAACGCTTGATAGTCGCAATTATAGGTGATTTGACAGTTCTTATCTAAACAATATTTATATATAAAATTCAAAGCTGTATTCAAATTATCGATTATTCGCGTCGCATGGTTCTTTAGATATATATTAAAGATATCCCTAATCAAAATCGTGTAAGTTAAGACAAAAACGCTTGATTTCAAGTTATTTGTATCGTGGTTAAAGCTCGCTAGGCGTATCGATAAATTGTGATAACAATTTGCATATAAATGTTATCGATGTTATCGACCATTCAATACATAATATATTTAACAATTTAATATATTTATATTATTTGAGGAGGTTAAAGGACATATCTATGTGAAAAAAGGCTGATCTGGCAGCCCTGACACACACAGACACAGACACAGACACAGACATAGCCACAGAGAGGAGTAGATTGGCTGCTGGCGTCGAGCTCATTACAGAAATATAACCTGCCTGTAATTATGACAGGCTGTGCGCATGCATTTGTGTGTGTGTATGTCGTGCACGGCGCATGTAGTAAGCAGGTGAGGTATGGCAGGGGGTCTGCTTCCCCCCTCCCCCTCCACGCTGCTGAGTCAGCAAGGGCGTCAATTTATGAACAAGCGCAGTCTAAAAGCAGGCAACACTTCTTTACACTCGCGCAAGGGTGTCGCGCAAGCCTGTATATGTTGGTATGTTTGTGTGTGTGTGTGTTTGTGTGTTTGTGTGTGTGTGTACTTGTATGAATCAATTTGGCGCATTGCTTTTGTTTTCATTTCTTTTATAATTAATTGCATTGCTTACGCCTGCCTGAGTCTCTGAACCGGAGCCAAAGCCAGCGTCGATGCTCACGCTGGCGCTGACTGCGCTGCTCTGCTGCGGGTTGATGAGCAGCAGCGCAGCAGCTTCGCATCCGGCTGCGAATCCTGGTCCCATTTCGTGTTGTGATTATTGGATCAAATGCTGAGCCCCCTCTTGGCAAACGGGCATACACACACACACACATACACATACACGTGTGTATAGATGCACACAAAAACACACACATATATTCAAGCTGGCAGACACACACACGCATATATAGAGGCAGTTGCAGGCATAAACAAGTTTATTTCGATCAAAGTGACATTTAATTAAATCACAAAAATGCAGAGCGTATTAAGCGCGCTCTCTCTCACTTACTCCCCTATCTCTTCCTCTCGCTTTACCTCTTCTTGTTGTTGCTGTTGCCATTGCCTTTGCTTTTTGTTCCTTTTGTTGCTTCTGTTATCGCTGCTGTGCAACAGTTGTCGCTCTACACGAGTGTGCGTGTGTGTTGCTGTGTGTGTGTTCCTATGTGCGTTGCTGTGTCTGTTCCTATGTGTGTGTATGTGTGTTGTTGTTGTATCGGTGTGCATGCAAATAGTTTAAGGCTTGTGCGGTGCTGCCAGCATTGATTAAATGTCGTTTAAATGTGCAAGCAAATCAAGGCAAGCAAACAGAAAGTGAGAGGGAGGCAGACAGAGGGGAAGAGTGGGAGAGAGAGGGAGAGAAAGTGGGGGGGAGAGAGTGGGGGAAGAGAGTTGGATGAGAGAGGTTGGATGAGAGTGGGGAGTGTTGAGAAGGCGCTGAGCAAGTGAGCAACTGCAGTATGAGCGAGTTTGCAGGGCCAAATCAAGTGATGTTTGTGTGTGTGTGTGTGTGTATGTGTGTGTGTGTCAGTGTGTATTGATGTGGCCCACATGTGTGGCATGTGGCAAGTGGCAAGTGGCATGTGGCATATGGCCACAGCCCCCCAAATGAGCGTTGCGGGTGCAATGGAACGTGACGTAAGCTGTGTGTGCAGCAAGCAGGAAGCGCCAGCAACAGCGCTAGCCAAAGGCAGCTACAGCAACAACAGCAGTAAGAAGAAGCGGTACATCAACAACAACAACAACAATAACAATAACAGCAGCAACAGCAAGTGCAACAAACGGCAGCAGCAGCAGCAGCAGCAGCAGCACCGGCAGCGACAGCTACAGCGAGCAATGCAGCAATGGTTTAGAAGCAATTTAAGTGCATTGAATGTGATGCGATTGATAGATTGTTGTGCACACACACACAGGCACACACAGACAGACAGACAAAGACAGACACAGAGACAGAGACAGAGACAGAGAGAGACAGAAACAGAAGGACATGCAGAAAGGCAGATTGAAAGACAGACAGAGAGGCAGACAGACAGATAGAGAGACAGGCAGACAGACAGGCAGACACAAACAGAGACAGAGACAGAGAGAGAGACAGAGAGAGAGACAGGCAGACAGAGAAGGGGAGGAAGAGAGACTGAGCGGCAGAATAGACAGAGACAATGCCCACAGCTGGTGGCATTGGTAAATCAACAGACCAACTGACTGAATGGGCAAACGAAAGGGGCAAAGCAATGCAGGAGGGAAGAGGAAGAGAAGGGTAGAGGGAAGAGGGAGAGAAGGGCAGAAAGCAGCAGTACGTAGGACAGTGCAAGAGACAGTGGCTAAAAGTGGAGATCAAGTGCAAGATTGTGCATGCAATTAATAGTTAAGCACTATCGATAACTTAATCGAAACTTGGCTTGAAAGTTTGTGCCTTATTAGTATCAATTTGTTTTGGCGACTATCGATAACTTTGACTGCAGCTCAAGCTCAGATTAATCGATCATTTGCGGTTGATTGCAGCTTCATAGTTTGATTCTGCAATTGACTTCAATTGAATCTCAGCTTAATTGACACTTGTAGCAAGCAGCTTATTTCTGCTACTGTAGGCAGGTGAGTGATTAATGCTCAATTTACATTGATTCTGTTGCTAATACTGAGAAACTATCGATAGCTGTGACTTCAATTGAACCTCAGCTTAGTGGAGGCTTGTAGCAAGCAGCTTATTTCTGTTAGGCGCCCAATTAGCGTCAACTGTGGGCAGGCGTGTGCTCAATTGCTCAATTTGTTTTGATTCCCAAGTTCCGATACACTGCATATCGATAGATATCGAAGACAATTCAAATTAATTGCTCAAACAAGTTTAACACGACGAAGATTGGCGAAAGGCGATAAGCAATTTCGATAATTGCACGCGATTAACCGAACGACATGACGCGCGATGTGTGGCAGGGTGCGTGTTGAGAGTGATGGGCGTGGTGGGCGTGGCATAATGTGTGTGGCAGCAGCAGCAGCAGCAGCAGAAGCAACGGCACCAGCCACGTAGCTTCCGACCGTGTCGATGTCAATTAAGCGATAAACGCCTTGAGGCAACGGTGCCACATCAGCTGCCAGCACACACATATCCTGCCACACACACATACATATGTATGTGTGCCCCAGACTGTCAGTGGCAACGCCACATGCCACACATGCCACATCCAGGTTTATTTTTGCCGGTCTGCGATGTTGCAACAAAGTTTTGGCGATTTGTTGCCCATTTCGGACCATGGTGCAATCAGCGGGTGGCAACCCTGCTCCTTCTTCCCTCCGCCCACCATCACACACACACACACACACACACACACACACACACACACAGGCGCACATTACACAGAGCATATTGGCAAACGCTCCTGAGGAGCGCAAATTTAATTAAAGTTGGGAAAACAGTATTGACTCCAACGGTAAATTATGCAGCACGCCACACACACACAAAGCAACCAAGAGGAAGAGAGGGAATGAGGTAGAGGGAGATAGTCATGGTGATGAAAGGGCAAACAAAAGCGAAGGTGGCACCGCCTAGACAATCACAATAGACGTAGATAGATTCCTCTCTCCCCAAAAAAGAGAGAGGGAGAAGAAGCAGGACGTAATGAGGGAGACAGACAAAGAGTGATGCCGGCTTAAGCTCCGTCTGTGTGTGTGTGTGCAGCAGAAACCTTTTTGCAGCTCCACCTACACCTCGTGCCCCATGCCGCATGCCACATGCTGTGTCTAGTTTGGGTTGCATTGGAAATGAGTTTTGCATGATGCGGCACTCTTTTTGGCTTCCGTTGAGTATCGGAATTGACGAACGCTCGGCGCCATGGAAATGCCAAATGAATCTCAGCCACAGCAGCAGCAGCAACCACAACAGCAACAGCGGCAACAACAGCAACAACAAGGATAGCAACAAGAAGTATACCAGCAACTAGAACAGCAACCACAACAACAACAATTGTTGCACTGGCGTCGCATAACACAATAACTGCCACACACACAATTGCAAGGAGTGGGAGAGGATGTAGGAAAGAGGCAGCGCGGTTTAGTTGCCACATAATCACTCTAAGAGCTGCCGTAAATAAAGCTCTGCAAGGGATTTTCACTCACCGCATGACTGTGCAGTATTTTGATTTCGCTGTGACTGGCAAATATCGCACACAGTCACGAGCAGACACGATCGCGTGCCGTGCAAATATCGATAGCTGTGATACATGCAAAGCAGTCGCAGGTTACACGGCATGCCGCTAGAGGGCGCTGCGTTGCTCTTCTCATTATGCTTATGCTCCACTCTCTCTCTTTCCCTGTCTCTCTCTCAGTCAGTCAGTGCAGTTACTAGTCACATGACTTGCCCAAAGAGGGCGCTGCGTAGCACTATTGTGCATCGATCCTCTCTCTCTCTCTCTCTTCACTCTCACGGCTTCTTTTTGTGCAAATATCAATGACAGTCAAAGCAGTCACTCGGCATGCCCATAGAGCGCACTGCATTATCTACTGTCTCCCTCTCTGCTCTTCTTGTGTTCATCACTCAACCTCTCCCCTTTCCCCATCACCCTCTTGATTGTTGATTTTGCTTCTTTTATTGCATTTACGTTTGCTCGCTGATAAAAATGAATGACTGCATCAACTGCAACGACAACTGCAGGGGGGGTTGGGGATGGCAACTGCAGAGAGAACAGCAATTGAATACTGAAATCAATGCGCGTATGGCGGGAAATGGACAGGGGAGGGGGAAGGAGGAAAGGAGGGAGGGACACTTGCTCATTTGCAACGTTTAGTGCGAAATTGGCAGGAAGCGACGTTGCTGCTGCTGCTGCTGCTGCTGCTGCTGCTGCTCCTCTGCTCCTCTGCTGCTGATACTCTCGAAGTCAACAAGTTGACCGCCCTCTGGCTTTGTTTGCTGCTGCCCCCTCTTCCCCCCTCCTCACTCTCCCTCTCACTCTCCCTCCATCTGACTGAAAATCAGAGCGACGCTTTGAGAATCACATTATGCTAATGTCGTGCGTGCGCGTCCCTGTGTGTGCGTGTGTTTGTGCGTTCGTGTGTGTGTGTTTGTGTGTGCACACACTTTCCCTCTCTCCTTCTCTATTCCTCTCTCTATCTCTATCTCTGTCTATGTCTCTATCTCTGTCTCGATACCTCTCTCTGCCTCTCCCTCTCCCCCCTCTCCACCTCTCTCCGCTCTCTCTCTATATCTCTCTGTCTAGCTTAGTTTTGTAATTACACACAAATCTTTGAGCTACCAAAATTATTTGGTCAGCATGCAGCAGTGCAACCTGCTTCCGCTCAGCTCGAGAGAAAGAGAGAGAGATGAGAGATGAGAGATGAGAGAGGGTGCGGAAAAGGGGTACGAGGGTTTGGGGGAACTTTAGCTTCTTCATTGGCAAATTGTTTGCAGATTCCAATGCAAATTTGTCTATAAATTCAGAAGGTTTATTCATGATTGCAAATCACTCGCACGTCATTCGCCCATTAAATGCATTCCTTGAATGCCACGCCTTCTCTAGCACCTGCCCAATCCTGCTACGCCTCCTCCTGATTCTCTCTGGCGTGTTTGGTCAATCCAAATATCCGGCTCAGCAATTCCCGAGTGGATCTTCGCTGCACTGGAGGCACAACAACAACAACAACAACAACAACAACAACAACAACAACAACAACAACAACAACAACAACAACAACAACAACAACAACAACAACACTTTCCCTCTCTCTCTCTCTCCCTCTCTCCCTACCTCTCTCTTTCTTTCCTTCCTTCCTTCCTCGTCTGCATAATCTGCATAATTTAGTTCCTTCAGCTGTAGAAGTTGATTCGGTACTCTAAGTAACGGTAAACTAATAGCATGCAGTGTTGTTGTTGTTGTTGTTGCCAATCTTGTTGTTGTTGTTCCCTCACTTTTGCCCAAAACATCAATTAGAATCTGTCAGTTTATATTGCATTCCAGTCCCGTTCAGACTGCATTTCTGTTTCCCTTTGATTGATGTTTTCCCAATGCTTGAGGGGGAGCAATGAAGGGTGCGGGAAGCGGGGGCGGGGGCGGTGGCAGATACCAGAAATGTGCAAAAAATGTTGTGGAAAAAGAAACGAAGAGAGCAATCAAAATGTGCATTTCGGACCTGCCAAGGCAAAGCATCTTCAATAACGAACGAACGCAACGAAACATCTCATTTTGATGATTTCTTATTGCCCTTGCCAGGGTAAGGGGTGTCTAAGGGGCTAAGGGGTGTCTCATAGAACCAAGTTGAAGCTTGTTGCCAACGAAGCATTGAAATGCTTTAAAATGCAAGAAATGCCAAAGAAACTCTACTTGATTGAGGTTATGTCAGCAGTTCTATCCCATCTAGATGTTCTACAAGTTCTACCTTCTCCAAAGTAATCACATGAGTAAATATTAACAATGATTAGGTACATTTTTTGCAGGCAATGATTAATGTTTGAACATTGTTTCGTGTCACTTGTTGGTTATCGATTAAGCTAATGCAGGGTATCTGCTAGTCGTAGTCACCCCACATTGTGCACTCTGCACAATTGGCCACCTTAGGGTGTTTTACTGCCATCTGTCAGAGCAGTTTGATGGCCAATCGCTTTGTTATCGATTGCTGTTATCAGCGGGTTGTCGATTTAACGATGGCGTTGGCAGAGGCGTCATCAATTCGTGGCCACCAGCCGCGCTGCGCTGCTGGCGCTGAGCCACTTGGCGGTGCCAACTTTCTCTCTCCCTCCCTCTCTCTCTCTCTCTCTCTCTCTCTCCTCTCCCCTTCTCCCTCTCTCTCATGTGCGTGGGGCGTTTTCGTTGATAACGCGCCATGACAATCTCATGGCATATAATCAGTGCCGCATTCAAGCAAATCTCCAGGTGGCCCCCCTCCTCCTCTCTCTTCCCTCTGCCTCCACCCCCCACAACAAGTCGCGCAGCAACCGCTTCTAGTTAAGCTAAGCAGTAGCTTCTCTCCCCCCTCTACATCGCACAAAAGCATTACATATGCCAATTTATTCATTTTATTCATATTGTGCCATCATGTGCCCCCCCATGTGTCCTTTGCCCTTTGCCCAAAGTGCTGCTGCTCCTTCAGTGCCTGCTCCTGCCACTGCCCCTGCCCCTGCCCCTGCCCTTGCCCTTCGTCAACATCTTCCTCTCCCTCTTCTTTCGTCTTTCCTCTTCCGTTTCCATGTGAGAACTTTGGCCATTTGTTTGTTGTTTTTGCCTTAGCTTTGTTTGCTTGCTTGCCCGTTTGTGTGTCGTTTGTTTGCCTGTCATGCTCACTCACTCGCACACTCCCCCTCTCCCTTTCTCTCTCGCTGTGTCTTTGTGGCTTTATGTTTGTCTTGCGCTTGAAACAAAAGCAACGTCGCGTCGCAACTATCGATTTTGACGAAGCTCTGCCCACTTGCCACGCCCCCCATTGCACACGTCACAGCGATTGCTGTCAGTGTTTTTCAATTAAGGCTGCAAAAAAGGAAATTAGCATTTATTGTTGCCACACACTCGTTCTCTGCCTCCCTCTCTCACACACGACACGAAAACTCGATTATTTTTGCAGGCACTTCGCCCCGGCGACTTCCGACTTGCAAGTGGCAACAGCCTCTGCCAGCTGACGGAAATGAAACTGCCCGTCTCCCTATCCCCTCCCTCACTCCGTCTCCTTCTCCCTCTCTCTCTACACTCTCACCCGTTTGACATTCGCCTTGAGGCGCAGGCAGCAAGTGCAATTGCAGCTGAAATCAACGCAGACTGCGCGCACTTTGAATTACAAATGTTCCCACTGTAATAATTCCAGCCACGCCCACTGCCGCTGCCCCCCGCCAACCCTTTCACGCCCCTACTGGGGAAAATGTGCTAATTTTGAATGCGAACGCGAATTCGCTTTGAAATGTTTGCCCAATTTGGTTGGCCAACATTTGAAACATGACTTGACAAAACCACGCACTGGCTCGCCCGGTTTACCCGCTTACCCGTTTGCACTCTCTCTCTCTCTCTCTCTCCGCCATTGTTGCTGCTGCCTCTGCCGCTGCCGCAGCCTCTGCCTGCGCTGTGACGTGACTGCTAAGTAAAAGTTATAGTCATCAAGCAGAGATAGCGTTGAGCGTTGTTTAACAGACGCGGCGGCAGCGCCATAGGCAGCGGCAGCGACAGTGGCAGCACGAGGACAACAAGTTTTGAATGCCTCTGCTTGGCTGCACGTGCTGCCTGCTACACTGTGCAAAAAGTCACTTGATTTGCGATGAAAACTTTGGCGCAGGTTAGACGCTTTTATGGACGTATTTTACGTACAGTGGAAGTTTGCTAAAAGTACATATACAGAAGTGAACTTGTGACGAAAACGAGAAGGCGGTTGTGGGGGTGGGTGTGCAGTAAAAAGTGGAGCGCATATTGCAAACAATTGAGACTCGCAGAAGTACACTGCGAAAACAGAAAGAAGCTTTCGGCTTAAAAAGTGAATAGGGGAAATCAAATTTATATTTTTTATGATACATGAAATTCAAAACATATATGGCGCCATTTCAAAGTTATCGGCGAAGAAACAGAGATGTTTCGAATTAGTATCGAAATTAACAATACTTTTATTCTAAGCCAACACTATACAACACTATTCAAAGTCTTTATAATGAAATGCCTGCATTACTGACATTCAGTTTTTTTTCTGGCTCTTGCTCCGGCAAGGTAAATTTTTATTTTATTTTTCTTCTTTAAGTTTTCTTTTTAAAGTAAAACTTTTATTTTTATTTTTTTTTGGGTTAAGTTTGGTACCAACGAACTGAATAAGGCCCTAATTATTTTGTGACGGTCATGGGACTATCCATTTGAGTTTCGACAAGGAAGTCGATAATCAATTTTTATTTTGTTCTTTTACTGTATGCCTTTTAATTATTCATGGACTATTGCGTCTGTCAATTGCAATCCTTCTTTCGAATAGAAAGAAAATAGTGCGGGGTAACTTTTTATTTTTATATTTATTTGATTTACAATCTGCTGATAATGAGTTAATTGTTTTTGATTCAGTTGATGTGAAAAAGATAGTAATATCTCAGCCGGTTTATATGTTTTCTTTATAATATGAATTTTTTAGCTAGTTTGGACCTTAAATGATATGCCACAGAATGTGCGAATTCAGCGTCGATTCCAGCTTGATTTATGATAAAGCTTCCCTGTGACAGCTCTGTAAACTCATTCCTGCTTTAGTTAGTTAACACGCAGGGAATTTTCTTTTTTCTGAGCTGTAATAATCTCGCCACCATTGCGCTCAGCTTTATATGTGTAACCATCATTTGGAATGATTTTAGGAAAGGCCTCGTGCATGAGTGCAATGCTGAGAACAGACTATGAAGATCTTAGGGGGTTTCGATAAGTTGTTCATGTCAGGATGAGCGGTCGTTGCAGGGCACTGTGAAAAAAAGTTTTTTTTTTGACTAATTCTAATTTTAAGAATTGACTTGAAATTCAAAACATATATGGCGCCATTTCAATGTTATCGGCGATGAAACAGAGATGTTTCGAATTAGTATCGAAATTAACAATACTTTTATTCTAAGCCGACACTATACAACACTATTCAAAGTCTTTATAATGAAATGTCTGCATTACTGACATTCAGTTTTTTTTCTGGCTCTTGCTCCGGCAAGGTAGATTTTTATTTTATTTTTCTTTTTTAAGTTTTTTTTTTAAACTAAAACTTTTTTTATTTTTTTTTTGTTATAATGAAATGTCTGCATTACTGACATTCAGTTTTTTTCTGGCTCTTGCGCCGGCAAGGTAGATTTTTATTTTATTTTTCTTTTTTAAGTTTTTTTTTTAAACTAAAACTTTTTTTTTTTTTTTTTGTTATAATGAAATGTCTGCATTACTGACATTCAGTTTTTTTTCTGGCTCTTGCTCCGGCAAGGTAGATTTTTATTTTATTTTTCTTTTTTAAGTTTTTTTTAAACTAAAACTTTTATTTTTATTTTTTTTGGGTTATAATGAAATGTCTGCATTACTGACATTCAGTTTTTTTCTGGCTCTTGCTCCGGCAAGGTAGATTTTTATTTTATTTTTCTTTTTTAAGTTTTCTTTTTATAGTAAAACTTTTTTTATTTTTTTTTTGTTATAATGAAATGTCTGCATTACTGACATTCAGTTTTTTTCTGGCTCTTGCTCCGGCAAGGTAGATTTTTATTTTATTTTTATTTTTTAAGTTTTTTTTTAAACTAAAACTTTTTTTATTTTTTGGGTTATAATGAAATGTCTGCATTACTGACATTCCGTTTTTTTCTGGCTCTTGCTCCGGCAAGGTAGATTTTTATTTTATTTTTATTTTTTAAGTTTTCTTTTTTAAAGTAAAACTTTTTTTATTTTTTTTTGGTTATAATGAAATGTCTGCATTACTGACATTCAGTTTTTTTTCTGGCTCTTGCGCCGGCAAGGTAGATTTTTATTTTATTTTTCTTTTTTAAGTTTTTTTTTAACTAAAACTTTTTTTTTTTTTTTTGGTTTATAATGAAATGTCTGCATTACTGACATTCAGTTTTTTTCTGGCTCTTGCTCCGGCAAGGTAGATTTTTATTTTATTTTTCTTTTTTAAGTTTTCTTTTGAAAGTAAAACTTTTTTTATTTTTTTTTAGTTATAATGAAATGTCTGCATTACTGACATTCAGTTTTTTTTCTGGCTCTTGCTCCGGCAAGGTAGATTTTTATTTTATTTTTATTTTTTAAGTTTTTTTTTTAAACTAAAACTTTTTTTATTTTTTGGGGATTATAATGAAATGTCTGCATTACTGACATTCAGTTTTTTTCTGGCTCTTGCTCCGGCAAGGTAGATTTTTATTTTATTTTTCTTTTTTAAGTTTTCTTTTTAAAGTAAAACTTTTTTTATTTTTTTGGGTTATAATGAAATGTCTGCATTACTGACATTCAGTTTTTTTTCTGGCTCTTGCTCCGGCAAGGTAGATTTTTATTTTATTTTTCTTTTTTAAGTTTTTTTTACACTAAAACTTTTATTTTTTTTTTTTTTTTTTGGGTTATAATGAAATGTCTGCATTACTGACATTCAGTTTTTTTCTGGCTCTTGCTCCGGCAAGGTAGATTTTTATTTTATTTTTATTTTTTAAGTTTTCTTTTTAAAGTAAAACTTTTTTTAATTTTTTTTGGGTTATAATGAAATGTCTGCATTACTGACATTCAGTTTTTTTCTGGCTCTTGCTCCGGCAAGGTAGATTTTTATTTTATTTTTATTTTTTAAGTTTTCTTTTTAAACTAAAACTTTTTATTTTTTTTTTTTGGGTTATAATGAAATGTCTGCATTACTGACATTCAGTTTTTTTCTGGCTCTTGCTCCGGCAAGGTAGATTTTTATTTTATTTTTCTTTTTTAAGTTTTTTTTACACTAAAACTTTTATTTTTATTTTTTTTTGGTTATAATGAAATGTCTGCATTACTGACATTCAGTTTTTTTTCTGGCTCTTGCTCCGGCAAGGTAGATTTTTATTTTATTTTTCTTTTTTAAGTTTTCTTTTTAAAGTAAAACTTTTATTTTTATTTTTTTTTTTGGGTTAAGTTTGGTACCAACGAACTGAATAAGGCCCTAATTATTTTGTGACGGTCATGGGACTATCCATTTGAGTTTCGACAAGGAAGTCGATAATCAATTTTTATTTTGTTCTTTTACTGTATGCCTTTTAATTATTCATGAACTAATGCATCTGTCAACTGCAATCCTTCTTTCGAATAGAAAGAAAATAGTGCGGGGTAACTTTTTATTTTTATATTTATTTGATTTACAATCTGCTGATAATGAGTTAATTGTTTTTGATTCAGTTGATGTGAAAAAGATAGTAATATCTCAGCCGGTTTATATGTTTTCTTTATAATATGAATTTTTTAGCTAGTTTGGACCTTAAATGATATGCCACAGAATGTGCGAATTCAGCGTCGATTCCAGCTTGATTTATGATAAAGCTTCCCTGTGACAGCTCTGTAAACTCATTCCTGCTTTAGTTAGTTAACACGCAGGGAATTTTCTTTTTTTTCTGAGCTGTAATAATCTCGCCACCATTGCGCTCAGCTTTATATGTGTAACCATCATTTGGAATGATTTTAGGAAAGGCCTCGTGCATGAGTGCAATGCTGAGAACAGACTATGAAGATCTTAGGGGGTTTCGATAAGTTGTTCATGTCAGGATGAGCGGTCGTTGCAGGGCACTGTGAAAAAAGTTTTTTTTTTGACTAATTCTAATTTTAAGAATTGACTTGAAATTCAAAACATATATGGCGCCATTTCAAAGTTATCGGCGATGAAACAGAGATGTTTCGAATTAGTATCGAAATTAACAATACTTTTATTCTAAGCCAACAATATACAACACTATTCAAAGTCTTTATAATGAAATGCCTGCATTACTGACATTCAGTTTTTTTTCTGGCTCTTGCTCCGGCAAGGTAGATTTTTATTTTATTTTTCTTTTTTAAGTTTTCTTTTTAAAGTAAAACTTTTTTTATTTTTTTTTTGGTTATAATGAAATGTCTGCATTACTGACATTCCGTTTTTTTCTGGCTCTTGCTCCGGCAAGGTAGATTTTTATTTTATTTTTATTTTTTAAGTTTTCTTTTTAAAGTAAAACTTTTTTATTTTTTTTTGTTATAATGAAATGTCTGCATTACTGACATTCAGTTTTTTTTCTGGCTCTTGCGCCGGCAAGGTAGATTTTTATTTTATTTTTCTTTTTTAAGTTTTTTTTTTAAACTAAAACTTTTTTATTTTTTTTTGGTTTATAATGAAATGTCTGCATTACTGACATTCAGTTTTTTTTCTGGCTCTTGCTCCGGCAAGGTAGATTTTTATTTTATTTTTCTTTTTTAAGTTTTCTTTTGAAAGTAAAACTTTTTTTTTTTTTTGGTTATAATGAAATGTCTGCATTACTGACATTCAGTTTTTTTTCTGGCTCTTGCTCCGGCAAGGTAGATTTTTATTTTATTTTTATTTTTTAAGTTTTTTTTTAAACTAAAACTTTTTTTATTTTTTTTGGTTATAATGAAATGTCTGCATTACTGACATTCAGTTTTTTTTGGCTCTTGCTCCGGCAAGGTAGATTTTTATTTTATTTTTCTTTTTTAAGTTTTCTTTTTAAGGTAAAACTTTTTTTAATTTTTTTGGGTTATAATGAAATGTCTGCATTACTGACATTCAGTTTTTTTTCTGGCTCTTGCTCCGGCAAGGTAGATTTTTATTTTATTTTTCTTTTTTAAGTTTTTTTTTACACTAAAACTTTTATTTTTATTTTTTTTTTTGGGTTATAATGAAATGTCTGCATTACTGACATTCAGTTTTTTTCTGGCTCTTGCTCCGGCAAGGTAGATTTTTATTTTATTTTTATTTTTTAAGTTTTCTTTTTAAAGTAAAACTTTTTTTTTTTTTTTTGGTTATAATGAAATGTCTGCATTACTGACATTCAGTTTTTTTTCTGGCTCTTGCTCCGGCAAGGTAGATTTTTATTTTATTTTTATTTTTTAAGTTTTCTTTTTAAACTAAAACTTTTTTTTTTTTTTTTTGGGTTATAATGAAATGTCTGCATTACTGACATTCAGTTTTTTTCTGGCTCTTGCTCCGGCAAGGTAGATTTTTATTTTATTTTTCTTTTTTAAGTTTTCTTTTGAAAGTAAAACTTTTATTTTTATTTTTTTTTGGGTTAAGTTTGGTACCAAAGAACTGAATAAGGCCCTAATTATTTTGTGACGGTCATGGGACTTTCCATTTGAGTTTCGACAAGGAAGTCGATAATCAATTTTTATTTTGTTCTTTTACTGTATGCCTTTTAATTATTCATGAACTAATGCATCTGTCAACTGCAATCCTTCTTTCGAATAGAAAGAAAATAGTGCGGGGTAACTTTTTATTTTTATATTTATTTGATTTACAATCTGCTGATAATGAGTTAATTGTTTTTGATTCAGTTGATGTGAAAAAGATAGTAATATCTCAGCCGGTTTATATGTTTTCTTTATAATATGAATTTTTTAGCTAGTTTGGACCTTAAATGATATGCCACAGAATGTGCGAATTCAGCGTCGATTCCAGCTTGATTTATGATAAAGCTTCCCTGTGACAGCTCTGTAAACTCATTCCTGCTTTAGTTAGTTAATACGCAGGGAATTTTCTTTTTTTCTGAGCTGTAATAATCTCGCCACCATTGCGCTCAGCTTTATATGTGTAACCATCATTTGGAATGATTTTAGGAAAGGCCTCGTGCATGAGTGCAATGCTGAGAACAGACTATGAAGATCTTAGGGGGTTTCGATAAGTTGTTCATGTCAGGATGAGCGGTCGTTGCAGGGCACTGTGAAAAAAGTTTTTTTTTGACTAATTCTAATTTTAAGAATTGACTTGAAATTCAAAACATATATGGCGCCATTTCAATGTTATCGGCGATGAAACAGAGATGTTTCGAATTAGTATCGAAATTAACAATACTTTTATTCTAAGCCGACACTATACAACACTATTCAAAGTCTTTATAATGAAATGTCTGCATTACTGACATTCAGTTTTTTTTCTGGCCCTTGCTCCGGCAAGGTAGATTTTTATTTTATTTTTCTTTTTTAAGTTTTCTTTTTAAAAGTAAAACTATTTTTTTTTTTTTTTGGTTATAATGAAATGTCTGCATTACTGACATTCAGTTTTTTTTTTGGCTCTTGCTCCGGCAAGGTAGATTTTTATTTTATTTTTCTTTTTTAAGTTTTCTTTTTAAAGTAAAACTTTTTTATATTTTTTTGGGTTGTTATAATGAAATGTCTGCATTACTGACATTCCGTTTTTTTTCTGGCTCTTGCTCCGGCAAGGTAGATTTTTATTTTATTTTTATTTTTTAAGTTTTCTTTTTAAAGTAAAACTTTTTTTATTTTTTTTTTTGGGTTATAATGAAATGTCTGCATTACTGACATTCAGTTTTTTTCTGGCTCTTGCGCCGGCAAGGTAGATTTTTATTTTATTTTTCTTTTTTAAGTTTTTTTTTTAAACTAAAACTTTTTTATTTTTTTTTTGGTTTATAATGAAATGTCTGCATTACTGACATTCAGTTTTTTTCTGGCTCTTGCTCCGGCAAGGTAGATTTTTATTTTATTTTTCTTTTTTAAGTTTTCTTTTTAAAGTAAAACTTTTTTTATTTTTTTGGTTATAATGAAATGTCTGCATTACTGACATTCAGTTTTTTTTCTGGCTCTTGCTCCGGCAAGGTAGATTTTTATTTTATTTTTCTTTTTTAAGTTTTTTTTACACTAAAACTTTTATTTTTATTTTTTTTTTTGGTTATAATGAAATGTCTGCATTACTGACATTCAGTTTTTTTCTGGCTCTTGCTCCGGCAAGGTAGATTTTTATTTTATTTTTATTTTTTAAGTTTTCTTTTTAAAGTAAAACTTTTTTTTTTTTTTGGGGGTTATAATGAAATGTCTGCATTACTGACATTCAGTTTTTTTCTGGCTCTTGCTCCGGCAAGGTAGATTTTTATTTTATTTTTATTTTTTAAGTTTTCTTTTTAAAGTAAAACTTTTTTTATATTTTTTTTGGGTTATAATGAAATGTCTGCATTACTGACATTCCGTTTTTTTTCTGGCTCTTGCTCCGGCAAGGTAGATTTTTATTTTATTTTTATTTTTTAAGTTTTCTTTTTAAAGTAAAACTTTTTTTTTTTTTTTTTTGTTATAATGAAATGTCTGCATTACTGACATTCAGTTTTTTTCTGGCTCTTGCGCCGGCAAGGTAGATTTTTATTTTATTTTTCTTTTTTAAGTTTTTTTTTAAACTAAAACTTTTTTATTTTTTTTTTGGTTTATAATGAAATGTCTGCATTACTGACATTCAGTTTTTTTTCTGGCTCTTGCTCCGGCAAGGTAGATTTTTATTTTATTTTTCTTTTTTAAGTTTTCTTTTTAAAGTAAAACTTTTTTTTTTTTTTGGGTTATAATGAAATGTCTGCATTACTGACATTCAGTTTTTTTCTGGCTCTTGCTCCGGCAAGGTAGATTTTTATTTTATTTTTCTTTTTAATTTTTTTTTTTATAAAAAAATTTTTTTTTTTTTTTTTTTTTTTGGGTTATAATGAAATGTCTGCATTACTGACATTCAGTTTTTTTTCTGGCTCTTGCTCCGGCAAGGTAGATTTTTATTTTATTTTTATTTTTTTAAGTTTTCTTTTAAAGTAAAACTTTTTATTATTTTTTTTTGGGTTATAATGAAATGTCTGCATTACTGACATTCAGTTTTTTTTCTGGCTCTTGCTCCGGCAAGGTAGATTTTTATTTTATTTTTATTTTTTAAGTTTTCTTTTTAAACTAAAACTTTTTTATTTTTTTTTGGTGGTTATAATGAAATGTCTGCATTACTGACATTCAGTTTTTTTCTGGCTCTTGCTCCGGCAAGGTAGATTTTTATTTTATTTTTCTTTTTTAAGTTTTTTTTACACTAAAACTTTTATTTTTATTTTGGTTTTGGGTTATAATGAAATGTCTGCATTACTGACATTCAGTTTTTTTCTGGCTCTTGCTCCGGCAAGGTAGATTTTTATTTTATTTTTATTTTTAAGTTTTCTTTTTAAAGTAAAACTTTTTTTATTTTTTTGTTAATGAAATGTAATGAAATGTCTGCATTACTGACATTCAGTTTTTTTTCTGGCTCTTGCTCCGGCAAGGTAGATTTTTATTTTATTTTTCTTTTTTAAGTTTTCTTTTGAAAGTAAAACATTTTTATTTTTTTTTGGGTTAAGTTTGGTACCAAAGAACTGAATAAGGCCCTAATTATTTTGTGACGGTCATGGGACTTTCCATTTGAGTTTCGACAAGGAAGTCGATAATCAATTTTTATTTTGTTCTTTTACTGTATGCCTTTTAATTATTCATGAACTAATGCATCTGTCAACTGCAATCCTTCTTTCGAATAGAAAGAAAATAGTGCGGGTAACTTTTTATTTTTATATTTATTTGATTTACAATCTGCTGATAATGAGTTAATTGTTTTTGATTCAGTTGATGTGAAAAAGATAGTAATATCTCAGCCGGTTTATATGTTTTCTTTATAATATGAATTTTTTAGCTAGTTTGGACCTTAAATGATATGCCACAGAATGTGCGAATTCAGCGTCGATTCCAGCTTGATTTATGATAAAGCTTCCCTGTGACAGCTCTGTAAACTCATTCCTGCTTTAGTTAGTTAACACGCAGGGAATTTTCTTTTTTTCTGAGCTGTAATAATCTCGCCACCATTGCGCTCAGCTTTATATGTGTAACCATCATTTGGAATGATTTTAGGAAAGGCCTCGTGCATGAGTGCAATGCTGAGAACAGACTATGAAGATCTTAGGGGGTTTCGATAAGTTGTTCATGTCAGGATGAGCGGTCGTTGCAGGGCACTGTGAAAAAAGTTTTTTTTTTTTGACTAATTCTAATTTTAAGAATTGACTTGAAATTCAAAACATATATGGCGCCATTTCAAAGTTATCGGCGATGAAACAGAGATGTTTCGAATTAGTATCGAAATTAACAATACTTTTATTCTAAGCCAACACTATACAACACTATTCAAAGTCTTTATAATGAAATGTCTGCATTACTGACATTCAGTTTTTTTTCTGGCTCTTGCTCCGGCAAGGTAGATTTTTATTTTATTTTTCTTTTTTAAGTTTTCTTTTTAAAATAAAACTTTTTTATTTTTTTTTTGGCTTATAATGAAATGTCTGCATTACTGACATTCAGTTTTTTTTCTGGCTCTTGCTCCGGCAAGGTAGATTTTTATTTTATTTTCCTTTTTTAAGTTTTCTTTTTAAAGTAAAACTTTTTTTATTTTTTTTTTGGTTATAATGAAATGTCTGCATTACTGACATTCAGTTTTTTTTCTGGCTCTTGCTCCGGCAAGGTAGATTTTTATTTTATTTTTTCTTTTTTAAGTTTTCTTTTTTAAAGTAACTTTTTTTTATTTTTTTTGGTTATAATGAAATGTCTGCATTACTGACATTCAGTTCTTTTTCTGGCCCTTGCTCCGGCAAGGTAGATTTTTATTTTATTTTTCTTTTTTAAGTTTTCTTTTAAAAGTAAAACTTTTTTTTTTTTTTTTGGGTTAAGTTTGGTACTAAAGAACTGAATAAGGCCCTAATTATTTTGTGACGGTCATGGGACTTTCCATTTGAGTTTCGACAAGGAAGTCGATAATCAATTTTTATTTTGTTCTTTTACTGTATGCCTTTTAATTATTCATGAACTAATGCATCTGTCAATTGCAATCCTTCTTTCGAATAGAAAGAAAATAGTGCGGGGTAACTTTTTATTTTTATATTTATTTGATTTACAATCTGCTGATAATGAGTTAATTGTTTTTGATTCAGTTGATGTGAAAAAGATAGTAATATCTCAGCCGGTTTATGTTTTCTTTATAATATGAATTTTTTAGCTAGTTTGGACCTTAAATGATATGCCACAGAATGTGCGAATTTAGCGTCGATTCCAGCTTGATTTATGATAAAGCTTCCCTGTGACAGCTCTGTAAACTCATTCCTGCTTTAGTTAGTTAACACGCAGGGAATTTTCTTTTTTCTTCTGAGCTGTAATAATCTCGCCACCATTGCGCTCAGCTTTATATGTGTAACCATCATTTGGAATGATTTTAGGAAAGGCCTCGTGCATGAGTGCAATGCTGAGAACAGACTATGAAGATCTTAGGGGGTTTCGATAAGTTGTTCATGTCAGGATGAGCGGTCGTTGCAGGGCACTGTGAAAAAAGTTTTTTTTTTTGACTAATTCTAATTTTAAGAATTGACTTGAAATTCAAAACATATATGGCGCCATTTCAAAGTTATCGGCGATGAAACAGAGATGTTTCGAATTAGTATCGAAATTAACAATACTTTTATTCTAAGCCAACACTATACAACACTATTCAAAGTCTTTATAATGAAATGTCTGCATTACTGACATTCAGTTTTTTTTCTGGCTCTTGCTCCGGCAAGGTAGATTTTTATTTTATTTTTCTTTTTTTAAGTTTTCTTTTTAAAATAAAACTTTTTTTATTTTTTTTTTGGCTTATAATGAAATGTCTGCATTACTGACATTCAGTTTTTTTCTGGCTCTTGCTCCGGCAAGGTAGATTTTTATTTTATTTTCCTTTTTTAAGTTTTCTTTTTAAAGTAAAACTTTTTTTATTTTTTTTTGGGTTATAATGAAATGTCTGCATTACTGACATTCAGTTTTTTTCTGGCTCTTGCTCCGGCAAGGTAGATTTTTATTTTATTTTTCTTTTTTAAGTTTTCTTTTTAAAGTAACTTTTTTTATTTTTTTTTGGGTTATAATGAAATGTCTGCATTACTGACATTCAGTTCTTTTTTCTGGCCCTTGCTCCGGCAAGGTAGATTTTTATTTTATTTTTCTTTTTTAAGTTTTCTTTTAAAGTAAAACTTTTTTTTTTTTTTTGGGTTAAGTTTGGTACTAAAGAACTGAATAAGGCCCTAATTATTTTGTGACGGTCATGGGACTTTCCATTTGAGTTTCGACAAGGAAGTCGATAATCAATTTTTATTTTGTTCTTTTACTGTATGCCTTTTAATTATTCATGAACTAATGCATCTGTCAATTGCAATCCTTCTTTCGAATAGAAAGAAAATAGTGCGGGGTAACTTTTTATTTTTATATTTATTTGATTTACAATCTGCTGATAATGAGTTAATTGTTTTTGATTCAGTTGATGTGAAAAAGATAGTAATATCTCAGCCGGTTTATGTTTTCTTTATAATATGAATTTTTTAGCTAGTTTGGACCTTAAATGATATGCCACAGAATGTGCGAATTCAGCGTCGATTCCAGCTTGATTTATGATAAAGCTTCCCTGTGACAGCTCTGTAAACTCATTCCTGCTTTAGTTAGTTAATACGCAGGGAATTTTCTTTTTTCTGAGCTTTAATAATCTCACCACCATTGCGCTCAGCTTTATATGTGTAACCATCATTTGGAATGATTTTAGGAAAGGCCTCGTGCATGAGTGCAATGCTGAGAACAGACTATGAAGATCTTAGGGGGTTTCGATAAGTTGTTCATGTCAGGATGAGCGGTCGTTGCAGGGCACTGTGAAAAAAGTTTTTTTTTTGACTAATTCTAATTTTAAGAATTGACTTGAAATTCAAAACATATATGGCGCCATTTCAAAGTTATCGGCGATGAAACAGAGATGTTTCGAATTAGTATCGAAATTAACAATACTTTTATTCTAAGCCGACACTATACAACACTATTCAAAGTCTTTATAATGAAATGTCTGCATTACTGACATTCAGTTTTTTTTCTGGCCCTTGCTCCGGCAAGGTAGATTTTTATTTTATTTTTCTTTTTTAAGTTTTCTTTTTAAAGTAAAACTATTTTTATTTTTTTTTTGGGTTATAATGAAATGTCTGCATTACTGACATTCAGTTTTTTTTCTGGCCCTTGCTCCGGCAAGGTCGATTTTTATTTTATTTTTCTTTTTTAAGTTTTCTTTTTAAAGTAAAACTTTTTTTTATTTTTTTTTGGTTATAATGAAATGTCTGCATTACTCACATTCAGTTCTTTTCTGGCCCTTGCTCCGGCAAGGTAGATTTTTATTTTATTTTTCTTTTTTAAGTTTTCTTTTTAAAGTAAAACTTTTTTTTTTTTTTGTGGGTTGGTTAAGTTTGGTACTAAAGAACTGAATAAGGCCCTAATTATTTTGTGACCGTCATGGGACTTTCCATTTGAGTTTCGACAAGGAAGTCGATAATCAATTTTTATTTTGTTCTTTTACTGTATGCCTTTTAATTATTCATGAACTAATGCATCTGTCAAATGCAATCCTTCTTTCGAATAGAAAGAAAATAGTGCGGGGTAACTTTTTATTTTTATATTTATTTGATTTACAATCTGCTGATAATGAGTTAATTGTTTTTGATTCAGTTGATGTGAAAAAGATAGTAATATCTCAGCCGGTTTATATGTTTTCTTTATAATATGAATTTTTTAACTAGTTTGGACCTTAAATGATATGCCACAGAATGTGCGAATTCAGCGTCGATTCCAGCTTGATTTATGATAAAGCTTCCCTGTGACAGCTCTGTAAACTCATTCCTGCTTTAGTTAGTTAATACGCAGGGAATTTTCTTTTTTTCTGAGCTGTAATAATCTCGCCACCATTGCGCTCAGCTTTATATGTGTAACCATCATTTGGAATGATTTTAGGAAAGGCCTCGTGCATGAGTGCAATGCTGAGAACAGACTATGAAGATCTTAGGGGGTTTCGATAAGTTGTTCATGTCAGGATGAGCGGTCGTTGCAGGGCACTGTGAAAAAAGTTTTTTTTTTGACTAATTCTAATTTTAAGAATTGACTTGAAATTCAAAACATATATGGCGCCATTTCAAAGTTATCGGCGATGAAACAGAGATGTTTCGAATTAGTATCGAAATTAACAATACTTTTATTCTAAGCCAACACTATACAACACTATTCAAAGTCTTTATAATGAAATGTCTGCATTACTGACATTCAGTTTTTTTTCTGGCTCTTGCTCCGGCAAGGTAGATTTTTATTTTATTTTTCTTTTTTAAGTTTTCTTTTTTAAAGTAAAACTTTTTTTTTTTTTTTTTTTGTTATAATGAAATGTCTGCATTACTGACATTCCGTTTTTTTTCTGGCTCTTGCTCCGGCAAGGTAGATTTTTATTTTATTTTTATTTTTTAAGTTTTCTTTTTAAAGTAAAACAAAATTTTTTTTTTTTTTTTTGTTATAATGAAATGTCTGCATTACTGACATTCAGTTTTTTTCTGGCTCTTGCGCCGGCAAGGTAGATTTTTATTTTATTTTTCTTTTTTAAGTTTTTTTTTAAACTAAAACTTTTTTATTTTTTTTTTTGGTTTATAATGAAATGTCTGCATTACTGACATTCAGTTTTTTTTCTGGCTCTTGCTCCGGCAAGGTAGATTTTTATTTTATTTTTCTTTTTTAAGTTTTCTTTTTAAAGTAAAACTTTTTTTATTTTTTTGGGTTATAATGAAATGTCTGCATTACTGACATTCAGTTTTTTCTGGCTCTTGCTCCGGCAAGGTAGATTTTTATTTTATTTTTCTTTTTTAAGTTTTTTTTTTACACTAAAACTTTTATTTTTTTTTTTTTTTTTTTAGTTATAATGAAATGTCTGCATTACTGACATTCAGTTTTTTTCTGGCTCTTGCTCCGGCAAGGTAGATTTTTATTTTATTTTTATTTTTTAAGTTTTCTTTTTAAAGTAAAACTTTTTTATTTTTTTTTTTGGTTATAATGAAATGTCTGCATTACTGACATTCAGTTTTTTTCTGGCTCTTGCTCCGGCAAGGTAGATTTTTATTTTATTTTTATTTTTTAAGTTTTCTTTTTAAACTAAAACTTTTTTTTTTTTTTTTGGGTTATAATGAAATGTCTGCATTACTGACATTCAGTTTTTTTCTGGCTCTTGCTCCGGCAAGGTAGATTTTTATTTTATTTTTCTTTTTTAAGTTTTTTTTACACTAAAACTTTTATTTTTATTTTTGTTTTGGGTTATAATGAAATGTCTGCATTACTGACATTCAGTTTTTTTTCTGGCTCTTGCTCCGGCAAGGTAGATTTTTATTTTATTTTTATTTTTTAAGTTTTCTTTTTTAAAGTAAAACTTTTTTTATTTTTTTTGGGTTATAATGAAATGTCTGCATTACTGACATTCAGTTTTTTTTCTGGCTCTTGCTCCGGCAAGGTAGATTTTTATTTTATTTTTCTTTTTTAAGTTTTCTTTTGAAAGTAAAACTTTTTTTTTATAATTTTTTTTTGGGTTAAGTTTGGTACCAAAGAACTGAATAAGGCCCTAATTATTTTGTGACGGTCATGGGACTTTCCATTTGAGTTTCGACAAGGAAGTCGATAATCAATTTTTATTTTGTTCTTTTACTGTATGCCTTTTAATTATTCATGAACTAATGCATCTGTCAACTGCAATCCTTCTTTCGAATAGAAAGAAAATAGTGCGGGGTAACTTTTTATTTTTATATTTATTTGATTTACAATCTGCTGATAATGAGTTAATTGTTTTTGATTCAGTTGATGTGAAAAAGATAGTAATATCTCAGCCGGTTTATATGTTTTCTTTATAATATGAATTTTTTAGCTAGTTTGGACCTTAAATGATATGCCACAGAATGTGCGAATTCAGCGTCGATTCCAGCTTGATTTATGATAAAGCTTCCCTGTGACAGCTCTGTAAACTCATTCCTGCTTTAGTTAGTTAACACGCAGGGAATTTTCTTTTTTTCTGAGCTGTAATAATCTCGCCACCATTGCGCTCAGCTTTATATGTGTAACCATCATTTGGAATGATTTTAGGAAAGGCCTCGTGCATGAGTGCAATGCTGAGAACAGACTATGAAGATCTTAGGGGGTTTCGATAAGTTGTTCATGTCAGGATGAGCGGTCGTTGCAGGGCACTGTGAAAAAGTTTTTTTTTTTTGACTAATTCTAATTTTAAGAATTGACTTGAAATTCAAAACATATATGGCGCCATTTCAAAGTTATCGGCGATGAAACAGAGATGTTTCGAATTAGTATCGAAATTAACAATACTTTTATTCTAAGCCAACACTATACAACACTATTCAAAGTCTTTATAATGAAATGTCTGCATTACTGACATTCAGTTTTTTTTCTGGCTCTTGCTCCGGCAAGGTAGATTTTTATTTTATTTTTCTTTTTTTAAGTTTTCTTTTTAAAATAAAACTTTTTTTATTTTTTTTTGGCTTATAATGAAATGTCTGCATTACTGACATTCAGTTTTTTTTCTGGCTCTTGCTCCGGCAAGGTAGATTTTTATTTTATTTTCCTTTTTTAAGTTTTCTTTTTAAAGTAAAACTTTTTTTTTATTTTTTTGGGGTTATAATGAAATGTCTGCATTACTGACATTCAGTTTTTTTTCTGGCTCTTGCTCCGGCAAGGTAGATTTTTATTTTATTTTTCTTTTTTAAGTTTTCTTTTTAAAGTAAAACTTTTTTTTTTTTTTTTGGGTTATAATGAAATGTCTGCATTACTGACATTCAGTTCTTTTCTGGCCCTTGCTCCGGCAAGGTAGATTTTTATTTTATTTTTTCTTTTTTAAGTTTTCTTTTTAAAGTAAAACTTTTTTTTTTTTTTTGGGTTAAGTTTGGTACTAAAGAACTGAATAAGGCCCTAATTATTTTGTGACGGTCATGGGACTTTCCATTTGAGTTTCGACAAGGAAGTCGATAATCAATTTTTATTTTGTTCTTTTACTGTATGCCTTTTAATTATTCATGAACTAATGCATCTGTCAATTGCAATCCTTCTTTCGAATAGAAAGAAAATAGTGCGGGGTAACTTTTTATTTTTATATTTATTTGATTTACAATCTGCTGATAATGAGTTAATTGTTTTTGATTCAGTTGATGTGAAAAAGATAGTAATATCTCAGCCGGTTTATGTTTTCTTTATAATATGAATTTTTTAGCTAGTTTGGACCTTAAATGATATGCCACAGAATGTGCGAATTCAGCGTCGATTCCAGCTTGATTTATGATAAAGCTTCCCTGTGACAGCTCTGTAAACTCATTCCTGCTTTAGTTAGTTAATACGCAGGGAATTTTCTTTTTTCTGAGCTTTAATAATCTCGCCACCATTGCGCTCAGCTTTATATGTGTAACCATCATTTGGAATGATTTTAGGAAAGGCCTCGTGCATGAGTGCAATGCTGAGAACAGACTATGAAGATCTTAGGGGGTTTCGATAAGTTGTTCATGTCAGGATGAGCGGTCGTTGCAGGGCACTGTGAAAAAGTTTTTTTTTTGACTAATTCTAATTTTAAGAATTGACTTGAAATTCAAAACATATATGGCGCCATTTCAAAGTTATCGGCGATGAAACAGAGATGTTTCGAATTAGTATCGAAATTAACAATACTTTTATTCTAAGCCAACACTATACAACACTATTCAAAGTCTTTATAATGAAATGTCTGCATTACTGACATTCAGTTTTTTTCTGGCTCTTGCTCCGGCAAGGTAGATTTTTATTTTATTTTTCTTTTTTAAGTTTTCTTTTTAAAGTAAAACTTTTTTTTTTTTGGTGGGTTATAATGAAATGTCTGCATTACTGACATTCCGTTTTTTTCTGGCTCTTGCTCCGGCAAGGTAGATTTTTATTTTATTTTTATTTTTTAAGTTTTCTTTTTTAAAGTAAAACTTTTTTATTTTTTTTTTTGTTATAATGAAATGTCTGCATTACTGACATTCAGTTTTTTTTTTGGCTCTTGCGCCGGCAAGGTAGATTTTTATTTTATTTTTCTTTTTTAAGTTTTTTTTTAAACTAAAACTTTTTTTATTTTTTTTGGTTTATAATGAAATGTCTGCATTACTGACATTCAGTTTTTTTCTGGCTCTTGCTCCGGCAAGGTAGATTTTTATTTTATTTTTCTTTTTTAAGTTTTCTTTTTAAAGTAAAACTTTTTTTATTTTTTTTGGTTATAATGAAATGTCTGCATTACTGACATTCAGTTTTTTTCTGGCTCTTGCTCCGGCAAGGTAGATTTTTATTTTATTTTTCTTTTTTAAGTTTTTTTTTACACTAAAACTTTTATTTTTATTTTTTTTTTTTGGGTTATAATGAAATGTCTGCATTACTGACATTCAGTTTTTTTTCTGGCTCTTGCTCCGGCAAGGTAGATTTTTATTTTATTTTTATTTTTTAAGTTTTCTTTTTAAAGTAAAACTTTTTTAATTTTTTTTTGGGTTATAATGAAATGTCTGCATTACTGACATTCAGTTTTTTTTCTGGCTCTTGCTCCGGCAAGGTAGATTTTTATTTTATTTTTATTTTTTAAGTTTTCTTTTTAAACTAAAACTTTTTATTTTTTTTTGGGTTATAATGAAATGTCTGCATTACTGACATTCAGTTTTTTTTTGGCTCTTGCTCCGGCAAGGTAGATTTTTATTTTATTTTTCTTTTTTAAGTTTTTTTTTACACTAAAACTTTTATTTTTATTTTTGTTTTGGGTTATAATGAAATGTCTGCATTACTGACATTCAGTTTTTTTCTGGCTCTTGCTCCGGCAAGGTAGATTTTTATTTTATTTTTATTTTTTAAGTTTTCTTTTTAAAGTAAAACTTTTTTTATTTTTTTTTGGGTTATAATGAAATGTCTGCATTACTGACATTCAGTTTTTTTCTGGCTCTTGCTCCGGCAAGGTAGATTTTTATTTTATTTTTCTTTTTTAAGTTTTCTTTTGAAAGTAAAACTTTTATTTTTATTTTTTTTTTTGGGTTAAGTTTGGTACCAAAGAACTGAATAAGGCCCTAATTATTTTGTGACGGTCATGGGACTTTCCATTTGAGTTTCGACAAGGAAGTCGATAATCAATTTTTATTTTGTTCTTTTACTGTATGCCTTTTAATTATTCATGAACTAATGCATCTGTCAACTGCAATCCTTCTTTCGAATAGAAAGAAAATAGTGCGGGGTAACTTTTTATTTTTATATTTATTTGATTTACAATCTGCTGATAATGAGTTAATTGTTTTTGATTCAGTTGATGTGAAAAAGATAGTAATATCTCAGCCGGTTTATATGTTTTCTTTATAATATGAATTTTTTAGCTAGTTTGGACCTTAAATGATATGCCACAGAATGTGCGAATTCAGCGTCGATTCCAGCTTGATTTATGATAAAGCTTCCCTGTGACAGCTCTGTAAACTCATTCCTGCTTTAGTTAGTTAACACGCAGGGAATTTTCTTTTTTCTGAGCTGTAATAATCTCGCCACCATTGCGCTCAGCTTTATATGTGTAACCATCATTTGGAATGATTTTAGGAAAGGCCTCGTGCATGAGTGCAATGCTGAGAACAGACTATGAAGATCTTAGGGGGTTTCGATAAGTTGTTCATGTCAGGATGAGCGGTCGTTGCAGGGCACTGTGAAAAAAGTTTTTTTTTGACTAATTCTAATTTTAAGAATTGACTTGAAATTCAAAACATATATGGCGCCATTTCAAAGTTATCGGCGATGAAACAGAGATGTTTCGAATTAGTATCGAAATTAACAATACTTTTATTCTAAGCCAACACTATACAACACTATTCAAAGTCTTTATAATGAAATGTCTGCATTACTGACATTCAGTTTTTTTTCTGGCTCTTGCTCCGGCAAGGTAGATTTTTATTTTATTTTTCTTTTTTAAGTTTTCTTTTTAAAATAAAACTTTTTTTTTTTTTTGGCTTATAATGAAATGTCTGCATTACTGACATTCAGTTTTTTTCTGGCTCTTGCTCCGGCAAGGTAGATTTTTATTTTATTTTCCTTTTTTAAGTTTTCTTTTTAAAGTAAAACTTTTTTTTTTTTTTTTTTGGGTTATAATGAAATGTCTGCATTACTGACATTCAGTTTTTTTCTGGCTCTTGCTCCGGCAAGGTAGATTTTTATTTTATTTTTCTTTTTTAAGTTTTCTTTTTAAAGTAAAACTTTTTTTTTTTTTTGGGTTATAATGAAATGTCTGCATTACTGACATTCAGTTCTTTTCTGGCCCTTGCTCCGGCAAGGTAGATTTTTATTTTATTTTTCTTTTTTAAGTTTTCTTTTTAAAGTAAAACTTTTTTTTTTTTTTTTTGTTAAGTTTGGTACTAAAGAACTGAATAAGGCCCTAATTATTTTGTGACGGTCATGGGACTTTCCATTTGAGTTTCGACAAGGAAGTCGATAATCAATTTTTATTTTGTTCTTTTACTGTATGCCTTTTAATTATTCATGAACTAATGCATCTGTCAATTGCAATCCTTCTTTCGAATAGAAAGAAAATAGTGCGGGGTAACTTTTTATTTTTATATTTATTTGATTTACAATCTGCTGATAATGAGTTAATTGTTTTTGATTCAGTTGATGTGAAAAAGATAGTAATATCTCAGCCGGTTTATGTTTTCTTTATAATATGAATTTTTTAGCTAGTTTGGACCTTAAATGATATGCCACAGAATGTGCGAATTCAGCGTCGATTCCAGCTTGATTTATGATAAAGCTTCCCTGTGACAGCTCTGTAAACTCATTCCTGCTTTAGTTAGTTAATACGCAGGGAATTTTCTTTTTTCTGAGCTTTAATAATCTCGCCACCATTGCGCTCAGCTTTATATGTGTAACCATCATTTGGAATGATTTTAGGAAAGGCCTCGTGCATGAGTGCAATGCTGAGAACAGACTATGAAGATCTTAGGGGGTTTCGATAAGTTGTTCATGTCAGGATGAGCGGTCGTTGCAGGGCACTGTGAAAAAAGTTTTTTTTTTGACTAATTCTAATTTTAAGAATTGACTTGAAATTCAAAACATATATGGCGCCATTTCAAAGTTATCGGCGATGAAACAGAGATGTTTCGAATTAGTATCGAAATTAACAATACTTTTATTCTAAGCCGACACTATACAACACTATTCAAAGTCTTTATAATGAAATGTCTGCATTACTGACATTCAGTTTTTTTTCTGGCCCTTGCTCCGGCAAGGTAGATTTTTATTTTATTTTTCTTTTTTAAGTTTTCTTTTTAAAGTAAAACTATTTTTATTTTTTTTTTGGGTTATAATGAAATGTCTGCATTACTGACATTCAGTTTTTTTCTGGCCCTTGCTCCGGCAAGGTAGATTTTTATTTTATTTTTCTTTTTTAAGTTTTCTTTTTAAAGTAAAACTTTTTTTTATTTTTTTTTGGGTTATAATGAAATGTCTGCATTACTCACATTCAGTTCTTTTCTGGCCCTTGCTCCGGCAAGGTAGATTTTTATTTTATTTTTCTTTTTTAAGTTTTCTTTTTAAAGTAAAACTTTTTTTTTTTTTTTTTTGGGTTATAATGAAATGTCTGCATTACTGATATTCAGTTTTTTTCTGGCTCTTGCTCCGGCAAGGTAGATTTTTATTTTATTTTCCTTTTTTAAGTTTTCTTTTTAAAGTAAAACTTTTTTTATTTTTTTTTTGGGTTATAATGAAATGTCTGCATTACTGACATTCAGTTTTTTTTCTGGCTCTTGCTCCGGCAAGGTAGATTTTTATTTTATTTTTCTTTTTTAAGTTTTCTTTTTAAAGTAAAATTTTTTTTTTTTTTTTTGGATTATAATGAAATGTCTGCATTACTGACATTCAGTTTTTTTTCTGGCTCTTGCTCCGGCAAGGTAGATTTTTATTTTATTTTTCTTTAAGTTTTCTTTTTAAAGTAAAACTTTTATTTTTATTTTTTTTTTTGGGTTAAGTTTGGTACTAAAGAACTGAATAAGGCCCTAATTATTTTGTGACGGTCATGGGACTTTCCATTTGAGCTTCGACAAGGAAGTCGATAATCAATTTTTATTTTGTTCTTTTACTGTATGCCTTTTAATTATTCATGAACTAATGCATCTGTCAATTGCAATCCTTCTTTCGAATAGAAAGAAAATAGTGCGGGGTAACTTTTTATTTTTATATTTATTTGATTTACAATCTGCTGATAATGAGTTAATTGTTTTTGATTCAGTTGATGTGAAAAATATAATATGAATTTTTTAGCTAGTTTGGACCTTAAATAATATGCCACAGAATGTGCGAATTCAGCGTCGATTCCAGCTTGATTTATGATTGTCGAGCCGCCGACAATATCCAGGGAATGCCTTAAACGATCATTGGCATCAGACAAATGAAGATGTTTTATTCTATAGGGGAATAATACAGTTTGCAAGACATTACATATTTTAACCTTAAATCTGGTCCCAAGTCTACGTACCGCAGTTTCTCTTCCCTCACTCTTAGATATCGTCAGACGAACTGATCTGACGCGCCAAGCGTAGCTTAATTCTTAGTTAAATCAATGTGACCAATTACACAACAACGATAAAAACTCATACATTAAAAATACTAAATCCGAGTGCCCTCTATCGGTGACAAATTACTTAACTAACTATCGATAGCCAACTTATCCGTTCCGCGACATCCCCTCCCCCGTGAAGCAGCAGCGTTCACCACATCCAGAACAGCTAACTTCGAAGCGGGACGCATCACTAATCTGGCTCGATCGCTAGTCCTCACCGACGCCCGTCGTAGCACTCCATCTTTCCCGGTGAACACCTCTTCGACGACGCCCCTTTTCCACTCCCTGCGTGGTATAGCCGGATCGCAGATGTACACCAGATCTCCTCGACGCATGGGCTCGACACGCTGGCACCATTTCTCTCTGCGAACAAGTATGAGCAAGTACTCGTGCACCCACCGTTTCCAGAACCGATCTCTCATCATCCGAGCGATACGCCACTGCTTCCTTGATGTGCATCTCTCGGAAGCCAATCCATCATCTCCAGGAAGATTCGGCACGTCGGGCATTCCTCTCAGCAGGTCGTTCGGTGTCAGTGGAGCGTCCTGGTCCACTGTGATCGGCGTGAGCGGACTAGAATTCACTATGTTCTCTGCCTCGATTAGCAAGCTCTCCAGCACGTGCTCCTTAGGTGCAAGTTCCTTCATCGTGTGCGCCAAAACCTTCTTCACGCACTGGACCATCCTTTCCCAGACACCACCCTCAGCTCGGTTTGATGGACAGTTAAAGATCCATTCAATTCCTTTGGACGACAGCTCGCCCTGTATCTTCGCTGAGTCAAATACATCGTTGAATCGTCTGGCCTCTTTATCGGCTCCCACGAAGTTCTTTCCATTATCGCTCCTTATCCTAACCACCGGTCCACGGCGGCACATGAAGTTTCTCATAGCGATGATGCATGAATCCGTTGACAAATCATGAGCCATCTCCAAGTGGATGGCTCTCGTGGTAAGGCAGGTGAATAGCGCCACCCACCTCTTCTCTGTTCGGCCCCCAATTGACACTAGCAATGGTCCGAAATAGTCCAGGCCAGTATACTTAAATGGGCCCATTGCCGGAGGACCGGCTTGAGGCAAATGGATGGCCATCTCCGGTTGTGTTGGTCGTGCTTTCCGCATACGTTGCAATTAGCCACCATCTTCCGTAGTAGCCTCCTCACATTAGTTATCCAAAACTTTCGACGAATCTCGCCGATGGTGGCCTTCACGTTTTGGTGGCCTCCACGTTTTGGTGGCACACCCTCTCGTGGTTGTGTTGAACGATCATCTCCGCCAGTGCGCTTTTATGGGACAGTATGATCGGACGGCGAGCCCCATACGGTACGCACGCCGCTGCTCAATCCTCCCATTGGCACGCATAATACCTTCTTTATCCAAATACGGTGACAGCCCTGATAATTCGCTGCTTTTACTAACCGTTCCTCCTTGAACTTCCTCGGCGAACGCTTCTCTCTGCGCCAGCCGGACCAATGCGTGCTCCGCGTCAGCACGTTCGACCGAAGTAAGTCCGTGCTCTTCTCGCTCGTAGCGTTGCCCGCGACAACGTCGAATAAATCTTAGGATCCATGCTGTCGTTCTTACCAGCCGGTTGAAACTCGAGAACCTCTGCCAAGACACAAGCGGCGTGTTTGCCATGACCAATGCAAACTCACAGGACATCTCTTCTTCCTCAGCGGCCGGTGGAGCGCGTCCATCACTTAAAGAACATTCGGGCCAACTTTCATCAGGTCCCATTAGGAATAGTGGTCCGCTTAACCACCGCGAACCTTGGGTGAAGTCCACGCGACGTTGCGACCTGGTTGCGTCATCTGCCACGTTTTCGGCAAATGGTAGCCATCTCCATTGGGAAGCCTCCGTGGACTCTAAGATTTCGGCCACCCGGTTTCCAACAAATTTTATCTCCGGTGAGTGCTGGTGATCCAGTACAGCACGGTCTTAGAGTCGGTCCATAGTGTGCAGCTGCTGATCGCTACACCGTGTTCCTGTTTAACGGTGTCCATCAGTCTCGTTCCTAATACAGCTGCTTGAAGTTCCAGTCGTGGGATCGACATCGTCCTCATTGGAGCACATTTCGTTTTGGAACACACGCAAACGACGACGTGCAGGCGCATTTCGTATGTGGCCCGCCAAAAAGCCGCCGCGGCGAACGCAGATTGGCTGGAATCCACGAAGATGTGCAGCTGCAGTGTCCGCACACGTCCAGCGCCGAAGTAGTAGCGTGGACATCGGAATTCTTCAATGTATTTCATTTCTACGGCCAATTCGTCTGGTAGCTGTTCATCCCATTTGACTCTCCTCCGCCAAATCTCTCACATCAACAATTTGGCGGTTATCATGTAGCAGCTGAAAAACCCGATCGAATCGAATGTGGACATGACAAGGCTTAGCAACTCCCTCTTGGTAGGGACGCGTTTCCCATTCATCACACTGCTGGGTAGCCGATGGTATTTGATGCTGAACTTGAAGTCGTCCGTAGCCGGCTGCCAGTACATTCCCAGTACTTTTTCCTCAGATTCTCTCCATTTAACTTTTGTGTTGGTTCCTTGTGGGTTCAGAGCCTTGACCACGTCTGCCGAGTTGGAGGAAAACCGACACAAATCAAATCCTGCGTTTGCGTATTTCTCTCACCCTTGACGAAACGGCGACAGCTTCGTCCATACTCATTAAACTGTCCACATAGTCATCCACGTAGTGGTACTCATTTATCGCCAGGACCGCTCGCGGATCCGTACTACTAAATTGCGAAGCGTTGACGAGCTTCACATAATCCGCTGAACAAGGAGAACAAGCTGCTCCGAATGTCATGACCTGCATCTCGTAGGTGTCCGGGTTCCGACGATCCTCTCCATTTTTCCACAGCAATCTCTGGACAAATCTGTCCTGTTGCTGTATTAACACTTGGAGTATGTGCAGACATCAAAGAGATGTTTCACCAACTGTTCCTTCCCGGAAGTGGAAGAGCACTGCTGGTAGGGATTTGCAGCGCTGAGGTCCTTTCATCAGCGCCGAGTTCAGTGATATATCATTCACTTTGGCTGCGGCATCAAAGACTAGACGGATTTTTCCCGGCTTGTTTGGGTTCTCAACCCCGAAACGCGGAAGGTACCATACCTTGCCGCTGTTGGTGCGGGTTACTTCCTGCGGCTCTAGTCATCGTGCATATCCCTTCTTGATGTAGTCGTCCATAATTCCATTGTAGGCCCGCGCGAAGACCTCGTCGCGCTTCATTTTCCGTTCAATGTTGACGAGTCTCTTGAGTGCCATGTTGTAGCTGTCTGGCAGTCTCACCTCGTCGTCTTTCCATAGCAGACCAGTCTGGTATCGTCGGCCTACTCGGTTAGTCGTGTCCTCCAAGATGCTTAAGGCTCGGACATCGTCACCAGCTGCGACTGGCGGTGCAGGCTTTACTCCAAAATTCTCGGTTTCGAAGTAATCGCTGACCATCTTGTCTAGAAGATTATCGTGTGACACGGCTAAAAGGCACGATCTCGATACCGGTGGGCTGGCAATCCCTTTTACCGGTCCGTATACCACCCATCCAAGTTTGGTGGCGGCTGCATATGGTCCTCCTGTTCCAAAGCTTCTGGTTCTCAGTGAAATACCCAAATGTGCGTGATCTAAGCCGATCAAGATCCTCGGCGCTGCATCGAAGTACGGTTTAACTGGTAGGCGCGCATTTGCCTTCCTTGCCTTAACATCCTCCCGACACAAGCTTTGCATCGGAAAATTTAAATTCGATACAGCGAACACATTTCGTAGGCCATGGCGCTTGGATTTGCCCGTACCACTTATCTGCAGGCTAACTATCGTTGTGTGCTCTCTGGCGGATTTGCCACCAAACCACTGCACGTTGAGCTGTCGACTCTCTCCGTTTAGGTTCAGGCTCTGGATGATATCGTCGTCAATAAGCGTTACAGACGATCCTTCATCGAGCAGCGCGTATGTGTCCACTTGCTTATTCCTCCCGTACAATGTCACGGGCAAAATCCGGAATAGCAGGTGACCTCCATTCGAATCGACGCAGCTAAGGTTTCGGTGTGGCAATTCCTGGCCATCCTCGGCTTGTCCTGCTTCTAGCGTGGCTGACGTTGACGTAAAAGGATTACGTCGGCGCTGGCTGACGTCCCTTTGCAACTCCAGATCTCTATTCTCCCTCAGGTGGCCGCCGTTCGACTGTGGTGGCCTGGGATTTCCGATTCTATCGTGCAGCAGGTAGTGATGCCTTCTTTGGCATCCGTTGACACTGCATTTGCTGCCCTTCTTGCAGAATCGGGCCATGTGTCAACTCTCCAAGCACGAGAAGCAAATCCTATGCTTCCTTGCTAACTCGGTTCTCGCTGCCGGAAGCGCATGATTAAATTCCTCGCAGTCTTTGATCCCATGCTGCCCCTCACATATTGGACAACATTTGTGAGTCAGTATCCTTTCCATCCAGATGACTTGTGCTTGCGTGCAATAGTCTTCGCTTCGGATCCTTACTTCCGGCATCCGTGACAATGCATATCAATTTAGCGAGCTCGTGTAGCCATTCGCTAAGATGCACCACTGTTGGATATGGTTCTATCGTAGCCGCATGCTTCGCCCAGTCCAACCTCTTACTTATAGGCAACTTGGCGATCAGCTCCTCCATCAGGGTAGGATTTACTAAATGCTGAATGCCGTTCTTCGTTGACTTCAAAAAACGCAGCGAGATTGCTCACCCTTGTGGCGAACGGCACAATCCTGGCTATGTTCTGTTCTGAGATTGGCAGCACATCTCGCACACCCTCCAGTTGGCTTCGGATCAGTTGCTCCGGGCGTCCATACCGAAATCGAAGCTGCTCCATAACTGCTTGCACGTTGTTCGGGTGGATGAGCAGCGCCTTTACTGCTGCTCGTGCCTCACCCTTCAAAGCCTTCACTAGCCTTTGATTGTTCTCCAAAGCTGTACACTGATATGCCTCCGTCGTTCCGTAAACGCGCACTGGAATATTGACCATTCCTCAGGCTGACCTTCGAACTCTGGAAGATCAGGCAGTCTACGTGGCGTCCATCCGTTTGGTATACTCGCCGATGCTGTCCCGTATGACCCAGGCGCAGTAACCACTAAGCTGCGTTGTGGCTCCCGTAGTGCATGAACATAACCTAGTTCTGGCTGCACTGTGGCCGTAAGGCGGAGATAGGCTCACTGTTGTACAGTTATTGTTCCGTGTGACTTGTTGCCCACTGGTTCCACTCAGTTCTGTCTGCAAGTTTGCACTCAATTGTGCGGGCAACTGTTCATTCAAAGATGGCGTCACATCATCTTCCCGTTGCAGATTTTCACTCAATATCTGCATCGTCGCTTCACTCATAGCTGACGACGTTTCACTCATACTTAACGGTGTATTCGCCGCACCGTTACCGTTACCGCTCAACCCGATTCCAACGGGATTCCTTGCGGTCTCTGCTTGCCCTTCATTTGCCTTAGAAAGGGAACTATCCAAGGCAAAGGTTGCGATTCTTTCCAGTAGATTCGCCACCTCTACAGTTGTGGAGTTAGTAGTCTGCCCTGCTTTGTCAGGCTGCGGAGTACCAATCGGATTCTGACCGAGTAATCCATTTTCCTTGGAACTTTGAGGCTGCTGTATATCACTAGCCACACTCATAGATCTGGTCGGAGTGCCAGTTTGTGTGGTTGTGATCGTCGTGGGCCCCTTGGACTGTTCTAGTCTAGGGCTTCGTCTCAGCGTCGGCATGTTGCAAATCACAGAGTGCGAATAAAAGAAATGTCGAGCCGCCGACAATATCCAGGGAATGCCTTAAACGATCATTGGCATCAGACAAATGAAGATGTTTTATTCTATAGGGGAATAATACAGTTTGCAAGACATTACATATTTTAACCTTAAATCTGGTCCCAAGTCTACGTACCACAGTTTCTCTTCCCTCCCTCTTGGATATCGTCAGACGAACTGATCTGACGCGCCAAGCGTAGCTTCATTCTTAGTTAATTCAATGTAACCAATTACAAAATTACAATTACATTAAAAATACTAAATCCCTCTATCGGTGACCAATTACTTAACTAACTATCGATAGCCAACTTATCCGTTCCGCGACAACTTGAAATTCAAAACATATATGGCGCCATTTCAAAGTTATCGGCGATGAAACAGAGATGTTTCGAATTAGTATCGAAATTATCAATACTTTTATTCTAAGCCAACACTATACAACACTATTCAAAGTCTTTATAATGAAATGTCTGCATTACTGACATTCAGTTTTTTTCTGGCTCTTGCTCCGGTAAGGTACATTTTTATTTTATTTTTCTTTTTTAAGTTTTCTTTTTAAAGTAAAACTTTTATTTATTTTTTTTTTTTTTTTGGTTAAGTTTGGTACCAAAGAACTGAATAAGGCCCTAATTATTTTGTGACGGTCATGGGACTTTCCGTTTTTTTTTTATTTTTATTTATTTTTATTTTGTTCTTTTACTGTATGCCAATTTTAATTACTCATGGACTATTGCGTCTGTCAATTGGTGCGGGTTAACATTTTATTTTTATATTTATTTGATTTACAATCTGCTGATAATGAGTTAATTGTTTTTGATTCAGTTGATGTGAAAAAGATAGTAATATCTCAGCCGGTTTATATGTTTTCTTTATAATATGAATTTTTTAGCTAGTTTGGACCTTAAATAATATGCCACAGAATGTGCGAATTCAGCGTCGATTTATGATAAAGCTTCGCTGTGACAGCTCTGTAAACTTATTCCTGCTTTAGTTAGTTAATACGCAGGGAATTTTCTTTTTTTCTGAGCTGTAATAATCTCGCCGCCATTGCGCTCAGCTTTATATGTGTAACCATCATTTGGAATGATTTTAGGAAAGGCCTCGTGCATGAGTGCAATGCTGAGAACAGACTATGAAGATCTTAGGGGGTTTCGATAAGTTGTTCATGTCAGGATGAGCATTTAGACGATTTCAAATATATAAATTAATAAGTAAACAAATATTTAAATAAACAAAAAACATAGATTCACATACAATACGACTTCCATTGCATTCCGAGTTCTATCAAATTGTCAACTCTCTACGCATTTCTCTCAGTGTGCAGCATGGACAATTCTTCCGGCAAACTTGTCTCAGTTCTGCACGCTACGTTGATATAAATTGCACCCCGGCCAACAGTCGACACACTCACACACACATACACACACGCAGAGAGAGAGAGAGACGAGATATAGACGCAACAGAGCAAAGCGGACGAAGCGAAGGATGGACGCACAGGCAGAAGGTGGAGTAAAGGTGGTAGGGAAGAGGGTGTGGGCAGATAGAAGGACAGAATTTATGCTTTAAAGTTTCGCCACACTCTCAGATATTGCCGGGGCTATAATTTTAATTAAATCTGGATGCTATTGCACGGCGTTAACAATTTTTAACATAGTTTTAGTTAAGGTTTTGTCCAAAGTGCTGAAAGTGTGAAATGTATGATGGCTGTGCTTGTTTGTGCTTGTTATGTGTGTGTGTGTGCATGCTCTCTGCTTTCTACTCTTCTTTCTCTCTTGCTGCACTCTTGCTCTTTGCCTCTTCCCTTGTGTTGTGCCAACTCATCTTAAACTTTAATTAAATGTATTGTTTTTTCCTCTCCCTCACACACACACACACACACACAAAGTGAGGTTGCGGTGCATGCGTGTGTGAGTGTGTTAGTGTAAGTTTGTGCATTTCTTCTTACGCTTCATTTGCTTTGCCTGAAGTATGCCTGCCTGCCTCTCTCCCACTCTCGCTTAGCTGGAGATCGCCGCAAAAGTTTTCACAACTTTAGCGTTCTGTTTCACATGCTTGGCGCACACTATTCACACACACACACACACACACACACAGAGAGAGGGCAGAGCAAGGAGAGCTAGCCAGTGTGTACATATATAATTTGTGCGTGGCATGCATGCATGCATGTGTGATTGTGTGTGTGTGGAGCAGTAGTGGAGGAGGAGCAGCCGCGTTGAGTTTTATAGCATTCAGCATGCAATTGTGCGCGTGGCATACAAAGAAGCCTCTGCAAGATGCCCGCAACTGATTTCCATTGCATTTTGAAGCTCCGCCAAAGTTTTCTTCTAATGAGGAAATTCTTGCGCTGCCACGACTCGAAAGACTTTTCATTATTGAATTGTTTATCAGAGGCACGCGCCTTCTCATCGCTCTGCAAGACGTGCTCAACTCTTTTTACCTCTGCTTACCTGTTGCCAAATGAATTCACAGAGAGAAAAGCCTCAACGTTTTCCCAGCCAAATCACTTATGTGGAAAAGCCCTTAAAAAACTTCTGGCCGCCACTTGCACTTCCCCTTCTTGCACTTCCTCTTCTTCCACTTCCTCTTCTTCTTCTTTAAGTGTTTTCATAGCTATTTTATTTACTTTTTACATTTAGCTATTCATATCGGATTATGCTTTCGCTTTTCTCTCTCTCACTCTCTCTCCCTCTCTCTCTTCTACCTCTTCTCTCTCTGCCCTTTGGGTCTCAATTACTTATTTATTCCGTTCTTCCGCTAGTTTCTTTAGTTTTGGCTTTCTCTCTTTCTCTTTATTCCAGTTTCAAGCAGTTGCTTTCTTTTTAATCATCTGTTCTTTTAATTTCTTCTCTCTCGCTGCGCGACTTCATCAGATTGTCGCTTCGTTCTGTTCGCTAAACTAGCCTTTTTCCGCTGTCTCTCCTCCTTCCCCCTCTCCTTCTCTCATTCATCTCTTTGGCAGCACTGCAACTTGCTGGCCATTGTGCTTGAGCTATGGCCGTGGTTATGTCAGTTCCTCATCCTCCTCCTCCTCCTCCTCTTCCACCTCCTCCTCACCCCCTCTCCGTCTCTTGCGACCTGCTTGTGCACTTTATCCGCCTTCATTTCAACTTGTCTAGCTAGCGCAATCCACTTGAAGCCAGCCGCAATTTTTGCTCGCAAGCCGCAAGCATCAACAGCCGCACCGGCAGAGGCAGCGGCAGAGGCAGCAGCAGAGGCAACCACAACAAATTGCAAAAACATTTCCATGCGACTTACTTACGTTTCTTTGTGTGCGCGCTCTCTTCTCTTCAAGCTGCTCTCGTCTCTTCGACTGTCTGTCTGTCTGTCTCTGTCTCTATCTCTGTCCCACTCCCACTTCCAGTGCTGCTTGGCGAAATCCTTGCAGCAAGCAGCTTCTGTTCTGCTTTCATGCTGTTTTGCCCACTTAATGCCTATTTATTGCCCCTATAATCCATCGTCGCGTCTAAGCAAGATCTGCCAAGCACACACACAAACCCACGCACACACACTCGCACTGCCGCACTATGGGCCCAATGACCTGTTTAATGGTCATTTATTAATAACTTAAAAACAGAAATGTTTTTAAAAAACATAACATGATTTAAATATCAAAAGGAAGAGATAGTAGATAAGACTGGGCGTGGCACCGCCTTACTTAAGCTTGAGAAAATTGTGATTTAAGGATAAAAAATTCGAATAAAACTATTTAACATAATTAGAAATTATAGCAAGGGGCGTGGCATATTCAAAATATGTATTTTCCATTTGCAAACTAACAAACAAACTAATTTATTCTTATAAACGATCTTTATTATTGACAGATAAATTCATTTTCAACTTTCATTTCTTAATCTAGTTTCGAAGAATCCACATGATACCATATACTATATATTACAATTCCTAAACAAATGGTTATGGCACAAAGTATTAAATTTCTCAGAAAATACAGAAAAGTTCACTTGGAGATGTCAAAGATTTAAACAAGAAATGTATAAACTACAACACAGAGTAAATTGTTGTAATAGTTGGAATATGTAGGAATCGCTAGATATTTTTATTCAAAGTTAAGATTATATTAAATTAAAGGTTTTAAAATACATAAAATTACATGGACAGAACGAACAATTTTGAAAAATGTATATCCACGAACACGCAGTAAACACTCCTCTGATTCAATTGGATTACACATCCTTAAGCAATACTTCTATAATTTAAACTTTTTATCTCTTTAAGAGTGAGAAATGGTACCTGCAATGTAAACAGTTAACAGCAGCTATCAGCTGTTATGTTAACAGAGCAAAGTGTTGTTAAGAAACTTAACATTGAAGACTGATTTTAACACAATAACGTTCAGAAATTGTTAGTTTTTTACTTTCTCAAAAGGAGTTTACACCAACAACTTTTGTCGTTGGTCCCATAGTGCACTCTCTCTCTCTCTCTCTGCTTGATACGCTCTTGGAATATTCAGCTGACCAGACAATTATCTAATTGATACGGCATTAGTTCGAGTGTATTTGGGCCTTGCGCAAATTCAATTTCCATTATCAATTTGCACTATTTGCCTTGGCAATTAAAAGCCGACAGTCACGTGCAGCGCTCCCACTGCAGCACCTCTGCCTTTGCTTCTTCTCTGTAATTTGTAATCATTAAAAATACAGCGTTAATAAATTTATTTGAAACTTTTATTACAGTTATGATGTGTGCGCTATCTTTGTCTTTGTCTATCCCACTCTCTCGCTCTCTCTTTCTCTCCAACTGTCTGCCTGGCGATGACGTTACGAGTGCACACAGACAATTTCATTAAAATGTTGCACACAGCTTAAGAGCGAAGAGCGAAGAGAGTAGGAGCAGGAGAAGGAAGAGAGCTGAACGTGAGCGTGGATGACGACAGGCAAAGCAAAACCAATATCAAATATTTAAGCACTTCAAATTGCTCGTTTGCACTTACGAAAATAACTACGCAAAATTGAAGAAGGCAAAGTCCAAGCAGACCTAGATGAACATGAAGGCAAAAGCGAAGGCGAAGTCCAAGGCAAAGGCGAAAGAGAAGGCAAAGGCGAAGGCGTAGGCGAAGGCGATGAAGTTGCTGCCAGTTGCAGTGGCTGTTGCAGATGTTTAGGCAAAGATAGATGGCACACACACTCACTCACACACCCACACACATGCAGTGCCAGAGTATGTGTGTGTGTGCTTTACTGTTGTTGGCATTATCAAAAATTTAAAGTTGGCCATCGCAAAGTTGCATTTTCTTGAGTTGCGAATTAAAACCCCACGAGAGATCCGATTTGCCGCTGTCGCATATATCAGCAGCACAAGCAGTCCTCTCTCTCTCGCACACACACACACATACACACACATGCAGAGACTGGTTCACTGTAGCCTAGCATGGTTTATTTAACAAGAACAACAGACAGTTACGCACACACACACAAACACACACACACTCGCACATTCACACTCCACATTCGCCTTTCAACGTTCCGTCGCCGACGACGGCACGTTAAATGACCCACTTTTGGTCCCTGGCATGGGCACCGTAGCCAGTGGGGCAGCAGACCGATTAAGCGGATTTTTATAAAGCCCGAAAGAATGTTTTGTACCCATGCAGGTTCATATCTCCTCTGATCGTTCCTATACTAGATATATACAATGGTGCACAATTGAACAATTGAACCCTCTTACTTTGATGTGTGGCAATAAATACTAGTCTTCATATAAAAACAGTCATTCCCATGGCACATATGCATAGAATTTATATTAAAACTGAAACTATAAATAATGCTAAAATAATATTTATATAGACAAGGTCCGATCTAGTGAATTGAGTTCCAATATCTTGAAAAATAACAGACGGACACACGGACAGGGCTTGATCGACTCCTGACGATCAATTGTTGATCCTGATTTTGAATATGGAGTTAGATAGGTCTCTTGATTAATATATGACATAATTAAATATAATAATATTATATATAATATAATAATATTATAATTATAATATAATAATATTATATAATATTATATATATAATAATATTATATGATCAGTCGACTGATTAAAAGTTAAATTCCAATAATATATGTATGATTAAGAACTAAAAATCGTTCAAATTAAATTAGTATTTAGAAATTTAGAAAAGTAATGTAATACCTCACAAAAATGTGATTTTATTCTACAAATAAAAATGAAAAAATGCATTTCCATAGAAATAATTTCCACTAGATCCGTGTCTGCTGGCCCACTGTGTGTCGCCGTCGCCATCGCTTGATGCAGAAAAAAGAATCAAAGAAATCAAATGGAAGAGTTGCTAAACTAGAACAAAACCTGGACTAAAACAAAACACTAAAGCGAGCAGCAGCAGGCGACAAATGACTAGTGAGTGCAGTTGCACAGCGCACTCACTCAATTTGATTTGCACTCAAGCTGAAATACGCTCAACGCTCAAAAGTAGGCAACTCTTTGCAGGCAGCAAAGCTTGCTAGCATTGAGTGTGCAGACAAGAGAGAGAGAGAGAGAGAGAGAGCGACGGCAGCACTCAGAGTACGAGAGTGTCGCTCAAAGAGAGAGGGAAAGAGGCTTAGAAGAGGAAGAAGTAGAAGAAGAAGAAGAAGAGCAGCCTGAGCTAAAGCTTAAGCGCAGCACCGATTGCGATTGGAATTGGACTAGAGAAGCTAACGATGGTTTAGCTTGGGATATAGCTTGGCTAAGGCCACAGCACGAGCATTATAATGTCTGCCTGTATGTGTGTGTGTGTGTCTCTCTGTTTGTGTTTGTGTGTGTGCGTGTGACGCGCGTGTTTGTGTTTCTAAGTTCGTTTGCCGCGCAGTGTTAAAGTTTTGCGGTAATGGCGCTCTGGGACGGCGCGACGCCATGCCGGTGCTGCTGCTGCTGTCGCTGCTGATGGACTGTCCCGGCATCGTTGACGCTGAGAGCAGAGGCATGGCCAGCAAGGGGTGACGAAGGAGGGGGTCGAGTCCATACAGTGCCGGACCATTAGGCAAGGCGAGACGAACGGGGAAGATGGCAGAGGGGGGCAAGTAGAGCGATGCGTATTACTTAGCTGTAAACTTGCCACTCGATTGTTGGCTTTAAGAGCACTCTGCACTACCTCCCCCTTCCCCTGCCCCACCGCCTACTTTGCTAGCTACACTCCCCGAGGAGAGCAAGAATAATTTTAATTGAAATTACGAGAGCAGGCAAATTACACACGCCCAGTCTAGTTTGTCTTCTAGCCCCCCCCCCACACCACTCCACCCCATTCCACTATCTTCTCTTTTTGTCTCGCGCGCTTTATTTCTATTTTGACTTTTGTTTTATTTCATTTTACTTGAGTTTTTATTATTATTATACTTTTTATTTCGGTTGCGGCGAAATTATCATTTTAAATCATTTTGTGTGCGCGCCCCCACAAAGTATGCAAATAAATGTCGTAATACATTGTTAGACCCACCTCCTGCCACTCCCCTTGCCTATTCCCATTCCCATCCACACTCACACGTTTATGTTGTTGTTTGCGGCTGTTGCTTTATACCCTTGACAAGGGTTTTATAGTTCTCTCGCCAGCGGATTAGACCAGCCACCTTGGCCACCTTTGAGGGTCCTTTCAGGCATCTAATCCAAGATTTGGCTATAGCTCATCGTTTAAAAGAATAAGATAGTAATTCAGTCACGAAGTGTGTTAAATTGGAGATGGTGTAGAGAGCTTTCATATAATACGGATCCCAATCAACTAAGGAACTCATTCAGACGAGCTCAAGTTCAGGGATCTGACTATATGAGACAAGAACTCTCTTTCTCTTCACATACACTTATATTATATCTATTATTATCATATTATATTGTATATTATGTATATACATATATCTCAGATACATATCTTGTTATTAAACCTCATTACTGAAAGCACGGATTTCTCATTTATAAACTTGGTCTTTTTAAGATCTGCAATTTGGATGTGCTGTAAAAACTCTTAAAATTCTTTGAAAAACTACACGATAATCGTGGATTAAGAAGGGGTTCACATGAGAGGTTTCCGCCTAAGGCAGTTGTCCGTTTTATGGAGGTGCCCGGTTGAGAGAGGTGTCCGCTTAAGTGAGGTGTCTGATTGAGACAGGTGTAAGCTTAAGAAAGGTGTCCGCATAAGAGAATTGTCTAATTGAGACTGGTGTCCGCTTAAGAGAGGTATCCGCCTAAGGTAGTTGTGTGTTTAAGGGTGCCAGGTTGAGACAGGAGTCCTCTTAAGAGAGGTGTCTGCTTAAGAGAAATGCTGATTAAGACAGGTGTCCGCTTAAGGGAGGTGTTCGTGTTACTGGAGCTTTCAGTATATAGAAAATACTCTCATTATACAATACTTTACTAAATTGGTATTCGATAGGATGTAATAGAAAATTAAAGTATAGAACAGGAATTTATATTGTTTGAAAACAGTCTTTAGAGAGATGGGAAAACAAATGATTGATAGATAATGAAAATGATAACGTAGAATATTATATAATGATATATGAAGGGATATGAATGTATTGTATATGAGGCAACTTAGTGTAAGGATGGTGGGATACGATTTACTGATAGGATGCGATAGGAAATTATGAGATATGATATGATAAGATCCGATATAATAACATATGATAATATACGATAGTATAGTGGATATGAAATAGTAATAATGGTATAATATGATCACCTACATGGAACTGCAGGATATGATAGAATGCAATGTGATACATTTCATTTTAATATTATGTTACTGTGTATATTATGATTACTTTCATGCATACTCTGACACATTTAGTACAAAATTATATTATTTTACAATATATTATACAAAACATTTATATATTTTTTAAATAATATATTTTTTTAATATAACTTAAATAACAATTGGACAACTGCAAAGGGAGCAAATTGCTCTGCAAAAATAAACATTCGTTGCATATTTGCTTTTATTTTCTCTCTCTCCCATTCTTTCTCTCTCTCTCTCTCTCTCTCTCTCTCTCTCTCTCATTCTCTCTCACATTCTCTGCCTCTATATCTCACTTTGTATTTTGTTCCATTACAAAACGTTCTATTGCTGTACCGGGTTCGGTATTTGTCTTATACTCAGCCGCATTCCCCCTTTCCCCAACCGCTCTTTGCTGCCCCCCCCCTACCAGCTATGGCGCACGATTTAAAGATCTCGCCTTGTAGCTTAGCACCGCCGCGCCCCGTCCAGCCCCGCCTCGCCTTCCCTTGCCACGCCTCATCCCGCATAGTTTGTCGCGTTATTTGTAAATTTCAAAAATTCCATTCAAGCCAAAGTTGTTGCGTGTTGTAAGAGAAATACAGAGGCAGAGAGTGAAAGTGTGAGTATGAGAGAGAGAAAGAGAGAGAGAGAGGGAGAGAGTAAGAAAGAGACAGGGAGAGCAGAGTAGCAGTTACAGCGTATCTCTGCGTCGAGTGCAGCAGCTTCATAAGCTGCTTTGCTTGTTATTCAGTTTTTCTGTTTTTCAGTTCTTTGGTTCTTCAGTTTTTGTTGTTGCTTTTCTGTGTTGTGTGTGTTTTATTTTCATGCTTGAGGTTTTTTGTTTTTATTATGAAAATTATTCCATGCATTTGGCCTATAAAGCGGGACAAGGGGGAGGGGCGGGGTCAGAGACAGAGAAAGAGAGAGAGGATGCTGGGACGGCCGTAAAAGCGACGCTTCAAATGAACATCGCAACGCAACATGGCAACGCCAAGTGGAGCGGCAACAGCAACAACAACAACAGCGGAGTTAAAAAGCGGAGCTGGAAAAAATGTGCTATAAAACGAAAAGATGAAAATGAAATTAGTTTTAATAAAGTCAAAATGCCACAGGAAGCCGACGTCGACTGCAACTGCGACAGCGACGCTGAAGCCAAAGTCAAGCGACAGCCGGGGACAATCCAGAGAGAGCAAAAAGAGAGACAGAGGGAGAGTGAGGGAGAGGCAGAGAAGAAGAGCGAGAGGGGGAGAGAGAGAAATTTGCAAAGCAACTGAACAACAGACAATGGAACTAGTTCAAATTCAATAAAATAACGACAACCGATTGGGTGCGATATACATATATATATATGTATATATATATATGATATATGTATATATATGTACGAGTACTTTAGTATATATATCAAATATATGCATATATATATAGTATATATAAAGTCATACATTTAATGCATTTAATTTGATGGACATGTCGATACTTTTTTGGTTTTTCTTTGATTTACTTAGGCACAAGAGGGCGTGGCCACATCTGAAGACATACTTTATCTTCGTGCAACAGTAAGACATATTGTCAACCAATTTGGTAGCCCTGGCACTCATAATCTCTGAATTCAAGGCGTTCAAACAGACACTGATTAAGAATGTATATACATATATACACTTTGTGGGCTCATAGTGTCTGCTTGACACGAAGCTTGCATATCTTTGCTAACCTCTAAGTTCGCAATACTTTAATGTTTTAATGTTTAATGTAAATTTAACTTTAATTTTATATACATATTTTTTCGGTTTTTTTTTTAACTTTTAATTTAAATTTAATTTTAATATAAAATAATGTAATACTAATTTTTATATATAACTTTTATATTTTTAATAATTTTTTCCCCAACAGTCGACTGTTCTTAGTTAACATTAAATAAATAAATAAATAAAATAAAAAGTCAGCACATTGTCAGTATATATATATATGATATATGTATATATATGTACGAGTACTTTAGTATATATATCAAATATATGCATATATATATAGTATATATAAAGTCATACATTTAATGCATTTAATTTGATGGACATGTCGATACTTTTTGGTTTTTCTTTGATTTACTTAGGCACAAGAGGGCGTGGCCACATCTGAAGACATACTTTATCTTCGTGCAACAGTAAGACATATTGTCAACCAATTTGGTAGCCCTGGCACTCATAATCTCTGAATTCAAGGCGTTCAAACAGACACTGATTAAGAATGTATATACATATATACACTTTGTGGGCTCATAGTGTCTGCTTGACACGAAGCTTGCATATCTTTGCTAACCTCTAAGTTCGCAATACTTTAATGTTTTAATGTTTAATGTAAATTTAACTTTAATTTTATATACATATTTTTTCGGTTTTTTTTTTAACTTTTAATTTAAATTTAATTTTAATATAAAATAATGTAATACTAATTTTTATATATAACTTTTATATTTTTAATAATTTTTTCCCCAACAGTCGACTGTTCTTAGTTAACATTAAATAAATAAATAAATAAAATAAAAAGTCAGCACATTGTCAGCATAAAGAGCATCGTGAATCTCTTTAAAATTTAAATAGAATATGAAAGCTTGAAGTACCCAAAAAACTTGATTTTTTGTTATAATAAGACAAATACTGTTACCAAACTTCATAGATCTAGCAACTATAATCTCTGAGATTCGTGTGTTCATACAGACACAGATAAGGAAGGAAGATACATTATCGAATTAATCGGCTTTAATAATCAGCATATTGAGCATATTAATACTTATTGAACTGGAAGAAACCTCGTCGAAGGTCATAGAGTGCTTGTGTGTCTCTTTCTCTATCTCCTTTTCTTTTTCTTTCTCTTTCTCTTTTTCGTTCTCATTCTCTTTCTAGTGTTCTTGTACCTCTTCCATTGTGAAGTTCACTGGCAATTTCAGTCTCTGCCGCAGGCCGCAGGCAGACACAGCTCATCATGGCTGGCTATCGATAACCAATAACCGATAACCGATAGCCATTGGCCATCTTCGCCATGGTCAATTGCCAGATCCCTCCTCCCCCCTCTCAGTCTGTCAATTCCCACTGCAGACGTCTAAGTTTCGATTCCATTTGCTGCTCTGCTTTCTTGTTCCCAGTCGAGTCAGTCCCCACTTATGGCCAACCACTTGAGCACATGTTTGTATATAACTAACTAACTTTACACACATCTGTCTGTGTCTATATGTGTCTTAGAAGAGGAGGGGTGGGAAGGGGAGTGTGCTCAGTGATGGCTGTATTGTGTTGGGTTCTAGAGTACTCAGTAAATAAGCACGGCTGTCTGCCCCCCATTAGAAAGTGGCTGACCCCAATGGGGCATATCAAGCTGGTGCTGGCCCTTCTTATAAATATTGTATATGATATCATAACTCTCTATCTCTCTCTCTCTTTCTCTAGCTGGATCTCAGCAACTGTAGCAGCTATTGTCATTAAATTTGGTATGCAGCTTCCTTATACCATAATTTCTCCAAGCAACTCAAATGCAACCACGCACACAAGCTCGACTTGCCGGGAAATCAATAGAAACGTCTATTATGCGCAGTTGGTAAGATTTTCATTTGAATACAGCATACAGCATACAGCAGGAGAACAAAGTTATTTAACTATGTTCCAAATTTCATTGGGATCTATTGATAGATGAGCAAGATATGCTCGAGTAAATATTCTGTGGAGTTCATTCAGCGCAGTTAGGAATCATTTGAATATAGATAGATAGGTAGATATACATATATTTGTGCAATGCATGGATAGATAGATAGACTATTATTTGTACAATCTACATAGGTTGCATCGTGCTTTTTTTGCAGGGTATCTTGAGTGCGATTCAACTTGATTTTGTTGCTTTGCTGGGGCAGTCTCTGTTGCTGTTTTGTTGTTGGTTTGGCTATTTACTCAAACTATTTGCTCATGCTGAGGAGTTCATAAGTGCGTGGGCAAGTGAGAGAGAGGGAGAGGAGGAGAGGGAGATGGAGAGAGAGGGGGGGAGGTGTGCGTGGGCTTATTGTGTTATTGTTTTTCTTCTGCACACTTTTTGTTGGCTTTTGCCACCTTTTGTGGCAAATTGATTGGCGCCACTGGCCATAATTAGATCCGCATTCGCATCCACATCCGTATCCGCATTTCTATTCGCATTCGCATCAACATCCGCATCCGCATCCGTCAGATACAGATACAACTTCATCTACTAGAGGCGAAACAAGTCAAGGCCAGCTTCGAGGCAATTGTCAACTGCCACGCCCACTTGGTCCACGCCCATGCCTTCTGCGAGTGCTGCTGCTCCTGCTCGCAATTCCCCACTCCTCCTAAATGCCCCCACCCCTCTCTGTCTTCCTCCGTCTGCTGTGCTCCCCGTTGGGTGCTTGGCATTTATGGCACCAAAGTTTGTGCAGCATTGCGAGCTGCAGCTGCCACAGCCACTGCTGCTGCAATTGCAGCGTGGATATAGCACTGCGTTCTTTATGGCTGCCCCTCAACCTGCCGTCCTCTCCCTGCCACCTTCCCCTCCTCTCTCCTGCCACCTGCTGAGCAGCAGATGCGATAAAAACAATCGAATCGGATCTGTTTAAGTTGATGCGGATTTTACTGCACGCCGTCGCATCTTGCCTCCTTCTACACCTCCCCACCCCCTCCCCCCTGCCTCTTTCTTCATCTGCTCATTCTACATCTTCTGTTCCCTCTGCTACCTCTCCCTCTCTCCTCTCATTCCTCAGCTACTCCGCCTTGCCATTAATTTAATATTTTCGATTCTTATTAAAGTTTATACTTGCAGTGTATATGCAAATGAGTTGAGTGAGAAGAAAGAAAGAGAGAGAGGAAGAGAGGAAGAGAGGAGGAGAGGAAGAGAGTGCCAGAGTGGACTACTACTTGCAGAGACACGCACGTCCCCCCCACCGCCCCTGCTTGCCTCTTCACGTAGTCCAACAATGGTTTCATTGTCTTTAAGGTTGTCCTCCATATGAATATTTACGTGCACATTTAACTGAGGTAGAAAGGAGGTGAAGGAAGAGGGGACAGGGGGCGGGGAGAGGGGGGAGGGAGAAGAAGGGCAGAGAGAGAGAGAGGGAGAGAGAGAGCAAGGGAGTTGCAAAGTACGAGGCTACTACAAATAATGCCAGGAAGATGTATGTAAATCAAGACACAAGCGTCGATTGCTTTTCAATGTTACAAGTGGCCAAAGAGGAGTAAGAAGAGAGAAAGGGAGAGGCAAAGATGAAATGGAGAGAAACGGAACAATTAAGAGAGCGAGAGGTTTTAAGCAAGTGAGAAAGTTTAAGTTGAGAGAGAGAGAGTAAGAAAGAAAGTCAGAGAGAAGCTGAGGGAACTATAAACTAAAAGAGATAGAGAGCGAGGGAGAGAGAGAGTGACAGAGGTACTAAGAGTGAAAGAAAGGACTATCAAGAGAGAGTGTGAAAGCGGTTAATAAAGACGGAGAAACAATGAGTAAGAGACTAAGGCAAATTGAGAGAGCAGCTGAGTGAGTTAGAAACCAATACAAAAAGAGAAAAGAAGAGGAAGAAAGAGAAGAGAAAAGTGGAAAAGAGTGGAATGAACTGATTGATGCAAAGACTTAAAAAGAGAGAGAGAGAGAGAGAGAGAGAGGAGGAGCAATCATGTCTAATACAAGGAAAGGGAATAAGAAAGAGACTAATTGGATTGTGAGACAGCAAAGGAAAGAGAATGAGAGAGTGAATGAAAGGGAGACTTGATACGGAACTTGAGCAACAAAGAAAGGTAGAGAGAAAGGGAGAAAGCGAAGGAGAGGGAGGTATAGAAAAAGAAAACTCAAAAGAAAGAAGAGAGAGAGAGGAAGATAAGAGAACAGAGTTGTAATCTGAGACAGAACATGTAGAACAGCTCAGTGAGTAAGAGAGAACGAAAGAGAGAGAAAGAGAGAGGAAGAGAAAGAAAAAAAAGAAGAAAGAGCGATAAAGAGAAAGAGAGCGAGAAAGAAAGAGATTGAGCAATAGAGAGAAAGAAAGAAGAAAACAGAAAGGAAGAACGAGTGAGGAAAAGGAAGCCAGAGTGAGAGGGAAAGAGAGAAAGCTGGAGAGAAAGAGCGGAAAAGGGTAAGTGAGTGAGATCCTAAGAAAGAAGGAAAGAAGAGAAGAAGGAAAGAAGGAGGGAAGGAAAGAAGTAAAGAAGGGAAGAAGGAAATGAGCAAAGAAGGAAATGAGGAAAGATGACAATAGGATAACAAGAAACTTAACCCTTTCCCCGCACCCCTGCCTTGCACTAGGTCATGTGCAGTCCCCACTATATATATAGGTATATATATGGTATATTTAATAAATCGTTCAATCGCAACACAATCGGCTCAATTGTGCAACCTTTTGAGGCAAGTTACGCCTCGTTTTATTGCACGCAATTTGCGAAATGTGCTTAAGGGAATCGCATTGTTTCAGCACTGCCAGCATGTGTGAGGGCACTGTGGAAGGGGGGAGGAGTGGAAGAGGGCAAGAGGGGGATGCCAGGTGGCAAGGTAGCAAGGTGCCCCATTGAACCCCGGGGCCGCAATGCTGTCCGACACGAGGCGATGCGCCTGAGGCGATTTCTTTCAACTTGCTTGCCCTGCGGCCATTTAAATATATTGCCACAATGTGGTTGGCAGAAGGGATGGTGGAGGGGGGTAGGGGTAAGAGAGGAGAGGCTGTGGTAAAGGTCGCTTACAACAAAGAGGCGGCATGCTAATGGGGGCAGGTTGAGGCAGCTATTGACCTTATTGCGGTTACATTGTGGCAGTTAAAGCTTAATCTATTTCCGAAAAAAAGGAGGAAACGAAGGGAAGAGGGAGAGAAGGATGGGTAAGGGAGTAGGGGCAGGGAAAGAGGTAGGCATTGGGGCGGAAGGAGAGCAGAAGGGAGTAGAGGTAGGGAGAGGTGGCAGAAGGAAGGGAGAGGATGGAGCTGGCTACTTTGGAGGTTGACTATCTCTGATCTATGCAGCGTGTTGCTTGCCCTTTTGACCCTAAAGCCGCTCTACCTTACACCCCCTCTCTCCTAGCATCCCTCTCTTCACCCATCCCTCTCTGCCTTCCTTTCCTTCCTTCCCTCCCTCGCTCTCTCTCTGCCCTCTTTTTTTGGGCATTCCGTTTTGTTGCTTGAACTTTGCCCCAACTTGCATTATAATAACAGCTATATAATTATGTATTTTAGCCAGTGGGCAAGGTGGCAAGACAGGAGAGGTGGTGAGGGGTGAGTAGTTTGTGATGTCAGGCAAGTCTGTCCCCTGTGCTCATTCCCTCTCTCTCCCCCACTCTTCCGCTTTCACAAACTCAGCGCAAATGCTTATTATATTTGCTGTAGTTTTTAAGTGAACACCCCCTTCCCCTAGCACTCCCTCTGCCTCCTGCCATTGCCAATACTCTGGTCACCCACTAGCTCTACTGCTGCCCCCCGCTCCCTGCCCCCTGCCCCTGCGCATGCTACGTGCTCTGTGCAATGGAATTTTTGCGCTTTGCTGGCTTTGGCTGCGAGACGGAAACTTGAACTGCACTGCCAAGCAGCATGTGGAGCAAGGGGGAGAGGGGGGCGAGGAGATGAGGGGGAGGGGGAGAGGGGGAGGGGGGCGCTCACTTAATGCCGTCCCTGTATATGGCTTGGCTATTAAATTTCCAGTTCAATGATTAACGAAATTTATGTTTCGGCTTATAAGTGTGTGTGTGTGTGCGTGAGTGCGTGCCACGCCAAGGTGCGAGTGCGACTCCAATGCGACGCAAGCAACGCTAACGATGCCACGCAGCCTGCTGCGAATGAAGATGAGGAGCAGCAGCAGCAGAGGCTGAGGCAGAGGCAGAGGCTGAGGCCGGGACAGAGGCAGAGGCAACAGCAACCGTTTTGCCTTGAGGCTACCAGTTGAACCCTCTCCTCAAGCCCCTGCCCCAGTCTGCTCTGCCTCTCTGCTCTGGCTGTCGCGCGACGTGTCGGGGCTCATTAAGTATGTATGTCTTGTGCTCAGCAGCTGCTCAGCTTGCTTGCCTTGCTGCCTCTATAAAGCAGAGAGGGGTAGCAGTAGGAGAGTGGGGGGGTTACTTGCAGAGTATGGGGGAGGGGGTTAGTCAGTTAGCTGCTGGGTTGGACGGCGTGTGGCATTCAATTAAGGCGCATTTTGTTGCTGCTCTAATCTGTTTGAAATATTGACCAAGCGCAAAATGGTGTCAGGCAGGCGCCGAAAAGTAGGCAACACTAACTTTGCACACGCTGGCAGACTCACAGTAGCCTCCCCCCCTTTGCTTTCACACTCTCTCTCTGTGTCTCCTTCTCTCTCTATCTCTCTCTCTCTCTCTCTCTATCTCTCTCTCTCTCTATCTCTCTCTCTCTCTATCTCTCTCTCTCTCTCGCTTATGCTCAGGCATGCAAAATAATGAAGTTGGAGCGCAATTAATTTGAAGTTGACGCAGCCGTCGCCGACGGCATCAACGTCAACGTCAGCGCTAACCTGCAACTGCTGCTGCTGCGTCAACAGCGCAGCTTCTCTCCACTCTCTCCCTCCCTTCTTGTCTCTTTCTCTCCGTCTCCCTCTACCTCTCTCCCTCTTCATTGTTGCACTCTGTGTAAAAATAAAGCATACTTAGCTGCGTATTGAGCCCAAAACTTGTGTAGGTGTAAGTCGCCCTCTCTCACTCTCTCTCTCTCTCTCTTTCTCTCTACCACACGCACACACACAAGTATTTGTAGCATATAAAAAGCCGTTATTCTATGTCAGTTGCATTTTTGTGTTACGCCTCAGTTACATTTTTCTCTCTCTCTCTCTCTCTCTCTCCCACAGACACTCTCTCACTCCCACTCTTCCTTTCGCCTGCTGTGCTGTGTTTAACACAGGACAACCCATCGGTTTCGGTTTTGTCCCAACTTCATTGCCTACCACGCCCACTCTTTGCCCCTGCCCCCTGCCCCCACCCCCTAGCCCTGCCCCTGCCGTCCTCAACCCTCTGTTGCTGCAGCAGCCGCAACGCGATAGGAAAAGCTTTTTTCAATTGTTTCCGTTTCGAGGTCATGACAAATGCATTCATTTCTCTTTATTTTCTGGCTCTGTGTGCGGTTGTATGTCTCTCTGTGTCTGTGTGTGTGTGTGTTAGTTTCTGTGCGGATTTTGAGGCAAACAAGCGACAGGCGGCAATGAACTGTTGCCCCCCGTGCAAGTACAAACATGCCACACCAGCTTGCCCCCCCCCCTGCACCCTAACTCACTACCCCCTTTCTAAACCTGCACAAAAATTGCTTACCTTTGATGGAGGCGCGACGATAACAACGCCCCACAATAGCAACAACAGCAACAACAGCAATAGCAACAACAACACTTACAACGACTACAATGTGTAATAAAATCAGAAAGCAAAAAAAACTGTGTGAGCAACCTAACCTCGAACTGTGCGACCTGTCAATACTCTAACTGTCTCAGCCATTCTCCCTGTCCTGCCTTCCCCTTCCTCTAGGTCTCTCTCTCTCTCTTTCTCTCTCTCTCTCCCTCCCACTTTTCATCTCTCTCTCTCACCCTCTCTCTCCCTCAACTGAAGTCAAGATATTTTAATTCGATTTGCAATTTTTTTCACTTTGCCCAAATTTTATTACCTTTCCAGCAAGAGATAAAAATAGAAATAGAAGCAGAAACAGAAATTCAAATAAAATACAGACTTTGCAGTTGAGCTGAGAGAACATAATTTAATTAATTGATAATTTGCATAGCTCTTCTGTCCTTAAATTGTTATCCTAATTGCAGAATACACTTGCAATGACCCAAAGTGTAATTGGGTTAAGTGCTTAGTACGACAGTTAAGTGCTTTATAAATCATTTGCCACATTTGCAAATACCTTGCTAAGCTAATTAAGTTGTTTAAATAACTAGAATTTCTCGAACAAGACACCTTTGAGACACTGTTCGGCTTAGCTGAGCTAATATAAATTGTTGTTAGACATAGATAACAACCATTCACACTCTAATGTAAGATTAACAGGCGCTGAGCCTTATTTGATTAAGTGCCATGTTGTTCATTGCTAATATCGATAAGTTATGTATATGTGCAAGTGATCAATGTAATTATAATATACTTCTTTTGCATTCAAATGTTGAGTTACATTAGGGCTTTCTTACTTTCTGCCTTTTACATTCCCTTAACAGTGGCTATCGATAACTCAATATGCGCTGCACGCTCAATGTAAATATAGCACTCCGCTTACATTCCCCTGTTAAGTTATATGCCTGCGCTGCTAGCTTAACATTCCCGACAAGTAGATGTGCGCAGCAGGATTAGCGAAACAATAACAGTGCATTGTTAATTTTCCATTTCCTAACAGCGAAAGAGAGGCGAAGAATAAAGGCCAACTATAACCTTGTAGCGGTTATGCCCCATTCGCTGCTAGTAAGAAAATCAGGCTACGAAGATGGCAATGACAAAGGCGACGACAACAGCGAAGGCGACGGCGACGGCGACAGTGACAGCGACTATTGCAAAGTGCTTTGACTGGAACTGAAGCTGCTGTTGGAACTGGAACTGCCGTAGCTGTAGCTGCTCTGCTGCTGCTGTTGGCTGCCGCTGTTGGCAGTCGTAAAAAATGTAGTTTATATTCAAAATAAATGAGGTTGACTTTATTTACGCGCTTATGCTTTTTATGCGCTTTGCAACAAATACTCGTAACAACCAGCAGCAGCAACAACAACAACAACTACAGCAACAGCAAACAACATCGAAAATCATCAGCATTGCTCTGCCTCTGCCGCTGCCGCTGCCTCTGCCTCGGCTGTTGTTGACTGCAACATTTTGATGGTGCAGGAGGAGGGGGGAGGAGCAGTGTTGTACAAATCAGCAAATCCCTGCAAGGCAGCGAATGCGAAGGGGCGGAGGGGTGTAGATGGACTGAGGATAAACGTAACGTAAGTAAGTGATTTACCATTGTTGTTGCGGGGCTCGCAAATCGCAGCACTGATAATTATTTTTGTGTGCTTTCAATGCGGGAGAGAGAGAGGGAAAGAGAGAGAAAAGGAGTGGAAGAGAGAGAGTGAGAAAGACAGACAAAGAGAAGCTGGCAGAGAGACGCCGCCATATTTGCACAGACAAAACGCTGCTGCCGTTTTTATACTCTTCTATGGTCAAAAAGGGGTATACTAATTTAGGGCACATGTATGTAACAAACCCCACAAAGTGAATATATTCTTGCTCAGGATAACTTGCCGAGTCGCTTGAGCCGTGTCCGTCTGTCTGTATGACCTAACAGATCTAAGCTATCATTAATACTAGAGACATTAAATTTGGCATCAAGTTTTCTGTTAACTATGCGCAGATTAAGTTAACTCCAAATGTTGATTGGCACGCCCACCGCCCACGCAAATCAATAACTTAATGCTTCAATTCGATTTGTAAGCGACTTTCGAAAGCTACAACTTTCTACCATAGACATCTGCTAAGCTCACTAAAATATCTAGCTCTCCTTGAAATTTCAATTCGATCGAACAATAAACATCGAAGTTATTCAAATAATGTTAGTCATGCCTTGCCTGCTTGTGTGTGTTAGAATGAGAAGGCAATAAATGGCAGAAGACTTTGTCTCTGAAATTGTTAGAGTATTTGTAACAGATTTTTAAACTAGAAGAGAGTATCATACTGTCGTTGTTGTTGGACTAAAAGTTTGTCTGTTTGTTGTTGCTGTTGCTGTTACTTTTGCTGTTGCCATAGCTGCTGGCGAAAACTTTCGCTGTTTGGTTTTTGAATATTTTTCGTAAATTAATAGCGGGTAAAATGTGTAACGGTTTGTCATTGTCCATGCTGCAGTGCACACTGAGAGGGAACTTTTACTGTAGAACTCCCTCTTCCTCTCTTTTTCCCACTACCGTTCCCTTCTTCCCCTCCCTCGCCTACCCTCACTCAGTGGCCGGACGCATTTGTTGCTGATTAAACTGAGCATCAGGAGCCTGTTTAGTTTTGCGGTGTGCCCGCATGGGGGGAGCCAGGAGAGAGGGAAGGAAGAGAGGGAGGACGGAGAGGGCGTCACACAACAACAGGGCAGGGAGAGTGGGGGGCGTGTTATGGCTCGTTTTGCGTCGCCAAATTGTATCAATGCGTACTTGTTGTTGCTGCTGTTGCTGCCTGCGTATAGTTATTATAACAGTTACAGTTACAGTTGCGCCCCCCTCCCTCACCCTCGCCCTTGCCTCTGCCCCCGTTGCCAACGTAGCCACTGCTGCCTGTGGTTGGAGGCGCCAGAAAGGATTGCCGCGTTTGTCCTTCCATAATACAATTAGCAATGGTTGTTGTGGTGCGAACAAACGAAGCGGGTAAGAGAGAGAAGGGAAAGAGAGAGAATGAGAGGTGTAGAGGGCGTCAGAAGGGGGGCGGAAAGCGAGCCGGGAATGTGACCATGAGCCGGGAATGTTGTTGCGGCTTTTGCTTTATTGAATTGTGAGGCGAGCGAGAGAGAGAGAAAGAGAGAAAGAGAGAGAGAGAGACGCGAGGGGGTAGTAAGAGGGACGGAAGAGAGATGTGGGAGAGGCATAAGTGGATGACTGGCCACCAGGAGACCAGAAGAATGCCGCGTCCATGCAATCTATCACTGTGACTGTGACTACTTTTCAAGTGTTTGGCAAAATGCAAATAAAGCCAGAAATCCGCTTAGAATCAAAGCAACTTTACAGCTAGAGTTCACTTGGCTAGCGGTTACAGGCAATTAACTGCGCTTCTTTTGCCAACAGGAAACGGTACAGTGGAAATTGAAAGGAGAAAGAATGATTGCAAATAAATTGACCTAATTTTCTATTTAAATTAGTATACGAGTAAAGTCAGACAACAACGAAGATGCATTGTTATTAACAGCATTCTAATTAACAGTGTGAATAGCTGTTAAATACAGTTTAAGGCTTAGGCTTACGAGAGGTTAACAGAAGGAAGTGTTGCTAACAGAGTGAAGTACTTTAACAGTGCATGAAGTATGTTAATGTAATATAGCGTGAATCCTTCACGTCAAGAGATTGTAAATGACATTACACTGTGTGCCAACCGAAAATGTATGTAGCAGACAGAAGGAATATAGAAAGAATATATAGACTCAGCATCAACAGCCGAGTCGTGATAGCCATGTCCGTCTGTCTGTTTGTCTGACAGAGAGACTTTAGAGCTAGGAGTACCAAATCTGGTGACAATATATCTTATAATTTCGTGCAGATCAAGTTTAGAATTTGGCCACGCCCCTTACGCACCGTGTGAAATGATAGGAACCGATTTGCAAGCGTAATTTTAATGCTAGATCGTGAGGCACAATAATTATCACCATGCAAATGATTTCTGCACTTATTAAAGTTCCTCTCTTCAACAAAATATGCAACACAAAATAGCCTAAATTCACTTTGACCGTACACTAGTGATCGTTATCCCTCAGCAACATTTTCCTAACTTTAAGTTAACGTTAATCCTCTTTTAGAAAGAAGAAGCTAAAGTTTAGTTGTAGTTAACAGAATGAAGTGCAGTTACCAGATGAAAGTAAACGTAGTTAACAGAATGAAGTGTTTTGAATGCATAAATTATTTTAACAGAATATGGTGCTTTAACAGAACTATGTGTTTTTACAGTAGAGAACTAGTTCAATTTTAACAGTAGAATAAAGAAAAGTAAGCAGAGAATAAAAAAGAATATAGAACAGCCTTCAATTGAATTGACTAACGGTTTGATTTTTGGCGGATTCAGCTTGAAACGTAAAAAAACTTAAGCTGAACTATATTTTTATAAGGGGTGAGCATTTTCCAATTTGCACGCTGTTACGAACTGCCTTTTAATTAACAGATTAACAACCAAAGACATATAACACATACACATATTTATATACGTATGTACATTGTACATATATAAAGTATATATAATGTATGTATATACAGTATATATCAAATTATTCCCCAAATGAATTTCAATTAAATGAATATGTACCCTTGCATAGGTACTACAATATATGTTAAAAGAGAACCCAAAACTCAGCTTACGAGCTTCGTTAAATTGCAAATAACGTTAACAACCTTTTGCACTCTTGAGGGTCAATGGAATGTCCAGTCGTCTCGACCTTTGGACCCGAATGACCTTGATTAATTCAATTATACATTCAATTAGTCCATCTATCCATCAATTGGCTTCAAGGCCAACTCATGTTGGCCGTGGCAATTAAAATTATTTAACAATCAATCAAAATGTCGCGAATGCATTGACAATCAATTAGTCCTGGCCCGGAATACCAATACCAATACCAATACCAACTCCGGCTCCGGCTCTATAGGTGGCTCCAACTTGAGCCGAGGCAGGTTAGCATCAACAACATCACCCCTACCCTGCATTATCCCCCCATCATCATCATCAGCATCATCATGGGCATCATCAGCTATGCATTTTCAATCAGTTGACCTCGATGTCTGTGAACGATGCCTGCCATTGCCATTGCCAATGTGTGTGTGTGTGTGTGTGTGTGTGTGTGTGTGTGTGTGTGTGTGTGTGTGTGGTCTACAAAAAGAAACAGCAAAAGAAGCAGAGAGAGAGAGGGCGAGGGAGAGAGGGAGAATGGGAGAGCGAGCAAAAACTATATAAGATGAAAAAAACACACGCAATCTGCGTCATTAGCCATATAACCTATAAGCTCATACAGCCCATAACCCGTAACCCCAAAGCTGTAACCCAGTTTCAATTGAACGCATTTTCACATGCCAGTGCACCCCTTTCCCCTCTACGCTCCCCTCGCTGCCACCCCCTCACTGCCTGCAGTGTGTGTGTGACCGAGACCGAGACTAGGCATCGCTTTCGGGGCTCTCGGGTTGTGGTTTTTTTTGGGCAATTGACAGAAAGTACCCTGTGTGAGGGGGAAGAGTGGGGGAAAGGGGAAGGGGGGGGTGAGGCAGGAAGGCAGATCGTTCTACTTTATGCCTATTTGGCTTATTATTTTTTGTGGCTGGCCCGTCCAAAGCAAGAACCCAACTAAATTGAAATCAAACACACACACACACTCACATGGACATACATTCACATAGACACACACACCTACACGCACATACAACACACACTCACTTACAACACACACACACACACACACACAGTCACAACACACACTCTCACACAAACCCACACTTACACACCCTGTGCGTGTCACGACTTGCACATTGAGCTTTACGAGGCGACTTTAATTGCTAAGTCCAGACCAGGCTTACCCGTGGGGGAGAGGTGTGGGGAAGTGTAAGGAGGTGGGCACGGGCAGCAATCAAAATGCGCGCGCTGCCAAAAGCGCCATCAAATCGCGCGGAAAACGCGCCACTCTCAAAATCACCATCACCTCAATCGTTGAGAGTGCCAAAGCGTGCGAGAGAGAGACAGAGGAGGGAGGGGGAGGGGGAGGAAGGGAAGGGAGGGGGAGGAAGGGAAGGGAGTGGGAGGGAGAGGGGGCACCATGAGGTGGTTAGCTGAGTGTTAAGTGCGGCGCCATTGCGTTAGCAAATGCTCATCTTCCGCCCTCTCTTTCACCACCCACTCTCTCTCTCTCTTGTTGCCTGGCACACACAGCGCATATTCTCTTTGTGCATGTGTGTGTGTGTGTGTGGAGTGTGCGAGCTGCACTTTGTAAAAGTGTTTTGCCCATTTACGAGCCAGCGAACTCTGCGAGCGTCGTCGTCATCGTCGTCGACGCTGATTTTTATGCCATGTTGTTTGATGTCGACTGTCGACTGTCGACTGTCGAGTTTATGCACGCTCATGCTCACGCTGAGGCTCAGGCTCACCCGGCAGCGCCTGGCAGTCTCAGCGGCGTCTCGCTTGCCTTTGTCAATCAGCTGCCGTTGCGTGGGCGTGGGTGTGTGGCTGTGGGCGTGGCCCTGGCATGAGCGCACTTGCAAAGTCTTGTTTGCTGTTTGTGTCTGCTCACGTTGCAATTGTTGCTGTTGTTGTTGTTGCCTTAGCTGCAACATCATTTCCAGAAATGCACACGCAGCAGTAGCAGCAGCAGCAGCAACAGCAGCAGCAGGAAGGTACCGACAAGCGCCCCCGCGTCGCGACTCTGCCCCCCCACTGGGCGGTAAGATATATGTTGACAGCTTGGCAAAATATGAGCAGCGTTTTGCTGTTGCCAGCCAAATGTGTTGAAAAATTGAAAAATATTTCGCCATCGATGTGCTAAAATATGGTCCAGAGTCAAGGCATACCAAGCGTACGAGAGAAGGCACACGCAAAACCGAAAAACACTGGCAAAGGCAACGAGAATAGCAAAAAACGAGAGCCAGTAACCACGTGCTCGACTTGTAGGCATCCTAGAAGCAGGCTACATGTTCTTTATTTTTTTTTTTTTGTAAATATGAGTTTTTATTTCATTTCAACAGTGTTCTATTTATTTATTTGTTTTATATACTTTTTTATTTATTCAATGTCAACTAGAATCCGACAACTCAAAGATAAAAAAAATAAACAATTGAATTTAATTAATCAATACAAATATGTAAGTATATTTAATTAAATATTATAACTAATACTTATTAAGAATAAATTCAAATATTTGGAAAGCTAAAAGATAATATACAAATTACTTTAAATTTATATTTATAAGCAAAAATAAATAAAAAAAGTTAAAAAACAAAAAATGTTTTATTTGGGATAACCAAGAGCTAGCAGAAAACCCCAATCAGATTAGAAGAGTTATTGTTAGTAACAATTCAAAATCGCAATTAAAATCGGCAATTATGCAAATGAGGAATATTACTACCAAAAAAATAAAAAAAATTAATAAATACAGAGTAATAATTAGTAACAATGGAGTATATTTTATTGTTGTCCAAAAATGGCCATGCAGATCATAGTTTAAACTTAAATTAGGAACTGTTAGTGGGAAATAGTTTTGGCTGATTCTACCAGGCACAGAGAGGTGTAACTCGTCACTATCTATACTCCTCCTATATTTAGTTAAGCAGTTAAACATAAATATAAATATAAAAGACATTCCATCTATCTATCATATCTTTGTTCCTCCTATATAAAATTATAATAAAATTAATTTGATTTATTCACTTCGATTCGATTTATTTGTTTTATTTTGTTTTGTTGAACTAGTTTATTTATTTTATATTTTAAATGCTTTATTTATTTTCTTTTTTTATTTACTTGATTTATTTATCGGTATTGACGTGCACGTGCCGCTGTGATTGGCACAATATAGATTAAAGAACCGCGTTCACTTGAGTGGATGCCAAATGAACTTGTCAGCAGAGAATAAAAGGAGAGAGAGAGAGAGCGGAGTTACAGTTTCAAATATTTCAGAACTTAGCAAGTGATCAAAATGACATGCATTATAAATTTGTGCCTCTCCCCCTTTCTCCCTTTCTCCATCCCTCGCTCAGTATGCTGGATGATGACAAATTGTATATTAAACACCAGTTATGCTTATCGTGCGGTCACTCTGGACATTTAAGCGTGTTTAAGTATTCAAAAGTAAAGGAGAAAAGAAGCAGAAATTGCGCACGTAAATTTCAATTTTGTTTTTTTTTTTGTGTGTTATCAACAAACTTGACCCGTGCTTTGCTTTGTTTGCCAGGTGCCGCTGCTGTATCTGGGCAGATGGACGGACAAATGGACAAAGGGACAAAGAGAGGGTGCTATTATTCGGCGTGTTACATAAATTTGCACAAAGTTATACCCCTTTTCACACGGTCACTTGCAATGGGTAGCAGAGAAAGGGGCAAAAAAAAAAAAAAGGAAAACGGCGACACCAACACGGGCGAGTTTTGTTTTCTCTATGCCAAACGGCTTTTGGCCGTGCGCCAGGCAACAACAACAACAACAGCAACAGCAACAAGAACAACAACATCATCCTATATTTGCTATATATCCTGAGCCTCATCCGAAAATGGAGTCCCGCTCGAGTCCTGTGGAATATCTGCTGGCGGCTTTGTTATTATTATTTTTTTATTCTTGATTTTTTGATTTCCCTTTTTGTTTTTTGTGCTTTTTTGTTCTTGGAAGGCTTTTACTTTGATTAACTGACAAGCGGCTGGCAATTGGCACAATTGAAGGCAGGCGCAGAGCGATCCTTAGTCCTTGTTGCAGGCATTGTTGATTTAGGAAAACACAAGCCAGCTGCCAAAAGGTTAACGTTAACGAATTTATATTAAGGCCGCCACCGAAACACCGAAAGCGCCCAAATAAAAAAGACAAAATACACGCAAAGAAGGCCCAAATGAAGGGGAAAGCCAGCTGAGGGAGTTACGGGGATGGGGGGGAGGGAGGTAGTGCCCTGGGATAAGTCGGACAGGGGCGCAAAAGATGATGAGCAGTTCAAAATTTGCTTGTTGGCCATTTACCGGCGCGGCAACAAAGAGATAACAGAAATCTGCACATCGACCCCTCCTCCTCCCCCCTCCCTCCCCGCACCCCGCCACACACATAACTCTAAAGCCACATTGAAATGTATATAGTAAGTGCACGCACACAAAGGCGCCCAACGTAAGTACACACACACACAAAGACACAGACACACGTACATACGTATACTTTATATCCAACACAAAAGGCAGCAACTTGTTAACTTTGCTTTTTATTTTTGGGTCCCGAGACTAAGTCAAGGAGCCCGTTTTACAGTATTTGGGTCTCGCTCTCGTTCCCCGTTTCGTGTTTTTGAATACCCTGTAGTCGTAAAGTGAACAACTTGATGGAAACTGCAGTTGAAATGGAAATGGAATAAACTGTGTGAACTAGTACAATGAACTACCTAAATCATTTATCCAACTGCATGGAACTAGTTGAATGAACTAGCTAAATGATTCATTTAACTGCATGAAACTAGTAAAGTGAACTTGCTAAAACATTCATCCAACTGCGTGGAACTAGTTAAATGAACTAGCTAAATCATACATCAAACTGTGAAAATGATGCCATGAACTAGTTAAATCATTCATCAAACTGCATGGAACTAGTGAAGTGAACTAACAGAATCGTTCATCGGACTGCGTGGAACTAGTGAAGTGAACTATCTAAACCACTCATCAAACTGCATGGAACTAGTGAGCCAGCTCAGTGATTCATCTTTCTGCGTGGAACTAGTAAAATGAACTAGCTAAGTGATTCATTTAACTGCGTGGTACTAGCAAAATGAACTATCTAAATCATTCCCCAAACAGCGTGGAACTGGTAAAATTAACTAGCTAAATTAATAAACAAACTGTGTGGAACTATTGTAGTTAAGTGAACTGGGTTAGTCTACCATATACAGAATGTCTATATAACTCAACAAAATGAATCGATAACTGTTCGATAACAAGTTACTTTAATGAACTAAGAACAAAATAAATCGTGCTTGCCCGTCTAGCATACAGGGTGTCCCTGTCGCTGGCAGTCTCGCTAATGACATGCTTTGTTGTTTTTATTCTCCTCTTCTTCTTGTTCTTCTTCTTCATTTGGGGCAGCAGCTGTTGCGGCGCATAAGAAAATTCCAGGGCTTTGACTTACTTCTGGCTAACGGGCTGCCTGGCTGACTCCCTGGCTGGCTGGCTAGCTGGTTGGCTGCCTGCCTGATGTTCTTCTGCTGCTCCGATTCCTGTCTCGGCTCCTGTTTTGTTTATGGGACGGGCCAGGGCGGCGCCTATAGCCAGGGGGCCATAAAATTGGCGTCGCCGCCGCTGCCGTCGCGTGATTAGAAGCCGCGTCTCGTTTCATTTGAGTTGTCCTTACCACATGCAAGGCCATGTGTGTGTGTGAGGTTGTGTGTGTGTGTAAACGAGTACTTATATAACAGTACATTGTGTAAGTAACGTAAATTGTCGTGAGTGTGCGCCACAGCGCATCGATGGGCATTGTTAAAAGTCAATCTCTGGAGATAGCCATTTGTGGATATGAAATGTTACCCCACGGAGTGGCTCATTGAAAGGCAGTCCTGTTACGCGCCTACTTCCTCCATCTACCTCCTTCGGCCTTCTTTGAAGAGTCGTTGCCACACGCAGCGCACTTAATTCTTAGTTACACAAATACGAATACATACAAATAACTCGGGCTGCTTAAGCAACGTGAATGACTTTAAAATATTGACTGAGATTTGATTTGTAAGCGAAACCTTGCTTGATTGCCTGATTAACCTTCATTTGCCTTGATATCGACACGCAGCACGCAGCACCCTGTTTGCATAATGAAAAGGTAGACGGGGGAGATCAAGGCATGAAGGCGGCTAGGGGGGGCAGGGCACACAGATGTCTCTGGCAGCCCTTGGACGAGACACAGTAAGTCAGTTGACTCGATTCTCTTTCTAGGAACTCTCACTTTGAGTGCTTTGCAAGTCGCTCTACCCACTTGCCTTTGAAATGTGATAATCAACTGTAATGCAAAACCCTTCAGCTTTGTTCTGCGTACTACGAATTGGCGCTAATATGTCTGGTTTATCTGTCAAATCAGCTAAGCAGCAGGCGAGAATTGTTGTTATTATCATTTGAGTTGATTTATGTTTTTTCCTTTTATTTTCGTAAATACAACCACCACAACTCCTTTAGGTTATCATCTTCAGATTACCCCTTATGGGTAACTCACTTACTGGTAACTGCCTTACAGCTACCCCCTTCAGGCAACCCCATTAAAGGTTCACCTTAATGATAGCTCCTTATAGGTAACCCCCTCTAGGTAACCACCGCAGATAACCCAAATATGAGTAACGTTCTTCAGTTTACCTCTTAAAGGTAACTCCCTTACATGCATCCCCTACAGGTTACTCTTTTCAAAAACTCCCTACAGCTAACCCCACACATGTTGCTCTACAGGAAACCCCACAGACAACCATATTACAAGTTCCACTTAGAGATAACCCTCTACCCAGCCAGCTTCCTTCAGCTAACACCAATGTAGAAAACCTCTTTAGATTACCCCCCACCCCCCTTAAAGATAACGTCCCTATAGTTAACTTACCTATTGGTAACCCCACAGATAACCCTATCAAATGTACTCCTTATAGATAACCCTCAAAATGTAGCCTCTTCAGACAACTCCCACTTAAAACTCACTTAAAGGTAACCCCCTTCAAGTAACCCCTTAAAGGTAGCCCCCTTCAAGTTACCCCTTAAAGGTAGCTCCGCTTCATAAGCAAAAGCCCCCCAGGGTCTCAATAAGTTTGCAAATCTGCTCAACTTCAGTGAGGCAACTAGTACCGTTAATGCTGTTGTCGTTTACGTTGCCGTTGCCGTTGCCTAGTGAATGGCTTCGGTAATGGGCTGCAGCTCATTATCGATAGATTGGCATACCCCCTAGCCACTCCTTTCTCCTCATCACCTCCCCTCACCTGCCCAGGATGCTATGGCGACTTTTATTGTCGGTTCTACAAACTGGCAATTTGACAATTAAAATACAAATTCAAATTAAGTTGCTAAATGTGCAAGTTGTGCGAGCTGCTGCTCCCCCTGCCGTTGCCATTACCGTTACCCTTGTTAGTTCCGGAACCGGAACTAGAGTCAGAATACTAGCAACAACAACAACAACAGCAGCAGCAGGAGGAACAACAGCAGCAGCAACGCAGCTAACTAATTGCCACATTTTTTTCTCAACTTGTTTGCAAACATTTCGTCTACGTCGCTCTCGCTCTGGCATTCGTCTTCTCTAGCTCTATCTCTTTCTTCTGCTCATTGTATTCTGCAGCTGGAGCTGCTTTAGGCTCCTCTGGCTGCCTCGGCTGCCTCGACTGCTCTGGCTGCCTTGCTCAGTGTCATATGCACAAATTGCTGCTTATTAATGTCAGAAATTTCTAATTGCAACGCTGCATACAAATTGTTTTGCCTGGAGATGCCCGCGACACCAACCTCGCCACATCATACCATGCTAAACCATGCCACGCCCCCGCCCCCTCCCCTACGCCTCCACTCCCGCAGCCATGAAATATTTGCACTAATTTGAACAATAAATTTTGATTATTTGTGTGGTGTATGCTGTGTGTGTTGTTGGTATGAATGTCTCCATGTGGGTGTGTGTGTTCCTGATGTGTGTGCGTGTGTGTCTGTGTGTGTGTGGGTAACTGATTTGCCTGACTGGCCATAACGAGCTACTGAAATGTTCTTGTTGTTGCAGGCAGCCAAAACCAAAATTTAACTTAAAGTTGCGCAACATGCGACGCAAACTGAAACTCTAATTCAAATCCACACACACACACACACACACAGACATACAGCAGCCAAAGCTAAACAACTTTCAGTCATCCAGATGAGCAGAAGAAGGAGCGGGAACATCGTATAGCCAACACCAGAGCCAGAAACCAGAAATACTTATAATCAAAGCAGAAATTTGCATATTTCTGAACACTTTTCGACAGCCTGAACAAAAATGGGTCAAGGAGAGGTGGAGGGGGGAGGGAGGTGTTATTATGCGCGGCAGGACAGCAAGGCAAAAGAGGCCCAGGCCCAGTGGCGAAAAGTGGACCCGACGGTCTATCGAAGCGGATTTATTACAGTTCGGGCCAAGCAAGACAATTAAAAGGGGGCCCACTTGTTGTTGGCAATGCTCCTATGTATGTACCCTGGGCAGATACATTTATATGCAGGTGTATGTATGTGCATATATATATATGTGTGTGTATGTGCGTGTGTGTGTGTGTGTGTGTGTGTGTAGCAAACAAACCTACTGACAGACAGAGCAGTTTAAGCTCCACTTCTTGCTCCCTTTCATCTCCCTCTCTCTCCTCTCTCTCTCTCTCTCTCCCTCCCTCTCCCTCTTTCTGTGTGTGTCTGTGTGCATATAAAATATGTCGAAAAGAATAAAGCTCGTAACAGTAGCAGCACAACAAAAATAAAATGAAATAAAAAAAGATATAATCAAACAATATAAATATAAGAGAGAAGTATCATTGGGCTACCTCGACTAGCAGTTACTCTTTTTTATTTATTTATTTTTTTATCTACATATTTAATAATGACAAAAGACAGTGGACTTAAAGATTATGAATTTATAATTAAACTAAAATTTATAACAAAACTATACATTAAAAATAATTATCTGAAAATTAAAAAGTTCAGAACTAATAACTAACATTACTTTAAATTTAGTTATATTCAATATTTGTATAGAGTTTTATATGTCGCCATGCACTTATATATTGTGAACTATACCAAGAAATGATCGATAATTTCCGATGTGGATAGTCTGAACCATTGATTATATCGATTTATGGCCTGAACAATTAATATTTAAGCAAATAAAAATATACTCACATGCATATAAAGTGAAAATTTGATATATGGTTAACAACATATACACTCTAAATAGCAATAAACTATATTTTGCATTTAATAGCAACGCAAATTTTCCTTTAAAAGCACCTGGGAATAATGTATGACCAAGTTACGGTTAAGCACGATTTTCGCCGATTTTGGCAGAATTACTATCGATGGTTTCCGCAGCACAGCTTCCATTGATATCACAATCGATTGTTCTACAGCTCTAACGATAAGTTGACCAAGCTCAAAATGAGCTATCGATACTTGACATTAATTGCACATAATAAACGCAAAATATAATGAACTTATAAACGATGAAATAGATTTTAAATGAATTAGAAGTACAATAATAAAAGTAAAATAAACACATGCTCTATTTATGCATCTATGATAAAAAGTAAATTAAATATAAAATTAGTTCTAAAAAATAAATAATTACTTTCAAGGGGCTGCCAACACTAAAACAGCAGACAAATAAAAAGTTTTAAACTGTCTATGGCAGGATTACGACGACGATGACTATATACGACGTCAGGATCAGATATTCCGAGCATAAAAGCGAGTTTATTTTTACCAATAAGTTTATTATTGTTTATATGTATGATGTGTACGATGCACTTACAGCTTTTTTTTCCTTTTTCCCCTCCTGTATGTGTGTGTGAAAAAATGTTTATTACAAGGTAATATAGATCGCATAATTGAATTTATTTAATTTTTTATTGGCTCACAGCAATTTCTACCATAACTTGGATACCCTACGACAAACCTTGGCGAGAGGTGTCTTGAGCTTCTACAAACAGAAAGTCATCTTGAATATACAAAGTAATTAAATTCCTTAAGAGACAAATCGATTAGATCCTTCCACAGATTAAAGTTTAATTCATATCTTCAAATGGAATTACAATTGCTTACTATGTACACAGTGTGAGGGGAGTGTGTGTGTGTGAAACAGAGGGAGTGAGGAGTGTGGGTGTTTGTCACAATCCAAAAATCCGAACCATTCAAAAGTGTTATGTACGGAAAAACTTTTCACGTTAAACGGAAGAAACAATTTACATTTTGCAAGTTTCCTTTTCATTTGCTTTTCTTTTATTCCGTATACGATGCGAGGCGGGGCGATCCAAGGCGACAGGCAGCCTGCTATTGAAACCTAAAATGTGGCCAGGCAGTCAGGCAGGCAACAATAGTTTTGTTTTACTTGGGCAACATAACAGTTGTTCTGTTCTGTTCTGGTTCAGGTTCTGTCTGGCTCAGCATGAAGGACTTTCGCCCATTTTGTGGGTACAGGGTATAGTAATAATAAAAGAGAATTGCAGCCAGGACGTAACCAGAACCCAATTTTGTGGCCGATGACGCTGGCGCCGCCGCACAATGGATCCGAAAACAGCAGCAGGTCGACCATGGCAAGCCATGGCAGCCTAAAGTGTGGGCCACTTTTGCATACTATTACATATATTCCATGGATTTGTCATGTACATATACATAGTTCTGCCTCAATAGGCAAAATCAACAAAAAGCGAGACAGCAACAAAAAAAAGAAAATAAATAAATAAAAAGAAATAAAAGAAAAACATCCAATTGTCAGTTTATCAGATGCCTCCAATCATTTCCATTGATGAAGGATTATGACAAATGTCGGGGGATTTGTGTAGACGAAAACAAAAATAGATGTACTAGATTAACAATAGTGAAGACTGCAATATGGTATTAAGTGATTTGGGTATTTTAATTAGGGCAGACGATCTGACAAATAAGGTTTAAGTGAAATTAGATAAATAAACATTATTTTTGATAGTATCTGAACACTCTTTCGAATTCCGTATTTCATTTAATATATAAACAGCGAGTTTATCTTGAATTTTTCACACTAAATTTTAATGAGATATGTATGCTATACATATATTTAATAATAATAATAAATTAGAAAACAATTCACTATTTTGCATAATATCTTAACACTTGGAATAAGATCTAACATTGCATACCTTTACTGACCTTCTTTGAAACTTATAACACTGAAATTTAATGTGATGTTCAATATATTTAACAATAATAATAAATGCACAATAAAATATACAGAAATGAGGTAAATATTTACTATTTTGCATAAAATCTGAACAGTCGGAATTAATATCTTTAACATTTAATACCCTTACAGCGGGTTTACATATCTGAAACTTGTCACAATGAATTTTTATCGAGGCACACACAAAATGTTTTTATGTTGCGAGTTCGACTTACACAATTGACAATATGGGATTGCATAAAGTGCCATTGAAGTGAGAGCGAGAATATTGCTTAAACGTGTGGAAAGCCATTGGAAATCTCTTTAATTTCAGCAAATCGCACCTATCGCTATTCGAATCTTTCGAAGCTTAATAGTTTCCTTCACGCCCATTGTGCACAGTGCTGCCAAAATATTTTCCAACTGCACTCCACACAGCACAGCAAGCTGATATTTTGTGCATTGGCTTTGCCTGTCGCTTCTCGTTGACATCATCCACATTTTTCCCTTCCCGCCCCTTATCATACCTCTTTCACTGCCCTGCATTTTCCCCCGCCCGCTGCTGCAGTACTCCATCGCCTTGCTTGCTTGTGGCACGTTATTCTGTTCGTGCCGCATTTGTCGTTCTTCTGCATGTTATTGGTATTGTTGTTGGCTTATTCTGCTGCTGCTGTTGTTATTATTTTTATTGTTGCTTACTTATATATATTTAACAATCTTTGTGCGTGCACATTTTCTCTTTCCTTTTTTTGCTCGTTTTTTGGTTTTTGGTTTGCCATTTGCCGTTCATCGTTCGTCGTTCGTCCTCGTTCTATGCCCTGCAGAAGGCTGTTGCAAGACAACTTAGGTAGAGTTGCAAAGTCATCCTATTTATGCAGCTGATCGCTCATCGCTCTATATACGAGTATAAGATTTGTTTACTTTAAACGAATAAACCAAGAGTGTGCTTCAATTTCTGTTTACCAAGCAGCGGACTGTTATATTATTATCGATTATCGATTAATGAACTTGCTGGGTGGAGTAAACGAGTTAATGTTCTCTTGTAAAGTGTTGGACAATGTAATATTAGTATTCTTTGCAAAATATAAAGAAATGCGTAGAGTCTCAGTGTTTTATGTGTATTATTATGATATTACAATTTTACTACTTATTAAAAGACTTTACTTCATTTTTTATTATTATTAATTTTCTTTATTATTTGTATATATCATTACTTATTGTTATCATTCACTTTTATTATTTATTAATATTATGTTTTATAATAAAATGTAATTGTCAATTATTACTATTTATTGTTAATACTTATTATTATTAATTGCCATTATTTATTATTGTTCCTTAGTTTTATAATCATTCATATATTTTTAATTTATTATATTTTTTGTACTCTTGTTTAATATTATTATTTATTATTTTATAATCATTATATATTTGTATAATTATTTTGTTTTATTCATACGATTAATTCTTCTCGTTATTATTATTATTATAATTATTCGTATACAATATTTTTTACTTATATTTATTGTCTTTTATATTTTTAGTATTACACTATGGTTAGAGTATTCATGCTGCGGCTGACAGTGATGTCTGTTCGGCTTGTTTGTAGCTAGCTTCTGTTTTTACTGTTTGCTGTCAGTAGGTAAAAATTCCAATAAATAATTGAAATCGTTGGTTGTTGTAGCGTTTTCCCTTTGCACGTTTTGACTGCCATTATTATTATTTTATTTCATTTCTTCATTTTTTTTTGTAGCATCAGCAGCAGCAGCTGCGGTGCCAGCAGCAGTGATGCGTCCGAGAGTCCGACGCTTTTGGTATTTGAATCACAATGGGCAGCACCAGCGCCAGTAGCAGTGGCAGCAGCAGCAGCAGCAGCAGCTGGCCCGGCTCCGCCCACTTAACCCACTGATTGCTCATTTTTGGCATTTTCTGAATGCAACCGCAGAAAATTATGAAAATTACAATGTGCCAGCAAACATTTTTGCCTCTCGTTTTTGTTTGGTATTCTTCAATTTAATTGTTGTTGTTGTGTTACTTTATTAATAATGCCAGCTCTTTTTGTTATATTCGTCTCACGTCGCTGGCAGGCCATGCACACACACACACACACAGTCGCTCACACACACTCATAGTTACCAACTGGGTTTTTTGTTAATTACACAAATAACAGGGCAAACAATATACAGCAAACAGGAAGGAGTGGGAGGGGAATGAGAGCAGCTGGGGAGCTGGGCAAAGGATAGTTGACCATTGCAGACATTGCAAACATCTGCGGCCGAGCCAACCAACGCACAAATGTGACTTATCTGCGACTGTCAGATGGAGAAGCGGACGGAACAGGCGAGTCACAGTCGGAATCGGGAAAAAGGAGACGGGAATCGGGTGAAGGGAAACGGGAGACGGGACTGGCAGCTGTAAAATTGCCAGTTGCAAGTTGCAACTGTAAACCTGAACACTGAAAGCTGTTTGCAGTTCTCTGGTGTTTTGCAAAGTTGAGGGAACAAAGAAGAAAAACAAGCAAATGCCATAACGACAATAAGTATTCTTGATAGTCATGACCCGAAATTTGGCGTAAACTTAAAAATGAGCAGCCATAAAATGGGGCCAAATGGGCAAAAACAGTGCACAGCAGCCAAGTGTAGCTGCAGCAGTCGCGTATTTAGTGCATAACTTGCAGCTCTATCGCAGTGATAAGTCGAAATGAACTAGACGAAAGGCAATGCTAAAGCCAAAGCCAAAGCGAAAGCTGAACCCCACCACGAGTCGAACTGCAGCCAAGGCTGATGCTGCAGGCGAAAGAAGCCGTTGATTTATGATGGCATTCCATAAAAGTTTGCAACCAAAACTTACAGTTAAGCGCCTGGCAGGAGATAAAGAAGTCGTCGTAGTCGTTGTCGTTGTCGACTTGACTGTGAAACGCTGCGCGCACTGAGCACCAAAACAGGATGCATGCCCGCACTGTCCTGCCCTGGGGGGCTCTGAGTGACCTCCTCCACAGCGGACAAGCAGCGAAAATCAATTAGAGAAAATAAACAACTGCTGTACAATCGGAAATGTCTTTAAAGTTCAAGCTGAGAATCGGAAAATTGCTGGAAATGAGTGCACTGCATTTTCTAGGTTCATTCTTGTGTTTTATACCCTCTATCTTATACCAATATTGGATGAAGGGTATTATGTGCTAACCCAAAACAGGCAGAAAGTGGCGTAGCGGACTTAACAAAAAGACTTTCTCTTGATAAGCTACAAAAAACGTGTCATATATGGTACACGTATATATGTATATAACCAGATCTGCCTGTCTGCCCATCTGTCTGCCCATCTGTCTGCTCGTCTGCCTGTCCGTCTGTCTGCCTTTCTTTCTGTCTATTCGACTCTCTGTCTGTTTGTATCTAAATCTCTCCATCTGTATGTCTGTCCATATATCTGTCGATCTGTCTGTCTGTCTGCCTATCTGTCTGCCTGTTTTTTTGTCTGCCCGTCTGTCTATCTATTTCTTTGTCTGTATATCTGTCTGCCAGTCTGTCTATCCATCCGTCTGTCTGTCTGTCCATGTATCTGTCTATTTGTCTGTCTGTCTATCTGTCTTTCTGGCTGTCTTTTTTTCATCCTGTCTGTCTGTCTGTCTGTAATTTCAAACATGAAAGTTGTTTAAGAAATAAGTTCCAAGGCACCGCCTGCAAGTATGCAACACAAATACACTAACCATACATATAGAATCAACGGCTATATAACAGTCGTGCACACTCGCCAGTGCACACACACTTCTCACTTGTTTATGTCAACCTGAATATGTTCAGCTTGAACAGAGCAACTGCAAATGCCGATAACTCGTCAGTTAAACGATAAACGATAATTGATTAACGTGTTTCGTTGTTCTCGGAGCGAGAACAAAGCTCAAGCTGATTATTATTATTATTATTATTACTTAGGTTGCGAGGGAAGTGAATACAAAGAGCCTAAATCAATTTGGGGAAACTTAATTAAAATCATAATCTTGTCACATGCAGGCGATACTGCAAATAAAGGAAGCAATATAATATAAGTGTAAATTGAAAATCGGACCACATGCACCTTGATTAAATAAGGGGTGACCTTAGCCACTTTGCACAACGTGGGCGCAATTAATCATGTTGTTGCTTGTTACTTGATTACAAAAACATTGACTTACATCTGAAGTTGCCAGGGTTATGGCACGTTCTATGATTTTAAAATCAAAGTTGAAATCGATATCGAGTGAGCGCAGAAAATAAAAAAAAAGAAATATCGAATCAACGCTGCGCAAGAACCTGCCTCGCCGATGAAGTGTGAAGGGCAAAAAATAAACAGAAACTTTGCAACACATAGTCGGAGGTAAGTTCGTGTGTGTATGTGGCACGTAGCGTATCTGGCAGCCGAGCACACTCGACTTGAGCACTCTCAGTTGGTTGGTATTGCAGTTTATTTGTTACTAACATCGCATTACTTCATCTCTGTCCAAAGACACAAAGACAGAGGAGCAACAGAGGACAACGAGCTGGAGCCGGAGGGGGAACGAGGCCAGAGCAAAGAAAAAAGGTTAAGCCAAGCCCGAGGGCCATGTGCCATGTGCCATGTGCCTTATGCGATGTAGTACTGTGTGTGCCATGTGCCCTATGCCCTTTGCCAGCAGGGGCTGCCTCGGGGCAAACAACCCGCTCTCAGTTAGGGAGACACACTCTCGCAGTCTATGAATCTCATTAATTTAGTCATCTCGGCGAGGCAGCTCCGCAGCTCTCAAAATCAAATGAGGCACGGCCGCAAAGTTAACGATGTCTCGCTGCCAGCCTAAAAGTGTTGTCAGCGACTGGGAGCTGGAGCGGGAGCTGGAGCTGGAGCTGGGACTGTGAAGCAGGCAAGGGCAGCGCGTACTGCAGACTGTTAGGCTAGGCTGGGCTGCTGACTGCTCTTCGGGGACCTTTTTTCTCATTTGCACATTGCTGCCCAGGAGCACTGGGCACACACTCAACTATAACTGGGTGTGCGTGTGCCCTCAGTGCGTGTGTGTGTGTGTGTGAGTGAGTGCTCTTTGTGTGCCTTAGTGTGACGACCCTCTCAGCTCGAGTTCAATGTACTCCCGTTGCAGCATCACTGGCTTCACTGTGTCCGAAACGTGGGGATAGTTGCGCCGCGTCTTCTGCTTGTCGGCTTCCGGCTGCTGCCCCCCCCCACACACATCCCCATCTTGGCGTCTCTAAGACAACTCTCGGCGTTCCGCATGGCTGCGTTCTTGGGCTTGCAGCAATGTCACCGCCTGCTGCCTCCGCTGCCTCTGTTGCTGCTCGTTTATGGTCGCTGTCAGATTAATTGGCTTTTCCGGCACTGGGCAGCTTCCATTTGCTTGACAACTCATTTCCACAATAGTCGAACTCCATTCGCTGCCTGCCGTGCCTCTCCTCCTCTCCCTCCATCACCTGTCATAAAGTAGCCTGGCAATCGTCATGGAATTCGCCTGCAACGGGTTTGCCAAAACATCGCAAGTGCTTGAGGCACACGCTTGCCCCAAGCTCTGACCCCACTGGGAGCCCCCTCCCCAGTTGACCATGACTGGCACTGCGCTAGATTGCCTTGCCGGCTTGACACTCGCTTTGATCGCTCCGATACAGAGCTTCAGACATTGCCAAGACATTGCCATTCCACCAACCCATCATTCCCACATCCTGCCTTCCATTTGCCCATCTATCCGTTGATTCATTCAACCTCTTGAGCCATTTTTGGAATAAAAAATGATGCCACAAGGCGCGATTTGATTGCTTCGGCAGTCGGCTTAAGCGTCGCTTGTCGCCTCCATGGACGAGTGAATGCTCTCTGCGTTGGATGCTCACGAATCGAACAGTTGCACTCGTTCTCTTGCTCAATCTCTTCTGCACAGTGGGCAAGTTCCTCCACTCCTACTTTCCCCTACTTTGGGACACTTTGGTGAGTTTGGGAAGTCTGTAGGGGACTTTGTTGCCTGTTCAACTCTAAGCTTTCGCTGAGCTTTCACTGCTGAGCTTTCGTGCAAGACCTTTGCTGAAAGTCCTTACGATATAAACCTTTTGTGGTAGGAAAAACTTAAATTAACTTTCAATTGTGTTGAAGCTTTGCTAAGCTTTTAGAATACAAGATGAAAAGATATCGAAACTTAGAATGAACTTTAAGAAGAAGCACTAAGAACTTACCTGTTTTAACTTGGGTAATCTGAAGTATTTCAAATTGTCAGGTTAAGACCTTAGTTGAAAGACGTGTCTTTAGAGAAAGCTGAAGAAGAAAACAATTGAAGCTTTTGCTGTAGAACATCATGAGAAAGCTGTCGATTCATTGGAGATTTAAAGTGATTCCCCAATTGCTCAAGTCATTTAACTCGATTAACTTGTCTCACACCTGCACATTGTTAACCCTTAGTCGGCTTAGCAATTACGTAGGTGTGGTTAATTGCCCCAAAGGCAAATCGACCACAATCGCGGGATCTCGACTTGTCGCACACACATTCGCACCACTTTCTTAACCGACTTATCCAATGCAATGTGCAGGTAATTATTACAGCTTCATTAGCAACACTTACGCTCACACACACACACACAGATATGGCCACATGTCTGTTGGGAACCACAGGAATTGCTCGGCTAATTGATTATAGACATGCGAGATATGCAGCTGAGCCCTTGTCGGAATCCGATAAACAGGAGCATTAGCAACGGGAATATTTGCGACGACCTCAGCTAGTCGGTATTTTCGGTCATAGAGGGTGGGGGAATTACGCCAAATATTCGAGGTTATGTTGTGCGAAGTGTTTTTGCATCTTCCTCTACCCATCCTCTACCCGGCTCGGCTTCATATCAAAATATGTTGATTCATGTGAATTATGCTAAGTTTGTTTGACAAATAACAATACCTTACAAAATGAGGAGGAATGATGAGCTGCTAAACACCCTGTAAACTGATGTAATCTTGTGGAGTCTTCTGTTCAGCTTGGGCTTTGCAAGGTTTTCCCCAATCCACTGCAATATGTGTAGGATCGGATAAACTTGCCATTATCCAAAATTGAATATAAAATAAAATACATATTCTTATTGTTTATTTGTAAACTTCTATTTATAGCTAAACAGACAGCAAAGTTTTATGAATAACTCTCAAAGAGTGCTGAGGTGCCCAGTTATAAATAAAATACAAGTGAAATAGAAAAATTCTAATATAAAATACTAAGATACTAATGCAAGGATATCTTAAGTTAAATGTAGTCACACTCATAGTCATTTCTCATTGGATTCATCAGGTTTTTTATTTCAATTGTTCCACGAAAGTGTTGGACGGCCTATCATACCCTGTACTTTGCTTGCTTTAAGCTGACAGTGAGAAATAAATCTAATATGACGTGCTGAAAACGAAAGTTTTTTTTCGATTGAAAAAGTGCTTAAGTCGAGCGCAGCAAACTCGTTTTAAGCACATAAATAATCCGCACTCTGAGGTTTTCTTTATTTAAACACATTTCAAGAATTTGCTTGCCATACAAAATTGGTATTGATTGTGTAGCGTGTATTTATTTGAGGTGCTGATGAGATGCTAATGGGATTGTTCAAGCACAAACACATTAAAAGTTAAAGTTCAATGCCAATTTTATGACTTTCTTTAAGAACTATTCGAATGGAGATAAATATATTTAAGAGCCAAAGTTTAAACTTAATATATATCTCTATATATACTACATATACTTATCTATCTACTTGTGCGCTTGCTGTGCCTGCTTCTCTATATTCGAGGAAACTTGCGTTGCTTTTTGGTTAGCGCCTCAAAGTAGGCTACACTTTTAGGTAATTCAAGCTGCAACTGTGTCAGCTAAGCGGCCAGACAAATGCTAACCTTCAACACAAACGCACACACACCGGCATATGTGTGTGTGGGTGTGAGAGATGAACTTCCGCTGGCAGGCAGCACTGCACTGTAATGTCCTGGCTGGCTCGTCCTTGCCAGAGCCAGAGCCAGAGCATGAGCCTGCCTAAGCAGCACGCTAGCGTAATATTTTCCGTTTTCAGGCAACTGACAACTGCAGTGCAGTCGTGGTTGGCCGTTGTCGTTTTTGTTTCCTCCGGCCATTTTTAGCCCCGGAAAAGGAAACGACATACACACACACACACACGCACATGCATGAGCAAGTTAATCATTTGTTGTTGCTGTTGCTGTTGACTGTTTTGACTTTGGTTTCTGCGGTCAAAACGCTGTGCATTATTGTGCATTTAATTGCGTAATTAACAACAATCAATAATCGAATGAAGAGCACCGACCAGAGTACAGTAATTGGAGATTGGCAAAGAGTTGATCAAAGGTTATTTGAGCTTGAAGTATTTACCATTGTTATTGGTTATAGAAGATAAAACTAGGCAAATCTACAGAGTATTTATATTATATATTCTGGATCACGGTTCGCTGACTTTGGCTTGGTAGACAAAGCTCAATTAATAGATCATCAACAATTCATTTACATTTTTAATGCATATAAAATCGAATGCATGAATAATATTTTTTGTTTATATTCTTGTGCAGTACAGAAAATTAACTTAATTTTAGCTTGGATATAAAGCATGATAAATAAAACTTGATCGACAGATCATTCGTTAAGTATATATAAAACCATTTTTAAATCAACACTATTTCAGGCAGTTTGTGATACTTGTTAAACAAAAGTTGATTGATAGATTATTTTCAACGTATGTATATGAATATGGAATTTATATTATATAGTATATTCTTTATCTGTACCATAAATCAACTAAATATTAACCCGGTATAGTTTGGTAAACAAAACATAAAGGTTGAAAAGCTAGTTTCATGTTTATAATACAGTAAACAGAAATTCTCATCAATATACCTAAACAGTATATATTCTAAATCAATACAGAAGATCAACTAAATTTTAGCATTGGAGCATGCTACTGTTTCGTCCTGTACAACGTTTGTTGAACACCTCAATTCGCCATGTCAATTCTCCCCTTCCCCCTCGCCGTGCAACGCATTTCTGAAATAGTAATTTCACTTCAAATAAAGAAAATCTTCTTTGCTTTTTCTCGCATTTTATTTTGCTTTGAAGGTGAAATTCATCTGCACTCTGTTCTGGCTTTTCCGTCTCCCCCTCCTGCCCCCTCTCTCTCCCCATCTCCGGCTGCTGCTGCTGCCCAATTTCCATAACATCTTGTAGCAATTTAATTTGAAATATGCAAATTGGCACAAAAGTCTTCGTGCCGCGTGATAATAATGAATAACAAGATAAACATAATGAACCGAGACGAGGAATTTGCATAGAGGTTGGCCCAGAGGGGGTGGGGGGAGTGGCTCAAGCTAAAGCTAGCTGAATCAAGCTTATCAAATTGCACCATGAAAGGGGGCACAAGGGGAGATGTGACTGGATAACTGCATGTTTGTTAAATCAGATAGAGTAAATATGTAGAATGAACTGTCTGTCAAGTACAAAGTGCAGCTAAGGGGGCTGCGTGCCACGCCCATGAAGTGTCAGCTGACATATATATATATATCGTATATATGTATATCGTATCTTATATGGCAGCTTATCTGGCATCTTTATGTCGACGTCAACGGCAAAGCCTGAGCCAGGACGAGTCAACAGACGCTGTCGACTTAACGCATTTCTGTGGCTGCCCCGAGGAAGCAGGAAGAGAAAGAACGAGATAAAAAGAAAGAGGAATGAGGATGGTACAGGGGATAGAGGGGCAGTGGCGAGAGGCAAGAGGCCACTCTAAGTGAAATATTAAGTGTGAACGGCAAGTCAAGTGGAAGTCGCCGGCGATGGCAACACATAAGCGCAAAACTTTTTCAATTATAAACGCTTTGAGATAAGTAAAGCAACAACAACAACAGCTGCTTTCAGTGCCTGTACTGCCCCTAACACTTCCCCATCCCCAACCCCTTGTGCCTGCTGCCTCTGGGCCAACAGTATAGCAAACATGAATAAAAGCCACAGCAGAAAAAATGGAAGACAGGAAGAAGGAGCAGTTAGAAAAAGCGTCGCAGCTTGACGCAGTTTATTATGCATTATACCATCTGTTTAATTGAATATTGTTGTTTGCCCACACACACACAACCTCACACACACACACACACACGCGTGCAAAGAGATAACTGTCTGTACCGAGGTTTCATGCTTCATTTGATTGCCTTGACTTCGCTGCCATCGCTCTCAGCCAGACCTGGGCAACTGTAGGGGCGCTTGTCGCCATTTATTGATAAGAAACAAACGGAAGAAGAAGAGCGAAGAGCATTACAGGAACTGCCTGAAAGTATGCAATGACTTTCTGTTTTAGTCTTAGTAGTAGGCAGCGATAGAATACAAATAGTAGTATCTGTAAGCTATTCTTAGACTCAACAAAAAAAAAAAACTTAAATAAATGAAGAGAAAATCCGGATTCCTTTGGGAAAACAAGAGATAGGATTTATTTAATATTTTTTTTCTCGCCGATAAATATCGCTTAAAAAAATGCTTATGTCATAGGCGTGACTCAGCAAAATGACACGTCATTGACAGCCGGTGCCGTTGCAAAAGGCTAAGCGAAGGTTTCTTGCTCCTTCAAGCCCTTGGCGCGGTCTCTTTTGCCGCCAGATCGCTGACCTGAACACATCGATATTGAGCCGGAAGGTTTTCTTACCTGAGAGGAAAATCGTTCAAACGGAAATATCAAACAAAAAAGAAATTAAAATATTAAAGACATCACCTAATAAGAAGCTTAGCCAAAGTGTGGCTACAAATTGCAAGACTGCTGCGATCAGCTGCGCATCTCGTTTGCACTTCATCCCTTCTTCGCTTAAAACAAGCGAGGTCTCAGTTGTTTCGTGAGACGCGGAGCGGGCAGAAGCTCAGCTGCACCGGGGTGAAAAAAAACCTTCGCCAAAAATCAATTTTTTTGCTGTGCAATAAACGCTGCGGATAAACGCTCGCCAAAATGCGCTTGAATCCCTAAGTTCCAGCGCCAAATTAAGGAAAATTATCTCCTCCCCCTCTCCGGAAAGAATCTGTGCGCCAAAAGTGAACGAAGGAAGCAGAAAAATGAGAGATTGCTAACCTTTGCCCTTGTGTGAAAATACTAAAGAAAAATAATCATTCGATGTCTGTCCTTAGTTAAGCTATAAATTAGTTTTATTCTTATGTTTTTTTTTAGTTCAAAAGTAAAAGAAAATATAAAAAAAAAGGAAATTAATAATATATATCTAAGTAGCTAACCTGTGGAAAAAGTGAGAGAATGAGGACGGAGACATAATATAAGTGAAAAGAAGAAAAAGTGAAGTTCAACACAAAAAAAAAAACCTACAAACATTAAATAAATAATGAAATAAAAAAACATATAACAGAATAGCTCGACAGCAGGACGGCAAACAAATAAATAAAATAATAATAAAAAAATCAAACCAAATAAAAGCGAAGAAGCCAATCAGACAGAATGCAAAATTAAGAAAAAATACATAATTTGGCCCATGGTACACATACACACTTGCCTACGCAGCCCCTTTTACAGCATCTACGCCGAAAGCGCTTTCGTCGAGGGAATGCCGTTAAAGTGGTAAGTGATCCGAGAATTTTTTTTGTTCTTTTAATCTGAACATCAGTAAAACGAATTGCGTGAGAGAGACTGCAAGCTTCTCTTCAGTCGTCTGATTGCCTTTTTGTGCTTCGTCAGGCGTGCGCTAAGAGAGTAACTTAACGAAGCTCCTCTCTTTAGTTGCTATGCTTTGCCTGCTCATTTGCTTGTGCGTTTAATTTGCCGTTCATCTGTCCGAAAATTATGAGAAAGCCCAATACCCTTTCTTTTTTTTAAAAAAATTTTAAAATATTAAACACTGAAGAACTATTCAATAATGATAAAATTAATATACACTTAGCATAATTCTATTTTTATTTATACCAATTTTACAAAAAAGAACAAAAATAATATTATATATATATATAAATATGTCCTATTATTATTCCTCAACAGCCTCGTTCTCCCACTTGTATCATTTCTAAATTCAAACATGTATTTGTTAGACATAATCTTAATATCTATATTAAATAAATGTTAAACGCTAAAATGAAATCCTGCTAGAGTTATTTGTTGGGGTCATGCTTAGTGGAAACGAGGTAGGGAATTAGTTAGTCGACTCGACACTAGGGACCATTTGAAAATATTAAAACACAGCGGACGAAATGGTCATGGTAGGGCGGGCAAACAAAAACAGCTGAGCAACAACACCTGCAAGCTGAACATGATCGAGCCGAGTCGTTTTAGCTAGCTTTTATTTTCCTTTCCCCTTCCTCTTATATATTTATTTACTTCCTCTTATCTTTAGCTGTCTTTCTTCGCCCTCACATATGCATTTAAAACTAGAACTATCCATGCACGCGAAATCAATTTATATTTCTGTTAGCTGAGCCAGCATATACTTGCAGCACCCTTTTATAATGAAACCCCCCCATATCTCTCAGAAGAAGCCTAGCCGGATTAATCGCGTGCAGTGCAGCAGAGTATTGACCATCCGCTGGTTACGAAATACACTGGGTATTTCTTCGTAAAATGTTACACAACCCCTCACCAAGGCAATATGCACGCAGTATATGCACATAAATCTATATATTACAGGGGGTGAAAAAAACTGAAACTGATTGAATTATGAACTCAATTTATTGCGGAATTAAATTCACAATAACAGACAGTTAATCGAATGCAAATGAGTCACAGCGACACAAATAAAATGTAACAAGCCTGGCAATTGATAAAATTCAATATAGACAAAATGTCAATAAAAACCAGAGAGAATAGTCACCTTCATCATACCGAATGTTCCTATCGCCTCCGATTGTTCCTATGCTATTTATTTATAATGCTAAATAACTTTGTTCATGTGTGCATTGATAGCTATAATAACTCCGATCGCTGGACATAAAGACGTTTTTTATGAAAAATCGTTTCTTCCAAATGATTGTTCCTATTGAAAGCTAAAGGTTATAGTTGTCCGACTTTAATGAAATAAAAATGAATGAATCTAATTTTGGTTGACACTGGAAAGTTATCTTCCCTAAGGCAGCCATAGACAGGGATAGTTCAGTTCCTCCTTTGATGCTAATTTAGAATTTATACTCTTTATAGGAGGATGCTTCCTATGGTACAAACATCCGACCAACAGTAATATACCCTCTGCAAGAGATTGTTGCGTTGAGGCAGAGCGAACGAGCAGTGAGAAATAAGTTGCTGAATGCGCGATAAGGCAGTTTTTATATTACGTCTAATTGAAAAGAAACCAGACGCAATAACTATAATATACCACAATGTAATTTACTTTATATCTTTTACTATACAATAATATATAATACTATACCCTACTATGTTTGATTTTACCTACTTCTTATTTTCTTAGTACTTAAAATGTAATACCTTAACTGACCAGTCATTTCAGAACTAGTACAAATACCTCACAATCCTTAGAGGTTCAATTTTTAATAAATGATAAACAACAGTTTTATTAGTTAACCAATCAAACATTTAAACAGCAGCTGCTGGTTTCCTAGACGCTCCTTGCAAAGTATGCAACCACAAAGTACGTTAAATATATAAATTAAATATTTAAGAAACTGTTTAGTTCCAAGGTTAGTTGATGTTAATGAATATTCGTAACACGTTCAAAAGCGACTCGGGTCAAATAGTTGTTAACTCCTATTACGATGATATATTCCTTACAAACTGAAACTACAGGGTATGTGTACTTACTGTGATGAATGCCACAAAGCAGCCCCAAGAAGGAAAGCTGCTTAAAAGCTGCCCCGAACGAATCAAGCGTAAATACTAACTAGCTGAAGCGGTACTTGCCTCCATTGCGGTTGTACATCAAGAAGGAGGGGAAGGGGTAGGGTGAGATCGAGTGGAATATATTGTTATAATCAATTCCGAAAGGGGGGAGCAGAGTTGAAGATTTTAGTTTAGTTAAAGCACAAATGGCAGCAGGGCAATCAAAGTTGCCCCTAACTACAGAGTGAGGAAAAGAGCGAGAGAGAGGCAGGGCAAGGATGCAGGGTCAACTGCAACTGGCAACTGTCATTATACAGCTTAAAGTGGTCCCGTCTATCTAGGGTCGCATTAGGCGGCACACACAGACACAGAGAGACACACACAGACACACACAGAGTGCAATAAGCTAATAATGTGGAGCAGCAAATCATGCGATGGAATGCAGGACAAAGCAAATGGAAATAGAGATAGAATTGGGAAGGGAGATGGAGCTGGACATGGAGAGGGGCATGAGCAGAGAGGGACATGCAGATGGGCATGCTGAGGGAATTGGGAATGAAGATGAGCAGGGTAATGGAGATGGAAATGGAAATGGTATTGGGATCATGCAGGGTTAGGCACGTAGCCAAAGGGTAGCTGGGAGTAAGAGGGCTGGCTCTGTCAGCACGTAGGAACAGAGTTTCGACCATGGTTCACAGAGTCCCTTCACCCTCTACCCTCCCTCGCTGCCGCCCACAATCAAGCGTTGCCAAGGGAGCACTGTCATGTCGAGGCTGGACTGCGAATTGTCATTGTAGTCAGTATATTCTCATTTTTGACACTCAAGCGGCTCTTTATGAATACTTAAATCAATAAAAAAACATAACAAAAATACTTCCATGTCGCAGCGCAAGGCCAGCAGCAGCAGCGAGCAGAAGCAGCGACGACCTCCAGCACCTCCTCCATCGCCACCGCCGCCGATGATGCGACAGCAGGGCGGTAGCGAGAGGATGACAACAACGAGAAGCACCGTAGTTGGCGCCGCGAGTGCAATTGGAAACGGTGTCCGAGGGAGGGGAAGTATAATGCCCGTTACGTCCATTAGGGGCACCACCAGCACCAGCAATGACAACAACGACAATAGACTCGGCACTGAGTCGGTGGAGCAGGAAAGCAACCATACGATCCGCATGCGGCCACTGGCTCGCCTGGATCGCCTGCTGCGCCGCTGGCTGCCGGGCTACACGTTACTGCGTAATTTGGTGACTGGCGGCAGTAGCAGCAACTCAAACAGCGTTGACGAGAACACTGCGAGTCGGCGAACGCATGCGGTAGACGGGGGAAACCAAGCGGAGATGACGATGACATCTGGTAACAATGCGTTGGCACAGCAGCAACAGAGAGCAGGCGTGCGTTTAGCATCCTATGGAGGTGCCGTGGATCCAACTCTGGTAGTCAGGAAACGTCATGATGGGGAAGTATATTTGGATACGGGTATTGCCAAATCCGAGTTCTGTCTCAAGTTGGAGAAGTTGCTGCGTGCCAAGTTAGTCGAAAAGGAATGAAACTTTGCCCTCCCTTCCCTTCCCACCCCTTCCAGACACAAACACAATGTACCCCACAAACACACACACTATTCAAAATTCTAGTCCAAGAAGTTGATGACCAAAGAAGATCTCAACAGCGGTTGCAATTGCAGATGCCTCGGAACCAGTTGCGATCTATAAACAAATGAGAAAATACACTTCCCAAATTACGTAGAAAAGTATATTCAAATAAAACATGAAGAGAAATTAAACCTATGCAGGATTATTTCAGTTAAACTTGAGCTTAAGCTTCCAAAACGACTCCTCATTCTTCATCATATTTCTCCTTCATTTCGCACAAGAGCTTAGCTGATTTATGCCCATTTGGTCCATTTGAGGCATCAACAATGCATATAACAACATTGTAATTATGTATTTATTATGACAATGCCGACGGAACAACACAAATGCGAAGAGCACCAAACAAGGTAAGAAGACAGCAGTGAATACCCTAACTGAGCTTGACAAAGACAAGCACAATAAAGAAAAAGATAATAAATCTTATACATCAAGGTAACTGAAGTTGGTTTTCGCATATTTCTAACAATATTTAAGAAATTCGAGAACATTCTCAGCTACCTTTGAACTAAAGAGAGCTGCATTTCACATTATTAATTGCAGAGATCTAGTTGATTTTAATGAAGAGTATGCGAAATAAGATCAATCGGCTATTCAGAAATCCATTTAACTTATTTGAGCCCATACAACCTATTTCAACTTACGCAGTTAAAATGTGGAAAGGTTTTAGAAAGATAATAAAGGGAAAACGACAATAGATCCAATAGATCATATCAAGATCGAGCACATCTCAACTTTATAACAACTTCTAAGAAATTTTCAAATATTTTGATCTACAATAGATCACAACAAGCTGCACTTCAAATGTTACATCGATAGCAGTTTAAGCTTTAGAGATCTAGTTGATTTTAATTAATAAAATACAAATTGTGTTATCTCAACTATTCAGCAACCCATCTAACTTATTTGAAATCATGCAACCTATTTGAACCTATCTAACCTTTTTGAAATCATACAACCTATTTGACCTATCTGACCTATTTAAATCATGCAACCTATTTGAACCTACACACTTAAAATGTAGATAAGCTTTAGAAAGTTAATATTAAGAAAGTATATATCAAGTTAACTTAAGTTTGTTTCGAGAATATTTCATTTTTCTATCAAAGAAACTTGCAACCCAAATATTTAAAGCTACCTTTGACCCAAAGAAACCAGCATTTTAAATATTATATTTAATATATGTCTAGTTGCAGAGATCCAGTTGATTTGAATGAAGAAAAATATGTATGAACACGAATTAAGTCAAATCGAATATTGAAAAAGAAGCCCCCTAACCTCAGTTAGGGTATTCGCATGACTGCAGCAAATGGGGCTGAAAACATGATGGCCCAGCTGGTGATTTACGAGTGTGTGGCATACACATTCAGACACACACACACACACACGCAGGCACTTGCAGCTTCAATACATCAATATAGAAGTATAAGCAGTATATCAATCAGTCCGGCGACACAAAAGCACCCTAAACAGCAAACAGCACAATAAGGAAAAGGGGCGTGCCAGGCAGTCCACAATCCTTGGGGCCTCTCAATGAAGGAAGGTCTCATTAAAATTAATTAGAAATAATGACCGCAAATCCGGGGAATTTATGGATATTAACAATTATAATGGATAAGTGTGCCGCACAGACACTGGCAGAGATAATACAAAGAGCTGTGCAGATACATATGTATTGTATATACTATGGCTGTATATAGCCCCGATCTGATCTGGGCACAGCTTGCCAGTTGAATGGCCACGCAAATTGGCCACAATGAGTTGACGAGCAACCGTGTTGGGATGATTAGACTGGGGAAAAACTTGTTCTAAAGTTGTTAATCGGCCAAAAGGCAACAACAACAAAAACAACGATTTAACGGCTTATAATTAAAAAAGTGAAAAGTGGCTGAGGGAATTGGGAAATGGGAAAATGGGAATAGCAGAGAAATGCAGAAGAAGCTTGAGTGCCGCAGGGGAGAAGGCGACAGAGACTGAAGGCACTCAGGCTCGGGCCTGATTGTGCGGCAAATTGACAGGGGAAGTAACGAGCCACAGGGGGCGGTAGGAATGGAGAGGTGTACAGGCAGGCAGGCAGCCAGGCAGGAAGGGGGGTAGATTGACCCAACACTTGACGCATCGATTTGCTGCCCATCAATTGTCAGGCGACGCACTGCAGTCGATCCCTTTTTAAAGTTGCTCCCAGCGGGACAGAGGAGGGCAGGCGACACACTCCGGTTCAAGTGAATATAATGCTGGTGACAATGTATTTGTTCTCCACATACACACACACACCCACACACACACACATGCATATACTTATGCTGTGTACGGCACACAAATCATAGTCCAAGTGGAGGAGCTGACAACAAATATTACGCATACGCAGCGTGAACCGCAAAGCGACTCAGCTCGCACAGCTCGTTAGCAGCCTGTGAATGCGTGGGTGTGTGCACGTGCACGTGTGTGTTTGTGTGTGTGTTCACTGAGCTCTGGGGAGCCCTAATAATTTGCTGGCTGAGCACTTGACTTGCGTCGTTTACATGACCATTAATGCGACTTTTGCCAACGCAGCTACAACGCCAACGACGACGACAACTTGCCGCATGTCCTTGCGGCCAATGGCATCTGAATGTGCGCCTGAGGAACCCACTGCTGTGGTCCCTGGTGCTGCTGTCCCCGTATTGATTGCGGCAACAAAAGTGTTGCCTACTTTTCGGCATGCTTCCACTCGACATGCTAATATTTACGCAGCTTCCCAGCACGAGTGTGTACACCCACCCCCTCCCCCCCCACAGATATTCTATCTCTCTCAATATATTTCGTAATTTATTTTTAAATTACAACAAATTACTGGGGTCAAGTGGATAAAGGATAAAAAGGGTTCGACAGGATGACGTCCAACTTGATTGCGTTGATTGCCGTTTCGCAACAGCGAACACTCAATTAGCCACGCCCCCCTTACACTTGCCCCACCCCTATTAGGCCATTTACACGCACACATACAGTTAACCCGCCCTGCAATTAGAACAAATTGGTTTTGTCTTTATTTTGATTGCATTTATTCTGTTAGATTCGATTTCGATTTTTTAATTGAATAAAAATTTTACATTAAATATTAATTAAAGTTTTCGCCATCTCGTATTAGCTAAATACTATATATAATATATACTCGCATATGCATATTTCGATTTATCGGAAGTGGAGCAATTGCTTAAGTAAGTTCGTTCTTGTCCTCGTCGATCTTGTAGTCTCAGTCCGTCGAGAAATAGAAGTATATAACGCTAAATTCTTGATTGGAGTAATCGTAAAAGCGCCACAAATCTGGGCAACAATACTGTTGTTTGTGTGTGTGTGTGTATGTGTGTATGTGATATGCAAAGCAATAGTGTTCAGTGTGGAGTGAAGCGAAAAAGAATATACTTTTACATAGGCGTCTTTGATATGTTTCATGTTGAAGAAATAATTTATATCAGTTTTGAAATACATATTTTATCATTTACCATAAATATGTTTATAGGTTTATATTAAGTCAATAGAAAGCGATAGGACAGGGAAAGAAGAAGAGGAGGCAGATTATTTGCAGCACTCCTTGTGTCTTTCAGATAGTTCTGTGTGCTCATCGATATTTTGTTATCGTTATCGTTTTAAATATAAGATTTTGATTTGCAAACTTTTTTGATTATTTTTAATTTTAAATTGATGTTTTAGCTTTGTTTGTTTGTATTTCTTGAAGTAATTATCAATTGTTCTATAATTAAGTTTATTTAGTATGAATTACAATATAATAATTATCGATATTTACGCTGTGTGTGGCACAATGCACAGTAAAGTAATTGTAATTGTTGTTAATTAATTCATATTTATTGAATACTTTGTTAATACTCTTCGTTATTGCATAGATCGAACTGCGGCTGCTGTCATCAGCTGTGGTGTGATCGTTATCGTTATCGTTATCGTTTTGAGATTATTTTGAATACGTTGTGACAAACATCGAGTTGACTCGTCTAATCGTAGCTAAGCGAGACAATGGACTTGGGCGTCGGCAGCGGCGATGTTGTGTTATCCTCATCGTCATCGTTCTCCTGCGAATCCTCCGGCTCGCCCAGGGCATGCACAAATTCATAGAAATCAATACGTCCATCGCCATCTACGTCCACCTCCTTGATCATGTCCTCAACTGAGACAGAGAGACCATTCATTACCTAAATCGAGGTGAAGAGGGGGCGGGGAGGTAAATGGGGGCAACTTACTGTCCTCCTCGTCAAGATCCTCGCCCAGGCACTGCAGCACGGCGCGCAAGTCGGATGCCGTTATGTAGCCACGATTGTGCTTGTCAAAGACACGAAAGGCGTCGCGTAGTTCGCGCTCCTCCTGATCGGCTGAGGAGAGGCCCGACTTGTCTTCGTACGTCATGTTTGAGAGAATGTCGACGAACTCTTCGAAGCTGACGTTGCCATCGCCTGCAGGGAGCAGGAAGCGACAGATGGGGGAAGAGAAGAGAGAGAGAAATTAAGGGAGAGACAGATGAGTATATGAGGAGAGAGTGAAGAACGGGAACAACAGTAGATGACAGAAAGAGAGTAAAGTCGATGTATAAAGAGGAAAAGGAAGACGAGAAGTGAGAAAGACAAGCAGGAAGACGAAAGAAGAAAATAAAAAGATAGTCAATGAGCAGTGAGACAGATAGAGAGATGTGGGAAAGATATATCTAGATAGAATAGATAGATTGAGATGGGCGTGGCACCGTACACTTGAAACAAACTTGATCTGCGCAGAGTGTACAGGAACCTTCATGCCAAATTTGGTGTCTCTGGCTCTTATAAGCTAAGATCTGTTCATACAGACAGCCATGAGTCAATGGACTCGGCTAGTGATCCTGAACAAGAATATATATACTTTGTGGGGTCTGCCACGCCTCCTTCTGCCTGTTGCATACATTTGCACCCTTTATTGATCATTTGCAATGCTCGAAGGGTATAACTGTGCATATAGAAAGAGAGAACTGCAGAGCGTTGCACTCCTTGCCACTCACCATCTACATCGATCTCCTGCAGCATCTCCTGCAACTCCTCAACACGTGCAAACTGGCCAAGCGAACGCATAACGGTGCCCAGCTCCTCCTTGGTGATGCAACCGTCGCCATCCTTGTCGAACAGGCGAAAGGCCTCGCGAAATTCTGTCAGGGATCGAGTCAAATGCCAGTGAGATAACAGTGTCGTCCGCATACTTACCACGCATTTGCCCCTTGGAGATGCAGCGACGCTTGTCCAGGCCATCGGCATCCTCCTCGCCGCGCCCGGCATCAACGGCATAGGAGCTGCTGCGTTGCGAGAACTGGCGCGTTTTCGTTTTCCGCTTCTGTCGCAGGCTGCCACTATCCGCTGGCAGAGCACTTGGCAGGGCATCTGGAGCACGTGGAGCAGCCGACCGACGTGCACTAGATGGCACGCGCTGCTTCTGCTTTGGCTGCACTGACAACGGCTCATAGCTATCGTAGTCCTCCTCCTGCTCCAGCTCATCCTCATCATCATCCCCATCTCCCTCCTCCTCCTCCTGCTCGTCGTCGTCTTCTTCTTCATCGTCTTCCTCGTCATCATCGTAATCATCAGCCTCATCGTCGTTGTACTGCTCGTAGACAACCTGCTCGCTAAGATTGCGCTGTGCGTAGCTGACCCGCGTTGTTGTTGACCCCGCCCCGGCTGCCTCGCATGAACTGGAGTCCGTGTCCACGTCCGAGTGGGCGCGATTTCGTTGCTGCTGCAGCTGCTGTTGCTGTGTCGTCACCTTCTTCCTTTGCCGCTGACGTCGTTGTGGCTTCTGTTGTTGCTGCAGGGCTGCTACCTCTGCCAGCGATGCCTGCTGCTGCTGCTCCTGCTGCTGCCGCTGCTGCAGTGCCTCCTCAGCTGGCGGCAGCTGTTGCTGCTGCTGCTGCTGCTGCTGCTGCTGCTGCTGCTGTTCGTCATCTGTGCCCAACGTCATCTGCTCCTCGTCAGGTTCATCGCCAGTTAGTGTTGTGTTTCTCGTCTAATCGAAATGGAATACTTGATTAGTCCTACCCTCCTCTCCCCTCCTTTCCCCCCCCTCTATACTCACCATTAGCTGCCTCAGCTCGCGGGCAATAGTTGAACCAGTTAAAAACTTATTAACTGCCGTAAAAAGCCGTTTTCCTTCCAATGTGGCGGCCTTGCAAGTTGCAACTTGCAACTGTTGCAACTGCTGCTCGATTGTTGTTGTTATTGCTGCTGCTGTTGTTGTTGTTGTTGTTATTGTTGTTGTTGTGGCCGACTTTGAGTATTGCCACAAGCAATGTTGCCGGCGGCTTATCAAATAGTTAGCTCAGTCCCAATGCGAACATTCAGATAACCAACTAGACGCATCGGAGTGGCCTTGCTTCTCAATTTCGTCCTCTTCTAACTCCACTTGTCCCAGTGCTGTAAATCTAAAGAGAGCGAGAGAGAGTGAGTGAGATAGCAAGCTAATTAAACATTTGGCTTATCGGGCTCAATTCGATTGGCTGCATGCAACTGATCCGATGCATTCGTGTTCGATTAAATCGCATTTCCGCTTTGCATGCCTGTTGGCACGTTTCTAATTTCTGACTGCGCTGCTGACTAACGGTCGCTACGTGCCTGCACACATACACTCACACTCACACACACAGAGAGAGAGAGACGCACATACACACGACTGCATGTAATCAACGGTTGACAATCATCATGCAAATTATGGTACAGACAGCGCAATAGAAAAGCATTTCGACGCCAGTCGCAAGGCACAATTAACCCGACTTGCACAGGAAGTTATAACTTCATATATACGATATATAGTTGCATGAACAAAATTAGCTTTTATTGTGCAGCATTGCGAATTGAATTCTCCTAAATATGTATATAGATATATACCTATATAGTGGACAGATAATACATGCAATTTACACTCATGATTAGAATAATAGGTACACTTTCAAATAGAGCGACAAAACTACCACTGATATTCCTATCAATGGTAGTGACAGCAATGTACGATTACTAACGATCACTTTCAATACTCACCCCATTAAGGAGAGGGGGAAGGTAGGGATTTGGCTTTGGGGTTAGACTTAGTCTTCAACGTTGAGCAACACTATACGCGAGAGAGAGAGGGAAAGAGAGAATGCCAAATAGATAGTGAGCTTAGTCATAAATGTGCGCGCAATTAGTCGAGAACAAGTCAAATGTCTAATAGCCGATCGTAACAAAGAGAGCCTAAGAAGAGAGAGAGAGAGCAGTAAGTGTGTGTGTGCGTGTGTGAAAAAGAGGGACAGCTTGAGTCGATTGCCAGCTTATCAATGCCAGCTTATCAATGAACATTTTATTGAATAAGTTCGCGCGGTTATTAAAAAAGCGATCGGGATCAGTTTCATGTAATCACTGAAAACTTGTACAAAGAAACTTAAAATAGGTACACAGCCATACCAACTCATACACACTCTCTCTCTCTCACACACACACACACCCAAGCAAGCAGAGCGAAGGGTCTGGGCTTAATTTCTGACTAAGCCAATTACAAGGGGGGCGAGAGTAAGATAAAGAGAAATAGAAAGAGAGCTGGCACTCAAACCACATGTTAAATTTCGTTCTTCTTTCATTCTTATCTGCCTTATCTACAAATATAACCAACTAGAAAGAGAGGGAAAAAGAGAAGGAGGGAGAGAAAGATACGCACACTCGGCTTCTGTCAATGATACATTGTCGATAAGGCAGTTGAGGAAGTTGATCATAAAAAGACCCAATGAAATTGCAGAAAACTCACGACAGAGATATATTGTACATACACTCATGATTATAATAATAAGTACACTTTGAAATAGAGCGATAAATTCCCACTGAAATTCTTGTGAATAATAGTGCTAGCAATGTACGATTACTTACGATCACTTTCATATATATCAGTGTTCTGTCGTTCCATTATCTTGCAGTCATCTAGATTAGGGAAACCCCCCAACTACACTCAAACGCGTCCATTTCCCATATGATTCACATATAATTGCCACCAGACGTATTTTCATACCCTAGCAGAGGGTATATTTATGTCTGTCTGTTCGTCTGTCCGTCCGTCCGTCCGTCTGTTGCAACGCAAGCTAGTCTCTCACTTTTAGAAATATCTTAATCAAACTGGCTTTTTATTGCTGCATGCATGTATAAGTCGAAAAGAGCCGATCGGACCGATATATCGTATACCTGACATACGAACTATCGGCCGATTTTTGTTATTTTTCAAAATATTGCAAGTAAATTTACTATATCATTCTTATTAAATATTTATAATATGCATATAAGATTTTATCAAAATTGGACCACTATAACATATAGCTGCCTTAGGAAGAGACGGCCAAAATTAGGGTTTTTGTTTGAAAACCACTTTAGATTTCAGTAATAACTTAACTTATCAGTACCTATAAGCAATAACAAATTTTTAATTCTTAAGCTATGTTGTGACAATAATTAATTAATAAAAAGATAAAAATATATAAAATATATATAATTATATATATAGATTATATATTTTTATTATATATTAGATTATATTTTAAGTAAAAATAATAGGTTAAAATATGTTTACAAAGATATATTTATAGGTTATCATAGAGCATGTTAAGTACCTATGGTTGCTAAGCGATCGCGATGATCACAGCAACAGAGCAACTGAGTAATTTTTTTCAAATTATCAAAGTAGGCTGGGAACAACCGGAATGGGGAACACGGTCAATAAAAAGTTAAAAGCTAACATTGAAAATATAATAACTTATATTTCGATTTTAACCAAACATTTCAGTTTGTTAAATTCGATTCTAGATTTATACATTTTTCAAAATAAGTAAAAACCAACCAACCAATCGATTCGTGTTCATTGATGCATCATGGATGAGAAGCAAGGATCTTCCACCAATATTTACCGCAGTCACAGTGTGAAATGTTTGATTGAGAAATTCGAGCGTCTCTGCAAGGCGATTCACGAGGGATCGCCCGACCAGATAAAAGAATCGAATAGTAATGAACTAGTCAGCCTAGCGGGTCACGTTACCGAAACTGTGGCCAAATTCGAAGAGAGCCTCTATATCCATGGGGACAAGAAGATAATTCGCTAAAGTATGGCATTTTAAAGACTTTTTAGAGCGAGCGGGAGGCCAATTTTAAATTTTCTAATAAAGTTTATATGAAAAATAAACGGAAAGAATTTGTCTTGACAACAATACACCACGTTAATGATGACTTGTTGTTGCTAACTAGGGATTACCGATCAAGTCTTCGCATTGCAACATTATTTTGATAAACGAGAGCAAAATGGAACGTGGCCAAATTCGAAAGCAGACTTTCATCTAGGACACAATAGGACATTTTGTCACCAAACTAGCATTTATAGCCACTAAGATCTATGTGTATACAGACGGACAGACGGGCAAATAAGTGGTCAGACAAGCAGACATAACAGATATGGATATATCGGCTAAGTTGTGTAATAGCTGACCTGCTTGTTAGGTAAATTTGGGATAAACACATAATTATAATAAGTATAATAAGTGCGCATAAAAATTAACATCTTGTAAGATAAAGAGGATTTCAGCGTAGAGGTTTTATTTGAAAACTGCCGTACCGACACTGTTAACTTGACGTCAAAACTTTGACGTAAAAGAGCGCGAGAGCTCTTGCCCTAAAGAGATAAAGAGAATAAATGGAATTGAAGGCGAACACAAGTTGAGCGTATGCATGATATACACACACTAAAGCAAAAGTAAAACGAATAAAAATCGAGAGCTAATGTGAATGAGAATTACAATCACTGTATACATATAAGTGCTCTCTGAAAGAAACGAGAACGAAAGCTACCTTTGGCATGCTGAAGATTCTATACCCTTGCAGGTTCTTATATCCTCCGATCGTTTCAATACTAGTTATATATAATATTGCAGAACTGAATGCTATTGTATATATTCAATATTATGTCTCACATTGATTGACACTGATTAGTTATTTTTAAAATCCGAACTAGTTTTAATACAAAAACTTTCATTTCGGTCGATTGTTTTTATAGCAGCATTATAATATAGTGGTCCGATTTTATTGAAATATAATATGCATATTATGTATATAGAATAAGTTCGATATAGTCAATTTGAGTGCAATATCTTGAAAAATAACATATATCGGCCAATAGTTTGTATGGCAGCTATATGATATATCGGTTCGATCCGGCTCTTTCCGACTTATTTACAGCGTGCAGCAATAAGAAGCATGTGTACCAAGTTTCATCACAATACATTTAAAACTGAGAGACCAGTTTGCGTTACAACAAACGGACACACGGACTGATGCAGATTACACTTTTTGGGGTCGGAGATGTTTCCTAAAGTGCGTTGCAAACTCGTGGCCAAAAATTAATATACCCTCTGCAAGGGTATAAATATATAGGCATCGATTCTCCGCAGATTGAATCACTCGTTTTAAAATCGAATCGCCATTCAGCAATGTATATCAGTGCGCGTACAACGTAAGCAATTCCGTGAGCTGAATTAAATAATTTGATTTTTAATTTATTTAGTAATTAAAAGATACAACAAGAACGCAATAAATAAATAAAAGAACAAAATTAATATGCCTCCTATAAAAATAAAAATGGTTGTGGTGGGAGAAAGTAACGTCGGCAAAACATGGCAAGTAGCTTCTTTTTTTCAATTGTGAACATATATTATTTATTTATTGGCATATTTTAATTCATTGATATCACTTTGCGGCACTCTTAACTCCAAAGTTTCTCTCTCTTAGTTCATCATAATCTTTGAATTTGTTTCTATATCTCTTTCGCAATTTTAGCCTGTTAAACCGCTATGTCGACAAGAAATACATTGCAACTGAAGCCACAATTGCTTCAGACGTGCGAAGCACCGTAGAAAAAGTGAATGGCGTTGAATACACAATACAACTTTGGGACACAGTCGGAGCCGAACGCTTTAACAGCATTTCAGTGAATTACTTTCGCAATGCTCAGGGTGCTATACTCGTCTACGACGTAACAAGTCGCAAGTCATTGGACAAACTGGAGTTCTGGTTGAAAGATCTTTATGATAAGACAGATAATCCTAATATTCCCTTTATCGTGGTGGGAAACAAGACCGACCAAGACCGTGTAATTTCTCGCAAGGAGGGTGAGAATTTTGCCAATAAACATGGTGGGCTCTTTATGGAAACGTCGGTAAAGTGTGATCAGTCCGTGGACAACGGTTTTAACAAACTTGTAAAGAAGGTCAGTAGACAATCCCTCACCCCATCTAACATAACTTTCGCTTATCGGTTTGTTCCACTTACAGATTGTTACTTCAGAAAATGTTGCCATCGATGATGAATCCAAAATCGTGGTCCAGAATAACGTAAATGTAAACATAGAGAATAACAGCTGTCGATGCTAATTTTGTATATACATAAGCTCTGTGGGGTCTAAGATGTTTCCATAGATAAGTTCGAAACTCCTAGTCAAAATAAATACACCTTCTGCAAAGGGCTACCTTCGGAATGACGAAGGTCTTATACACTAGCAGATTATGGATTTTATCTCCTTCGATCCATCATATACTAGTTAACTATAATATTACTGAATAACTCCAATTACTGAAGAAATACAACTTTCTTATGAAAATCTTTATTTCTAACTGGTTGTTCCTAAAAAAGTTTTGGGATATACATGGGAAATATGAAATGGAATAAGTATATAAAGGTTACTGTTTAATTTTTATTGAAAGAACTGCGAATGTTGTAAATTGCAATATTTTGAAAAATAACAAAAATCAATAGGTTGTCGTCGAAGAAGTCTCCTTAACAGCATTGCGAATTTGTGTTAAAATGAATATGCCCTCTGCAAGGGTATAATAAGGTACTACATACACATACCAATATTTAAACTACAACACCTTAATGTTTTCATGATATAATCTCTACATTAAAGGACATACTACCAGTTCAACTTTAATGTGTGCAAAAATAGCCAAAACCAAACGAGCAGTCCAGCATCATTTCCTGCTGACTCGTGAATGAATGGCTGACTGGACAACTGAATGAATGAATAAATGAATGCATGAATGAATAAACAGTCTGTGCGAAGGGCAAGTCATCCAACAAGTTTCCGGACTGGAGCAGTTCGGAGAGGGATGACACCCTGACAATGACGCGGCACGTTCTGTTAATGTATTTAAGCTACGTGACACGAGGCACGCGTTTGGCAAACTGGCCATGGCTACGTCACGACTGACAGCCAACAAGCAGCCATAAATGTTGACACACTGATTGTGATTGATATGCTGGCAGGAGGAGCAGCAGCAACATCACAAGCAGGAACAGGACAAGTCACGGCGATGGCATCAAATGCTAAGCAACGGAGCAACGGAGGAAACTCTCTTCCAATCTGAGCAGGCTGGGAAGAACATGTGTGCCGGCACGCCAGAGACATTCGTTAACAGATTATCAAACAAACAATTCGAGCAATAATAGCTTAAATTTAAATTTTTTCCATACATCCCAGTTTGTTAGATTCGTTTCTTGTTTTTTACATTTGTACAACATAAGATTGTGTTCGTTGTTGCATCATGGATAAGAAGCACGCATCCTGCTCGAATCTTCACCGCAATCGTAGTGTGAAATATTTGATTGAGAAATTCGAGGGTATATGCAAGTTGATTCACGAGGGACCGTCGGAACAGATAAGGGAACCAAAGTGTAAACAACTAAGCGGCAATTCGGGTCACGTTGCCCAAACTGTTGCCAAATTCGAGGAGTGCCTCTTCATACCTGGGGACAATAAGACACGCCACCTCCTAACAACGTCCAGCGGTGATCTCTGCACAGGTGGTTGGATGCTTGAGCTGAACGAGAAGATAGCCCAACATGTGAAACGTCAGGAGAAGCTGGCACTGATGGATCAGCAACAGCACAAGAAGTTAGCCCTCATGGATCGGCAGCAGCGCAAGCAACAGAAACAACAGGAACAGCTGCAGCATGAAAAAGAGCAACTGGATGCAAATCCCCTAGAGGGTCATTTAACTGAGACATTCCCGCTACCCGTTGAGGTAAGCAAGACACTTGGCATTTTCAAGGCAAATACCCTACTGCCGCTGGGCAATTCCAGCATCCGAATCATTGAGAAACACTTGGCTGCGATCGCCAAGAATCACAGCTACGTAACCATCAAAACCAGTAATTGTCCTCCAATCTCACCAACTTATCTGTCTATCTCTCTATATCTCACTCTCTCTCACTCTCTCTCTCTCTCTCTATCTTGCCACCAGATGCCGATGGTAATCGTCAGATACGTTCAAGCAACAGCTGTGCCTGGTAGACGCAGATGAATCCAATTATGCTTTACTTTTACCCTCGCTTAGGATCCATGTTTGTGGACTATTTCAATACTAAATTCGATGTACATTTTAATGTGATCGATTTAAATTTCATGTACTTAAATTTTGATAGTCTTAACCCATGTAACTGTGTCTTTTACTCCCTTTCACCTCACTCCCATCTCTTTCTCTCTATGATTCTCCCTTTGGGTATTGCAATTTGCAAAGCAGGTAAGCAGAAAGCAACAAAATGTTGACGACTAGACTAGTAGATACTTTCTACCTCCAGATAAAGTTACGTGCCAATGTAATTCCAACATTTTATGTATCATCATCGATTCGTAATCTGTCAATATACCCTTGCAGAGGGTATATTAATTTTGGCCAGGAGGTTGACCATAGGAAATATCTTAGACCCCATAAAGTACATATATACATATATTCTGAATCAGCATCAACAGAGGAATCGAACTATCCCTGCCCGTCTGTCCGTCTGTTGCAACGCAAAGTAGTCTCAGTTTGAAATGTATCCTGATGAAACTTGCTTCTTATTGCTACACGCTGTAAATAAGTCGGAACGCGCCGATATAACGCTGTTTTTGCAGTTCTGATTTAAGAATATAGAATATACATAATACCATTCTGCATCAATATATATAAATAGTATTGGAACAATCGGAGAAGATTACAGCCCGCAAGGGCATAAAACTTTCGGCATGCCGAAGGTAGCCTTTCCTCTTCGTTTTTCTTTAATTAATCGTTTTACATTTGTCGTTGATAACCTCTCAAAAAATCGATGAAAAGTAATCTATTGTCTGTCATCTATCGTATATGATTTATTAGGTATATGAATTAATCTTAATAAAACTTTTAATTGAAATATTTCATCAAATGTAAATGATATTATAACAATTATAATTTATAATACTAATGTATCACTCAATATTTTATAAGTAATCATCGGTATTAAATTAGCCAAGTCTTTCTTTTATAGTATCGGAACTATCAGAGCAGATCAGTACCTGCAGGGTGAATCTTTCGACATGGCGTAGATAACCCTACTTTCAGGTTAAGGTATTCAAACTGTCCACTATAATTATCTATTATATTTTATAGTATTTGAAATCATACTTTGCTATTTATGACTTATCTATCTTTATCCTCTCAACACATCTCTATTCAGTATACCTTGCGGCCCTCATCTCCTTTTAAAGGGTATGCAAAAGTGACAAACGCGTTGCATCACAGCTCAGCTATCCAAGGAGAGGAGGGGGAGGAGAGAGGAGATTGGATGGAGAGCAAACTGAAATTGCGACCTGGCAGCTGAATGAGTATTTTCCGAGATTTCGCAATTTTTCCAGCTCTGGCCTGGCATTTTTCGGTGCGTTGTTAAATTGCATTTCAATTGCGCCTTTGCGCACAATTTGCAGCGTATTTCGTTGCGCAAACATTGCAGAAGAACCCAAACCCGAACCCGTACCCGTACCCGTACCCGGAGCAGCCCCTGCACCTGCACCTGCTTATGCTGCCGCAGGGCATCATCTTGAGGAGGAGCAACAACGGCAGCAACTGCCGCTTGAGTCCGGTGCACAATAAAATGCCTGCATCCGTCCATAACGGAAGGATGTGGCTGACGTGGCCCACATGTGGCAGCATGCAACGTTCCGGCTGTCCAGCTGTCCATCTGTCCTTCAATCCGGCAACCGCAAAATAAATAGCTCAAGGCGGAGGCGCCTGGACAGGCAGAGGGCGTTGGGCAATGAGACATGAGCGATTTGGGTCGGGGTAGGCTTGGGTTCATTGCACACGAGGTATCCCAGTGCACCGTGCAAATTGTGCGAAAAGCAATTTTATATTTTAATTCAAGCCCCTCTCTAGAAACCCCCCCCTCACTCCCCCTTCTTGCAGACCACAACAACACTTTCCGAATTTTCTTTTCCGTTTTCCGTTTGTGTTGAGCCTTAATTAAATTATTAACGTGCTTCTCATTCCTTCTTCTCAACTGCTTTTCGCTCTTTTCCTTTTTTTTAGCGTTGTCAGCATGTGCTGAAAGTTATTTATTGCAATATGCATTTCACACCAGCAGAAAGAGACAGAGTAAGTTGACAGAGAGAGAGAGAGAGAGTAAGAGAGAAAGAGAGAGAGAGAGAGAGCGAGAGAGAGAAACGCAACTTGCATTCCGCCAAAGACAACAAAATTTGCAACTGTTTCTTGTTCCTCTGGCTTCCTCTTCGTCGCCACTTCTAGTTCTGGAAACTTGTCGCCAACTGACATAATATATAAATGAAGACAGTGAAGGCAGTGCCACGCCCAAACTCACGCCCAAACGCCCATTCGCCCATGCGCCTAATGCGCTTTGCATAACTTTGTCGAGTGTCAGTTGATTTGTTTATTAGCAGCCCAAGACAAAGTTGCATGCTGCAACGCGGCAAGTGGCAAGTTGCAAGTTGCAAATTGGTAATTGAAGCCAGCTGCTGCTGCTTCCTACTATTGCCTCTGACGGAACAACTTTTCGTGATGACCATTTGATAAATGAAACGAAGCCAAGAATGCGCAAAGTTTGCCATCGATTCGCAGTTGCACGTAATAATCCCAGAGATCGATAAGAATTGTACAGAGCGCAGAGCATTGAAGTCTTTAAAATATATAAAAAACACCACCAACATAAGCGAAGGGACTTCCGTATAGATAAGCCGACTATTGCATTCCATTTCGCATAAAGAAAAGTATTCAAAATGAAAAAAGAAAAAGGAAACAAATGGCATCATAAATAGTTGCGATAGTTCAAGCATTATTCACGATACTGTTACCATACTATCGCAGTATCAAAGAATTCCAAAATGAGGCACGACAGACTACACAAAATATTTATTTTCTCACATATTTACAGAAACACAAGCCAAGTACAACTGTCTGTCTATCTGTTCGAACGCATAGATCTCTATTGTTATGATAGACAGAGACACCAAATTTGACATGAAGATTTCTGTATTTATATTATATATATATAAATTATATATTATATTTCTATATTTCTCCTACGTAGATATAGTAAATTTCAAATATTGTATGCCACGCCCAACAGGCATGGAAATCGATACCTTAATTATTCAGTTCGATTTGTATGCCACTCATTATAGACAGAACTATATGCTTAAGAATATAGTTAGCTGATTATAGTATAGATCTTTCTTTCTAATATCTATCCGATTGGACAATAAATATAGAAGTTATTGAAGAATTGAAGATCGTTATCTTATAGTTCTGAATAGCGTTGCCGCCCCGCTTGGTATGCTTTAGTTTTTGCATGCGTGAGCCTTTGTTATTGGGAATTGTTAGAAACGTCAAGTAGAATGTCAAGCTTAAACATTACTTCGAGGTTGGAAAACGAGAAGTTGAAATGTTTTTCAGATATTTAATTTACTCTTTAAACGTAAAGATGCTCTTCAAGTACTATTATAATATCATACTATACCTTGAAGTCTTCGTCGACCTGATGTTCCGCCCTCAACTCGTTAATTGTTGATGGCAAAAACGACAAGATTTTTGTGTGTGGAAATCATTAAATTGGCATGTAATGTAAACGAGAGACATTGCCAGCCACGCCCACAACAGCGCATTTTTCCACCTCTGTGGATGCCGCCTGCCAAATGCTGTGGTCGACCACAGACCGCATCAGAGCGTCGGCTCTGTGAATGGGGCTGTAAGCGGCAAAAACAGCTGCAGGGAGAGAACGCATGGGACAGAGAGGGAAAGAGAGAAAGACTGGAAAGGGAGCAGAAAGTATGATGATGTGAGAGGGAGAGAAAACCGCAACAATTTTTGGCGCCCATTTTATTGTTTAATTTGAATTGTTGTGGCTCAAGCGAAGCGAATGAGAAGGGGAAGAGGAGAGCGTCGGGAGAGGAATATTGGAATGTGGGTGTGATAGTGGGCGTGACCATAGTGCAGTAAATCAGTTGAAAATATACGCAGTTGCGAGTGGTCGCCATGTAATGTGGGGACCTGTCATATGCGGCGTATGCGTAACATGCGAGCTGCACTGCCAAGGAAGGCGGCGCCGAGATAGCGCAGCAAACAAAAACGGACGGTCATAAAACCAACCAAATATGTAAATATGAGCGCCAAAAAGTTTACGCATTTCCATCGCATAAATCACAACAAGAACAACAACAACAACAAAGGCAACAAAAGAAGCGTAAACATAAAACGTACTAAAAAGAAGCAGAAAAACACAAACAGAACGCGTGGCAAACCACAAAACTTTTGCCTGCCCCACAATTGTCACGCCCACCCCAACCTCCCTAACTGCCCAAATACCCTATGCTGGTCTTCCTTTCTCTCTCCCCCTTCCACTCTCTGCGATACCATGTGCAACACGTAAATTTTGGGACATAAAATTTTAACAACTCAAGCGAAACACAAAACAAAGCTAAGCAAATAAAACAATGTTCTTGTCTATGTGTGTGTGTGTATATATATATGTATGTGTGTGTGTGTGTGTGTGTATGGCATACGTATGTAAGTATATCAATAATAGTGTGCGGTGTTCCGAACAAGTTTTCGTAAGCATCGGGTTTCCAGCAAAAACAACAAAGAAGCAAAAGAAACATTGGGCGAAAAATTAAGAGCAGCTTGAAAAACACTTTGAATACATTTTCATTTCATGTGGGAGCACACAACTGCAAATACATAGTACATGTTAGTATAGTAACACATACATAAACTTATTGTTCAAATTATACCCAAGTTAAAGAGAAGACGACAGAGATTGACAGACTGTGGGATGTTCTTAAGTTGTGTGCACTTGGCCAGAAGTTTGCAATACATATATAACTTATTTCCGATACCATAAAGTATATACATACATATGGCCAGTAAGGGATATACTATAAAATATCTATTTAAAACTATATTGTTATCATCTCAATATGCACTATAAACCATACTTAAGCTATGTAATGGAACAAACTTACTGGCCACTAAATATGTTAATACAGATACAATTTAATAGGATTATTATCAAAGTGGTATTCAAATTAAATATAAACTAATTAAACTAGTGAATTCACAGCTACTATAGAATACTATATAGTACATGTACAATACCTCCATTATTTAATTGCATAAATGTGCGTAAGAAATGCTTTTGAATAGATTGCATAGATTGGAGGACAAACCTCACTTGAAAATCCAGTGAATAGAAATCGCACAGCCAATGATAACTGTAATCGAATCTACATTCATTTGTTTATGTGTATGTATGAGTTGTTGTTGGTATTGACTTTTATCCGGGCAGCAAATGCAGAAGCATTTCGCGTTTATCTGTTTGTGACATCGCCCTCAATGACAATCTGCACCAGACACGTAGGTAGGGCTGGATGGAGGCATCGAGTTTGGGGAGAGAGCAGAGGAACAGCAGGGGTAATTGAGTTCCATTGAAATTCCAATTGATAATAATAAATATACAAATATGTAAATAATAAATGTCCCCTTTCTGTGTGCACACGGCAGGCTGAGCTCTTAATGCGTCGCATTAGTGAGGCTATCTGTAACTGACTGTATCTATGGAGATAGTATCTACACATATCTTTAGTGCAGTTGGATGGGGCAGCAAAGCGGATTCTATTTGCAGCTGATGTTTAATTATTTATCACTAACTACTAAAATATATACATATATTCAATATATTATATATATCTATACTGTATTTGTTGCTGTTCACAGGGTCCCACCTTAAAAGATTGCTTGCCAAATCCCAATTCCATGCATTACTAGATTAATCGATAACCTGCCCATCTAATTGCATCACTATTTGTATCGATATACAAAACATGGCCGTTAATCTCACATTCTAAACAACAAAATCTTGTTAAAAATCAACTAAATTGTATGCCAAATGATGTTGGAGATGCTATATAATGAATATGAATTATTCAGTCGAAGATACTTCTTTGGGTACTGAATATAATACTCTTGTATCTATGTATAACAAGTAAAAAGCTACTGTATTATATCCGCTTCCCACTAAACTTCTATGTTTAGCGTATCTTGTGTTGCATACTTTGCAGGGAACAGGTTGGTAAAAAGTACTTTTTTAAATTTGCTTCTTAAAGACCTTCTATGTTAATTACCTTAACGCAATCACATCAGAAATCATTTGCGCGTTGATAGTTATTGTGTTTTCCAAAAATGAACTGTACTGCATTAAAATGATGCTTGGAATTAGCTTGTTTTATCGATTTAAGGGGACTGCGCGCAGAATTTAGACATTTTTTCATATTTTTTTGGTAGTTTTTGCTTCTATTGTATCCGAGATCTAGATTGATCATACGGACATGGCTATATCGACTCAGCTGTTGGTGCTGATTAAGAATATATATATATAAGTGGGGTCTGCCACACCTTCTTCCGCCTGTTGCATACATTTTCGGTTAGAATACCCTTCTACCCTATGGATAGCGGCTATGAAAATGTATCTGCTTTTCTGTGCATAAAAGGGCAGGTTGTAACTCAACATTATTCTGCGTTAATATATGTTATATATATGTATACAAACACGTCTATATCTGAAGATACGTCTGTCTTCGTATACGCAACTTGATTTAAATAAAGAAAGTAATCGAAGTCGGGGCAAAGGCAAGGCCAGAGCACATTTCCGATTCCTTTTGAATGCAGAATGTGCTCTTCGAGTGAAATGTACAAACAATTAGCCAATGAAAAAGTTGTCAGTTGCCAGGGGAGTTGACAAAGTTGCACACAGATGTGCACGCTGCATCGACATTCCGATTGTTCGACAATTCTCTGGAAATTTCAATGGAGTTTGTTATTTGTACCTTTGGTACCTTGTATAAAATTCAAGTGGTTTGGTGTTCAATCGAAATTTAATAGACACACATACGTTGCCTTTAGGGAGGAACTTAATATAAATCGTTCTCAGCATTCAGTTTAGGGCTCATCTACTGGCAAATGCTTAATAGATCGGGCAACCGCTCGCCCATTGACCAGCAATGTGAGAGTTCGGGCTTTCAACACCGGTACGGTGGACTTTTTTACATTGCACACACTTGGCCGGCACCTTTTCGTCCAGTGGTCGTTTTGTAGTGCTCAAACCATTACGACTGAACTGCTCGAACATTTGTATCAGCCCACGCACGCCACGGCCACAAACGCAGGTCGATTCAGTTTTATTGATAACTTCGCAAGAAGTCCTGTCCATGGTGGAAAAGTTCGATCGATCAATTTAGTTTATGTGGAAAGTATTAAAGGCCAACTATAATATCTTCACAAACTACCCGCGAATTTAGCCAGAAACCAAATTGACTAGAAATTTATCTTCACTCGATTACAAGGCGGACAATTTAGTACTACACAAACAATTTTCTATTCTCTAAACTTTACGCCCAGATCAATTTTACTCAAATAATTTTCTTAATTCAACGTAAAGCGTTAGCCTCCTGAAATATACTGACTTAGGTTATGGAATTGATCTTACACTGTATTTTTTCTTCTCCAAAGCACACTTGGTTTTTCAATTATCATTTACAACCAACAAGAATTTATGACCTGTTGTAGTTGTACTTAGTCTACTTGTACTCTTGCGAAAAGACCTTCAATTACTTTAAATGTATGCCTTATTATTTGTAAGTTCATAAATTCGCTTTGCAATCTATTTAAGAAGGTTCTGCAGTGTAGTGTTAAACACTTTCCCTCGCAATGTTTTTTTAAGGTCAGTTATGGTTTCTTATCAACGAAACTTTATGTACATCTTGCTTGAGAGAATCCCCCCAAAGGTGTCCAAATAGGTTTATATCTCTATCTTCGGGTATCTATTTCAATTCTCCTGTACCTCAATTCTCAGAATTTATTTCTTATTTATATCAATCTCTTTATATATCTCTCTATATTCTTATATGTATATAAAATATATATATATATATCTGTCTACATCTCCATCTACATCTCTATCTATATATATCTATGTATATATCGCTATCTATATGTCTAAATATCTGTCTATTACTCTATCTATATATACCTCTATCTGTATCTTTATGTCTAGTTATATCGGTCTATATATTGCTATATATCTATCTATAATGTGATCAATATATCTTTATCTATATATTTTTCGATATATCCATCTAAATCTGTATTTATATCTCTATCTTTGTATATCTCTATCCACAACTCTAAACATATCTTTATCTACTACAATATATATAATCTGAATCTCTATCAATATTTAAATCTTCATATATATATATTTTCCTATGTATCTATATATATCCTATTGAATTGTCTATCTATATTTTAATCTATATCATCATCAGTATATTTGAACACATTAACATCACTCTCTGTATTCTTCTTGCACTCATCTCTTCTTACTTCTTTTTTTTTTTTACTCTCCCCAGTAGTTTATAACCTTGAGTGTGGATAAAATGCAAAAAACTGTAACTTAATGTGTGCAGCCAAAGCTGTTAAAAAAAGCGGGTCCTGCCTTCGGCAAATGCTTAACCTATACACTAACAGACTATATATGCATTTATAATGTATATGGAGATACTTTATATGCAGCTGATGTGTGGCACGTAATAAAAGCATGAGGAGAAACAGCTCGATAGGCAGTGCTAGGAAGAGTGATGAGAAATAAAAGTATTATAATCGAAATGATTTCTCTTAGTTCTTTAGAATTTCTATCTTTAAGTGGATGCTCGATTGATGTATTAAATGCTAATGTATTTAAAGTAACACTAGCATCACAAGTTTAAAGGGAAAAAACAGAAGCATAGTAAAATATTATATAATCCTCTTTACTATACATTTATGGTACTTTATAACATCAGTATCTGCTATGGTATGCTGTTCAAATTCTCCAACAAGCATTTAAAATAGCGAAACCAGAGGCAAAATGCAATAAACCAAACAGAGAATGAGGATCATTTAGTAAAATTTCAACGTCGAGTGCTTTCCCACTCAACGCACACACTTAACTACCACATCTTTTGTCTCCGTCTGTCTTCACTCTCTCTCTCTCTCTCTCTCACGTGCGCTTAGCAGGCATTAATTTATAATAAATTACACTTAAAGTTAACTAAATGGTGCCAACAAACGGCAAATAATGTAGGTGAACGAGTGGCAAAAAGGAAAAACGATGGACAGAGACTGTGAGAATGGCCCAAAGACAGGGGCGGATGCAGCGGAAGGGGGCGTTAGGAGTCGCAAACAAGCCAAGGTATTACCACATATTCACACACGCACACACACACACATGCACACAGAAAAAAGATAGCAACAATTACGGGAAGCAGCAAAAATAAAACTAAATAAAAGTCCAAAAAACTTTTCATTACCATAAACAGGTATGCTCAACTTTAAGATACCTAAGTGAAATGGAAATACATATAAAAAAATTTCTTATCATAATACTGAAGATTATTTTAGAGAAAGTCAATAATTATATTAGTATATCTATATTATATCTATCGTTTCATATATTTCGTTTGATAAAATTGTCCATGGATTTTTTATAATGATTCAGAATTCCATCGATTTAATCGGTAGTTGATTGCTATCATTCTCTCGTTTGAGAAAGTTAAAACTCAACCCGTAGCCTAGATAGTTATACCCCACTCATCAACATAGTCGTGGGTATATTAATATAGGGAACGCAACTCGACAAAACTTTTCGCTCTTGTTGAACCGACTTTACATATGTTCGTACATGCGTATGCTTATGCCGTGGTATTGAGTGAGTGTGGGTGTGTGTGAGAGTATGTGCGAGTGTATTAGTGTATGTGTGTGTGCCACAATTTAGATTTTTCTCCACTTGTTTTCTGTGCTTGTGCCTTGTGTCCCTTTATGGCAGCCGTGCTTAAGTCTTAAGCCTTTTATTTGCTGACGTCACTTTGTTACCCCGCACATTGCACACACTCATACACACACACACCCGCACACACACTCGCATGCTGGCAAAAGACATCTCTCTCTCTCTGGATTTGCATTTTCCGCGCCTCATCTATTTTACGTATTCATCGCCTTATTTGCATGCGTTTTATTCTCGACTCGTTATTTGTTGTGCACACACAAACAGACACACACACACGCACTCAGAAAGTCGTCTGCTCCGGGTCCCTTTTTGACATATCCCTGAACCCTGCTCCTGCTTTCTGCTTCCTGCTACCACGCGCCTCCTTCGCTTTTTATTACACCCAGAGACTGACAGCTTCTGGCACTGGATTTGTCCTCGTCACATCGCAGCAGGCAAACTAAACACGGGCATTTGGTTCGTCTCAAAATGCTCCTAGCGAGTGGCTTATTTCGGAGTTGACATTTATGTGCGACCTCTCTGGGTCCTTCCCAACCTCAATCCCCATTACCCCTCAGGGATCAAAGTGGGACCACATAACGAAGTTCACTTTGCATGCAAACTGATATAAATAGTTATGATTTTGTCGAGCATCTGCAGACCCTTTGCGACCTGCTCTCAAGACAAACCCTAAATCATGTGAAACATAGGAACAATATATGGAATTAATTCTAATTTTATTGAGGTATGAAACGCCACTTTTTGTAGTTATTTAAGAGGGAGTTTCTTACATGTGACATTTAATATTCATCTAAGGAGTCAGTTTTACGCAAGCAAAGAAAATCACTAGAACTTTACATAGAGAAACCTTAAAATTATTTAAATTCTACGAAAGTTAAGGTTTAGATTAGGTTACTTAATCAAACCAAGAAAATCACCAGAACTTTAAGGAGTAAATTCAGGCAACAAATATTTCAATTAAAGAAACCTTTAATTTATTTTAATTCCAGGAAAGTAAGAAGCCTAATCACACAAAAAAAATCATCAAAACTTTACATATGTATTCCTTTAATTTAATAGAGTAAACTCTAGAACGAATATATAAATAATTAAAATAAACCTTTAATAGAGTCTTAACTCCAACAAACCTCCTACTGGCTGTCAAAATGGGCAGCTGGGCAATTAATTGCCTGACTACATAGCTGGGGGAATACGCGTCAGGGGGGCTGCGCACAATTTTACCTGCTATTCTCTTGTGGTACCTGCAGATTTCCAGAATTTCCGTTTGAATATCAATCATACCTTATGCATGCAATGCTCGGAAGCCCAAAGTGCAGTCACTTGCGTAGCGAGCCCAATGACTGCTCTGTTATAAAGCGAACTCCAAATTTAAAATACTAACACTCGAATTAGGTTTAAGACTTAGTTCGTAATAGCTCAAAATAGATGTATAGTTGAATTGTAGAGCTATAATCAATAAAGTGTATCAGCTATTCGACTAGTTCAATCTTTTGCAAGTTCCAGCTTTATGCAGCTGATGAATAATAGAGAGGATATTTCCATTTCCCAGACATTGGCGTCGACGACGACGAAGACTGACTTGGCCAACAAAGAGAGGTGGGCCAGGACAGCAAGAGAAAAGGACAGAGGGATGTAGAGTGTGCGAAAGAGGAACACGAAGAGTGGTAGCCGTGAGGGCAATATTATTACCTGTCACATTGACAGATATTACCCGCCTGATGAGTGAGTTGCGGTCGTTTTTGATGGTGCGAGAGACGACATCAATTAACCTGGCAATCAACTCTTTAGAGCTCAATAAAATCCAGACACATAAACAGGCACACACTTTTGCCATGTGATGTCAGGCATCATGATTGGCATTATTACAATCATTGTGCAATCATTGGAGCATTTAAAATTCAATTGAGCCTCAATGCAGCCCAAACTGCTGAAGTAAAATTGCAAAATTGTCATTCGTCCCTTATAATCTGCATGAAGTTAAATTGCCTGTGATGAGATTTTAATGATTAAACGCTTTACGGCCAGATAGATTATTTACCCTTGACTTGCGTGGGAAAATTAAGGCGTTTGGTATTGATATTGACACGATTTAAGCAGCTGAAACTTAGGTGAGCTTTACTCAAAATTGACTTAGTTCTGGCTTGATTTGACTTGTGGTACAACTGAATTTCAGAAATCAGAATCATATGGCTAGTAGCGACGGACATATATATATAATATATATATATATTATGTTAGTTCATAAAACATTTCACAATAAACTTAATTCGAATTACATCGAATCTCTTCATGATTTTATATTTCGCGTCCTTTTATTCATAATCCATTCAATCATATTTGTCAATCATTATACATTATATCCAACAGACACCCTAATGCGTGGCACATCCCACAAAGTATTACATAGAATATATTCTTGTTCAGTATGGATATCGGTCAATTTATGTCCGTTCGTTTGAATGTCGAGGTCCCAACTATTATTAACACTTAAGGCACTTTCTGTATACTATAGCTTTGCCTACTTGTTTCATTTTTCCAATAACAGGAGCCCCTGGCAAGCAGGGGGCCCTTGTGCGCTGCATATCCTGCACATGCTCTCGCTACGGGCTTGTACTATACTGTACTGTAAATTCAGTAATATAAAGTAGAGCTGACTCGATTGAGCCATGAGTATCTGTCTGTCTGTCTATTTATCTGTCTGTCTGTCTGTCTATCTATCTGTGTGTTTGTCTGTTTGTCTGTTTGTCTGTCTGTCTGTCTGTCTGTCGGTCTATCTATCTGTATGTCTGTTTGTCTGTCTGTCTGTCTATCTGTCTGTCCATCTGCCTGTCTGTATGATCAGCTAATTCTTTGAAACTACAAGAGCTAGAGCCACCAAATTTTGTAAAAACAGTCGTATGTATTGAAAGCAGTTAATGTAGTTTTCAGAATTAAGCCACGCCCCTTTCCGCCTCTGCAAATGAGTATGCATATATATCTTCATATGTATATATATATGTATATATATATTTCTCCTAACTCCCAAGCCAGTAATCCCAAGGCCCTTAAGAACTACAATAATAATTCTCAATTCTACACACAAAGCAACTCACTGTAGCAGATTCACAAGTAATACTTGCGTCTATATAATCACCAATGAGTCGGCAAAGAGAATGGGAGGTCATTGACAAGAGATAAGATCAAAAGGTAGAGGGAGGGTGGGAGGATAAAGCACAGAATTCACTTAGCAGGCTCAACTATAGTAGAGAAGCTTTTCAATAAGCGCAGCCTGCAACTGCTCGAACTACTGCGGTCACAAACCGCCATCTCTAAGCGTCCTTCTAAGCTTCCGTTTCCTTAACCGCCCAACCAACAGCATGACCAGCGCACAGCATCTCTCAGCAGTGTGCAACGTGCCACTGAATGGGGCAGGGTCAGGCGTTTTCGTTGGCCACTTAGATTACACTTGGCCAAAAATTTTGTCGTTCGTTGGTTTTCTTGTTTTTCCCTTTTGCGCTAAAGGTAATTCTTTATTGCTTTTGTTATTGTTATTGTTGCTATTTTGACTGTTGTTACTGCTGTTGTTGCTTGTTGCAGCTTGTTTCCAAACGACGCGCAAACAATGGCAGACGACATTGTAGGATGGCGATGCTGCTGGCTACCAGGGAACGGGGCTGCTGGTGGTGCTTGGGACACGGGCCGAAGGCGTAGACGTAGGTCGACATAGGACATGCCACACACGAACATGCAAGGCCAACCTCAGTTGCAGTCTATCCTCCCCTACACCCATCCATACCCCAACCCCTACCCCAACCCTCTGCCCCTTGTCTTCCCTCTGTGCGGTGCAGTTTTTATTCTTTTGTATACGTAACTACTGCCTGCCGTATTTGGGACCAGCAGCTGCTCACCTGGACAGGCGATGGGATACACTATATACACATGTATGTATGTATGTGTAGTATATTGTAAATGTATGTTTGTATGTTTACTGGGACCAAATGTGGGGATATAGCTTGGCTTGACTTGGCTTGGGATGTGCAGCTGGACGACAGTTGACAGTTAGCGTATTGCATAACCAACTGCAAATTTCTAAAGGGGCCTGCGCCGCCAAATGGAACGGAAAGTGCGGAAGACATGCTGACGGGGTGGGGTGGGGGTTAGTGGAGGATAGGGGTGGTACAAGACAAAGAAGGCAAGAGATCGAGCTGCTAACAATTCCGCTAAGCATCAATTTGAAGTTATGCACTTAATCAACTTGATGATGCCAAGGCGCCAACTGGGGCATGAATGGGGCAAGAGAAGGCCAGAGGGATGTGAAGGAGGGGAACGGGCAAGAGAGGGAAGAGGGGTGCCAAGTGGCAGTTGCAAAGTGTGCAGAGTATGCACAAGTTCTTGCATGTGAGAAAAGTTGCTGCTGCCTTTCAAAATTTTTCTATTTTACTGCCTTTTGAGTCATTCGAGTAAAATATTTGTTGCACGTCGCAGATGCCATCAGACATCTTTGCCAGTCTCTCTTCTGTGTGTGTGTGTGAGAGTGTAAATTATGCAGTCATGTACACACACACACACAGACAGAGGGGGAAAACTTGGTGCTGTATAATCCAATTCATTAAATGAAAATTATATTTGTGATTTACATTGCAAGTTTGCTCGCTGGAGCTCTCGAATGTCGGGCAAATCGTCTCAGTCTCAGCCTATATACACTATATAGGATGCATCTGCATGTGTATGTTAGTGACACACAATGCAACATCACTTGCTGCTGCTTTGCAATTTCAGTTAAAAAGCAATTTACACCATCTGCCCAAGTCGAAGTTTTATAATCGATATTTTCATATGATAGATGATAATTAAAAACTGCATAAATAAATGAGATAAATCAGCAAAACTTGAAGCTGTATGATGTGCTTGAATTATTGAAAGAACATACAACTTAGCAGAATTTTAAAATAAATTACTCTGTATATACTAAAAGAACTGCGAACACTTTATTATCTCATCGAAGCAATTATAGCTTACTTTTACGTCCACGCGAATTAAGGTCACCCTAATAATTAGTGCACTATTCATTATCATTTATGTTAGGTTTGGATTCAAGCTAGTATATTTTAGTAGTCATAAGGGGCATGAGTTACAATTATTGTCGATAAACGGTCACTCTAATATGGTTTCTTTTAGTTTTTAAAGTATATATTCTTATTTTTCTACTTCCTATAATTCAGGTTTTAGTTCGTTTTAAATTTCACCAAACCTATAACACATAATGTTATACATATTGAATATTTGGTTACCCTAGTAAGGGTTCCAATGAACATTAATTTTTCTGTTATTCAGGTTTTGGTTCCGTCCATAATTTACTTAAGCTATATCATAGATTGTGTAGGTTATATCATTAATGTACAACACAGCCACCCTAATAAGATTTATTTCCCATTAAAAGTGTTAATTTAAAACTTTTCTACTTGCTGAACTTTTAGTTTTGTTCTGGTCCCCAATTATCACAAAGGTTACATCAATTATAAATATATGGCCACCCTAATAGGGCTCTATTGAGTATAAAGTGTCAAATCACAGGTTTTTCTCTTGCCATATTCGTATATGTCGGTTCATTCCATTCGTTCTTATGCCTGTGTCTTGAGTGAATGCGTTCATAATTAAGTGGAGGCACATGGAACAAGTAAATTGAAACCTATGTTGCTGTCACTCAAGTTGCTATCAAATCAAATTAACTGAAGCAGCTTAAAACATTCGAAATATTCCTTTAAATCACTTCAAATTCTTTTGAAATCTCAGAACATCTCACAAAGATGGGGAAGTAAGAAGTGGAGTGGAGAAGAAAGGAGAGGAGAGATAACTAGCGCTAACCTATTGGTATGCAATTAACTGTAATCAAAGCTGGAGGGGAGCTGTTGCTGCTGCTGCTGCTGAAACGTAATTGAATCTCGCGAGTTAGAAAGAAGAGCTCAGGAATTGGCAGCATTAGCCGCTTGACAGGAGCTAAGGCGCGCGCGAGCCTCCTTCAAGCTTGAAAGCACTGCGGCCCCGAAAATTTACATCAAGATACAAGTTAAAAGTTACCACCCCACCCCACACCACTCCACTTCACTCCACACCATGACAGTGGAACGGCAGCCAGCCCAACGTGCCAGCACCCACAAGCAGCCCAAAGAAAGTGAGCAAACAAATTTAATAAGCGTAGCAGCTACAAACGACAACAAGGAGAAGCAGCAGCAGCAGCAACAACAAGGGCCCAACTTTGAAGTGCGACCACGCCCAGCTTTTGAGTACTGCCCATGAACCAAAAAATACCCAACGGGCCCCCCGACCTGCTCCGGCTCGCACCGCCCCGCGCCACCACGTGCGTCATTTCATAATCAAAATACATTCGTAAATTTAGCGGAATTGTTTTTGTTTTACTTTACAAAGTCAACGCCAAAAAAAAGCTGCAAAGTCTTAGCGCCCGCACAACAACAATGAGAACAGCAACAGCGGCAAAAAGGTTGCCAGGTCCTGGCATGGAATGAGAAATGAAAGAGAAAGAGAGAGAGAAGAGCAATGAAAACAAGAAGAAGAAAGGCCCATTTTCATGTTCTTATGCCTTCCAAATTGCAAAATGAATCAGCGCCAAAGTGGCCCAAAGCCGATTGCTAAACAAACTGATTGGCATCTGTGTGTTGGGCTTCGCCAACGCCAACGCCAACGCCAACGCCAACGCCAACGTCGACTTTGTCGTTTCCGTTTCCGCTTTTAGCTGGCGGTGTTGACGAAGCCCCAATTGCCCCCAATCGACTGCTGGCGATCAGCTAATGCTGATGCTGCTCCAATTTGTCAGAGACAGTAACCCAGCCCCCTATCCGTATCCCTATTCTAACCCCCAAGTTCCTCTCCCTCTCTCTGACTCTGTCTATCTGTCCCACACAGTGGTTCATGATTAATGTGGCTTCCATTCGAGTGTCGCGTAATTGCTTTGTGCAAACAGCAACAACAACAATAACAATGCTTAACCACAATCACACACACAAACACACAGGGTTATAGCGAATCTTTGTGGCACCTTAGTTAGCTGCATTTCCGGCCGCCATTTCAATTTCCTAATTGCTTCCGTTTCTCACAAACTAAACGCATTTCTTTTGATGCCGCTTCCTCTACCTCTCTCTCTCTCTCTCTCTCTCTCTCTCTGCAATCCTTTCCCTTTATACTTATAATGTTCACTTCTTACAAGGACAATTGTATCTGGCACTATGTGAAATACTATATATGTATTTGTATCTTTGTGGTAATGTCTGCCACACTGAGAAAGACAGAAATTTGTTGTAAAACCTTGAAAACTGTGGCTCATTTTGGGGGCTAATAAAAAACAAAAAGAATGGAAGGTGACCTGCAGCATGCCGAAGGTCCTAACCCTTGGAGGTTTTGGCTTTAATCTTTGAAGATTGTTCCTACGCGCTGTTTATAGTATTGTATGGTATGGTATAGTTATCTATAATAACTCAAGAAAAATCTTTACTTTTCACTGATTATTCCTATGAAAAATAGTGATCAGATTTGAACATGATGTTGAAACTTGTAAACATATTAATTATATAGAAAAATGCGGATGTAGTAAATTTGATTGTAATATTTTGAAAAATAACAAAAGCCGGCCGACAGCTAGACGATTTATTTATCGGTCCAGTCCGACTTGTTCCGAGTTAATGTGTGCCTAGTTGCATCAAGAAAGTTTAAAAACTGAGAGATAGTTTGGATTTTAACTGTCGGACAGAAGGATAGCGATAGTTCAACTCCTCTGTTGCTGCTGACTCAGAATATATGTGTATACTTTATAGAGGCAAGGGTATACAAATTAGTTCAAGCTCAAAAGAAATGAGTATAGCAAGAGGAGGGTAATAATTCACATACTATAGTAGATGTATTGTATCTCTATCGTGCACTATATCTGGTATTGCCAATTCTTTTCATCATTTAAGTTAACAGTTCGCACTTGAAATCCCTCTACGTTTTTACTTTAATTTATCTTTAATTAACGACTTTTTCTTTCAACACATTTCGTTACCTACATAATTACCTTTTTATTTTTACTTTCTTTTGTTTAGCCAAAGTTGTGTTCTTTTGAACAAGAAAAGATTTGTGGTTTTGACAGCTGGCTGGAGCAAGCGGGGAGAACTTTTCAATTTAATACGGACTGCAAATAATTAACTTTTGGCATGAACTCAAAACCTTTGCAATCCCATTGAAGCTGCCCCAAGCAGAATCGCGAAAAATAGCAACAAAAAAAAAAAATAAAAAACAAACAAGTAAGGAAAGCTGGTATAAAGCAGCTCGACTGTTAGTTACCCCTCGAATAATTTGGAAAATAAAAATAATAATCTGCTTATGTTGCACACCAACCTGCATAAAAAAATTTGATTTCTTTATATTTATTTATTTACTGTCGACTTAAGTCAACCGACTCTAATTTTTAAATCAAATTTTAATTTAAATTACAAAAAATAAAATTAGTATTCAAAATATATTAAAACGTTTATATAGTTAAAAAATAATGTGAACAATTTCTTTAAATTTAAATTTATATTTAATCTGGGATGATAAATCTCATTGTCATATTTCATATTCATTTATAATAACCGAGTTCTTTGTGAACAGGGCCAAATCGACTTGCCTTATAATGCTCAACAAGATAACATTCACTTTTTGCCACGCCTCCTTGTGCCTATAATCCAAACATAACATATAGTATACCCTTTTTTTAAGCATTTACAATGGCCGAAGAGCATAAAAATATGAAAGCCAGAGCTACACATTTATTTCCCACGGATGCCCCACGGGAGCTTAAACATTTATAGTACGTTTTGTATGTGCTACCCTTCGAGAACACATACACATACTACAATACATATGTATGTACATGACTGGATGGATACATATGCTGGCAGCTTTAATATTCCCGCCTGTCGAAACATGTTTACATTTGTGTTTACATTGTTTTGTTACGATATTGGCAACAAGAGCGGGTAGGCTTCAATTTGAATTTCAAAATAGTATAAGCATCGCGCCAGGAAGCTTTAAGTTACATAACCTTAAATAATTTTACTTGATCGACATAACGAACTTAACCTCAGTTTACTTACGTTTCAGCTCGGATGCTTGCTGCAGCCGATATGCGCTGGAATACAAATAAATAAAGAATAACAATTATATTTAAAAACGAGTGCAGTTTTTTGGGTTAAAAAAAGCCGCAAAAAATGCAGGAATAACATTGTCTCTCCCACAAGTTTGGCAAATTCATTTGGCACATTCTCTTATAAGCAAACACTTAAAAAAAATGTTGGACAGTGTTTTTTGTTTACGCTCTCTGAAACTGCTGAAATTCGTTGAACTCACAAAAACGCACCAAATCAAATTCTATCCCGAAGTGTGCAAGTTGACGCAACAACGATGACGAACAAACTAACTGTAAATACGGTTTGGTTTGCCGACTACAATGCAAGTGTGACCATTTAATGTGAACGCTAAATGTGCCTGTTTTTGAACTGTCGAAGGGCATTCCAACGCGAATTTAAAGTTTTTTTTAAATAGCATATCTTGATAAATAAAATCTGTTCAAACAATTTTAAATATAATAAATAAGTAATAAAAAATATTTCTTATTAACATAAGTTATATGACAATTCATATGGGAAATTCATAACAATATGATAATAATAATGCTTATCGATACAAATTTTTCTCACATTTATTCAATTCTAATCTAGCTGAAACTACTATAAAGATATATACTTTCACCGATTTGCGTATCGTCATCGTATGTGTTAATAAAAATAAGAGGATTAGCAGTCCATTTTACAACGAATTGGAAACTGAGAATAGCCTGAAAAATACCATGGTATATTTACTAAGCAAGTTTACTTTAAAAATGTCCACAAAATGTAATACGGTCACTCTGCACCTGCTTTATAGTAATTTGCCTGCAGTGCTGTTGAGGCTCTGTTAAAGTGTTCTATTTATTTAATTAGTTTATAGTCGGACTAAGGTCAGTCGACTGTTTAAAAGTAAAGAAAAAAATACAATTAATAGTTATAATTAATAATTTTAAGTTAAAAGTAAAATCTTAACTGTGAGAAAAGAAATAAAAATAAATTAATTGAATTGAGTTTACATTGGGATAAAAAAGAGCCGATCCAACATTTGTTGCAGAGGATTGGGGAAAACCCAGAAAAACCCAATCAGATCAGGAGAGTTAGTGTTAGTAAGCAAAACCTAATCAAAATAGCGATTAGAATGTTCAAACATGCAGTTAGTTAAAAAGTACTACTGTTACTAGAAAGAAGATAAGTATATATTAAACTAGTTACTAGAAAGGTGAGTAAGGATTTGTACTTTTAAGCAAGATACAGAATTATTGTTGTTGTTAGCGATAATGTAATATAGTTTATTATAGTCCGAACATAGTACCCTGAAAGGCTCATGCAGGGCATAATTCGAACTACAATTGGAAAGTTTTAGAGGAAGATAGTTACGGGTGATTCTACCAGGGACAGAGAAGTGTAGTAGAAACGGTTAAATTTAAATTCATTTTTATTCGCACTTTTTGATCAATACTTTTTAATAAATTTAATAATAAAAATACATTAAACATCAAAACTTAGGTGTTGATTACAATTTATTAAGTTCCAAATCGAAAATCAACGAAAGGAAATTACGTTACGCTACATTCTCTGTTAATATCTTACGTATTCTGTTAAGTTTTGTTGACATGTTAGTTACTTGCGGCAGTGTAACAGCAAAGCCAAGAATCTTTTGCTCAATCAGAATTTGGGAATTTTGGATGAAATGCAGCACAAATTGCGATGATACGAAACGTTGTGGTGGGAATTTCGGGTGGCGTGGACAGTGCAGTCAGCGCGCATCTGCTAAAGGAACGGGGCTTCAATGTGCTCGGTGTCTTCATGCGCAACTGGGATGAACATGACGAAGCCGGACGATGCAGCGGCGAACAGGATCTCAAGGACGCAGAGTGGGCATGTCAGAGACTTGGAATCGAGCTGCGCCAAGTGAACTATGTCAAGCAATACTGGACAGCGGTATTCAGTCAGTTTTTGGATGATTACCAGCAGGGCCTGACTCCCAATCCGGACATCTTGTGTAACAAACACATCAAATTCGATCTGTTCCATCGCCATGCCCTGCACACGCTACAATACGATGCCGTGGCCACGGGGCATTATGCCCGCAATAGTCTGGGTGACTTTCTGGAGCACGCCAGCGAGCAGAAAATCATGGAGGATGTGCAACTGCTCATTCCCGCCGATACGTTCAAGGATCAGACATTCTTTCTAGCTGGCATCGCGCAAGCCGCACTGCAGCGTACCATGTTTCCGCTGGGTGGTCTATTAAAGACTCAGGTAAAAGAACTGGCGCGTCACATCGGACTTCAACGACTGGCCGAGAAGCGCGAGAGCACAGGGATCTGCTTTGTGGGCAAACGTGATTTCAAATCCTTTATACGAGAGGTGAGCACGTTGATACTCAAATTCAGATTCCATGCAATAACAGACTCTCTTCGTAGTACATCAGCTCCCGGCCTGGCAATTTTGTGGATGTTGACAGCGGTGATGTTGTGGGCACACACGAAGGCATTCATCAGTGGACAGTGGGACAGCGCTGCCGACTTAGCTCCTACTTGCAGCCATATTTTGTGGCACGTAAAGATGCAGCCAGCAATACGATCTATGTGGCTGCGGGGCACGAACATCCCGCACTGCATAGCACTCGCATCCACATTGGCGACATCAACTGGTTGTCCAAGCGAGCACACGAGCAACTGACCGACCAAGGCAGCCTGCGGTGTCGCTTTCGCTTTCAGCACACAAAGCCGTTAGTCGACTGTCAGCTGTACTCCAGTCAGGTGCAGCTAGATGCCCCGCTGCGCGCCATTACGCCAGGCCAGTATGCGGTCTTCTATGACGACACTGCGTGCCTGGGATTAGCGCGCATTCTCCATGGAGAACCTCTGCCGCAAATGCAGCAACAAGTTGCGCTGGACAGATAGCAGAAAATGGATGTTGTTTAAATTTGTTGTTGTCAATTTAGCTGTGTATAAACATGTGTATATACATAAATAACCAGTAGGGAGACGACATACCGAAGAATTCTTCACCGAATGTTCCTATACTAGTTATATATGTATGTATAATAGTACAAAACTGTACAACATTGCTTATGAATTCGTAAACAGTTTTGATTGCTAGAGATACACAATTCTGTTAATAAAAATGTTCATTTTTGACTGATTCTGATGACTATCTTCAGATTTCAATGAAATGGTATAAGTATACACATGTATATAACTTTAGTTGGTGCTGATAAACATACAAAAACCTTCTTCATACAAAAACCCGCATTTCATCCGATTGTTCCTAATACAGGCATATTATTTAGAAGGAAAGAGGCCAATAAAACTTGTTTGGTTGCAATATTTTGAAAAATACCGAAAATCGTCAGATCGGTTCTACGACAGCTGAACAATATATAAATACGATCCGTTGCGTTCAGAGCGTGCAGCAATAATAAGCAAGTGTGCCGAGTTTCACCAGGACTAGTTCGACTTGCTGATGCCGATCAAGAAAATATATACTACATATACTAATCTCCGTCTGCAAGGGTATACATATATATAAATCCCAGCCATTGTTTAAGGATGAATTTACAAATTTATTGCAAAATATAATAAATGACTGAACCAGGTTTTCTCCTTAACTTCACTGATCATATCATCACGCCAAATGAAACAACATAAGTTACGATAAACAAAAGTTGTACTATATATTGATAGATATATTTCGAAGTCCGCTTTATACAATTTTCAGGCAAATGCATAAATCGCACTACTAAAGCTGAATCTCTTTTTTCATTTCTTAAGCATAGATCATACAATTATTTTGAAATTATGAAATCTTCTACATCATGGTGGGGTCCTAAATTATCGTACATTTTAATTTTATCTGTTAATATCCTATTCGTAGTATCTCTAGGCGCCGAAGCGGGAAAAAAAAATCAAATGAATCTATCATATTTAAAACATATTAGTCGTGTATAAATTAAATTAGCTTAGATTAGAATTTTATTGTGTTGGGTTGGTTCGCGAAAGTCGTCGATTGTCTTAGGGACTTAAATTAGATTTACATCTCATAGGAGAGAGGGGGTAACTTAGGTCAAGAGCACGGTCAGCGCATCTAGGAATCGTGTCAGATCACTCTGGCGTAACTGCACGATGGACGGCTCGAAGAAGTCTTGCAGTATGCTGGTCTTGCTTTTCTGTGCCGCCTGGTCGAATGCCTTGCCAAAGAAGTTCTTGGGTGAATCTTCGCGCACCGGCGCAATGCCGACCAGGAGACACATGCCCTGCGTCGCATCGAGCGGACAGGTGGCGATCAGTGGCAGATCGGGCGCTTGACGAGCTCTTGTCGTCGCCACATGACCGTGCAGCACGAATTTGGCCAACATTGCCAGCGCGTATGGGTACGAGAAGAAGGCATGCTCCTCCTGAAGTACATAATAGAAGAAGGAGCCCGTCGAGTGTACCTGATGCGCCTCGAGGCAACTCTGCACCTGGCGAAAGATGGCCGCATGCAGCAGTTTGGCATTGTCAATGCCCGCATTGAGCAGTTGCTTGTGCTGGCGCGACAGTGCATCCGATGCCTCCATGAAGCAATCCTCGGGAGTCTTATGCTTCTTTATCGACTGCAAGATGGCCAGCAATGCATAAACATAGTCCGCGGCAGCATAGCGACTCCGATAGCCATAGCTGAATGTGAAGGTGCCGTAGACAATGTCCGGTATGCCATACTTCTCCGCTAGCTGCTCGACCATGGTGAAGAATTCTTTGCGCAACACCAGATCCATTGCACTGTACATCTGACGGGCATGTACCAACGGCAGACCCATCTCGACAAGCAGCTCGTGCAGCCGCTTTTCGCCACGCAACGTCCACAGTTTCATCTGGCAGGCGGAATAGCGCGAGTACCTAGTGATGATGGAGGAGGAGGATGTGTAATCAGTTAAGTATTACAGCTATAACCTGTGTTGCCATCCACTCTACTTACCGCATGGACTCGGTGACGGTCCAGTGTCTGTAGAGCACCAGATGAAGATCGTTCTCAAAGTTAATCTTGGCGGCACTCATTGTGTTTTGATCGTTCGTCTTGTTGGTCAAGCGCGACACATGCGACTGTATGTGCTCCAGTTCGAGCGTGTAGGCGCCACTCTCGATCTTGCCCAGCAGCAACTGTTCGGTGATGCCAACTATGGCCCACCATAGTAGATCCATGTTGTCTTTGGACAGCTTCCAGGCTAGTTCAAAGATGAGCAACGCCGTTGATCGGCTGTAATAACTGAATTGTGTGTAGTCGAACATGATGCGATCCCGTTCTTGCTCCCATTGTCGTCTCGCCCGTTGTCGCATCACGCGCTGCTCATGACGCTGCATTCGCGTCAATTTGGGAGCGCGTTTTTGCTCTCCTGCACGCTGTCCTCCATCGCCCTCATCAGAGTCATCCCCAGCACCACTGTCAGCATCATCTGCATCCTCACCTTCATTATCATTGTTGTCGTCGTCGTCTTCGCCGCCATCCTCCCCGTCCGAATCATAGAATATCGTCTCAAATCCTGGTATATTCTCCTCCAATGCGGGATCTCCCAAGATGCACACCTGTCGATCACTGTAAATGTTGCACACGTCCAGAGGCCGATGTGAGTCGCATATGAAAAAGGTGACATCCTCTGCTGGCTGCAGCAGCTCAACAATGTCCACACAGCCGCCGCAGTTCACCAGTAGAACGTATTTAACATCACCCTGGTGCTCCGTGTACGCTCGCCTCAGTCCCGTTAAACCCATTATGGGGACCACTGTGTAAAGCATGTGATCGTACTTGAACAGCGACTGCAAGATTTTGCTGGCACATATTGCATCGACATCATAATTGACCACGATAAGAATGCGTTTGCCTATCAACTGCCTGTAGAAATCATTCTTTAGATCCTGTATAAACATTTTACGCGCACACAAAACAGATCACGGCGCCGAATGAGAATAACTGAGAATAACACAGTTTGGGGACAATAGACACAGAAATAAAATGTAGATTACAATTGGCAGCACACTTTGGGCGCCGATTTGATGTCTCGATTCAATTGTTTGTACCGCCACTTAATTGGGGCTTATTGCGCGTTGCATTTTGTCGAATTTGCTCTTCTGATTGCACTTTCTAATAGAGCTCTCTTTAGCCCTTTGTGGCCTGCATGCTCCACAGCTGCGGGATCGAATTAAGGCGGGAAACGGACAGCTGTTCAGCGTGGTTGTTTGCACTGTAAATGGCAAACGAGCAACACAGTTCGATCAGCATTGCCAACTATCGATTACATAAAGTTTAAGTAGCATTTTCGTAGGTATTCCCCCTTTTCTTGAAGAATCTCTCAATCTAACATGAGCAAATAATTATTGAAACTTTAACTAACGCACATTATCCTTCTATGGAAAATTTGCTTGTGATCGCTAAGAGCAATATATCGATAAGTAGTGAATGATATGAGCGCCAATATGATATGTAATAAAAATAAGCATCATATTTATTTTAAAGTATAGGTAAAGCATATTGAACTAGTTTTTAAATTATAAAATCTCATATCTGAAGAAAAAACAATAATCTAATATATTTTATTTCGATATACGTATACGTTACGATGATTCTGAAATATAATATCGATTGTACAAATATTTACCCAAACAAACATTATCGCTTTTGTATCGACTTTAGACACGTCATGGTCGACAAAATTAGTAATTGTGCCAGTAATAAATAAACAAGGAAGTACATATCATTTGAATTCTAATAAAATAGCAACATGGTTTACATTGACCGTAGTAAGTACAAGCAATATGCGATTCAATATTTTTACTTCTGCTGACTATGTTTTTTAATGATTCTAGGTGGTCGTGTTTGGGAGAAACGTCCTTGGGACTGGCAACGTATAGTGGAAATTTTCGTGGGACTGTGGTACTTGGTTTTACAATTGTAAGTAGCATAATATTTCGTTATTTCGATATTCTTCTAATCGCATTGCTTGTCTGACAGTTTCCAGACATTGTTGGCACCTTTCAACGGCGGTAATGACAACAAGCGCAGTGAAGGACGTCGCGGATACGGCTGGGGCGCCGGAGGAGGCGGTGGTGGAGGAGGCGGTGGTGGTGGCGGTGGAGGCGGCGGTGGCAGAGGCGGTGGAGGTGGTTTGTGGCCAAATCGTCGCATTGGACGCATACCACAACAAACGAACTGCAGCACATGCCCCATGGGTGGCGGATGTGGATAGTTGGCAGCATCCAACGCAATGTTCGCTCATCTCTGCCTACTACAACTACGCTTTCTACGAGAAGAATTATTGCAAGATTACTTACACATACATATAGCGCAACCTTCGCAAACGTGAAACAGTTGAACGGGATGACAGCTGGGGCGTATTTGAACGAATATATAATAGCTCGATTTGTAGTTAAGTTAGTTTTTACACGGTAAATATTTATCAGTTATTCGGGTATGGTAAAGAACATCATATTTGCATTAACAAACCTCGAATGGCAATATAATTTACTCGGCATTCTAAAATGTCATTCCGAATACATATTATTTGAAGTCAACGATGTGAAAAATAAATATGTACATATTAATAACCGTTAAAATTGGTCGTTTTTTATTATTTAAAGAAAATCAGAAAGACACCTCCAGAAAAATAATATTGATAAGTTATAGCTGAGGTAAATAAACATGAGGTGAAACATGAGGTAAATAAATATATGCCATGCAATTTTTAACACCTAACTTTTAATGTCTACAATTCAAAGTTTACCAAATCATGTTTGCATGTTCTATACAAAGTATAATTAATATGAAATAGATACTGATTTTAAGTTTATTCAGTTTTCCCGATAACTTTTTATTTGGAAATTCTACAAGTTTGTACTTACAAAAATTAATAAATAATTAGAAAAAAAAACATGAATTAAATAATTTGTTTTGTATATATTTATACTACACTACACTATTTAAATTCGAATTATTTAATTATTTGAACTAGTTCGTCACCAAAAAAAATCGAACCACTGACATCTCAAACAGACTCGTGTGCACAAACATATCGAAATATTTTGTTGTGCCATTTCCATTTGTTCTGCTGAATGTCTCATAAACCCAAGCAATCACGCACACACACAAACAAACGTGCAAATGTGTGTACGCACATATTTAATTTAGGAATTTGAGAAGAGCGTTCTTTCAAAATATTTCTATTTTGCATTGAGAATCACTAAATAGGCATTGTAGCTATAGGGAACCACTAAGTGGGTTTCTTTTTGTGAATCGCATTCGGCGTTTTTTAGTGTTGCCCGAAAAATGGAAGTTCTAGCAGCTGAAAAAGGTATTACACACTAAGAGTGCCCCAAACATGCCTTAGCGTGCTTATGCATTCATATTCACGTTTCATTCTACAGAGAAAACCTTCGGCGAGGAATCCGAATCCACACCGAAACCGGAGGGCGCTAAAGCCATGGACACAGATGCGACCATCAATGGCGCAATCGAAGAAAGACTTCAGGACAATGAGATTGATTCGACTTCAGCCGCGGAGGCAACAGAGTCCTTGCTGCCACCAAGTGAACCAGTCCCAGTTCAGGCAGGCGAAGGATCTCCGCGTACAAAAAGCCGCTCACCAAGCGCAACACGCAAATCGCGTAGCCGCAGCGGCAGTGTAGTTGACAGTTCACGACGCTCCCGTAGCAAGTCAGTATCTGGTCAACGTTCCCGCAGTGGCTCGCATCGCTCACGTAGCGGCTCTGAATCCAGACATTCGCGTAGTGGCTCCCGCTCACGTAGCGGATCCAGACGTTCACGCAGTGGATCTGGCGGACGATCACGCTCTCGCAGTGGATCGAGACGTTCCCGCAGTGGCTCGATGCGTTCCCGTAGCGGTTCGAGACGCTCACGCAGTGGCTCTGGTTCGAGACGCTCGCGCAGTGACTCCAGGCGTTCACGCAGCGGATCGGGTGCACGTTCCCACAGCGGATCTCGACGTTCTCGTAGTGGCTCTGGATCCAGACGTTCTCGCAGTGGTTCGGGTTCTCGACGTTCGCGTAGCGGATCGGGCTCACGACGATCTCGCAGTGGCTCGAGACGTTCGCGTAGTGGATCCCGACGTTCTCGCAGTGGCTCGAGACGTTCACGCAGTGGCTCGGGATCCAGACGCTCTCGCAGTGGCTCGGGAGGACGTTCACGCAGCGGATCCAGACGCTCTCCCAGTGGATCAAGGCGTTCGCGCAGTGGTTCACGTCGCTCTCGCAGCGCCTCGAATGCATCGAAGCGATCACGATCCCGTAGCGGATCCAGAGGATCTCGCAGCGGCTCGAGACGTTCTCGCAGTGGCTCCCGACGTTCTCGCAGCGGATCCCGACATTCACGCAGTGGATCCCGACGCTCCCGCAGTGGATCCCGGCGCTCTCGTTCAAATAGTGCCGCCTCGAAAGGCAGTGCTGGCGATGCCAAAAAGAATGGATCACGCAGCAGTCGATCACGTTCCAAGAGTGTAGCTGGATCTGTGGGCTCCCCAGGCGATGCGAACCGCAAACGTACAATCACAAGTGATTCCGAGGGTAAGTGTCGAACTTGAGGATCCGTTCCGCTCCTGCATATGTAACACAACACTACAATCATGTATAGATGATGCACCGAAGTTGCAAAAGAAACGCGCTAAGATTACAGACACGGACAACGAGGAGGAAGAGGAGGGGAAGGAGCCACAAGCGGATGCTGAGCCAGTTGCTGAGAAGGAGCAGGCCAAAGCGGTTGATAGTTCCGACGATGAGAACACGCCAATATCAAATGAACCAGAGTAAGTTATATATATATATATATATATATATATATGTATTCCCCTATCTATATACTAATTTATATATATTCTCTTGCATCTTCCCCAACCCCTTAGTAACAGCAACTTCATATCCGATTTCGACGCCATGTTGCTGCGTAAGAAGGAGGAGAAACGTGTGCGACGTCGCAAAAGGGATATCGATCTGATAAATGACAATGATGATCTTATTGATCAGCTGATTATCAACATGAAGAACGCTTCGGACGATGATCGTCAGCTGAATGTGTTGGGGAAGCCTGCAACCAAGAAGATTTCAATGCTCAAACAAGTGATGTCACAACTGATCAAGAAGAATATGCAGTTGGCCTTCTTGGAACACAATATACTCAATGTGCTGACCGATTGGCTGGCTCCGTTGCCAAACAAGAGTCTGCCATGTCTTCAGATACGAGAGAGTATTCTAAGGCTGTTATCCGATGTATGTATCTCTCTCTCTCTCTCTCTCTCTCTCTCTAACTCTCCATGTGTTTGTCTCTATCTCCCTCTCTTTCCATTTCGTTGTAGTTCCCAACAATAGATAAAAGTTACTTGAAGCAATCGGGAATAGGGAAGGCCGTTATGTATCTATACAAACATCCACAGGAGACGAAATCGAATCGTGATCGTGCAGGTCGTTTGATATCGGACTGGGCACGCCCCATCTTCAACTTGAGCTGTGATTTCTCAGCGATGAGCAAGGAGGAGCGCCAAGAACGTGATCTGGCGCAAATGTCACGCCATCGTCATAAGAGCCCCGACCTGGAGCCCGCATCGTCCAGCAGCAATCCGCCATCGTTGAATCAAACCTTCTCCAGCGAAGACAAACTACTGCGTCCCGGTGATCCCGGCTGGGTGGCCCGAGCCCGTGTACCTATGCCCTCAAATAAAGACTATGTTGTGCGCCCCAAGTCCACGGTAGAAGGCGAAATATCCACGGTATGATATTGGAGATATATTTGACTTTATACATGTATATTAATTGATTACCTTCCCCTTCCCGCATACACTAGTCCACCAAACGCAAACCCAATCGTTATGAAAAGCACATGAAGAGGTTCTTGGACTCGAAGCGTTCCAAGGAGAGTCGTCGCGCCGTCGAAATCTCCATCGAGGGTCGCAAAATGGCGCTATAAGAAGAAGATAGCGCATACACACACACACACACACACACACACACACAGATAAACAGCTGAACAAAATGATTTTGTAATATACTACCAAGCAAGCACCTCCATAAAGTCTACTTAAAATGGAACAAGGAAAACAAGAAGAGAATGGAATACCGACGCAACATACTGATGGGCTTAGGTTAATTCATTATGAAATATATAGAATGAGTTCCTGTTTTGACGCAAATAATAGAAACATACACACACAAACGCATGCAAATGGGATCGTCGCCATCGAGAATGTCCTGTGATATGTTTTTGCAATGTCACAAGCGACTTTATAATCAAAGACACTGAATATACACATACTATAAATGTATCTTTATAATACATGCGCAACTTCCAACTCGATGTGTTTTCTCTTTCAATATGGGGTAGGTCTATAACATAGAGAGAAGGGGACAGGTATAGCAGGGCTAGCAGATCTGTTTATTTATTTTTTCGTTTAGTCGCAATTTAAGATTTGAAAAATGTATGAAATTTAAGTCGTTTTCTTAACTGAAAATCCTATTGTCGTGTTTTGTATACTTTTTCCCAATTGTCTGTCCGTCATTTCCCGTTTTTGACTCCTCATCAAGGCCCTTGTGCAAAACTCCTCTGGGCCCCTTTTGTAATCACCATTAAAATAAGGTTAATTGAAGAAACTTAATACTAATCGACTCTCCCGATTTTATATTGTGAAAATTATTTAGTTTTTAAGGACTCTACATTTAGTGCCCTCTTATTCTCCCTCTTATAACCATGCAACCATTCTAGCCCCATTGTACTGGCTAATTATTATATTACCCATTGGGCAACAGGATATTATAACTTGCTCGACAAAAATGGCATAAGGAGACGAGGCCATCAATGCATATAGATATATTCTTGCTCTGTATCAATAGGGGTCAACTTAGTTTAGAGGTTACTTATTCGATAATTTTCTCTGGTAGTCGTGGGCCCTTGTGCAACGCACACCCTACACACGCCTCGATGCGGGCCTGGACAACATCTGCCCACTTATAATAAAAGGTTATCGGCAGCCCTGGTATAGAGAGAGAATCAACTTTTTGATTCTGTTATCTATAAATCCCAGAGAGATTCCAGCAAACAATTAATTAGTTTGGGTGTGAGCTGCCAACACAAGACCAAAGCCGCCGGCCTCCTTATCAGTTACGCGGTAGACCCATTTACATATACTACACTACACCTTACACTATACATACATATGTATGTATACTATATATACTGGTAACATACGTTAAGAGCTTATCGCAGTGGGTTTACGCTCGATCAGACTTAAGATTAGAGACAGGCATGTCTGATATGAAGACTAACTGAAGAGGTTAAACTGATACTTCAGTTAGGATCATGCAATGCCAACTGGGCTGCGGTTGGGCCTAGGTCTTCTGACAACAAGTGATGTTCTGTCTATGTCATAATGAGTATAATGGGTGTATGGGTGTCACGATTCGAACTTCGAACACTCGAGTTTATCTTGGCACGGTAGTTATAAATATCGCTTGAAATTGCTCCCAACAGACAAACAAACACGCAACATACACACACAGGTGGTATGACAACAAATCACATAGATACTCCGGTGGTCGGTAAATATTATAAAAGAGATTTAATTTGGAAAAGTCAAATTAAGGGCGTTTCGGCGATGATTTACTAAAAAAAAGAGCCAACCCAGTGGGAAATTGGCTGTGTAGTGAAGTGGGCAATACGTCAATAGAGCAATCTAAGTGGTAAGTGCTGGTATTTATTACCCCAGAGATTAATACGCACAGCGATGCCAACAGTGTTCCCAATTCAGCTCTTTTAATGCCAAAGCTGACTGTTTTCAAAATTCGATAGCGGAATAAAATCTAATATATTTTATTTTATTAAATTAAATTAAATTCAAATATATTAAATTAATTTTAAATTAATTACCTTAAAATTTTGTAAACTTAAACTCTTTGCTTAATTATTTTAAATTGACTTTTTAAATAATTTTTTGTATCTAACTCTGTCGACTGTATTCAGTCGACTTTAAGTTAATTAATTAAATAAATAAATTTCTACATCTAGTTTTTTTAATACCAAAGATCTTTTCATTCCGCCTTGTTTTTGCTTCTATACAATTAAGCTTTGTTTACTCCTTGACTAAGTACTGTTACTTAGCTTTATTACAAAACTGTTAGCTACTTCTAGCTTATCTTTTATTCAAAACTCCTGTCATACATACTTTTATATTGCAACTATACAATTCAGCTTTATATTTATATTCAATTCACTCAAAAGCTCCTTGCATTCAGTCATTCTGTGGCTACTCCAGAATTTAGCTTTATTTTTATCTACTTTAGCTTTTCTACATCCAAAAAAACTCTGAGCTTTTTTTTTAAAAACTATAATTCAGCTTCATGCATATCTTATTTTTCTTTTCTTAGCACAAAAAGACTCCTGTGTGGACATTCAGCTTTGTTTTAGTGCAACTATACAATTCAGCTCTATTTTGATCGAGCTTAGCTTTTCTTTACTCAAAGAGACTCCCTACATTTAGCGTGTTCTATTGAAACAATTTAGCTTTATTATGATTGATTTTGGCTTTTTTTGCTCAAGAGATTCCTTCCATTCAGCCTTTTTCATTTCGAATGGCAACACCGTGTGCGAAGGCCAAACTGGTTTTCCATCAGCTCGAGCAACAAAAAAAAACGATGCCAGTTTTGGATTGCTCGATTTTCTAGCGGGTTCAATGTTTTCTTTGTATTTTTTTTTTTTTTGATTTGCTCTGCGCAGCAATGAAAACTAGTTCGAAATCGCGCTGCCTTTACATTATCTCTTTGGAAATCAGCAGCACCCAACACCAGCAGCACTAGCTATACCCGGTACTAGGCACATACATACATGTGTACATAGAGCGACACCCGGCGAGCACATCACACTTTGTGTACACATGTAGGTCGCGTTCACCTTTGGCTGTTATCGCGCTGAATGAGTATCAGAAGCCAGAAACCGGTTGCGCTCCCCTTATAACGCAGCTAGAGCTCCGCAGCAAGTGCTAGTTGATTGTCAGCGTTCGTTGAGCATCAGAAACAGAAACAGAAACAGAATTGCAGCAAAATGTCGCAGTTGAAGAAGACATCGAAAATCGGAATTGTGGGCAGGTAAGGGGATCATCTGGGAAAGGAGGATCCTCCAGTACACCCTCAATCATTCATTCGTTTGTCGCTCCTGCAGCGGACTCATTGGTCGCTCATGGTCAATGCTATTCGCCTCCGTGGGATACCAGGTGGTGCTCTACGACATCTTGCCCGAACAGGTGCAGGGTGCATTGAAGGCAACCGAAAAGGAGCTGGTCGAGCTGGAGAAGAAGGGTCTGTTGCGTGGCAAGCTGAATGCTGTCGAACAGTTCAGCTGCATCACCGGCACCAATGACATCAAGGAGCTGGCCAAGGGTGCCATCTTCATACAGGAATGCATTCCAGAAAATTTGGATTGGAAGAAGGATCTGTTCAAGAAGCTCGACGCTGTTGTCGACAGCAACACAATCCTCTCCAGCTCAACCAGCACTTTCCTGCCATCGTTGTTCACCGCCGACCTGAAGCACAAGCAGAACGTGAGTGTCTTTCACTTAACCGTGAAAACTTTCCAAAAAATATACAAATACAATGTGACGTACATACATACCCACATGTGTGGTATCTGTGTCTGTGTATCTGTATCTGTATCAGCTTGTTTATCTATCTGTCCTTATGTTGACCCCCCTCTAAAGGGTATACCAAGTTTGTGCAAATGTATGTAAAGGGCAGAGGGAGGTGTGACAGCCTCAGGATCACCAGCCAAGTCAATTGAGCCATGTCTGTATGTATGAACACATAAATCTCAGCTAGTATTAAAGCCAGAGACACCAACCATACGACCATCGAGGTTATTTCAAATATGGAATGCCAAGTCCAACGTCTGGGCAATGCTTTAACTTGAGTGTATCAAGCGAAGTATTCAATGACACCAATTCCCCCAATTTAAATCCGATCGGACATACAGATCCAAGCTAGAAGTTATTTTAATTTACGTTCTCTATAACCTTATTCTTTATGCTCTTCTTCTCCCCTCGCAGACTGTTGTATCGCATCCCGTGAATCCACCATACTATGTGCCACTGGTTGAGATCGTGCCAGCACCGTGGACCAAACCAGAGGTTGTGCAAACCACACGCGCCCTTATGGACGAAATTGGCCAGAAGCCAGTGACACTATCGCGTGAAATCGAGGGATTCGCACTGAATCGCATACAATATGCCATCCTGAACGAGACATGGCGTCTGGTCGAGGCGGGCATCCTCAATGTCAAGGACATCGATAGTGTGATGAGCGATGGTCTGGGCATGCGTTATGCCTTCCTGGGTCCCCTGGAGACTGCACATTTGAATGCCGAGGGCATGACCAATTACTTTGAACGTTACTCGAAGACAATCTACGCCGTCAGCGAAACAATGGGACCCACGCCCAAGATGGAGGGACCCGTGGCTGTTGAGATGGCCAAGCAACTGGAACAAATGGTGCCCATCGACAAGTTGGCCGAGCGTCGCACCTATCGCGACAATTGTCTGACTCACCTGAGCATCTTGAAGAACAAGATCAACCAGGGCAAACAATGAGTGAATTACAATTAACTTGCAACATGAACTAAATACACTAAAAATAAACTTAATTAAAGAATTCCATCACACACATTCCTTTTACTATCGTCGTGCGTGGATCTCCTTGAAACAGAATCGCATATTTTCTATGAGAGAATGATATAATGTATGTATAATCAATGAGTCCAAGCCGATGCTTGGACGAGCAGGTGAGCTATGTAGAATAATGATCGTTCGACTCTTTTAACCATCTCTATATAAAGTGCACCCTGGCTTTATTAAACATTAAAGTATTCGATCGCATTGTCACATACATTCATTTTATTATCGTTGTTCGGTATGCCAGCCAGTTGGTGGATCTTCTCGAAACAGTAAGAGCATGAAACAGTTCAGTCAATTAATCAGTAATTTTAAACCAAGTTTTATATACTACGTACAACAAAAATTCGACGGATTTATCTTTTACTTATATCTATTAGGAAACTAAGCAGTTCGTTAAGATGGTCTCTTGGAATAGCTCGATTGAATGGACGTTGATACGTTCGTATAGCTGCTCACAGGTCTTAAGGATCTGCGCGGCTGTGCGCGCATTTGTGGCATAGGTGTGCTGGTGCAAAACATCTGGCCACCAGCAGGATTCGTTCTGCTAGGCATGGGCGTATTCAGATGATGCGAGTTTGCAGCTGTCGACACATTCAATGGCTTCACCCGGGGTACCACCCTTTTGGTGGGTATCCCTGCTTTAGTGGGTGTTTTTGACTCGTTAATGACTGCACTCTTCACCACACCCAGAGAAGCACCGGTTCCAGCTCCAGCTTTGGCAGCTGTTGAATGGAGAGAGTATGAATTGCGGCGTTGTCTAAATGATTTCATCGCATTCCCATTGTCCACAGTCAGCAGCTCTTTAGGAGGCACATTCTGGTTCACAAATAGTTTGGTGCGCTCCGGCTTGGCTTTGTCGTGAATGGAGAGCGACGATGAACGTCGTCGGTATGTGCTAGCCCGGCTACTGGCGGTGCTACTACCAGGTGCAGCTACTATTGGTGCTACTACCACTGGTGCTGGCGTGATGGTTGTGTTTGTGGTTGGATGCACTATGCAGCTGGGTATTTGATTGCTGGTGGCTGTGGAGTTCACAATCAAAATGACTGTGGATGCACTGCCCCCCGTCTTTGTTTCGTTGTTATGATCGCACTCCTGCTTGTGCTGCTGCTCTTCGTTTGTTTGTAGGTTATGCCGCTCTAGAAGTTCATTGATCTGCAGCATAAGGTTCTCATTGACCTGATTGGTCATATACGAATCTGGCTTTTGAACGCAAATTTCAGGCAATCCTTTGGGCTTCTCTGAATCGATTATTGGCAGCGGGACAGTTGCAACAGATTCACCATCGTATGTGGCCGAGGAACAGGTCATTGCATCGGGAAACGCGTCTACTTTTCTGCCTGCCCCTAATCCTGCCACACACTCTGCCGTTTCCCTTTGTTTCTGCAATTAAGAATACAAAATAAGAGACGCATTTCTTTAATGTACTCTGGATTTCACTCACCTGTTGCTGTAGTTGCATGTCAAATGTCGCCTGGCGGGTATAGGATGCGTGTGGGCAATCGACAGCCGATTGCTTGGTAGCTTCTACAGAGGATGTCAGTGCATTTAAAGAATTTCTCAAGCGTTCAATCACCAATTCGAACTCCTTCCTTTTGGATACTTCGACATGTTGGCACACCAACGATTTCAGTATTAGTAGATCTTCAACATGACCTCCATGTGTAGATCGATCGACAATAGCATGATTAGCTTTTCTCACAATCTGTTCAGTTGTTATTTCGGGAGTATTAGAAGCTGGCTTGTCCGTAGCAGTGCCCGACATAGCAATTCTCAGATTCTTCAAGCGTTTCTCGAACTCTGCGTTGGAGCACTCGTAGTCAGTTGAGCCAGCAATAGAAATAGGCACTTGTAGTGGCTCGTCTTCAACAAACTTAATCGGGGACTCAGCTGCAATCATTTGTAGACTATCCAGCATGACATCTCTGAATAATTTGATCGAGTTGTGCGGTGGGGAATTATGGCATAATGCTGCATTGGGCTTGGCCAGCCGAGTCTCTGGCGATTTAAGGTCTGATTCGTCCAACTCCAGCGCATCAGGTGGAGGTTCATTATTCAAATCTTGGTCAAAGTCTTGTGTTTCAATTTCAGGTTTCTCCGTTTTAATTGGTAATTTCAAGGCCTATACAAACAATTTTATATGTATCTGTTGTGCAATATATGCATAAGCATGTGAGTGTGCACTTACCATAAGACAAGCTTCCTTTTCTACCGAATCAAAAGGATCGTACGGGCCCTTGAAACTGTTGGCCTCAACTAGAGCAGGCTCCTCAACTACTGTTTCCTCTTTGACAGGCTCATTCCAACCTGTTAAGTCAATTAATAGATTATCACACATCGTAAAATATTAATACGAGACAGAACAAAACGAAACTATTTAAACAAATGCAAAATTTTCCCGCTTCTGCCGCGCACTAGTGATGGTAATGCATGCAAATGAAGATGGGTCAAAAGTGGAACAGGTAGAATTGTTATCGAAAAAATACTCAATTGGTATTTTAGTTTTTTAAAATATACCAATATATATTTCTAGATCGATGTAAATTAATTTAATTATTTTTAATTTAAAAAATAGTAATAGTAAAAAATATTTTTAGTATATAATAATAGTAATAATATTTCCTGATTTGTTTTAAGGCATCGTTTTTATTAAATTGGCAGGTGTTAATTTACATACATATTTAAATTTTTCTGATACTTATGATTATATATATTTACTCTTAATAAATTAAAAACAACACTTGAGCTATGTTATTATGTTATTTTTATTATTATTCTTAGAAATTCTTCACAGTTCTTATCTGTTCTATTCCACCGTTACCGATAGTCGATAACAAGCAGAGACGCACTTGAACATAGCTGAACATAAACACAATGACTAATTAATTGTAAAAAATTGCATTGATAGGTCGGTCGGATTTCAAAGTACAAGTACATATAAGAGACATGGGATTCATTTCAACATGAAACTAATTAATATAATTACAGGCAATTTATTTAAAGGATTGTCAGTAATGCAACAGGAAGCGTAACATTTAAGAAGCCACCAATTATTGAATTAAATTTTCCGTTCAATATATCAAACTAATTAAGATATCATATAACAAAATGAAGCTGCCAACCTGTGCCTGTATTTGGTCCATCTTAATATTGTGCGGAATATTTAAAGTGCGCGCAGATTTTAATTTGGATCAACTCGACTTGCAAAGTCAACTTCCGGAGGATTTTTCTAAAACAAACTTCAGCTACAACGAAGTCAAGGATATGCTCAGTAAGAAGTGCATCGAAGTGTCCGGCGAAGAAGCCGGCGAACAAGCCTATAAGGATATTGAGGCCGGTTTTATGACCCTCTCCGAATGCATGACCAACATAGTTAACTTCACGGCGATGCAAACAGAGATTCAAGAAGCCAGTCCACGCGGTGAGCTGGATGTGGTCTTCAACAAATACTGCGCCAAGCGATCAAACGCCATTGAATGTTTTGATGTATTCACGGCTAAACTGTTGCCCTGTCTGGACAAGGATGAGCAGGAAAGTCAGGATGTGATCAAACGTATTGTACAGAGTCTATTGAACTTTGTGTGCCACAAGGATGGCGACCAAATAGCCCTCTTCATTGCCGAGGAAGGCCCCGAGTGCCTTGAGAGTCAGAGGGATAACATCCAACAGTGCATGAACAGTACCTTCTCGACGTATTTAAACAGTGCCGATCTGCAGGATAATAGCAAAATCAAGACGATACCCAAGCTGGTTGTTGGCGAGAAACAATGCAAAGAAATTCGCACGCTGGAATCGTGCATTGTTCGCCATTTGGAGCATTGTAAGAAAATCACACCGGCCAATCTCATTGAATCTATGTTTAACTTTATCAGAAACGAAACTCTATGCCGTAATTATCAACCTTTGCCTCTAACTAGCAATAGTACCAACGTTTCAGTATCATCGAATTCCATTTTTACTATCTTTATGTATTCCCAGATGATACTTATCCTCATCAAGCTCTGCTACTCTAAGTGATTCCCAATACGAATCTCATAATCTATATATCTACTATAATCGGCGGGGGCGTGGTAGAACTACCAAGTATAGGTTCTCTAAGGTACAAAGTCAACAAGAGTAACAGTAAGAGTAAGAGTAATAACAACAACAGCAATAACTATACAAAAGAGAAAGAGAAAAACAAAAAACAACAAGAGAGCGGGAAGAACAAACGGGTTTGATGTATCTATATTACGTATACATATGTATTATATTCTTATTGGCCCTGGTTTCTCAGTGTCTTTTGCAATAACAACAGCAAAGTGTTCACTACGTCTGAATGTCAAATTGTCGTTCATAGTTATTAAGTCAGGAACTTTGAAATGTGCACTCTTAATTGTTTAAGTACAGCAATCTCCCAAGCCGGATGTATTACCCCCCTTTCACCATATCTCATTTTTTATTGTTACTCATTCACACAAGCAATCTCATAAGTACTCCTATATGATATTCATTATGCAAAGGTCATAGGTTGAAAGATTATTATTTTTGTATATGGTAACATCATAAAATACCTATATAGATATATATTTATATATTAAATGCGGAAATATAGTATTGAACATGAAGCAAACTGTGTATCATTTAAACATAAATGCGATTTGGATTTGTTCCATCGGATGAAGTTCGGAGCGTCCCCTAGAAACTCCTGGTGCAGGGGAAAACCCACCCTGCCCTCCCCTCTTGTGGATCCAGCGTATGGGCTACGATTTTGGGAGCAGTTTCGAGTCGTTAAACAAAAAGAAAATTTATAAGTCCAGGTAAAGGAGCTGTTACCAAGTACATACATAATATCTCTAAGCATTGAACAAACAGCGGAAAGTACTTGCCCAATGGTGTTCGGTTTATTATGACCCCAGGGCCCGAAGTGTTTCACGAGTGAGCGATCGGTTTCTATATAGATGGCATTGCACTTATGATATATTACTATTTACACTGCAATCCAGAAATTGTTTCTTCCATTTTTTAAGAGGCTGCTAAGCATAGGTATGTATATTTAATGTAATAAAGTAAGTTATGGGAGCTCGGTTAGTTACCTTAGTATTCCTGCTGTAGCGTCCTAAACCTTTGATTAAAACTCGACTGGAATACATTGTTCACAATCTGTTTATTCAAGAAATGGGTTGGTTAGAGTTCTGATTTGGATGTACAATTAGTTTGTTGAACGTAGGAATTTTGATCTTCAAAAAAAAATCCCTTGAGAATCGGGATGAGTTGTCAAAAAAACCATCTCGGGAAAAATAGGAATGTTGTCTATAGATGACAAACAAACAGACATTAATTTTGTATATACAAAGGTTATCTGTCTGAAACCAAATATTGATAATTATTGTGCTCACTCAAATTGAACGCTTAAGCATTAAGAATTTTTTACTGCGGGCAGGAACAAGGGGCTGCCTTTTGCATGCATTTTCGGTTGACACAAAGTGGAAAAGGTTAAAATTGAAAAATAAAACCTTGTTTCAAAGTAGTCCAAGTTTTAATGATTTATGTTATCACAGTTTTTTGCCCAGCTATAAAATGTCGATAAAATAAAAATTAAATATATGTCATAAAAATGCAGCGGAATATGATTTAAGAAGCCTTCAGAAAATGATTGTATTGTATGTTGTTTTTCTAACCTCTTTGCTGTCTACTCAAAATATTATAGAAGTAAAGATACCTTACTTTCAACTAAATATATTTGTGGTAAAAACTGCGACTAGAGTCTGTTCGACCCCTTAGCCAGAAATCTACTATGTTAGATAACTGTCTTCTCTTTTAATTTTCGACAAATCAAGTTCAGGTTCAAGTTCATACATATGTATGTCTTATATTTTTCGGTCAATTTTCGGATGGTATGATCCAATGTTCTACAATAATATGTGCCATATATTGTACCGAACGAAATGTTTTAGTTATTTGGTTTTAGACAAACGATCAATTTGTGCGCACCACAATCAATAAAAATAGAAAAAAGCCACTGCACGCGACAGTGGGATACCCTTCGACCTATGTTTCTATGTATGTAGACATATACATATGCACATACTTTAAAATTATTCTCGACAGATGGCGCTCGCGCTTCGCGATCGCCCGCCTCCCTTGTTAGCTGACACAAGCACTTGGTTTTATGCTCATACTTTCTTAAATAACTTCTGTGTTTATTGTCCGATCGGATTGCAATTTAGAGAATACGTAGATATTTCATTCAGTTTAGTATATGTTAAAGTCAGAAAGTTGTATCTTTTATACAGCGTTTATAAATTGAGTTCAAAAATTAAATTAATAATTTGCGGGGGCGGTGGGCGTGGCATCCAACATTTGAAATAAACTTGATTTGCGCCGGCTACACAGAAATGTTCATGCCAAATTTGGTATTTTTAGCTCTTATAATAGTTGAGATCTGGTCATTCGGACATCCAGACAGACAGACATGGCTCAATCGACTCGGCTTGTGATCCTGAGCAAGAATATATATACTTTATGGGGTCTGCCACGCCTACTTTTGCCTGTTACATATATTTGCACAAAGTTAGTATACCCTTTTTTGACCATTTTCAATGGTCGAAGGGTATAAAAAGTACACTCTATAGGCAAAATAAAGTGTAACACTTAGGAAAGAGTTGAATATCAATCTAATTAAGATATCGTAGTTATAACAAAATGAAGCTGCCAACCTGTGCCTGTATTTGGTCCATCTTAATATTGTGCGGAATATTTAAAGTACGTGCAGATTTTGAATTTTCGGATCAATTTGACTGAATGAAATGCTCAGAATGAAGTGTATCGAAGTGTGGCGAAGAGGCCGGCGAACAAGCCTTAATGGATATTAAGACCGGTTCTAGGACCCTCTCCAAATGCATGACCAAAAAATAATTATATCCACGGCGATGCAAAAAGAGATTCAAGAAGCCAATCAGCATAATCAGTACCTTCTCGACGTATCTATTAAGTGCCGATCTGCAGGATAATAGCAAATTCAAGATAATGTTTATGTTTGACTTTTTTATTAGAAACGAAACTCTGTGCCGTAATTCACGTCTAACCAGAAATAGTACCAACGTTTCAGTATCATCGAATTCCATTTTTACTATCTTTATGTATTCCCAGATGATACTTATCCTCATCAAACTCTGCTACTCTAAGTGATTCCCGATACGAATCTCATAATCTACTATATATATCTACTATGATCAACGGGGGGCGTGGTCGAACTACTAAGTATAGGTTCTCTAAGGTTCTACCCCCCATTCACCGTGTCTTATTTTTTTATTGTTACTCATTCACACAAGCAATCTCATAAGTACTCCTATATGATATTCATTATGCAAAGGTCAAAGGTTGAAAGATTATTAGTTTTGTATATGGTAACATCATAAAATACCTATATAGATATATATTTATATATTAAATGCGGAAATATAGTATTGAACATAAAGCAAACTGTGTGTCATTTAAACATAAATGCGATTTGGATTTGTTCCATCGGTTGAAGTTCGGGGCGTCCCCTAGAAACTCCTGGTGCACGGCAAATCCCACCCTACCCTCCCCCTCATGAAGATCCAAGGTATGGCTTACGATTTTGGGCACAGTTTCGAGTCGTTACAAAAAAAGGGATTTATAAGTCGTTTTGGTACACTGAATGGGTGCGCGGTGACTTGGCTGTCACAAATGGCTGCTGTTGTGGTGAATTTGTCCCCCGTAGAGTAGTTTGTGTCTGTAAACAAATTAAAATGTGTTAAAATATGTGTTTTATGTGCATTTTGGTTTGTTTACCTTTTTGTCAGTGATGCGTCTTTTTGTGTAAATATGACTACGATGACTATCGGTATTTCGGTGTGGTCTGCAGGGCTGGTGGAAAGACCCCTTCCCAAATGCTGCCAGCCGGCACGGCCCTACCGACAATAACCAGTCCATAACAACTAAATAAGAAGTAATATAATAATTTAATTGTAACGTAATATACATAAATAAAATATGATAGAAGTCTATATAAAATAAAATATTTTTATATATCAATAATTTTATAATTCTAAACAAAACCAATAACTAAAATGATTGCAAATTTGGCAGCACCTTTGGCAAGATTTAGCTCTTTTCTACAATCACTTGCCTTGTATTTCGATAACTATCGATCATGGCTTGACCATCTCTGATATTGCATGTAGCTGACTGCATCCAAGAAACTGCATTTAGTAGCCTAAGCTTGAGATCAAACAGTATCATATAAACAGTGCAATTAAATGACCCATCGATGAAGCATTCAAGAGTGTGGAATCTCCTATTGAGATTCGCTTCTGGAAAATGAATAACTACGAGTTTTCAACTTCAGCGTTATCATGCCAGATAACGCCGCTCAACACAGGCATGACTATATTTTCGGCAATAATGCGCTTTATTTCGATCATAATCAACTGGTATCTGGCATTTGATTATGGGAAATCCGAATCTTATGCCCACTGTTCCTGGACAGTTGCATCGATATTGGTGCCCATGTTCTTGACAACGCTGATATATTCGAATATGTAAGCTAAATAAGATGTTATATACATATGTATATTTATATATTTTCATTGTATAAATTTGATAGACTCATTGAAAGCAACTTGGGAAAGAAGAGGGTCAACCTTGCGGATCACATATGGAAGCTTGTGCTCTCATATTTGTTTCGCGATGCAATCACCCTGAGTTGGGCCTTGAAATATTATCAGGCTAAAGAGCGGGGGGACAAAGTGGCCCAGATTGAGTAAGAAATTCATTTGGCAATGAAATAATAATAAGTAATTGTTAATAACTTTCTGTGGAATTTCAGGTTATACAACAGGCATTCAAAGGAAGAGTGCAATGTGGGCTTTATACGACTCTTCGATTCGTTTTTGGAATCGGCTCCTCAGAAAGTGTTACAACTTGCAATACTCCTACGATATATCAGATGCTTAACCTGTAATTTTGTCGAATACGCATTGGAATGAACTGAATGTCTTTGATCAACGTAGGGTTTTTGCAGATTTTCGTGCCGTAACTTTTGGAATATATTTCTTGAGCATCGCCTGGTGTTTGGTTGCTTATAATCGTTCGAATCGGTCTGTTCAGCTGGATAAATACGACATAGGAACTAAGGGACTTGTTGTACAGTTTTGGTATCTCCTGTGCTTGACTGGTTAGTAGCACTTAATACTATATAAAGTCTCAATTCAATAAATATATGTATTATTCGTTTCTGATACTGTATTTCTAGCTTCCCGGACAATATTCTTGGCTTATATGGCGAGTATATTTCCGATGGAAACTCTGGCTGGCTCTCTGACACATATATTTCTATGCGGCACCATTGTCTTTGCACTCGACACACCCAAGTTCGGAAGCTCGGCCATGGTGAACTACATACTGTGCCTTACGTTCGGAGTAGTCTATATGTTCGTCTATACACCAGTTAGGGATGCGCCAACGAAGATCAAGTACATGGTTTACTTAACGTTCTGTCTATTGCAGAACATTATAGTCTGTGCCCTATATGTACCATTGTACATATCCGTGGCAGTTATCGGTTTCTATATAGCAGGCATTGCACTTATGATCTATTACTATTTACACTGCCATCCAGGAATTGTTTCTTCTGTCTTTTAGAGAAGCTTAGCACACATATACATATGTACATATGCATGTGTGTTTGTGTATAGATATGTTTGTAGATATAACGGACTGAATTTGAATAAACCTTTTTAGTACGACCTACTTAGCTGCCCTCACACACAAAATAAGCTCACTCCGTCTCTTTCTTTCTACCCATTTTCGTTGTCTGCGCAGACGTGACGTGCGTCTTGGATTGGTGCGTTTCGCGGTGCAGAGAGCTGGTCACACTGAACTAAGAAACGAACCAGACTTAGACTAGGTGGCAGTGACTTACCCACAGCAGCGCAGCAGCTTATGAAATTAACTTTCACTTGGAAAAACTAAAAGTCGCAAATATCACACTCGAAAGTGATGTTAAACAAAACAATAAAATTCTCGAATGGACAAAGTGTCGTGTAATACACCTGAATAAACCGAATATGGCATCGAAATACGAGAGAATAATCAGTGATTGCAAGTCGAAAAATGTGCTTTGGGAAGACGCTGATTTTCCAGCAATACAATCGTCTGTATTTTACTATCAAACGCCCCCGTTCACATTCCAATGGAAACGTATTGCCGAACTGAACAATGCCCAGGCCGCGTTTCTCAATGAGAATGCCGAGTTCGATGTGGTGCCCGGAAAGATGGGGGATCGGTGGCTGGTCTCATGCCTGGGCGTGCTCTACTCTTTGCGAAATCTCTTCTATCGCGTCGTACCTGCCGATCAGAGCCTAGATAAATCGATGGGCATCTATCGCTTTCGCCTCTGGTGGTGCGGTGAATGGGTCGAGGTCCTTGTCGACGATCGCCTGCCCACAATCAATGGACGCTTGGCGTTCATGCAGCCCCAGTTGTCCAACTGTTTCTGGGCATCTCTGCTGGAGAAGGCCATCGCTAAGCTGCATGGCTCCTATGAGGCTCTCAAGTATGGCACACGATCGGACGGACTAACCGATCTGCTTGGCGGCGTTGTCAAGTGCATGCCCATCATATCGGATAGTATAAGGCCGCAGACGTTAAAGGATCATCTGGCCACCACCTGCATTGTCACCTGCATTGCGGTGAAAAATGCACCGGTTCAGAAGAAAAATGCAACCGAGAGGCTTTCGAATGGGATTCTTGTCAATGTGAATTACAGGTAAACTTGCACCTTGATTGAATTCAGAGATCTCGGAGAAAGCTCTAGCTAGGCCTGACGAGAGATGGTGGGATTGGGGATGGGGGTGAGGGTTTTCTAGTGTATGCAACAGGCAAAAGGAGGCGTGGCAGACCCGATAAAGCATATATATATATATATATATTCTTGATCTGGGTCAACAGCCGAGTCGATTAACCCTTGTCCGTCTGTCTGTCTGTCTGTCTGTTGAACGTCGAGATCTCAGCTATTAGAAAAGCTAGAGATACCCAATTTGGCATGAAGCTTCCTGTATAACATATGCTAATCCAGTTTATTTCAAATGTTGGATGCCACGCCCACCGCCTCTGACAAGCAATAATTGAATTTCTCAATTTGATTTGTCAGCGACATATAAAAGATGCAGCTTTCTGACTTTGACATAGCTAGCTTAGCTGACTGAATTATCAACGTTTCCTCTAGGTTAGAAACCAATTGGACAATTAGTACAGACCTTATTCCAGTCACCCTAGTGCCCATAGTTGCGCTGTGCGAAGGGTATATTGGGGTATATATGTATAATATTTTATATGGTTTATATTGACTTACAATAGCTTCAAACTTCTGGGGTATAACTAGCTTAGTTACAGGAATTAAATCCAAATAAGAGGCGATTGCTTTGCGTATCTCTGTCTCTCTTTCTCCTCCTCTCTTTCTCTCTCTCTCTCTCTCTCTCTCTTTCTCTCTCTCTCTCTCCTCTCTTTCTCTCTCTCTGTCTCTCACCTTTTACCTTATCCATTATAAACTACAATAAATCTTCTTCACCTTTCAGACTCTCTTGCCTGGACAAAGTTGAGACCGTAATGGGCGACTCGGTTCAATTGGTGCGCATCAAGGACACATTCTCATCGAAACCCTTTGGGGATAAGACAAATTTTGTGGGCGATTGGTCGCCAACTTCAAAGACCTGGGAGCGCGTGTCATCGGTGGAGCGAGGTCGCCTGCTGGCCCAACTGCAGCTGGGAGAGTTTTGGATCTCGTTCTATGACTTTGTACAAACCTTTAGCACACTGGAGGTGGTCTATCTGGACTCGGATACGGCCAATGGTGAGGATATGCTCAAGGGTCGACCGCTGCACTGGAAAATGAAGATGTACCAGGGCCAATGGAAACGGGGCGTGACAGCGGGCGGGTGTCGCAATCACGAATCGTTTCACATCAATCCGCAGCTGCTGATTGCCATACAGGAGAAGCAGGACATTGTTATCGCTCTAAATCAGCATACGGCCGTCGAGCCCAAGGTTATTGGGTTCACCATGTACATGTGGAATCGCGAGTACAGTCTCAACGAGTGTCTGCAAAAGGATTTCTTCAAGAACCACGTCTCGTACCTGAACTCCGACTATGGCAATACGCGGCACGTGAGCTACCATACCCAACTGGAGGCAGGACACTATGTGCTAATACCGACGACATACGAGCCCGCGGAGGAGGCACAGTTCACAGTGCGCATCTTGGGCACAGCCGCCTTTCGATTGTCATGCCTGGAGACACAAACGATGATCTTGCTGGATCCGTTTCCATCGCTCAAGAGCGACGACAATGTGCAGAAGATCAAGAGTGTCTGCCAATACGAACCGGTCTACATGCAGTTGGCGGATGAGAACAAGACCATCAATTGCTTCGAGCTACACGAGCTGCTGGAGGCGTGTCTGCCCAACGATTACATCAAGGGCTGTGCCAACATCGACATTTGTCGTCAGGTGATCGCGCTGCAAGACAAAAGCGGCAACGGCCGGATCACGTTTCAGCAGTTCAAGACATTTATGGTCAACCTGAAGTCATGGCAAGGTGTCTTCAAAATGTATACGAAAGAGAAAGCGGGCATCTTGCGGGCGGAACGGCTACGCGATGCTCTCTACGACATCGGATTCCAGTTGAGCACCGACATCATGAACTGCCTCATCCAGCGATATATACGCAAGGATGGCACACTCCGACTAAGCGACTTTGTCTCCGCCGTCATGCACCTGACCACGGCGTTCAATCAGTTCCATCTCAAGAACTACAACCAGGTGAATGTCATCGAGGTGCATCTGCACGACTGGATCAAGAGTATATTAAGTTGCTAAGCTCATTTTCTATTAGTTAAATTCTCTTTATTATTATTATTTGTATTTTTAATCTTTATCTTTTATATCTATTATTTTTTTTTCGCCGAAATACCCCGTAATTTACGCAGTATCTGACGTTCGTTATGATTAATTATTTATTTTTTAATGGGACATGTTGAACATACAAAAAACACAAACACAAACACAAACAAACTTGCTTGTAAGTTGTTAAAATCATCGCAATGTAAAATAAATGTAATATCGAAAATATCGTATGGAAACTGGATTATTTGCGTAAGCATCCATACGATAGTATGTTCTAGTTATTATGAACTGTACGATGCGTAGTACGATAGTATATTTCAACAATTAAACTTAAACTATACGATGTGTAGGTCGCAAGTATGTATTAAGTCTGATGAACTATACGATAGTATGTTCCAGTTATGATGAACTTCAACTATACGCTGCAAAGTACGATAGTGTGTTCTACGCTTGTTAAACTATACGATACGTAGTACGATAGTATGTTCTAGTTATGATGAACTTCAACTATACGCTGCATAGTACGATAGTATGTTCTACGCTTGTTAAACTATACGATACGTAGTACGATAGTATGTTCTAGTTATGATGTACTTCAACTATGCAATGCGTAGTACGATAGTATGTTGCAAGTTTGATGAACTTCAACTATACGATGCATAGTTCGATAGTATGTTCTAGTTATGATAGTATGTTCTAGCTGTAGCTTTTAGGGTTATCTTTTAGCGAGACCATGTTTATATGGCATACAGTTCGTATATTTAAGTAGTTGAATTAGCAGTTTCAAGCAGTTGCATTACCTCTATGTCTGTTAGTCGTATTAGGTATTCACTTAGACTAGGATGACGTACATATATAATATATTCAAATATGTATAAAAACTGCACGATAGTTTGCGATTTATGGACGACTGACAGGCTTGCTTAGTTCACTTTCTCCACTCCCTCTCTCTCTCTCTCTCTCTCTCACTGTCTCTATCTATCTCCTCCGTCGCTGTTCCTCCAATCAATCCATGCGTAATTTACATAACATGTGTGCGCGTTAAACTATGCGATAGATTAGAAATAAGACATTACATTGATGTGCCATTATGGGAGGAGGCATCGCTAATGCGCCGCGAGAGCGTGGTCTTGCGACTCATGGACGACAGTGCGTTTGGTGTTTGATTTGAGCTGCTGCTGTAGTTGATTCCTCCAACATTGGCTCCTCCACCGACACTGATGTTCGATATATCGTGTGCAGTGGGCGATGATGCGAGAGTGCGCATGGGCGATCGTCGCAATGAACCTGTCACCTCGTGCGGCTCCTGATAGCCCGAGTCCATGTCGTCATGGTAGGAGTCCATCAGTGGCGTGGGATCCTCGTAATCGTAGTCGACGAAGCCATTGTTATCGAAGGACTAAGAATATATATACAGATATACATATGTATGTTAAATCTTTATGATTTCCCAACTTATTCGTGCTTTCTTCTGGTGCTCACCTTAACAAACGATTGCGACTGCTTGGCATAGCCGCGAAAGACCTGACTGTGTGCCTTGCCGCGATAGTCCACCGATTCGTAGTGTCCACCTCCGCCTCCACCCACACTGCCGCTACCAATGCCGCCGTCCTGTGAGTTCTCAATGATGAAGTGCCGTGTGCCATGCGGTGTCAATGTGGCCCAAAGCAGTCGACTATCGTTCACCAACTGGCTCTGGAGCAGATCTCGACTATTGGCCGTTGCACACGGATAAAGAATTCCGCCCGAGGTGAAGGCATTCGATTTGGTGGCCTCCCCCAACGCATTGATCGCTGTCTGCTTGATGTTCGCATCGTGGTACGAGAAGAAGTTGCTGAAAGAGCTTCAATTAATATAGGGATATAGTCACATTGGGAGCTATATATGGGGGGGGGTGGGGGGTGGTAGTTACTTACTCTCTGCAACGGATGACAATCAGTGCCAGAAAGCAGCCCAGCACAAAGATGCCAATGCACGAGGAGACAAAGAACCAGACATTCTCCAGACTCTTCGTGTCGCTGCGCACCAGTTCCATCAGCTCGTTCCCGCTGTCGTTGTGCTGCAGACTGCTCTGGCCGCACATGAAGGCCGCAAAGCAGGGCTGGCTCTCGTTCGCCGGCAGCACAATGTCCACAACGCTCTTCGGTTTTGTTATCAGGAACGATGGCAACGGCGGCGGCGGCATCGATAGAATAAAATCCGGTGGCGGTCCGGCAAGCTGATCACAGCTACCGACGCAATTTCCAAGCAATAAGTTCATCTTGTGGCCTGTAAAAGTATGTCCGATTAAGATCTATAGATATCTGCAGTTATACAAAGCTATAGTAGTTATAAGGCAATCGATTTTAAAAGAACTGCCTCTTCTATTCTGTTTATTTCTTTAACAGATCCGAGGAGAGCGTTCGCTATATAGACGGACCTTGGCTCTACATGCAAAACATGTCGGGGATCCTTGGGTAATTACCACCCCAGGCCCTGATATCCTATCAAGTTGTTTCTCTGCTATCTGTGCTGATTCGTATTCCTTTTTCTCATTATCCAATCATACCATATCTAAATTCATATCATATTCCTTCTCTCTCTTGTCCATCCTCACTAATTTTCATACTCCCAGCCTTTTTATATGTCCATCCTTTTCCATTTGGTTATTCTTACTAAAGTTTATCATATTATTCTGATATTCTAAACAATTCTGTACAAATTGATAAAGCCTATATATGTATGTATATACCATATATATTAATATATGTATAAATGTACATATGTAAGTTTAAGTTTGTTTTCATAAATCTTCTGAATTCCCGTTTAGATTTTGTATTAGCTTTGATAGAAATTTAAAGAAAGTCAGACTTGGTAAACATAACCGCGCATACACATTTTGTATAGTAATATACATATATATACATATATATATTTTTATGTATGTATGTATGTATTTGGTCTCCCCTCTAATAAGCCACAAAGGCAACCAACTGCAAAACATGAGCAAATACCTACAATGTATCCTTGCATGCGCATGATGCATACATAAACATGCTCACACCTACACCCCCTGCACGCACACACACACCCACACACACCTTCCACTGTCCACAACAAACTTTGGAGGGTTGTTTTTGTAGTTATTTACAAATTGAACATTTACATCATTTTAATGAAGCTCTTAGAAAGTGAGTGAACGGATTCTATTCTTAAGCAAGTGGGATATAAAATCGGGCGTTTATAGTATACTTATATAGAGATATATATATACATAGTTTATGTATGCCAACAACAATAATGCATTGTTTATGCCACTCGACCCAAATTCTGATAGTGTCCTTAAGGATTTCCCTTGCAATCCTGCTACATTACGAATCGAAGATACATACAAATATGTATATACATATATACCACATATATATCTATCTGTTTTATCCAACTATACGCACTTAAATAATACTCTGCGTTGTCCAAACTTTCGTTTAAAACATTGTCAAACCTTAATCCAATCTAACGTCCTTTGCCGATGAAATTCCACCTTGAACTGAGTTCTCTGGTTACAATTGCCATATTTGAAATCCGAGAGAGTCCGCTGCGCGCGCATCCACCTCCCACCTACCACCTCCTGGCAGCGCCGGCCTCCAGCTCCAAGTAACCCCTGCAGATTCAGTGGCCACACCCAGTCAATACACACGCCTTCGATTAAATCCAGTTTGATGAATTCAAATTAGATTCAATCTCGAAATCTCAACTGAAATAACGATTATTTATAATAATAATAATAATAAATATCATTATGGACAATCCAGAAACTGGAATATCGGGCCAGGTATCTGCAATAAATCATAGAAATTCCTTACTCATGAAGAACATTGCGATAATTATCGACTTGTTTTGTTTTTATTCAACAACTTACTTATATCATTGTATGTGCGCAAACTCTTAAAACTACGAAAAAAACAAAACAAAAACATTCAGGATATACCTAAAGTAGAGTAACTCCTTTAATTTATGCTACATTCGTATTTAGTTATAGTAAAGTTTTCAACATTTGTCCATTTTGTTGTTATTTTTTGTCGCCATATGTCATCACCACGCCCACTATGAGGGCCACCACTGTAAATCCCTGAGCCGCAATTCGAGTGCGCATCATGATTTGCGACATCTTGCGATTGCCGGTACGGAAGTTATATAGACCAGCTGTTAGGGCGGCTGTGGTGGCCAGGCAGCCTGTGAAAATGTGCAATAAACAAATGCATTTCTCAATAATTGTTTACATAACAACAATCGGATGGAGAGCATGGGCCAAGGAGGGGGTCTTTTACTTACCAATCGGCACCAAAGGGTTTTCGTTGATTTTGCGTATCAATTTCTCTTTGGTCGTTTCTACCTCGATGGGCGGTCCGAGGTCCTGACGCAACTGAACCCAGTCGAGATCTTCCGTCAACAAGGGGATTTCTGTTCTATTTGCCATTTATTTGTTGTTGCAACTAAGTTTTAATAGCGTTTAACAATAGGTCAGACCCGACGCTGACACTTCATAATAACACACAATGTTACACACATTCGTATGAAAACACATGAATACATACATACAAACACACACAGCACAGATGACAGCCGCAATATGAAACGGTGGGAAGAAACAGGGCCGGCACGAGAACAGAATTTATTCAATTTAAACTCATTAGTGCAATACATTGTTATTGTAACCTTTAATATTAATACATTTTTTTAGAATTATAAAACTAATTTATTAAACGATGCTTGCATATTTAGCTTAAGTAAATTCAATGTTGACTGTACATTTAACTAAGACCGATGCAGGTAATGTACATAGAAATCTACATACATAAGGACAAACGTCAATTTATGAATAATTTTTTAATTTGCCAATATTAAAATATATTTACAAAGCTAATTTAAGTTACAGCCTGTTTATTTAAAAATAACTTTAAGGTTCGGCTCACGAACAGGTTCAGTTTGTAAACACTTGGTTGAGCTTCCATCCCCACAGATCACAGGGTCTTATTGTTAATTTATCGCACACTTTTACTATAAATGTATCGGTCACATATATCGATAATCGTTTTCCAAAAATAAAATCCTTACAGATACATTTGTTTATATGTATACCTTTCTGTGTATGTGTGTATGCTCGTATACCAGTACACAATTGCCCTTTAAAAATATTTTACAATATTCTAAAAGCATTTTTGTGCATATGTAAAATTTTTATTAATGTATTGGTTTTATTTTGTAAGAATTAATTTTTTTTTTAATTTTATGAAAAACATATTTATTTAGATAGGTTTGTTTATGTGCTAAAAACACCCTTGTGATGATCAAATAAAATCGAAGGGAATTTGTGTGTTGGGTATTTCTGACCTCACTAACACGCTCACACACAGCTGCATTATTCCAACAATGTTTCTCTCTTTATAAAATGAGAGAGTTGGGAAGTACAGTCAGACGAGGAACGCAAAATGAAACATGTGTATGTAGCAAGCATATCGTTGTGTGTGTATATCAAATAAAATACATGCATTTTTGTGTTTGTGTTAAGGCGAAAAACAAACGCACACATTCAAATAATTGAGAATGTATTGTTGGAATGGGATGGGGCTGCGTACATACAAACATACAGATGTACATAAGTATGTACATTGAAACAAATACATACGAATACTTATATGTATATGAATAAACGTACGTATGGGAGCGTACATACCTAAGTGCGTAAATTTATACATACATACAAACAAATTTTCCTCAGTGTGAGTTTCTCACTATTTGTGTATTACTCCCGATTTGGTAGTTTGGAATACATACATACATATCTACATACAAACATTTATTTATTACTTGTTTTTGTACATTGTATGTAAAGGGTGTTTTTTAGGTTTTTTTTAATAGGGTTCAGTTCGGCCATCTTTGATGTCAGCTGACATCTGTCGAGTGCAACCTGTGCATTTTCTTTTTCAATTTAAAAACATAAACCTCCTAAAAAACACCCTTTATTAATGCTGAATTGGGAATTTGGCATACATACAAACATTTATTTATTACTTGCTTTCGTACATTGTATGTACATACAGTTGGCATATGCGTACCCAGTAATGTGTTATAACAACTTCAAATCAATATGAACAGATGTACGCTTGCTTTTGCGCATACACATGATCATAAGTACATAGTATGCTTGCACTATGTACACATTAGCATAATTTTAGTATGTACATTTAAAGGGCTGTACATACAAACACATGGCTGCATGAGTTTCAGCGTGTCTGTGTGTATGTGTATGTATGTGTACCTTTGTACAAAAAGTAACAAGCCAAAAATGTTATAAGGCCTGTTTCCCTCCACCACGTGTATACACACAGACAGATACACACGTAAACAAGTACACACACACACACACACACTGAGCACTCATTGGGCAGCCGGAGAGAAAGTGTGCTCAGTAAACTGTACTCAGAGCATGCCGCCGCTCGAGCTCTGCTTGGCGTTTGCTCATTCTCTCGGTCGCGCGCCCTCTCTCTCTCACGCTGTCTCTCTCTATATAGCTCGCTTACTCACTCACACCCTCTCTCACGACAGTGAGCACACAGCACACATACACAGTGTTACTCACATACATGCACACACTCACACACACTTGCGCACGCAACGCATACACACAAGTCTGGCGCTAGCCGAGGCTGGGCCATGAAGCACAGTAAGGCAGAGACGGCTATTCAATTCAATAGCCTTTGCATTCGTTGTTGGTACTCTCTCTGTGTGTGTTTTCAATCAAGCGAGCGGCGCGCGAACCTCATCTTTTCCGCATTGATACCAACAAAAACACATTACTGCAATAAAGCTGCGTTTGTGGCGTCGTTTGTTTATTTTTTACTAACTAAAAACAAACAACAACAACAACGACGACAAGAGAATAAAGCACAAACTCGCGTTACGTTACGTTACCGTTCCGTTCGCTGTTACGCCGATTCGCCGTAAGAATCGGTAATATTTTCAACTAACAAAAAAAACGAAGAAAAAGAAAATAAGAGGAAAAATACAGCAAAAGCATAAAGCTAAAAACAAAAACAAAAAGCAACCGTGTATAGCGTCTAAGGGCTCCTCCGTTTGTTCCTTCGCCCAACTTACATACATACATATGCACATATGTATATGCATGCATATGTATGTATAATAATCAATACAACATACATACATAGAATAAACGAATGCTAGTAAGAACTAGCTTTCAACTTATTTTATCCATTGAATTTGTGTGTGGTTTGTGCAGTGCAAGAAGCAGAAGAATAAGAAGATAAAGAGGATATAACTGCAGATACAATACACAAAACTATTAACAAAGTCTCAGCTTAAAACACTCGATTCCCCCCAATCCCCAATACGATCAATTCGCACAGAAATCGGTTGGAACCATGGAACACTTTCATCAAATTCAGGTAAGCTTAATTGCACATACGTATTAACATACGTATGTATGTACATATTGTATGTATGTAACAAGGCACCAACATATTACATACATGTTACCTACAGGCAAACATCCAGTCAGCCATCCATCCATCCAAGCATGTACATACATATGTATGTATGTTCATATGTTTGTTTGTTTGTGCGTGTGAATCCCTCTCACTCTCTCCCATTCTATATGCTGGCGTTCCTTTTTGTCGTCATATTCTTATTTGTTCACTGTACATTTATTCGCGTCCAGTTACAAAAGCATTAAAGATTTTTCCCGCCAACAACAAATTGAAATTGGCAAACACGCACAACCTTTGTTATATGCGCACAAACACACATGCATGCAAACAAACACATGCATACATACGTATATATGAACGTACATACGTGTGCGTGTATTTATACATAAAGGGAGACGCATTAGAGAGTATGGAAATTTTACAATAGCCAAGTTGGAATCTCAATGCGTACATGTGTATGTAAATACATACATACACATAGGCGTATAGGTAGTTTGGAAACGCAGATACAAACATACATATGTACATCTGTTCGTGCACACATTTAGGCAGAAACTAAATACATATATGTATATGTTTATTATATATACACACACACCAAATACGCATGTACGAACGGCGACGCTATGCATACATACGAAGATGTATGAAAATACATACATACAAACATATGTACAAGCAAAACTTTATTTTGCGTGCGCATCTATGGTCGCCATTTTTTATTTTATTTTGTTACTTTTTCGATGTTTACATGTGGAAGAATTAACGAATTTATTTACGCATTCATGTACCAAATTGTTGTTAATTTAGAACGCCAGCGAAATTGCACACATTTGTATATTTTCACACAGTATAAAATTGGAAATGACATGTGCCTCGAAATTTCAAATGTTGCACAAACACACACATACACACGCCTTTAAGTTTCAGTGTATGTATGCCATGTGTATGTATGTACATACATGCAAACGTGCATATAATGCTCTAGTGTTCATATGTATGTATGTATGAAAACTTAAAATACATACATACATTGAAGCTTGCGTAATCTGAAATTGGCTGTATGTTCATACATACATACATATATACATATGTACATAAATACGTTCATGTATGTTTGTATGTATGCGTCCCATGCGAATTCTCTTTGTATGGTGAGTCTCTTGCTGCTTGCTGTGAGAAGACAACTACAACTACTATGAACATACATATGTATGTACATGTGTGTATTTGTAAACTCGAAATGCTTTGTCAGTTCTCTCATTGTACAACCATTTTGTTTTTAGTTTCTTACATACACATGTTTAAGTGATGGGGCATTTATTTTTATTGTATTAGAGTTTACGAATATGTGCATACATATGTATGTATGTGAATATAAATATAAATACATATGTACGTATATACAAATGTTTAGTCGCATGCATGTGTGTGTGTGCGTGTCTGTATGGATGTACATTGCGTTTGTAAGTCTGTGCCAGTATTGCCCTTTTTTGCAAGAATAGTTAAGACATCCCTGGTATCATCTATAAACTGGTTCATGAACTAAATGAACCTGCTCCCTTCCTCACAAAACAACGTGCCTTTTTCCAACCCATTCCCAGTTGTTCCGCTTTGCATAGGGAAAACAAGAATCGTAAAACAGCTGACGTGCTGCTTTCTAACAAAACAATGCGATGTTTTTGTTTATATTTATTATTCAAACACACATACTGTTGTATGTACATATGTATGCACATGCAAATGTACATGCTTACGCGCTACACAGTCACATGGGCATATAGATGTTTGTATGAATGTATGTATTTGTGTGTGTGTGCAAATATGCGTAACAACTTGTTTACATATCGTACGTAAGCATTGCTAATAAGAAACGAAGCGTGGCGTATTGATAAATTCTGAATGGAACCATTGAGAATTGAAACAACAACGCAAATGTTATTTCCAACCATTTTGAGCTTACGCTCATGCGCGCTCCCACTGAACCACTTGCATAGACACACACACACATATATGTATATGCGGGCCTATGTGTGCGTGTGTTTGTGAGATCGCGTTGTTTTTTATATTTTGGCGCCAAACGTCAATGGGGCAAGCTCGACAAGATCTGCAAGTTTTCTCTCTCTCTCCCGCTGTTGTTGCGTGTATATGTACATTATGCAGACAATTTTGTTGTATTACAGGCGCATGTATGTAAATATAAAGTATACTAGGTCAGTTTTGTTGCTGTTTAATATGATTTAGTTTTATGTAATGTTTCGTTAAGTTTAGCAGGGTATTATTTTGACTATCGATGAAGTCTATCGATAATGATTGCATGTTTAGAAGTTATTAAATAAATTGAGTGAGGTGGAGCTGGGATTTTATCGATAATTGGGGCAGCTCTAGTAGGCTGTGGGATAGATCTGTCATTACTTAGTTCCAAACTCTCTCTCGCATTCACACTTATCATCATCATCTTGATGTATGTAGACTTGCATTAAACATTAATTCACATAAACTCACACACGCATACACACACACATACATACATACATAATCACAACAATCACACCAATCACAACAACAACCACATCGACAACAACAACAAACTATTGATCAGCAAACAATTCAACAATATCAGCAGCAACTAGCTGCGCAGCAACAACAACAAGCGGCTGCAGTACAACAACAACAGTTGCAACAACATCAAGTAGTTGTCCAGCAGAATCAACAGCAAGCGCATCAGAATAGCTCCAATACCACAGCCGGCGTTGGCACCCAACAGTTGTTCACATACAAAATGGCCAGCAGTTTCCCGAATCCAGCCACGACAATGGCACAGGTTGTTGCCACCTCGAATGCGGCAAGCACCGGCTACGATTACCGTCTAAATATGGCACAGGCAGCCGCAGCAGCAGCAGTTCCCGGCTCTCAGTGGTGGTATTCGGCTGCCAATCAGGGTCAGGTGGATGCGAATACAGCTGCCCAGCTGCAGCAGCAGCAACAGCAGCAGCAACAGCAACAACAGCAGCAACAACAACAGCAACAGCAGCAACAACAACAGCAACAACAGCAAATGCAACAACAGCAACAGCAACAAAATGTCATCAACTCAGCAGGCGTAAGTCTTTCTACCTCCTCCACCTCGATCTCCATATCCAGCCACCACAATTATATCTAAATTCTTTTTGTACCTTCCTTAGAGCCCCATGATTCGAGGAGGTAAAGCCGATGCAAAACCCCGAGGTCGCATGACCGCATACGCCTATTTTGTACAAACCTGCAGAGAGGAGCACAAAAAGAAGCACCCCGACGAGTCGGTGATATTCGCCGAATTCTCAAGGAAATGCGCTGAACGATGGAAGGTAAGTTCGAGATACATACAGTATACATATATAGAAATCCATATGGGGGCTGCCAGTCCCGCTATAACCCCATCACAAAGAGGATGAGGACAGATTAAGACCTAAAGGAGCGTACAGAAAAAAGAATAGATTTTTGTTATTAAAAAAAGGCGTAAATATGTTAGATGTATATATGTATATACATATAGATATATGTGTGTTATACATGCATATTATATTTATATAACTTTTACAACTTCCCCAAGTTGTATCTATAATTTATAATTGTTTCTTTATATATTGAAGATGTGCCTTGTCAAAATTTGACAATTTAAGCCACTACGGCTAAAAACTTTGTTTCCAATTCATGTTAGTTTCTATAATAAACAACAGATCAAAGTTTAATAGGAGAATCAATAGATTGCAATAACGATGTAATTATAAATTATATATATACAGATTTACGGACAGTAACAGTTGGAGAATTTTTAAAGCTAGATGGAGATATGAAAGCACAATGTGTGCCAAAAAAAGGGCAGCCCTGATATTTAGAAATACATGCATCTGATGCTTAACTTGATCCTCTTCTATATAGACAATGGTTGACAAGGAGAAGAAACGCTTCCATGAGATGGCCGAAAAAGACAAGCAGCGATACGAGACAGAGATGCAGAACTATGTGCCGCCCAAGGGAACCGTTGTGGGACGCGGAAAGAAGAGAAAACAAATTAAGGATCCGAATGCGCCAAAACGTTCATTGTGAGTTCGTAGCAAAGTCCCTAATTTACTAACATATTATAGAACTTAAAGATCATAGATCTGTATACATATATCGAATATGAAATGTAACTAAAGTATATTTTCTTTTATTTACTTCTCTTTACGTTGGCTTTAGGTCTGCGTTCTTCTGGTTCTGCAATGATGAAAGAAATAAGGTTAAGGCTCTCAATCCGGAATTCGGTGTTGGTGATATTGCCAAAGAGCTTGGTCGCAAATGGTCTGACGTTGATCCCGAGGTTAAGCAGAAGTACGAATCGATGGCAGAGCGGGACAAGGCACGATATGAGCGGGTAAGTTACAAAATTACCGTGACAGAGAGAGACGAAAAGGGAGAGAGAGAGGGAAAGAGAGAGAGAGAGAGAGATATTAATATATTGTTGCTGTTGCTTGCAGGAAATGACCGAGTACAAGACAAGTGGGAAAATTGCCATGTCAGCACCCTCAATGCAGGCGTCGATCCAGGCGCAGGCACAAGCCGTGCAGAAAGCCGCGTTATTAGCCGCAGCTGCCCAGCAACAGCACCAGCAGCTCGATGATCAGCATGACGATGATGATGGCGACGGTGATGATGATGAGAATCAATAGGTTTAACAGTAAACATAAATACTCTACAACAAACAAAAATACACTACACACAATACACTACACACACACACATAAATACACATACACACTGCACTACACTACACTACACACATTATTTTTAACAAGAACCTATCGTCGTCGTCGTTCATCACACGAAAAGAAACAACCGCAAACAAAACAAGAACAAGCAAGGAATTAAACTATGTGACGTTGACGACGTTGGTTAATCTATTATCAGGTTGACCGATGTATGTTGAACATATGTATACATTATATATATATATATATATATATATATATACAACTAATCGAGAGAGTATACATATATATAGTGTGAGCATAAACGAGACGCATACATACATACAATGCATACATATATATGGATATATAGCATACACATATATATAGATATACATACATACTTTGTGTATATATCGCATATATATATATATATGTATATACGTATATGTAGAAATAATAATAATAATTATATAATATTAATTTTTTTTTTAAATAATAAGTAATCAAATTTCCATGAATTACTGAAACGAGAAGAAGAAAATCACAAAGAAACCTTTTATAAGTTTTATTTTTAAGAACATAATCTATAAGTCTATATGGTTAGATTAAAATGACATCTCGTTTGTCAGCAAATCTTATTTTTGTGCTTCAATCGATAAGTTTCTCCTAGAAAACACTAAGAACGAATTATTTTATAACAACAACATGAACAACATAAAGATGAAGAAGAAGAGGCAGAAGAAGAATATGCAAGTTCATCATCATCATCCATGTCATTCTCAGCAAACAACAACCACAACAACCAACAAGAAGAACAAGAAGAGTTACCACTAGCATACCATACAAACATATGTGTATATATATACATACATACATATTACGTATATTATTGGTATATATATTTCGCATTAATTAAAGTTAGATGATTCACCAATAATGAAAACAAAATAACAAACAAACAAACTATAAAACACACGATGCGTTTACTCGATATGAAACGTGATATCTTTGAAATATACTTAACTCAGTGGCGGGTGATATCTCTCTCGACGCGAATACATACATAGTACATAAATGCACAGATGTGCAGATATACCAGGAATACCATATATGGTATATGGTTTATATATATATATATATGATTTCCACAACAAATAGTACTACAAATGATCGCAATTTGTAAACTGAATATACTGAGGAAGAAGATAAAGAGATGATAGAATCAATTATATCAATTATATAGAGAATTCTCATCGGGGGGCTCTCTCATCGGGATCGGAAATGAATATTTACGCATGTGTGTAATCCCCTACCCTACCCCCCACAGCCCCAATTCTTCCGTTCCATCTCGCTTCCTTTCACATTTGCAGGGAATTTCTCTTTTATGTTTTTGTTTTTTTTTTTGTCGTTATTCCGCCCTCCCCCTCTCATCTTATAGATTATATATATTTAATGCGATTTTTGTGATAGGAATTCAATTGCAATCGCATTTAGTTTGTGTTGATTGTCAGTGTAAATACATGAGCATTATTGGAGCGAAGAAGGAAGATACGAACTAATGTATGGAGAACTATGCGGAATACAGATATGTATATGTATTATGAATAAAGCAACTGTATGTTTAGGCTGTTAAACCTATTCTCGAGTACTCTCGTGTATATGCATAAGTATGAAAACAATAAGGCCGGACACGACACACACACACATACACACAGACACAGGCACAGGCACAGACACAGAGGCATATGTAGATGGCTGTGTCTTGGCCATGTCTCATGTACATACATATTGAAGTATTATTAAAACCATTAACTTATTAACATAAGCAGCGGAGATTGTGAGTCGGGGAATGAAGTTAAGAGATATACATAGAGCTACACTAGCAAAGTATTGCCGGATACTTGAGAGGGTATGAGATACTATATAACCATAAGATAGATCTCTCTCAAGCCGGCCAATTACACACACACACAGACACACACATATATGTATGTATATATATGTATATACGATAGAGTAAATTATGCTTTTTTGATAATGCATATGCATAAAAGCAAAAGAAACCTCGATATGTCGTTGCGAGCATACAAAATCAATATGTATTATATATAGTATATAGTATATATATATATATATATATATCGAGCGAGATCTAAAGCAAAAATATCGAGAGACTTCCTAAATCATATACATATGTATATAACTCATATGTATGTATGTATAGCCTAGTGGGGGAACACATTAGATAGAATATGGCGTGACACGACACGAGACAGACAGAGACAGAGTAAGTGAGCCCATGCAAGAAAGAGAAGGCAGCGTATAGAGTTGGATGAAATAGAGAGAGACAGAGAGTGAGAGAGAGAGAGAGCAAACTCATTGGCAATGCATTAACAATAATGTTGCTGCTTTATAAACAATATATAGAGAGAGAGACAAGTACAGTATAGTACACCTGATGATGGTCACGTTATATACCTCAAATGTATGTACAGATATTATTTTCATAAACAAAGAAACACTTTAATTTTTTTTTTTTTTTTTTTTGCCAGAGAACAACTCGCCACCGAGATGATATTCATAGAAGTGTAGACTATTACATACATACATGCATATATATATATACATATATATGTATATATATTTTTAGTTTTCGAATTAAACGTAACTCCTTTAATCATTTACTATAATGAAAAAGAAAACGACAACAAATTCCAGTTCCCTGTGCTTGTTATAAGAAAAGTAAAATCTAATACAAATAAACTTTTAGAAAAGTGATGTTTTGTTTTTAGTCTACTTACCACATACCAACACACACCCAACTCCAACTCCCCTGTCCCCCCTGTCCCCCCTTGGGTTCATTAAAGGAAAAATAACTGTGCAGAAAATGCATATATAACAAAAGATACTACATGCGCTTTTCTGAAGACTTTCCCCAAGCGAAAATGGAGAAAAATGATAATGATAAAATAATTCTTGGATTGCATATAAGATATATACACTGAGTATTCGTATGTAAATGCGTGAATTACATTAGGAATACTACTATGGTAGCTACTAAGGAATTTTTTTATTTCATACGTTTTTTTTTTTATGAATTTATACAATCCTGTAAAAATAGTTGAAAATAAATATAATTTAGCTAGATGTACGCTTATAATGAAGGCAAATTTCAAAGATTTTCGTTCTGATCAATATGCGTTCGTTTTAGAAATGATTTATGATTTTCTAGTTAAATTTTACAAACCTTTCGCTTCCAGATAGGAAATTCAGAACCCAAAGTATTTGGAATGGTCAGTGAAATTTATTTTAGCGCGGATTTTCATTAGTTTTGAATAGGAGCACACTATATACCTTAGTTCAGCCTGCTGCATAGGAGTTTTGTATGTTTCCAAAAGGTTTTTCAGTCATCCCTTTTGCCAAGCTTTTCACCTTTATCCATCTTGCATACATTTTCACATAAAACAGATTGGAATTCTCGCAAATAGTGGTAAAGGTAAGTAGGGTAAGTTCTGTTCGATTTCAGATTAAGCTCAGAGAGAAGTTACAAGCCATATGACTACCAACAGCAAAGACTGTAAAAACTCTTCAGCCATTTATTGCACATACAAGAAGGCAAGTGTAAAAGAGCTAGAGCAATCTTAGAGGAACTATGAAACTATGGAAATATTGACTTGAATAACTTCTGGACTTATTGCGTGCTCAGACTGAAGCATACATATTTGATTACTTGATTTGCTAGTGCGGGGGGCACAGAAATAAACTTTAGAAACTTTACAGCAACCTTCATTCCGAATTTTGAGTCTTTTACTGTTCATATGGCGAAGATCTCAGAGTGTTCAAACGGAGGAAGAGACAAATAGATAGGACACAGACAGACAATACTTGTGGGGGTCTGCCACGTCTTTTTGTGCTTGTTGCAAACATGTTCACAAGGTTAGCTTATCCAGTTTATGGTTGAAGGTTATAGAAAGGTGGAAAGGAAAGGAATGATCATCTATATAGCATACATATGTTGAATAATGTAGAAGAACTTAATCAATTGTATTCATAGAAACAAATAGTGCAGTTCTAGTTGATTTTAAATTGAATGCGACGAGTTTAATCATTATTCAGTTTCTTTATTATTTACCATAACTAAAAAATCATTTAAAGAACAGAAACTCAAAATAATAATTTGCAAAAGAAATATTGAGAACAAAATAATGAATTGATCAAAAAAATCGAAGTTTACAGTTACTTGTTTGTGGTGCACGTGGGACACGCAATTTAGGAATAATAAATAAATTATTTTAGAGAACCGCAAGGTACCTATCTTAGTTAGAGTGTTAGATTTATGATAAGGGGTAGATTCGCTGCATTCGATGCCGATGACGATGAGCAGTGGGTGGCAATTAGTTAGTACAGTAGACACTCAACATTATTACATCCAAAGCTCTCCGCTGCAGATCTCAAGCACCATTTTTCGGCGGAAGTACTCCATGTGATCTTGTGAGAAAGTTAGCGGCTTATTGCGCGATATATACTCAGCAAACATGCAACTGAAGACACCACAATCGCTGCCATTTGTCTGTTGCGGCACATTCTGGACATTTTCGATGGAGAAATCGCTGGTATCGAAGGGTTTTTGCCGTTTGTCCAGCGACTCGGCACGCAAGTACATTTCAAGGGCGTTCAACACCACTTGATTGGGTTTGCCCATTGAGTCATAGTATCGAATCGTTTTGTTCTTCATGTGGATGATTGCCATGCACCAATGTACACCGCCAACATGAACCGGAACCGGTATAATATCCTTGCTGAATATATCCACTTTACGTGTCCAACGTTTCACAGCGCCATGACCGTTCTGCAGCAGACGAGGCACAAAGAACGTGTTCATGGCATAAACACTTGGCAGTTTACACTCCTTGCGCTGTGATCGATCCGTCAGCAGATTCATATAGAAGTTAATAATCTCGTCATTCAGCCAGTAACTGCCAGTTAATGTGCGAATATCGGTGCGTGTTATATTTAGGCTGAATTTAGAAATAAGCACCTGCAAGAGAGCACACAGAGAAGGAGCACGATGAGTACAATATTAGAGAGGGGAAGAATGATTAGACTATCCTTGGAAAGAATTGTTCTAGTTGATGATTAATAAAACTATAAACGTGTTCGACTTTATAAAGAGATGGTCTAAGGAGTTAAACGATCCTTTTTTAACAAAGACTCTCTCTATACCCAACTTGTACGTCCAATTCTTGAGCACGGATCATGCGTTTGGTGTCCACAATATATAGTTCATAAGGACCGCATTGAATCTGTACAAAAGAACTTTCTAATATATGCCTTGAGAGGTCTTAGCTTGGCTTGGTAATGCATGCACCACTTGACTATACATTCATGGTATCAACGTCAAAAAGCGAAAAAAAATTGATGAGGATACCTGTTGGGCCGGTCCCATGATTAGCTCATTATAGCGCCGATGATGCTCTTCGGTGAATGGAAGAAATTCAGGCTCGCTCTCCTCTATTGGTGAGTATTTCTCCAGCACAAAGAGAGTTTGCGACTTGAAGCGTAACTTTGCCAAGTTCTGGCGCAATTCCTGCTCATAGTTGCGCCGCTCTTCGGTTGTCTTTTCCGCTCTGAGTTGTAGTAGGAGTCGATGTTAATAGAGAACAACTATAATTTATGGCTCATCACTTACTCATTTAGTACCAGTTGCTTGGCATGACTCGTCTCCTGTTGTGTGCGGGAGCACTTATCCTTGAAGAACTGCGCATAGTTGTCGGAAAAGTAGATCGATGTGCTGTGACGCAGCTGCAGCGCTTGAGTCTTTGGAGTCATTTTGGATCTGTTGTGGGAAAATATACATTACATAAATAAATATCTAAGCATAGATTATCTCAGACTTTGCGGCGACTCACCTATTAGAGTATCGCCCACTGTGATCGTCAGTTAGATTTTTAACTGTCGTCAATTTGGAGCGACTATCATTGAAGCTGCTGCTGGTCCTTATGTTGCTGGTATTGCTATGGATGTTGTAGCACTGGACGAGCTCGGGCGGCTTCTTGATCACCATTGGCGTTTGCTGCTCCAATTGATGTTTCGTTCCCCTCTCTAGAAGCTTGGCAAACTCCTCATGTTCGATAGCATCGTTGACCCGTGCCTCCCGATTCCTTTTGGCCATTAGGGCAAACATCCAATCCTCGCCATTAACGATGGGAGTAATCGGTTGCAGTTGCGGTGGCTTTGGTGGTGCTGGCTTCTCATGTGAATGTTCACGAGCTGCGGCCGCAGCAGCGACGGCGGCTGAGCCCGAAATAGAGCGATTTGTACGCGGACGCTCTAGTTCGTGCACGGTCAGATTGTTGATTAGATTGAGGTACTGGTTGTGATCGCTGCGCTGATCCTCCAGTACCAAGACATTGTCTCTGTTGCTCATCGATGACTCATACATATTGAGGCTGCCGTGGCCATTTAATCGCGGCTCTGACGATGAGAGGCTACTGGAGGGACGTCGATAATTGAGATCGGCAACAAAGCCGTTCTTTCCATAGCGCACTGCATCCGAGTACAGCATATTTGGTCGGTTTGTTGTTGTTCCTGCAGCTCCTGCCCCTTGTCCTACTGTTGTAGTTGCCCCATGATTGCGCTCGTAGTCCGGCTGTGTTCCGGTGGCAAGTCGATCGGAAAATGTCTGATACAAAATGCTCTCATTATATTCTTCCGCATCGGATAAATCGATTGCAACTGTTGGTAGAGGGTTCTTCACGCGGACTTGCCGCGTCTGCGGCGTACAGAACATGGAGAGACGCTTTCGATTATCAGCTGCTGTCTGCTGATAGGAAATGTGATTGCTGTTATTGTCCTGTTCCCTGCGCTGCTCCTGCTTATTGTGATCCGTCATGTGGCTATAGTCTTCCGCTGCAATGATGATAAATGTATGTAAATTCGCTTAATTGTGATGCCAAATTCTACAAGTTTCTTTCCCCTCAAACAGAAGACAGTCTTAATCCGTTTTGAAGCTATTATGATTACAATATGATCAATCTAATCAGCTTCATTAACTGCTTAAACTTCTTGAGGTTGTAGCAGCCCAAAAGGGACTTTGATTGCCGCAACCCCGCTGTTCGTTCCCTGTCTAATTCGCGGACCATTTCCACCTCTGATCTTAAGTACTTCCCTGGCCATATCAATGTACACTCTGCTTCTAACTGGTAAGTTAAAACTGCAGGCTTGTGCCTCATTACTTACCTTCATTCGGCATATACTTGGGAAATTTGTTATCCACACGGCGATACTTGAGCAAACGCTGTGAAGCGTCTTCGTTACCCCCCGGCTGATAGCTGAAAGGGCAAGTTATCATATATTGTATTATCATAATCGGGTGCATAGGGAGCAAGTGGTTTGTCTAACCTGCGTTTGCGGCTTTCTTTACTATCCTCGCCTTGGGATTTTGGCGGATCCTTAGCGTTGCTTCGACCGCCCAGCAAAAACCAGTGTCGTATCCTGTTAAACAGATCAAAGCCCATCGAGTCGTGATTTGTTTTTGGATTTACCGCAGTGCTGCTATCAATTGTTGCGGACAATGCGTTTATTCTCTGATCAATCTCGTCAATTAGCTTGCTCGTATCTGTAATTCCTTTTCTAAATGTTGTTGTTGTTGCTGCTGCTGCTGTTGATGTTTCGTTAGTTTCGCTTAACAGATACTCGCGCACATCACTCAGTTTACGCTGCAAGAGCAGTACACTCCACAGTTCTTCGACGTGACGATTTACGCAGATGTGCTCAATGAAGTCCAAGGCTCGTTGAATGACTGTAAGACGTTTATCCGATTCGTGCTCTGTGCTGATTTGTACGGCTGGGAAATCAATTGTTTTCTGCCCAATACTGTTAGTAGTTACTCTGATGTTTGTTTCGATGCTGTGTTGTTGATGCTGTTCAAAATGCAAATGCTGAGGCTCTGTGACAATATATGATGCTTCTCTTAGGGTATCCTTAAGGAATGACTGACAATGTGTTGGGGATGGGCCAGCGCCATTGGTCATATAAACAGAATCTGAATACGGCACTCCTCCAATTCCGTTCAAGGCGTACTCTGGATTCCAGTTGCTGGCTGCGCTGGCCGCCACAGTTACTCGACTGGGTAGTATATTGTCTGCTTCGGGCACACTGCCGACAGTGTGCAAGGGCTGTGTGGGAGAGAAGAACAGAATGAAAGCTTGAATTCAGCTGTTAATTACGGTCGTCCAATTTAATGTGTCTGTAGAACTGTTTGGCCAGAATATGACCGTCTTTCGTTTGATGATCATGTTGCTGCTGCTGCCCCCGCCTCCTCTCATTCTCTATGTGATGTCTGTCAAATTGCGCGCCGCTTTTGCGGCAGCGGCTAACAGGGCAGCAGCAGAACAACAAATGATAATGAATATGAAAAAAAGGTGCAATTTGTTTGTGTTTATTTTTGAATAATGGTGTGGTAATGTAAACAAGCTAGGAGCCATTGCAATTAACACGCTCACTTTAAATTTAGTTCCCGCAAACATTTTTGTGGCTTAACTCAATTTACGCCGGCTGACGCTGTCTCCGAGTCGACGCCGCTTTTTTAGGATAGTTCTTTTTCTCTGGGTGGCCAACGAATCGTGATTTTAGATTTGCGCATAGTTCTGCATTGCGGCAGGCACAGCGACTTACCGATTCAATTGTTATAAGAAATGTACACAGTATTTGAAATAATGAAAATTACAGTAAAAGATATTCACTCGCTGACAATTAAGCGTGCAAAAGACAAATATATCGATACATCGACCGTATGCGAAATATGCAAACGATAAATATATAGCTCTGTAAAAATACCAGAAGCACAAGAAAAAAGTAACACAAAGATCTTTACAAAATCCAAATATTAATTGTATGATGCGAAGTAAAATAAGAGATGGACATTATTGTTTTTTTTATATTAATGTGTGTGTCAGATTGTTAAATAAATATCGATATATCGATGATATCTTCTAAAATACCAAAAAAAAAATGCAAAAAAGAAAACAAGTTCTGTAATGCTTTTAGTATTGTGCAACACTCATAGGCAGATATGCTTACGATAGAATGCTTATCGATTGTTTTTTTTGCGATACTTTGACTTGAATTGCGCCTTGAATTGAAAAGTTTGTGCGCCGTTAAGTTAATAAAAATAAATCAAAGTTTCCTTGTTTGTTTTATTAGTATATAATATTCCCGAAGGCTTAATATGATAAACAGCACACAAATATTAATCCTTGCTCTGACAACAGTAAAACAAAAAATTCCACAGTAATGTTGTGGCGCCATACAGAGCGCCAGCTAAACCTACCGTCGCCTGGAACGAATAGTTCACAACGACCCAATGGGCAAGTGTGCCCCAGATGAGTATCAGCAGGCCATTGGTGAAGTGCACGGGCCGTCGAATGGCTGTCCAATTGGCGCGCGTCATGCCCAACTGGAAGACCATCTCCTGCAGGAAGGCAGTCACCACCTGGCCAAAGCCCAGCAGCACAGCCGACACGCTCAGTAGTAGTTTGGATGTGGAGAAGCTGATAACTAATGAAATGGGGAAGGGAAGCGATTTTGTGTATGACAATGAACAGTTCGAAATTCACAAATGCTTACAAATTAGCGCCAGGCACTTGCAGATGCTGCCCAATGTGTACCATTGTAGCTTGTGCTTGTACAGGCTGGAACCGAAACGCGGCGTCATCAGTGAGAAGCACATCCAGGGAAAGGCGAGTAGCGAGAAGAGGAACGGTATTTCGGCATTCTTCAGTGCATGATGACTGACTGCCAGGCCCGGCAAGACAGTCAGGCACATCACATAGCTGAAGATATCGGCCGAGAGGAGCAGCGTGCTGGCGTATAGCTGTGGCACAAATAGCGCGTGCTGCAGCGGCATCGCGATCTTGTCCAGCAGATTGGACCACAAGTGCGAGGTGACCGCCAGCGACATGCGACGTATGCGATGCTAAAACACAAAGAGATAAGTGTAAAATCCTTTCTCTCATTTAGTTCTCGGAATCTTCCTTCCTTCTAACTTCACATTCATTTTTGTCTTACCAGATTCGCATAGCCCTCGGGCAGCGGAGAGGAGCTACCGGTGCCGGTGCCGGTGAAGCTGGGATTGAGAGGATTGAGGGAACTCTGCGGATAGAGTCGGCCATTTGAATGGGACTTGTGCAGAACTTGAGATTGCGACATGCCGTAATTATCGATTGTGGCACTGCTGGAACGCATTATGGAGACAGTCTCATCCTCTTCGGGTATGATCTCCATGATCTCCACACCGTTGGGATTCACATATGTCACATAGGCCTCGTCGGTGGCCAGCATATAGTTGCTGTGCGTGTCTACAACGGCGGCAGCCAGAGCCGAGGGAACGGCTGCCACAGCTGTACTAACGGACGTGGGACTGCTCATCTCTGTGGCCGGATTGCGCCACGACATGGCTGTGTCCAGTCCGTCAAGTTGATCGGCCACAAAATTGGCTGCCAACGCTCCGCGTAATGGCAACGAGCTAAAACCGGACTCCGCCTTGATGACCGAAATGCGTTTGGTGGTAAACGCATCCTCCCGATGTTTGGTAATGATCAAGCTCAAGGGAATGAGATTCACTAGTAGTGCTGACATGAGAACTATTGACTGTGCGGTGCCGTAAAGGGTGCGCAAGCTGGTGAAGACGAACGACAGGAAGAGCTGGCAGAAGGCCTCGCCGCACAAATGAATCGTCTTGCGCACATACTTGTCCTCCCGCGGACGCACTGCTTCGAGAATGACATGGGTTTTCCACAAATACAGGCTGGATCCAATGCCTGCAAGCGAAAGGATGTCAGGTTGTGAGGAGACGAACAGCTGAGGATTAGACTTACCAGCAAAGAATCCATAGAAGACAATGGCCACCGTCTGTGTGGTTGTGGTGACAATCACCCAGGCCGAGGAGAAGAAGATGCCGCTGATCATCAGCGAGATGCAGGTGATGAGGGTGGCCAGCAGGAAAATGCGACGATACTGATTGGTCTCTCGAGCGCGACCGCTGTACTCTGTGTCCAGATGCTCCATTATGGAGCGGCAGAGCTCGCCAGTTGCCTGGTAGACAATTGCTGGCCAGATACGCAGCACCAGGTCCTTGTCCGACTCCACAACGTTGCCGTACAGATAGGCGGGTGTTGCCAGAAAGGCCTGCGAGGAGAGTGCGAGACTAATTATACTAAAGAGAGCGCTTGCAGAGCCAGAGAGTGCCAGATAGAGAGAGTGTGAGAAAGAGAGAGAGAGAGAGAGAGAGAGAGAGAGAGAGAGAGAGAAGGAAAAGCGAGAGAGAGCAAGGAGAGGAAGAGAGAGTGCGGATATTTACGTGTATGGCAAAGCCGCAGAGCATGTACTTCTGTTGTATATGTTTCTTGACCACGCGACGTCGTTGCACACCGGCTGTGGCTCGGGCAGCAGCGCGACGCACTGGCGCTGCAGCCACAGGTGCCGCTGCCATCGTTGTTGTCGGCATCGTCGTCGTCGTTGTCGTCATTGCCTCCAGCGGCAGTGGCAGTGGGGGCGGGTATGAATGGGACTGAGATCGGTAAACGAGTCCTTTCAGCCAAGAACTGCTTCGCCTGGGAAGATGCACGAAATCCGTTTGCAGTTCGTTTGGAATTTCTCTACTCTGGCACTGTGTGAGTCGCGTCGTCTGGCCGTGTTAGCATTCATCATTTACCAAAACCAAACCAAAACCCGTTTAGATAATGGCGAAAAAACTGTGATAATAATCGCGCTTATCACACTGAAGATATAGATATCTACATACAAACACAGGCGTTTGTGGGTGTATGTGTGTGTGTGTCTATGTGTGTGTGCAGGCGGGTGTACGAGAGATTAACCTCAGATACTACATAGACACGGCACACGCACACCGACGTATGTAAAAACGTTTGTCTGCTGTGACGCGTTTGCCTCTGCTGCAATTTCTGTCCATCAACCTGGCAGCAGCAGCAGCGATAGCGACAGCGGCAGAGGATTATGTTTATTGCCAGACGCCAGCTGATCAGCAATATCTCGCACTCGCTGTATCTCTCTCTCTCTCTCTCTCTCTCCGCTCACTATCTCCCTTCATTAGCGTAAGCCTTTACGAGGGAATCATGTTAATCCGCAGATTGTATGCAATCTTTTCTAACCTAATTGGAATATGGAATAAAAATATATGCATAGTTTATAAGAGCTTTTATAACATAAATATGTATGTATATGTATAAATCCATTCTTTGATGTTCAACTTTTATGTCAAACCATATATTGTGTTTAACAGATATATATGTATATTATATATTTATATCATATGTGTATACATATAGAATATGTGTGCACAAATGTACGTGATATGTTATATACATATGTATAACGTTTGACATGTTTAAGTTTCTTTTTAACAGATATAGATATATATAGTATATATTTATATCATATGTGTATACATATAGAATATGTGTACACAAATGTACGTGATATGTTATATATGATATGTATAACGTTTGATATGTTTTAGTTTAGGTATTGCAATATGTATATATAATACATAATTATTGCAAAACGGAACCCTTAAGCACTTTAAGAATTATGACTCTTCCAATTTAAGAAATTGTTATTAATTTATTTAATGCGCACTTTTGTATTATAATTGTCAATGTTCATCCAAAATTATATCTGGCATTCTTATAGAATTAAGAACAACATAGGTTTCCGATTTGAGATATTTCCACTGATGTTTTCCTTTTTTGCAATTTTCTCCTTTTTATACCCTTCGACCATTGAAAATGGTCAAAAAAGGGTATACTAACTTTGTGCAAATGTATTTAACAGGCAGAAGGAGGCGTGGCAGACCCCATAAAGTATATATATTCTTGCTCAGGATCACTAGCCGAGTCGATTGAGCCATGTCTGTCTCTCTGTCCGGATGTATGGATGACCAGATGAACCCACAGATCTCTGCTATTATAAGAGCTAGAGACACCAAATTTGGCATGAAGGTTTCTGTTCCAGGCGCAGATCAAGTTTATTTCAAATGTATGGTGCCACGCCCACCGCCCCCGCAAATTAATAATTTAATTTTTTGAACTCAATTTATAAGCGCTGTATAAAAGATACAATTTTCTAACTTTAATATTTACTAAGCTGAATGAAATATCTACGTATTCTCGAAATTGCAATCCGATCGGACAATAAACACAGAAGATATTCAAGAAAGTATGAGCATAAAACCCCTTGCTCGTGTCAGCTAACAAGCGAGGCAGGCAAGCGCGAAGCGCTAGCGCCATCTGTTGGGAATAGTTTTACAGTATGTACATATGTAAGTAGATGTGTATGAATTTAACAAATTAAACTACACCGGAATATAGGTCGAAGGGTATCCCACTGTCGCGTGCCGCGCGACTGTTGATTTTCTTACTGGTTATAATTGTAAATGTTATGATGATAACTTTAATCGAAATTATATCTGACATTCTCATAGAAAATTAAGAACAAAATAGGTTTCCAATTTGAGATATTAACAATGGTCTCCTTTTTATAATTGTAAATGTTGTGATAATAACTTCAACCGAAATTAATTATGCAATTCTAATAGTATTAAGAACTAAACAGGGGAGTAGGCAACGAACGTCTGCTTTCTTGCTAAATATATAGTGTATATTAAGTGAAAGCTGTGGCTAAACATACTTACCACAAGCTATAAAATCCTTAAAACTACACTTGACATCACAATTAAAATACAGATCGTATTTTATGGTATGCTAGTTAAGGTAGTATTAGTTGTACAAGAGAGCTAAGACTCAGATACGCTGAAACTACACAATGTCTATGAAAATTCAAAGTCTTCATGACATGCAAATGCTTTAAGGAGTTCTTCGGAAAACAAGATATGTATTTCCTTAAATTGAAATCAGTTTATCAAGATTGCTAAGATGGAGAGGAAAGTTTTAATCGAAATAATGATTCACACTTGTTTGTTTGTAGCCGTGTCATTGCCAGGTGATATATGGACGCCTGTGTATCACAGTAGCAACTCCGATTGGGTCCCATCCCAGTTAAGCTCTCTCACCCAAGGCGTTGTGGGAGCGCGGGCGGGGCGTCGCTTGACCTCTCATCGCACCCTCAGTTTGCTTATCTTGGCTATATCTTTACAGACTTCCGTTTCAGATGTGCGGACAGCGTGGGCAAACTGGGCGTGGCAGCGACACATTCGCAACAGCTGAGTTTATGGCTTTACAACTATATTATGCCGCGTCGACGTAGACTGTTTATTTGCACCATATATAGCCGGAGATCGAGATAGGAACGAGAAAAACAAGACACCTTGGCCGGGTAGCCGGGCAACGGGTCTAGGTCTCGTTGCCTGATAAGCTGCAGCATCCGGCGGCAGATCACTCTGCGCCTATATAACGTGGTGAGGGTAAGGCGAGTGGCTCATACAACGATCGACCGAAGTTAGCCACAGGCAACACGACGATGACGACAGCAACAACAAAAACGATGACAACAACAACCATAAGAACAACACGAGCCACAGCAAGGCGTGGTCTGTTCTCAACCACCTCCTCGGTGCTGTTGCTTTGCATGGCGCTGGTGAGTCTCGCGAGGATGCCTGCTAGGAATATGGATATCTAATTATTATTTTACTTTCAGCTCCTAACCAGGTCCTGCGGTGTGTCTGCGCTCAGCGGTGATGGCGAAAGCAAAGCTCCAGCTGCAGTGCAGCTTGCCGTCCAGCCGGATGAAGCTATCGAGACGACAACCCTGAGCGAAGGTAGCGGCTGGGATCAGAGCACCAATGAGCCAGAGGCGGAAACAACAACTGAGAACGCTATTGATGCAGAGACAACAGCAACGCCAGAGGCTGAGACCACAGCAGCGCCAGAGGCTGAGACCACAGCAGCGCCAGAGGCTGAGACCACAGCAGCGCCAGAGGCTGAGACCACAGCAGCGCCAGAGGCTGAGACCACAACAGCGTCAGAGGCTGAGACTACAGCAGCGCCAGAGGCTGAGACCACACTGAATCCTAATGAACCCGACCAGGAAACCACCTTGGCACCGGAGCAACCCACTACCACCGCCAGTCCCGGTGCGGAAGAGGAGCAGCCTACCACCATCAACCCCAATGGAGAGGATGAGCAACCAACAAGCACAGACAGTCCCATTGAAAGCACCATTGCACCAACTCCACCAGCTCCTCCACCAGTCTTCGAGTGCCAGACACCAGGCTTGTTCGCGCATATCAGCGGTGACTGTCAGCGCTTCCACAACTGTTTGCTAAACCCGCTGACGGGCGAGCTTCTCTCACTGGACATGTACTGCCCTCCGGATACAGCTTTCTCAGCCTCCTATCGCCGTTGCGGACGTGATGTGGCCGCCTGCCAGGACGATGACTTCGTTTGTCTTATTCCCGGACACTTTGCCGGTAACAATGATACCTACTACTACAACTGCGTGATCAACCTGAAGGGCGGCTTCCACAAGTATGTTGTGCGCTGCTCCGGTGGCGAGCGCTACGAGCCTCTGGTGCGCCGTTGCTGGCGCTATGACTGGTCGCAGCTGTTCCCGGGCCAACAGTCGCTGGAGTCGAGCGATCTGGCTGCCATCAAGCGTGAACAGAAGCAGTTCAAGGCCGAAGAGAAGCTGCATCTGAAGGAATTGAAGAATCAGGAGAAATTGAAGCGCAAGCAGCAGAAACTGGAGGAGAAGCTGGCCAAGAAGGCAGCCAAGGAGCAGGCCAAGAAGGAGGCCAAGGCCAACAAGCCTGTTTCCGTGGAGAGTGCCGAGTCGCCGGAGCAGTCCAGCAACGAGATCTAGATCAAGTAGACGCGTTACCCAATCGACGCTAGACCCGCTAACCATCAAAAACTTTTCCCCCAACCCCCCAACTATGTTGGTGTATTGCCCGCTGTAATTTATCGTTTTTTTTTTGTTGTTTTTGCATGAATAAAGACAAGAGTTCTTTGAAAAACCTCTTTCTATCTATCGGTCGCTTCTTCCGTCGATCGGTTTGTGTGCTAGCCACGGCCTAGTCATATCAGCACTAATCGATGTGGATCGATTGCCAACAATTGTTTGCTGCCGCCTATAAAAGGGGCCAATCGATTGCCCATCCCGTTAGTCTGTCCAATTGAGTTCCGAGTAACAAGCAATAATACCCAACGAGAAGTTTATCACTGAGAATACCATGAGGTTTAACATTCCACTGGCATTGGGTGCCGCCACCCTCCTGCTCCTTTGTTCTGCCCACGCTGAGCACAATCATCCCTGCGATCGTAATGGCTTTGTAGCGCTCGGAGATAACGAGAAAGAGTTCCTTGCCTGCGAGCTGAACTCCGATGGTGACTACTCCGTGCATCGCATGCGTTGCCAGGGTGACATGATCTTCCGCTCGGAGCTAGGACGTTGTGTCAGCTCGGTGCGCTTTGTGCTGCCAGCCGATGGCAGCGATATTGAGAACCCGACCATACCGCCAGACAATCTAGACGAGAGTACAACCGACGTAGTGACCAACACTACAAAGGAAGTACCCTTTGATGATGGTGAGAGCTCGGACTCCACCGAGAGCCCCTCATCCACCGAAGGTTCAGACACCACTGACAATCCCGACTCCACCGAGAGCTCCTCATCCACCGAAGGTTCAGACACCACTGACAATCCCGACTCCACCGAGAGCTCCTCATCCACCGAAGGTTCAGACACCACTGACAATCCCGACTCCACCGAGAGCTCCTCATCCACCGAAGGTTCAGACACCACTGACAATCCCGACTCCACCGAGAGCTCCTCATCCACCGAAGGTTCAGACGCCACTGACAATCCCGACTCCACCGAGAGCTCCTCATCCACCGAAGGTTCAGACGCCACTGACAATCCCGACTCCACCGAGAGCTCCTCATCCACCGAAGGTTCAGACGCCACTGACAATCCCGACTCCAGCGAGAGCACCGCATCCTCTGAGGGCTCTGATGCCACTGACGATACCGAATCCAGCGAGAGCACCGCATCCACTGAGGGTTCTGATACAGGTTCTACTGCTGACCCTGGAACAGACACCACAGCAACCACCGTTGGCAATGGAGGGACAACTGAGATACCTAGATGTGCTACAACTGGCAGTTTTCGCATAAGCGGCGACTGCTCGAAATATTTGCTGTGCTATGCGTCGGACAGCGACGATATCGGGTCCAGTGTCCAGGACTGTCCGAGCACCATGCAGTTCAATCCGCGCAACAGATATTGTGAGGTCGATTACACCTGCTCTTAAGCCAATTTCATAAAGAGGTACAGCAGATCAGGAAAGTCGAAGAAGAAAAGAAAGAGGTGTAGAAAGAGCTAAAGAGAGGTGAGAAAGAGAAAATTCTTCTCACATCCCTTGAGAATAATGTAATAATAAACTTTCCTATCGCTGTGCAACCTACCAAGCAATACCTAACTGTATCCATGTTATTATCTATCCATATTCCATGTTTTTTTTTTTTTTTTTGAATAAATAAATAAATAAATAAATCCTAGTTTAATTGATAATTAATTGGCTCAAAAAGTTCTTCAGTTTTCAAAGTCAATTGACGTATTAATTGAAAATGCCCATGAAGATTTAATTTTCGATTTCTCTCGAATCTTATCGAATCGCCACTTGAAGTCAAAGTAAAAATGGATCACTTGGGAGTATCTATTTATTGCTAATATGTTTTTCAGTACAGTGTTTCCCCACGTCACGTGGTCACAAGAGCTAGAGGAACGTATATATGTATGTATACAGAGGCATAATTTTCCTAGTTGTAAATTCTGGGTTATCAACTTCCTTATCTGAGTTGGTTACAGAGCGGCGCATCCACATTGTTGACTCATCATTTTGCATCTGTTTTGGAAATTTCACCTTTGAACGATCGTGCAATAAAGTAGAACTTGACTCGTATCTAGGTGGAAATATATGTATGTACATGGTATTTGTATAATTGTATGTACATATATTTCCCCAAAAATGTGCAATGCATACAAAATATTTCTGAAGTATGTGGAATGCGCCTAATCATGGTCCTATCTAATCTGCGCCATGCATTATGATTGTCCGCATACCGTTTGTTTCATCTGCTTTCCGAGAGGCTCTTTTATGTTTTGTCACTCCGAGCTTGTTTGAATTGTTTGTCATAATTGTTTGCTTTGCATTCAATTTGTGTCTGAATGAAACTGAACGGAACCGGTATTAGGAGTATTGTAAGTAGTCCAGATATAAATAGGGGAATCAGAAGAGCTGATTCGTTCATGGAACTGGACAGGAAAGGACAGGAAAAGGACCTGCTTAAGCTGTATCCCTAAATTAGAACTTCAAATAAATACAACTAAAATATAATTAAGAACAAGCATTATTTGCCGAGTATTTAATAGATAAGAATCAGAAATATAATAATTAAGCTAAAAAACGCAACGAGAATTTGTTTTTGCACCTAAATCGGAACTAGAATCGCACAGACATTAAAATCAAGATTTCTGGGCTTTTATGGTTAAGAACACCCTATGAATTTTGACTTGAAGTTGCTGTGTAGTTGGCAATAATCGATGAGTAGTGACGTACTGAAATCTGCGAAGAGTGCGCTAAATATGCAGGCAAATCCGCACGGCAACCGCAACTCGATGAATTCTCAAATGAGTGAAAGTCGCAGCGGCAATTGCATAAGAGGAGGAGTGATAAAGAGAGACAGAGGGACGGTATAGAGTAGTGGGTCTCTGGCAAAGACGGACCAAGCGGGGGAATTGGTCGCTTGGTTGGACAATTGCGCATGCGCGTACATCGTTAAAATTATTTCGACGCTGGCGACAATTAAACCAGGCCGGGCTCGAACCCGAGTCGGAGTCGCAGCTGGAGCTGGCGCTGGAGCCGGAGACCGAATTGCGGGCCGAAGCAGAGTCGAGTTCGCTTCAAATGCAAAATCACTGGCCGCAGTCCAGGCACGTATTAGCTCTAGCTGCCTCCCTGCCCTACCCTACCCCCTTCACTTCGCGGGGCACTTGCGATGATGTGATAAGCGTTAGAGACGCGGTACGTGCACATTGCGAGAGACTGTGCCATTTGGCCCTAAACGGTCATATAGTGTGTGCAAATGTATCTGTCATCTGGCCATTACACGATCAATGTATCTGCATCTGTATCTGTTCGTCTAACAGTGCGCGTGCTTGTTCCTCACTTTCTTCTGTGGGCAGGTGTCGCCTCTGCCAGGTTGACCCATGCGGGAGATGAGCAAGGGGGCGGGGGAGAGAGGAGGGGTTCGTTTCGTGCGAACCTTTTGCGTTATTTATTCGTTTTCTTTTGGGCACACACAAGCTGCGCCCATCGGCGACCCATCGTCCCAAGAGCCCTCCCTCCTCGTCCGGGGTTGTAAGGTGGCAGCCAAGATAAATGGCCAGATACAATTGTATCTTTATTTGAATGTTACTTGACTTGCTTCGCACTTGTTGCGTCATCTGCGCATTTGCACGTTGTTTGCCCTGTTTGGCTTCGGGTTGCGTTTCATTTCGTTGTTTCTGTTTCGAAAACAAATAATTTGAGAGCGAAATCTTAAATTTGAAATCTGAAATATGCCCGACAAGATGAACACACTTTACTTAACTCTCGTACAATTATGCGATCCGCCCTGCAAATGAGACAACAATTCCGACAGAAACCTGTCCCATTACGCCTCCTCAAAAAATGACAATTTGCATTAGTAAAATTAGAGAAATAGGTTGCAGAGGATTGCGCAGAAAAGGTTTTCGAAGTTTTCATATCTTGTAATCGCTAGCTTTACCATACATAATATTCGATTTGATTCTGCAAAGTGAATGTTTCGAAATTGCCAAAGAAGATGAAACGTAAACAAAAAGAATGAGTGTCTTAGCCATGACCGAGATTTTATATCCTTTCAGGTTCCTATCTACTCCGATCTTTCCTATAAAAGCATACTATACTATCTATAATGGTGCAGCATAATAATAATATCTTTATTTCATAGCTGTTTGTTCCTATGAAAGTCACGATTCATCGCGAACAAGTTCCGCCAATCGATATCTAAGTCGATGATAGACCAGCTGCAATCGTGCTAGAACATACCACCACTAAGAAAGCGACGCGCCACAAGAAGCGTATTACAATTACTCAGATTAAATGTACAATTTGAGAATTGAGTGAAATATATAAATAAAATATCATTCGTTGCTTAATTCCAAAGATATATCGGTCCGTCTCTTTGCACAAAATATACGTTGATTATTTTATAAATTTTGATTGGCTTGGCACTTGATTATATTGGATTGACCGAAAAGAAACCGGTGATCATATGATCATATGACCATGTATGGTTGATTGTGGTATATTTAACTTCTCTCCAATCTCACGCTCAGTTACATGACGATCCGATTCGATTAAAGTCTTGATAACGTCATCATCAACTGCACTTGGCCGACCTAAACGTGGCTTGTCTTTGAATGAAAAAATCTCCCAAACGGAATTTGACAAACCAACTTTGATACTGTGTTTCTTTTCTAAAGCAAGCTAAAAGTGCCAGCTGATAACTGGCAAAAGATAGAATGCAAAACCAGAGTCATAAGCCGTTCAAAAAAATTTTATGCAAATACCCGGTTTCTTTTCAGTCAAAACAATATACTAAATTCATTGTATCAACGTCTATACCAAAACCTATATTTCGGCAGAATGTCTCTACGGCAGCATGTATGCTAAGGTTGATCAAGAAAACTGAGAAACTGAAAGACTAGTTTGCGTTGCAACAGACGGATAGAGCCAGTTCGACTCATCTGTTGATATATGTATGTATATACTTTATAGGGTCGGAGATATCTGATAAGGTGCTAAGCAAACCTCTGTCAAAAATTAATATAACCTCTGCGAGGATATGAAAAATAAACATACACTATGACAAAGGAAACTACAAACTAAAACACAGAATATCTCAGATATACATATATATGGTAGATATTCTTTCGCTTGATAGTTCCCACAGGGCACTCCATTTGTGAGGCGAACTTGCATTGGCTCGCAAATGTCTCAATTAGATGCTTGCCCCATCGCAAAGGATGCCACTGCCGCTGTCGCTGCCTCGCGGCCCATTTTCGTCATCAGGCTAATGACGAATCTAAATGGGGAATCGCAGACTCTCAGTTTCTGCCTCAGTCTCTGGCTCAGTCTCAGTCTCTCAGTCGCTGCTTGAGTCGCGAATCTTGTCACAGATATTTGCAACATTTTGCATGTTGCCTTTGAGCAAAGCCGCCTGCGAGCGACTCACGTAGCGCTAGAAGAAGTCGCTGCCGTTGCTGTTGCTGCTGCTTCTGCTCCACTCTCCTCTCTCTCCTTGCCACCGCTGACTCTCACTCTCACTCTCACTGGCACTGGCAGTGGCACTCTCTCCCGCTCTGTCGGTCTGCCGCTGCTGCTCGGTTTGTCGGTCTCACGGTGCGCGTTTGTCGTCGTCGTCGTCGTGGTCGCCGTCGTCGGTTGCCGCTTTACCTGCCGCATTTTCCAAGCGCGCGACTCAGTTTGTGGGCGCCTGCGCGCAAGTGCAGTTTGTTTTTGTCTTTTGCCTCGATCGCTTGCTTCGCCTTGGCTAACGGTAAACGCCAGAGATATACGATATAGCGAGATAATAACAACAGATTTTTGATCTGTGGGTGCGCGTCTCTGTGTCTAACTTATTCCTCCTTCTCCTCGTGCCTGTGATACGAAACAAAAAACAACACAACAAAAGTGCAAAGAAATCCTTCATAAAATTGCAAATTTTGAAATTTATTTTTACATTTTTTTTTGATTTCCCTTTTTTTCGAAGTGCAATTTTTCGATACTCTGAAAAATATCATAAATATTTTATTTTGTAAAGTGATTGAAAATTCGAAAGGAGAAAACAACAACAATTCTCACGTGGAGATCGCTTCAATTTGTACCTGTCCGCGTCGCGCAGGATCCATCAAAGTAAGCAGCAGCGTCGCCGTCGACTGGATAAGCGCGCCGACTCACGTATTTGTTGAGAGCAAGCGCAAACACAGCTCGCGCACTTGAGCATTTTCCTGGGAAATTTTATGCATTTACTGCGCAGCCTGTGAAAATGATGGTAAGTGTGGAAATAGTCGAAACTGAATGGAAATCGAGAATTTTCACATGCCACCTAAGGCAGCAGGTTTTCCACTTGGCACTGGGACTCGGACTGGGACTGGGACTGGCAACCCCGGAGTCGGGCTAGGTCAGGTTTCGTACGTGTTGGCAGCGTGTCAAGGGCTTGTGGTAATGGCCATTTCGGGTCGCATTTTATGTTTATGGCACCTCGGAATTGGCTCAGCGCCTTCCCTTCTTCTTCTCCTTCATCTTCTTTATCTTCTTCTTTTTCTGCACTTTCCACTTTCCGATTCGCTTGCTCTTCTATGCTGCATAAGGACGGAGAAATGTCTCGACTCTCGTCTCGTCTTCTCGTTGCTTCCCACACGCGACCTGCAACACAATTGATGCCGTTTCTTTATTGATGAAGATTTTCTCAGATTTTCTAAGACCTTTTTGGAATTTAGAAAGGAAACACCTCTAATGAGCCATAGTTAGTTGTGATTATGTGCAAGTGCGCATACATATTTTCTAAATGTATATAATAAGCTGGATTAGTGCCCTCAATCCAGGGCCGTAGCGGCGTTCTCGGGGGTACATGTGTAAAACTTCTGGGATTCCCTTTTAAATACTTTGCTTTAAAATATAGTATGTATGTAGTTCATAAAACATTTAACAAAATAAAGAAACCTAGTTCCATTTATAGGGTTGCCATATCTACTAATGATTTAACATGACATCCATTTGGCAACTCTAACTAATTTCGTCTTCATCATTTGAGAAATCTATATTTCGGGCTCTCTTATTCTCTATAGCAGTGGCCCTTTTGGCAGGGGCCCTTGTGCATTGCACACCCTGCACAGGCCTCGCTACGGACCTGCCTTGATTGAATATGAATATTGAATTGATTGACTGTTGAAAACAGAAAGAAAAGATAGTTCAGAATAAAAGAAAGAAAATTATAATTAAATTATTAAAAAGAATTATATGTAGCTCAAGCTCTCTTTATAGTGCTATATTCATCAGGTTAGACTTGCAATCTACACATCTATAAACATCTGTAACTTAGCAGCTAAGCAAAGTTCGGATTACGGAATTCGATATCTAACTTAATATTAATCTCACACATAACAAGTACAGTAATCTATTTTCTTTCTTACAATATAAATGCGTGTATGTAAGCAAACTTAAGAGCTAGATAAGTGATTTTATTTATCTAGAGTTGATTTAAAATTATTAAATTGCAAGTTATATAACTACTTCCTGTTTGCACACCCCGATTTCAGCAGTTTCAAGAACTTGGCTTGTGTGGGCTTTTGTGATTACCTTGCTTTCCAACTCCCCTCCCCACTCCCTCTATCTATTGTAGTTCCTTCTGTGAGCCTCTTCCTCATTGGCGTCTTCCCATTGTCTCGATGCGTGCTGTATTTGGCTGGCTGCACGAGGCTTGTTAACTCTAATTGCTCGCCTGACAGTGGGCCATTTGTTGCACTCAATGGACACCTGTAATTTTGCGACTAATCAAAGGGTGCCCCGGTTGCTAGTTGTCTTATTGTCAGCTGCCTTGTTAGCTGTTGTTGCCTTGTTAGCCAGTTGCAAGTTGCAAGTTGGCTAAAACTGCCAAGACATTCCACTTTCCACTTGCCAATGCACTTGCCATGAATTTAGCGATTAAATGAATTATCACATCAACACGTTCATGCGTCGTCGCATCTCTCAGTCTGCCTCTCTCTCTCCCTCTCTCACTGTCTCTCTCTCTCTCTCTCTCTCTCTCTCTCTCTCTGTCTCTATCTGTGTCTCTCTTCCTGTCTACGGAAAAGCCATGACAATGAAAGCCGCATCAGTCAATTAAAGTGCCATCATCAAGCGATTGTATAATTGTGGCCCGTGCGCAGCTTTGGACGCATTAAACAGTCAATGACATACACACACATACACACATAGAGAGACACACACACACACAGACATACGCACGCACCCCTGGTCAGCATTTGAACTAATCAAATGCAATCCGACAATTGCACAATACGATATACAATTGAAGCCAAAATTGCCCCAGCTCAGGTGCTACAATTACGTGGCCCGTCTTATCCCCATTATCCATTATCCATTATGCACACCACCCAGACATGCATGTGCATGTACATGTACATGTTTGTACCTGTCCGTATGCGTATCGCGTTCACCCACTCTCTTCCCATTTGTTTCACTTTTTCAATTGAAATGCACTGGACGCGGCACCTGTTACGCATGCCGTGCCACCCTCCTTTCCTTTCCTCCCCTCTCCCGCATTGAACCGCAACTGTGCTTTAAAACAATAACAATAACAATAAGATTAACATTAACATTAACTGCAGCTCCAACAATGACCAAATAACAAGTGAAATATATTTTTAAGCATAACTTTTGGGCTTTGCCGGTTTCGGTTTCTGTTTCTGTTTTGGGTTATTCGGATATACATACATACATACATATTTATGTAATGCGTTCGCTGTGCTCTTTGCATGCCAAAAAGCCAAAGAGCCGCATCGATCTTTCATTTCTTTGCCTGTCAAAAGAAAGCAAAAGTCAAAAAGCTGAAACCCCTAAAAGCCAAGTAATACCCAGCTAATTGGCATGCTCGATGGCAGATCGAGTCAAATCGCCCCATCGTCCAATTGCCATAGATAGGGCCAAGTACAGGGTGCCATGGGAAATTGGGAACTGTGACGGCGCCTCGCTTTGTGCTCCCTGTGATGATTGACGGCGCCCTTGGGCAACTTTCTGTCGACCGATTGATATGTTCAGCATTGAATTTCAATCAATTATGTACCAATACAGTGGGTGGTTATAACTAGATTCCTGTTTTATAAAATGCACATTTATTTGTATGTATTCCACTTAGGTACACTACCATTATAGTACCTGCACTAAACCTTTTTAAACCATATTTATTATATATCATTATTAAGTAAAATATGTTCAGCACTGAATTACAATTGATTAAACTTGAAAAAAGAGGGCACTTGTAGCTAGTTTGATGCATTTTTGCACCTATTTCCCTGAGGTCCAGGGAAATCATAGTACACTTACCCTTTTTATTCCATGTTTATCACATCTCCCATTAATATAAATATTTGTAGTTCCATTTCAGTTAATTTATTATAAGGTGTAGTAGCTACAATCTTATGAAGTATTTTTGTACCTACTTATTTCCCTGTTTTACTCTAGTTTTATAGTATATTTTTATACAATTATTTTCCATGTTGATCATATGTCACATTAAGTAAAATATGTATAGTTCAATTTCAATTGATAAAGCTAAAATATAATGAAGTATTTTGTACCCGTTTGCCTGTTGTGCACTACTTTGATAGTACGCTTATCCAGTTCAATCAGTTGAGCAGGAATAAAGTAGGTACTGGTAGCTAGATTCCTTTGACATTTTGTACTCATTTCCCTGAGGTGCACTACTTTAATAGTATATATTTATAATACATTAAATAAGTATGTAGTTAATTGAACATTCAAATATAATTAAACTGATATACAATAAACTCACTTACATATGTATAATAAGTATGTAGTAGATACCTTTTACCAGAGCTACACATAAAGTTTCCCAACAATTTATGCCATTTTGAAGTGAAACTCTCTAGTGAGTGGTTAGAAATTCCATTGCATAAACAATATCATTTCCCTTTTGGGCCGCAAACTTCCGTTGAAATGTTCGACTGATTTGCATAGAAACCAACGAGAGTTCTCTTGTGGAGTGTGCACGACTGGCACTTACTGTGTACACTGTGCAAAGTTGCAATTTTATATTGTAGATCTATAACACATACATGTATCTATTGAAAGAGTATGTAACGTTTCACAGCAACAGGCGAGCATGCTATATCGATACTTGGAAATGTTCTCGAAACACCCTGTTGCTGCATGTAACACCCACACAGGGTATTCACAATAATTCACAGACTCTCTTGTTTAAAAATTAATTGAGAAAGTTTAATAAATTTGCATATCCGATTCATGTTTATCGATTGCCGATAAGTTGCTGATTAAGTTGCGGATTTAAGATACGAAAACGAAACTGGTTGCGTAACTGTGCAATTACGAGATATTATCTGGGAGGTATTTATGATGCAAATAGTAAATCTGCACATATTACGCATACGCAGTGTGTTACACGTTCCTTTCGACACGATGTTATGATTTTAATAACGCGCTCTCAGTTGCCTCGCTGTTGATTTAAGAGGCGGCCAATTAAGACGGTGCCCAAGTAAATATCTTGAAATTAATGACAGCGACGCCAGCGAATGAAAACAATAAACAATACAATAATAATAATAACAATACCAACAACAATAATGATAATAATAATAATAATGCCATATTATGTTTTATACCATTTAAAAGCGCTCTTGCGTCGCGTCATTTAATTATGACCAAAATATATTATGCGGCTTTGCGGCTCTTTGACTCTCTTCCTTTATTATGCCCTTTTTTATGGACCAAAACAAAGCAACAACACAAAAAGCTCGAAACAAAAAAAAAAAGAAAAAAATAATTCAAATAATCAGTTGCAATTTCACTTCAATTTTAACAACTTACAGCCGAGTGTCAGTTATTTATGTGGCTTACCTCGCACCGCCGTCGTCGTCGTCGTCGTCGTCGTTGTCCGGTCTCATAATTGAGGCCTGTCCGAACTGTGCCCAAGTTTTCCCACAGACCCGAAAACGCTGCGAATAGGAAAAGCAAACAAGAGAAGCGTTTTTCGACTTTTCCTTTAGCTCGCTGACATAATCCGCAGTTGCAGTTGGGAAAAGCCTGGCAAATAGCAGGGCACCTACTACATTCATTCATACATATGATATGTAACTGTATGAGAGACCTCACACCCCTTGGTCAGTTTGCATCTGCTTAAAGGGCCAGCGATCCATAAAATGGTAACTTAATTGGCATCACTTAGGCTTTGTAACAAGATCTTAATTACCAAAGAGGGAGATGATCACACACACTGGGCACACACACACACACACTTGACCAGTTCGCCGTTGACCCCAAAAGAAAACCCAAAAAGTTCAACAACAATAGAAAATGGTAAAGAAACGCGAGCTACAACAACAACTTTTACTTTTGTTTTAATTTACATTTTCAACACTCAAGTTCAGCGGCGCCGGCGACGTCTCTGTCGTCCGCACAGTGTGATACACAACAGAGAATCTCATTTGATTATGTTCACGAAATTCATTTCCATTAAGGGATCCCATTGAAATATTCTCAACAAATATTGATAGATTTACAGTAAGTTTTGTGGCAAATCAAATTGAATTATTTCGCATTTCTTGAATTTTGCTCCAATGTGCACGAGCGCTATGTGCTTTCGTCCGCACAGTGATTCACAAAAGACTCGAAATTAATTTCTGTTTACGCACTTAAACTTTATTTTACGATACTATCGCAAGTTTTCTCCAAAAATATCGATAGACTTGCAGCAAGTTCAAATTGAGGTATTTTGCATTTCTTAAACATTGCTCCAATATGCACGAGAGCGCAGAAAAGTTTCGGCTGTGGCATTTTCTTAGCCATTTTCCCAGCTCCAAGGCATGTACGTGTGCTCATGTACGTGAATTTTCGCGCATGCGCGGCGCCTGAAACTAAATCAAAACCCGCAAGATTCACGAAACCTGCGACCGGTTCTACCGTAAATACGTAAAAAGTTTTCCAAAGCAAAGTCAACGCGCACAAGTTGTCACACGTCGCACTCCCCCTCCCTTTGCTACGTCTTGCCTTACCTGCGCTGGCAGCAATTACACACGGGCAAGTGCCGCCGCCGACAGAGGCAGAGACAGAGGCTGCGCGTGTGAAAAGCGCATAATTTTTGGACACGGACAAATTTTCACTTTTTTTCTTGTGTGTAGTTGTTGTTGTTGGTGGTGTCGTCGGCGTCGGCATCTTAGCCGGCTCTCGGCTTGACGTGCCGGTTGTAGTTATTTTAATTTTTCTTTATATATTGTATTTTTTTCTGGTTTTCTTAACCTTTTCTTGCGCCGCGTTTGTTATTGTTGCAGTCGAGCCTCAGCAGCTGCCGCTGTGGGGCGCTAGTTAGTTAGTGGATTGTGGTCTGTGGGTTGTGGGTGACTGGAGCGCCATGCGACAATGGAAATAACAATAAAAATCCACAATGCGCCGATTATGTTACCAATCTTGGGAGTTGCTGTTATTATTATTATTATACTATGACTCGCTCTGGCTCTCCCTCAGTGTCTCTCTCAGTGTCGGCCGCTTATTCGACTTGCTGTTGCATCTCTAAAGTTGCGTTTTGTTTGTATTGAAATCTTGTGGGATACCAACCCACTGTGCCCCAGTAGTAGTCTCTCTGAGGGTCTTGGCCACATGATTTTCGCTGCCTTAGCATGTATTAGTGTGTTAGTTTATTGTCAACTACGATCTGCATCTTCCCAAGTGTCTTACTTTGTCTTTGCCAACACCTTTTATATACATATGCTTCTCTCTCTCACTATCTGTGTGGGCCATGAATTGCAGTTTCTGCATGCAGTCAAAATTAGACATTTTTATTATTAATACTACAGATAAACTTATCGATGAAACAGTGCTGCAAAGCTATCGAAATAAGTGTCCTGCAGCACTCGATAGCTAAAAAATACCAAAATGGCAATATCGATTATTGCTGTATGTATGTACAAGGATCAAAATGACGGTAATCGATTTTGGTGATGTGTAAATTAAACTAGGACATTTTTAATGTTCATTGTAGGTGCGTTTCCTTGTCTGCATACATTAATCAATCCTATAACCGTGGGACATATGAACTGTAATTGATAGCAACACAATTACCACAATAATAAACAAAATGAAACTGCGATAAGTGCTGCACCACGTTGCGGTCTTCCGGGAGTGCCACGTACCGCATACCCAGTAGCGTGTACCATGTGCCGTGTACCGAGTACAGAAAACCAAATACTGGAATAATATGCGAGCCAGAGCTTCGATGGATGCGATTATGCAAAAAGACAATGCGATGAATGAATGTGTGAAAGTGTGAATGAAACGAACGAATCGGGGATTACATCGTCAGGCGATGGCGCCACCTTTCTGATGTTTCGCTAACTGATCGATCGGTGGAACGCGACACTCACTCCTATTGTATTGTGCCATTAACTCGAATTGCCCATGCAAGGCATTAATTTGTTTATAATGCGATTACGCGACTAAAATCATAGAAAAACTAGTTAATTACCTGCGTGCTGTCACAATTGTTGACTCCACACATTTCTGCTTCTGTTTCTGCCTGTCTCCATCTCGTTCACACTCTCTTTCTGTTTCGTACACTGTCTCCTGTCGTCGCGTCGTTGTGCGATTCCGCATTGCAAGGCAGGTGAGCTCAGCTCGCAAATTGCCCCGTCTGCGAGCACCAAAGAAATTGCGCAAATGTCTTTTTTGGCGGCCAGTGAAGTGGCAACAACAACAACAGCAGATGAGGCACTAGCAATAGAAGCAGCAGCAACAGCAACACCAACACCACCGCCAAAGCGCAACTAATCAAATTAAGCACCTTTATGAATTTGCCACATTCGAGCGGCTGCTCGGCTTGGTTGCCTGCGGCAAGGCCGGGGGTCGAGGCTGTCTGCAAGAGTTGTTCGAGTTTCGAAATGGACTCATTAAAATCGAAATAAACCAAGAATGAATCACGAAATGTCACATGAGTATGTCTAACAAGTCAATTTACACATGTTCAGATAAAATATAATAAAATATATATACATATAGTTTTCAGAGGGTTTCAACTTTTTTGTGATACTACAATACTTCCGGTTCTATCACATAAGTAGTAAAGTAATGTGATATACATTGATATATTACAAAATAATGTCTAGACTATAATGAAATCTAGGATATATTTGAAGCCAGGTTAGTGTATATGGATTCTTATCTTGTGGTCGAATAGTGTGGCTAACTATAAGATAGATTAGATTCCAGTGTAGTCTATACTTGATACAAAAACTTGATCTGTTTTAAAGTTTTGCTTGTTTCTCTGAAAACTATTTAAAACTTTTTTATAAGCTACTAGTGTTTATACCCGGAAACGACTATAGTTATATATCAGGAATAACTCTCTCTCTATACCAATATAAGGAAGTTTCAGTTCAACTTAGCTCTGGAACTTCCTTGCGAATTGTTAAATTGAAATTGTCAATTATAAAGCTTATTAATTTGACGCACAGGCGAAACCGCAACATTCCTATTGGCTTTATCATCTCGACTGTGTGTGTGTGTGTGTGTGCAGGCATATGATACAGTTGAAATATGAACAATACAGAGATATCTGAACGGCCGCAACAGGTTGACAGCTGCCCATTGTCGGCTCTTTAATTATGCGACAACAATGGCAGATTGTGCCTTGTCTCTGTTGATATGGACATGAATACATACATACATACATATTATATGTATGTATTGCCCATCGGACAGTTTGGGGCATTATCACGCATAGTACTATCTAATTAACCGGCCTGATGGCAGAAGCAGCGCTTTTGTACACGTATCTCTATTGTGGCGAACATGAGGAGGTGGGGGAGAAGGAGGGGAATCCGGCAAAGAGACTGTGTCACGTGATCTTCCCTTTTGGCCCTATGGCCTAGATAGCGGTGCATAATTTCAGCTTTTCAATTTGTGCAGAGTCATTTGGAAAAGTTGTCAGATTGCAAAATTAAATGCATCGCTGAAACAACAGAAGTTTCCGCCCCACGTTGTGTCGTGAATACGGAAAAGTCGCTGTGGCACTTGCTAAACAATTTTTACTGGAATCTTTATAGATACATACCTACAGCCATACATATATTATTTGTACATATAACTAACTTCTATTGTATTTGCTCATTGTGAAATTCAAATCAAGTCCTGAATTTATGGGCGTGACTATTTAGTTCTCATTTTTGAAAAGATATGAATCCAAAATCAAGTTGGACGAAATTTCGTCTAACGTTATTTCCACTGAAGAAGTTATGGTCTCATAAGTCTCAATTTTCTAATTACACCTATTTAGATATTCACTTTCAATAGATATTAATCTGTTTAATTTATCGATATCCTTTTAATCGTCGTTAAATCCTTCTCTTTCGATTGCTAACTGTCAAGCACACAACACGTCCCGCCCCGTAACTTTTTAAACCTTATACATTTAATCAAAATAAATCATAAGCATCAAGTCAAGAAGAAAGGAGGTTCCAGGAAGCTCAATTACTTGCGGGAATTAATTTCAAATTTGAATAAATAATAATAATAAAAAACCTTGAGATACTTTTTATAACATAAGTTGGTGGTGGGAGATATACTGCAAACTTGTAGATCTATTAAATACCGTTAGCGATAATGATTCCAGATAGTGTTGGTAAGCTTACGCATCTTTGTGCCTATCGATAACTGTGAATTTAGTCACAGAGAAATGGGTATCTTTTGGCAGTTCAGTCATAACCTATAACTGGTTTTATCTTTGACTCGGAAACCCAATAAATTTTAATGCAGCGCTTTATGGGTCATGTTTTCCATCTTAATAATCATTCGGACTTCCATATGACAATAATAAAAAGGTCTTGCTTTCGTTGCTGTTGTTGTTGTGTTGAATTTCCTAATGTCTGGGGCGTTTCTTGCCTTTTTCTAACGATATTTACGACTATGCGATGAGTATTTTCGTAATTAATTTCTTTCAGCTGCAGATGAAATGCACGCCGTGCATAATGTGAATTATTGCGAATGTTGTGGAAAATCCACAGTGCCTTGAGTGTGTGTGTGTGCATGTGTGTGTGTCTTTGTGACAGTTTTTGTTTTTGCATTTGCCGCCCCTTTTCACATTTTTGATCGACAATTTCACTTTTCGTTGCCGCCATAGACTCGAGGAAGACGTCGACAACGACAACGCGAGCTCATCAAGATATCAATGTATGTGTGTGTGTGTTTGAGTGAGTGCATCCACATTTATGTACATTTATAATAGATACCATACAGACATGCATATGAGCTCGAGACAGCGACAGCAATTGCGGTTGCTGCAGCTATGCACTGTGGGGCTGTGCACACAAAATTCATTATAAAATATGCAATAATCTAATGGGTCGTGTTGCCAACTCTATGGGTCATAAAAAAGCTAGCCTTAGAAAAGGAAGAATTAGCCGAAAAATATTGTTGGTAGCTAAAAAGTGTCGAAAAAATATAAAAACTTCTTAACAATCCCTATTTGTCAATTGGTCTGACAGGTTATTCCTTGGCAATATATGAAAATTATATATGAACATAACACGGTTTTTGCTATATATGTTCTCTCGCGATCAATTCATTGTGAACTACGCAATTCGTGATACAATAACACTCACTTAAATTGAGTTTTTGCATTATCGATATCTTATTTACCATTCCAAAGGAAAAAAAATCCATGGCCTAAAAATACTGAAAAGTGTGGCATCGCAAATTCCCGTGTGGGAATTACGATCCAGTGGGAAAATAGCAGCTCTGCTGATGAGTAATGATATGGCGGCATTTTATGCAAATCTTGGCATAATAATTAAATATAATAATTATAATTAATTTCAACACAATAAAATGATTGCAAAATTATTTCCTAATTACACGAATCAATTATTGCCTATGCGAAATTTTGATTTTGCCGCAAATGAAGTGAAAAGCTGCCACTGTGTTGCAGCCGCTGCTGCTGTTGTTGTTGACGCGCTTCGCAAAGAGATTCCCAGGCGCATTGTTGAATCGCATGCACTTTGGGCTGGCACAGTGGGAAGAAGGGCGCGAGAAAGAGAGGGAGGATGCTGCTGGGGTCGTTTGTCAAACCTTATGGCGTTTTCAAGTGCAAAGCCAAGGTTGCATGCAAGAAGGAGCTGCTGCAGTTGCTAGTGACGGCCCCAGTTGCCAGTTGCCAGCGGTGGCAGTTGAGGCAGTCGCCTCCATTATCGACACGAAACGGGTTATAAGGCGGACGGGCAGGAGAGCAGGCAGCCAGGGTAGCAGTAAGAGAGAGGGAGAGATTCCTCTGCCTGATTCATCCATCAGCTGTGGAGCAACAGTTGCAGAATTTCACTTTCTTTCGAAATTGCGGTGACCCCAATTTATTACCAATGACAACAGCAGCAGCAACATCAACATCAACAACAGCGGCAACAACAACACGAGGTATACATAAACCTAAGAGTAGCCCCCGCGGATTTGATGCTGCTTTTGTTTTGATATCTCGTCGCAGCGCCTCTAATTGAATTACGTTGAGCTTGGCGCCCAAAAGACAGAGAGAGAGAGAGAGAGAGAGAGGTGGAAGGTTGCTTCCCAAAATAATTATGAGAAAGTTAACGCCCATTGTTGTGTTAACTTCTTTTTCGGCTGCCTCCTCCTCCTCCTCAATCTTACCTATTGCCATTGATATTGAGCCAAATGCGCGGCTTATTTTCACATAATTAGCGCAGTTGGAGGCTTGAAACTAACGCCAAAGTCTGAAGATCCGAGTTGATCCAAGGTGTCTGTCAAAATTGAAGATATAACTTCAGAAATAATTATCAAATTAGGTTTGTTGGCAGAAAAGGCGACATCATTGTGCGACCCAGAGAAAAATGTTTTTTTAATACATACAGTTAGTCAAGAAACACTTTACACAGATGTACATAACATTAACATTAACTGTATGTATTTATGTGTGTGTGTGTGTGACTTCTAATTTATGTGTGTTTGTTTGTGTGTCAGTGGAGCCGCTTTTCCAGTTCCAGGACAAAGTTAAGCAAACGACTCACCGTTCATCTTATTCGTTCCTGCGATCGATCTTGTTCGTTCAACTGAACTCTTTTATCGTTCACGCGTCGCATTGACTTCAATTATCGTTCGTTCGATATATGAATGTATTTAATTGTTCTTTATGGCACAAATAAAATGCAGAATAACATTAGGACTTGCTGCCAACATAGAAGTTATATTTACATAAATTTATTAATATGTATGTTAATGAAGAAATCGGAACTTCCTTTTGGTCCGTTTAGGAATGTTTCCAATGCACTACGGGCATTGCATTCCAGTGAATGAGCGAGGCGAATGCGAAAGCAAAAACAGCGTAAATAATGACAAATTGTCGTTTTGACGTATGCATGCATGGAAGGAAGTTCAACATATTTGTGGGTTCGTCGAATGTTGCAGGTTGCAGTTTTTGTTGTATGGTCACTATGCGGCATGGAAAGCAAACACAAAAGCAAATGCAAAAGATAAAGCAAATGACGGGGCAATAGTAAAAGCCTTGCCAAACACAGCTCGTTGCACCGATGATGATGATAATGATGATGACGCCACCTGGTGGCCGGTAGCGCACTGCCGGTTAGGCTCAATTAACAATTTGGGCCACGACCCCACCCCGCAAAGTGCAGAGAAAGCAAGCAGCAGCAGCAACTGGCCAAATTTTGTTACCATTGGTCACACTTGCAAATACGCACACACATACATGTGTACATACACTGAAACCACTGTGCGAGTCACATATAATTGATTTGCCTAAGGAAAACCACGTATCACGCACAATTACACATGCACATGTATTTTGTATGTGTGTGCCTGTATGTGTTCTTTATCTGTACGGTACTTTCGGGGATGTGTGTGCCTTTGGAGTTAATTGGCTTTTAATCTAAAGAAGCCTCTTCAAAGTCCATATTCAATTTGGCTACAAGTGCTTCGTGTTGGAAAGGGGTGAGGGGGAGTCGCACTAGAGATGCGTACGTGATTCTTTTTACACGATTATCGTGCATCAAGTGATTAATCGATAGCCTTACATATACAAACTTTATTCGAAACTGATTATACGATTTGTTTTTTATTTCAATTAAATATTTATATGAAATGCAATTTCCGATAAATTTCCTTTAAGCACGATAGGTGCTCAACTCTACGTTAAACCGTATCATCGTAGACTTATTATTGAGTAATATTCATCACTATATTATGTGCATTGCGTGTGTGTGTGTGTCTGTGTTGTTTGTACCATTCACAACAGTGGGAAGTAAACATATTTCCTTTATTTATTGTTGTATCTGTTATCATCCGCCAAAAAGTTGGTTAAATTGTTAACTTGAACTGTCTTTGCGCATTCCTGGAATTTGTTTTTCTCGATTTAATAGAAGAACCGTGATTATCATAGCATGCCCAATGTCGTCGAGCCATCTTCTGATAAACTTGTCAGTCAGCTTCGACGTTGTTTTTATCGCCGCAATTAGAAGTCGCAACTCTTTATCAAAAATGCGTAAATACTCGACGGAACGTCGAAAATCTTCTATATGAAAGGAATTAATGAAAGATTTTGCGTAGCAGTTACGGAAGTTACGATTTGTGAGAGTAGAAGATAAACAGATGGTTAATTTACATATGTTTTTATTTAATTGTATTTAATGTATCTTTAAATGATTCCTTTTTGTATTCCATTTCAGAGATACATTAATTGATTTGTTTCTTTGTGGGTTTATTTAAGCTTCCCCTAGTTACCCCATGGCCACAAACTCGAATTCCAGTTCGGGGCACACAGTAATGAGTCGCACCTCAGACCTTGGCCGTGAAATTGAGGCGCATAACCGGCTTGAGTTGGCTTAATGGGTCTCGTCGCGACGCGCCTCGTCTCGTCTTGTCTCATCTCGTCTGCCTGGTCTGGTCTGTTTTCATCTTGGAAACGTAAACGTAACCGCAACCGGATCAATAATGCCAATCATTTACGGCCTGCTCCAATTTGGCCAAAATTAATGGCTGCCAACGTCGGCGTCGTTCGATTTATGAGCCGAAAAGTGAAATGTGAAATTTGTGGCGCAACCAGTTGCGGCGCGCGAGTGCACTGCGCGAAAGGGTGGGCTGGGGTGGAGTGGGGAAACCACAACAAAACAACATATGATTAATGAAACCTTGCTTACGAGTTGAGTAAACTCTTATATCAATTAAAGGCAGTACATAATAATAGAAAAGCTTTAACTTTATTTGCAAACTCATTAAGTAAGGATTGATCTTTATAGATCTCGCTGAAATAAGACGAAACCATTAAGTACGAATTTTCTATATTCGGCTTAGTCAAGGAGATATAGCCACCAATCAGTCCCAATCAGCGTTGCCAACCCTCCGTCTTTTTACGTAGATCTCCGTATTTGAAAGGAGATCTACGTGTTTACGTGTTAAGAGACTTAAACTACGTACTTTACTCTAGTTTACTCAAAACTTGCTTATTTTGCCACATAGCAGTGCTAATGTTGAGCGACTATTTTCCGAAATTAATTTAATTAAAACTAATAATAGAAACCAGTTAGAAACGGACACTTTAAAAGGTTTACTTCACACAAAAAGTGGGTTAAAGGAAAATTTAGAGCCTTCTGAAAACCATATAAAATACTTTAATAGAAAAAGTATACATTTTTGTAAAACTTATACATTAATGTGTATAAGCAATTTAAAAAATGTAATTTTCTTTTTATAAAGTGAAAAGAAATTAATAACAATGAAGTTCAATGACAGTTAATTTAAACATTTATGGTTTTATTCATTTTTTTTATTGTTTTTAAATTAAAAAAAAAAGTACGTACATAGATCTGCGTATTTCAACAAAATTGTGCTACGGAAAAACACGTAGATTTTGGAACCAGCCTACGCAATTTTCAAATTTTGAGTTGGCAACCCTGGTCCCAATTGCCAATCAAATTCTCAGTGTGACCAGGCCACCCTTGACCTTGCATGACTATGGTCTCACCGTGTTCAATTGGCAAATTTGAAAATGTGTTTTGATTACTTTCAATCGAATCGGTTCGATAAACACGATTTGCAAATTAATCGGCAAATGTAAAAATGCAGTTAAAATATGTTAACTAGTTCGATAACAAGTGAAATTTATCGAACACACACACTTTCTCTCTCTCTCACTCTCATTGCAGGCACCTCACAGCCAGCTGGCAACTCTCTGCTTGACGCTGGCAATGCTGCTGCTGGCAACGACAGCGCTGTCGCCGGCAGCGACGCCACCGCAGCCCGCCGATCATCTGGTGCCGCCGCCAGCCCCAACAGCTCCGCCGGGCTCTGTCGCAGCCGCTGCCCCCTCCGCACAACGACTGACGCACGCGGCAAGCTACGCAGAGCAGCCGGCAGCGGCAGCCGAAGCGGGCTTCATGACGCGCGTTGCACGCTGGTTCGGCTTGGGCGGCGCCACTGCGCCAGCGCCGCAGTCGCAGTCGCTGACGCCGCGTGATCAGCTGCAGAGTGCCGCCTCCCACAGCAGCTACGCGTACCCGAAGCCGGCGCAGCACTTTGATGCCGCCGGCAAACCCTGCGGCCTGTGCAACAAGTATCCCTGGGTGCCCATGTTCGGCCAGCAGCAGCAACAACATACGCAGCAACAACATGCGCAGCAGCAAACGCTCCTTCAGCCAGCGCAGCAGCTTCTCCTCGGTTGGCAGCAGGCGCAGCAGCCGCAGCCACTGGCGCAGGCATCGCAGCAGCGTCAGCGCGCCGTGCAGTTTCCTCCGGCGTCGCAACAGAGCGTCTTCCTGCCCATCTCAGTGCCAGTGCCGGCGCTCAGCCACGTCGCGCTGCCGCCGCTCTACAATGCGCAGCCCTTCCGGCCGCTGATACAGCCCCAATCCCTGTCCCACTTGCCCGCCTTTGCCCCATCACCCTCGCTGGAGAATGTGGGCGCCCACTCGGAGCTGCGTCCGGTGCCGCTGCCAACATCCCGCCCAGCGTCGAGCAGCAACTTTGAGATTGTCAAGAGCCATCGACTGACGGATTTCGTTACCTCCGTGGAGTATCCGGCCACCTTTGTGCAGTCGCATGCCGTCGATCTGGGCCAGACATCCTCCCCATCATCCTCTGCCTCCTCCTACTTGGCTGCATCCACGCAGCTGCCTGCCAGCCACAAGGTGCCACTGCAGCAGCAGCAGCAGCAGCAGCAGGAGCTGGAGCAGCCGCTGCCGCTGCAGGACATCAGCACCGTGCGCTATCAGCTGGAGGATCTGAGCAGCGGTGCAGTGCATCAGCATTTGCCCGCCTCGCAGCTGCTCACCGAGCTGGGCCACTTTGAGACGACGCAGACAACGCTTCCTCCGCCGGCGGATAATTATCCAGCTGCCTCCTCACAGCAGCAGCAGCACCAGGAGCAGGACCAGGAGCAGCAGCATCTCTACTATGTGGAGCAGTACCTGGAGCAGCAGCTGCTGGAGACGAGCACCGTGACACCGCAGTACACGGACCAGTTGCTCTACACCACCACGGAGCAGCCGATGCCCGCCGCGGTGGAGCTGAACAATCATCTGGCTCCGTTGCGCGACGGCAGGCAGCGGGAGACGCCCAAGCGGCTCCTCGACTCACCCATACAGCATGCACAGGGCGTTGCGCCCCCGCCACGCCCCTTTACCAGAGATCCTGCCGAGCTGAGCGTGCGTCTCAGTCAGACGCCGGCCACGAAGGCGCCAACGCCGACATCGACATACAGCGCCATCGATGCCAGTGGACAGTTTGCTGGCATGTCGCCGCCGAGTCCGCAGCAGGTGATCATCCCCTACACGACCAAGCAGAAGCCACGCCCCTTTGAGCCGGCACTGTGGACACCAGGCTGGGGCGGAGGCGTGGCTGTGCGGCCGCAGGAGAACGATGTGGATGAGCTGCACGAGCAGCAGGAGTCCAAGCTGGTCACCTCGGCCACAGCTGCTCCACCTGCGCCACCTCAGCGCACCACCAAATACCTAACGAAGATCCTTGCCTCCAATCTGCGTGAGCTGCTCAAGCGGGAGCGGGAGACAAAGCACGGACGACCCTCCTCCTCCTCCTCCTCCTCCTTGTCGTCCATTGGCGTGGACATCTCCAAGCTGCAGCACAACATCGACGGCTGGACGGAGCAGGAGTATAACTCGTTGTCGCATCGCCCCAGCACGCCCACCATACGTGGTCGCTCCAAGCACATTCCCTCGGAGTACTTGACCACCACGACGCCAGCCACGCCCACAGCCACCTCGAGTACCAAGGTTACGCGCGGTGGCTTCGAACTGGGAGGCGGCTCAGGTGTTGCCACTGGTGGTGGTGCCACATCTGCTGCTGGGGATCTCTCCACGTCCATTAACAATCTGGAGCAACTGCATCATTTGCAGCGTTTCCAGCCCGTCGACGACAATCGCCTCTTGCCCGATTACTACGAGACGCAGCATCGCCAGCGATACAGCACAACTCCACTGGGCAGTGTGAGCATGCCCAGCACCACCAGCAGCACCACCACAACACGAGTGCCGCCCACAGCCACGCCCACACGGCATATAGTCACGCCACTGTACGTGCGCACCACGCCAGCCCCCATGGAGCTGTGGAAGCAGGCCAAGGTGGCCATTTTGCCGCAGACCAACGAGAAGGTCTACGTGGTGACGCCGCAGCCACGTCTGCTGCACCGGCACAGCCACGAGCCGGCGGCAGCTGCCTCAGTGCAGGAGCCCGTCTATCAGACGCCGTCGTCTCGATTTCCACGTGTGAGGCCCACGCCAGGCACTGCGACAGGTGAGTGGGGCAGGGCAGGTGTAGATACATAGATAATGTATCTGCACACATGAATGCAGGCATAAATATATACATAGATACAGATACATATATACATGTACTGATACATACATAGATACATGCATAGTTATATGTGTAGATAAAAACTTAGATAGAACTTAGATTCATATATACATAGATACATTTACTGATACAGACATTAAAACAAGCATAGATAGATTAATAGATACAATAATTGATCCATAAATAGATAAAAACAAAGATACAATCATTTATTAGTTCGTAGATACATTCATAGATACATGTACAGATACATGCATAGATACATGCATAGATACGTTCATAGATACATTCATAGATACATTCATAGATACATTTATAGATATTCGCATACAATGATACTTACATAGATAAATGCATATAAACGTCTTACATACATAGATACATATGTAGATACATGCTATGCGATAATCAAAGATACATGTACACCTAATGTATCTAACTAGATACTTTCTATTTTCGAGTGTGATCATTTGCCACTTTAGTCACATGTGTGTTTCATACTTTTGCGCGCAGCTGCTTAATTAATTTCGCTGTCATACTAAAAGTATGCAACGCATTTTTGGCATGCATTTCTTTTGATTTTCGCTTAAAATGCACATTTCTTTGCTTCTCTCTCCACAGCTGGCGAGTTGTCTGCTGCCACGCCCACGCCCTCCACGGAACAGGTGCGCAACTACACGCCCGACATATTCGGCCTGATGGGTCTGTCCGCTTACGTGCCCGCCGAGCCGGTGGAGATCATCGATGGCAATTCCAAAGTAAATCGAAATCGCGCTCGCCTTGACATGTAACGTTTCTAATGTTTGTTCTGTCTCCGCACACACACAAACAAACACTATCGCAAACACACTCACTCACTCACGCACACACTCGCACACACATACACCCACGCAGGTTATAACTATTGTGACATCGGCGCCGATAGCGGCCGCGCTGCAACGTCCCTCAGCCAAGTCGACGATATCGCCCTCGCCCAGATAGAGCAACGGCTGAGGAGGATCAGGAGGAGAGTGATGAGACGAATAGAGAGAGAGAGAAAGATAGAGAGTCGTCCGCACCTATTGTAATATATATTTCCCCCCTTCCACTTCCGCCTTCCGACCGCTTGGAAGATCGAGTTTAATTCATAAGCCTAAAGCAATTCTAGAGTATTCTGCATTTGGTAGCTTTACACCCACGTATGTACACCTAGTTCTTTATGTATTGGTAATATGTTATTTTTTTTTGTGTTTTTTTTTCCACACGCACACGACGGCCTGCTGCATTTGTGTGTTTGTGTGTGTGCGTGTGTATGCGTTGGAGAACAACAAATACCAATCAAAGTCACTTTTATTCTACTTAAAATATAAGACGGAGAAAATTGCAAGAGCGCGTTTATCATCATCATCAGCGAAATAAATTAATTTTTGTATACTTATATGTATATATTGTCTATTTATTTTATTGGGGATCAGAAATTCATTTTAGAATATTTTTTTAATCTAGCTGCTTTAAGGCTTTTTTTTCTCTAGCTTTTTTTTGCTTTGCTCAAAAATTCTGGCAACACTGGTCTTGGTTTAATTTAGCGTGCTGCGCGTAAGAGCATGCTACACTTTTTATTGGGTGCTTTTCCTATGCAGCTCACAAAACTATGCTGTATTTTTAATTAGCTACATTTCAAACACTTAAAGCTAAATTATTCGCTGTTTTTCAGTTGTCCCGCTATGAAAAAGCTAGATTTCACCGAAAAAAGCTGGCATGGACATCGAAAAATAAAAAACTAAATGTACACAGACAATACAACTATTTTAAGTGTCATTAAGTGTCAGTAAGTGTCATGTACACAGACATACAACTATTTTAAGTGTCAGCTTATTGTTTTTAGCTATTTTGCAATCATCTGGCTTATATTTCTTTAAAAATTCTGGCACTATCGTATTTAAATGACTAACTACAAATATTTATCTTGTACTTAATGTATTTGTAAACATTTGGCCGCTTCTTTAATTAAGTATAGGTGATCTAAGGCTAGCAAAAAAAAATATATATATATATTTAGTACATAAACAGTGTCTAGTTCGTCGCTCAAACTCAGCTAAGCAGCTTGCTGCGGCGTCGCCTTAAAAGCGCCTCCAGAGTCCACAGGGCGGCAGCCAGAAAGGACAAGGCGTCGAGGCAGTGCAGCGCCACCGAGTAGTTGTAGCGATCTCGCACGAGGCCTGTGAAGAGAGAGAGAGAGAGAGATAGAGAAATGAGTGAAGGTAAGAAGGTGCCTGTTTACAGGGTATACGCACCGACAAAAGGACCACCCATGAGGGTAAACAGCCCCGAGATGAGCAACTGCAGCCCAGAGGCGCCGGGCAGGCGATTCAGCGGCACATAACCGGGTATGATGAGGGGCCAGAATATGGTGCGCACGCCCTTGCAGAGCCCAATCCATACAAAGCAGCCCAGGATGACGCCATACGATCGCGTGCTGGCCACAATGCTGCGTCCAATGGCGATGCCCACGACGCCGATCAGAAAGAAGACGCGGTTATCCCACGGTATCTTCTCGGTGAGGAATGGCACCAGGAAGCGCATCGTTATGTCCATGCTGGCCATCAGGGACATGGCCACCGTGATCTGCGACGTATCGAAGCCGAAGTCCGTCAGTATAAACGGCGTCAGGATGGAGAAGTTCAGTTCGCCAAAGTTGATCACTGTCAGGCCCGCGACCAGATTGACGAACGTGATGTCGCGCAGCAGATCCAGATCGAAGAACGTGATCACCTTCTGCAGAAAACTCAGCTCACTCAAGCCAGCCTCCTCCGCGTCCTCGTCCCCATCTTCGTCATCCTCGTTGTTGTTGTTCTTGCTGTTCTCCAGTTCGCTGTGACAGCGCGCATAGTGCGCCCGCTGTTCGGCGCAAGTGCAGCAAAGCTTCGACTCTAGTTGCGTCTCATCCCGCTCGCGTCGGAAATTGTTGGGCCGCAGAAAGGATTCCTCCGCCTCCGGCTCCGTCTGCTGATGCTCGGTGATGGGCGCATGCAGGCGCTGCGCTAGTTCCAGATCCTTGGAGCTGGACACTGTCCGAAAGCGCAGGCCACGCCCACTGGCCAGCGACAGCTTGGAGCCGTACCAGCCATCGTTGGCGCGCGACAACATGGGCGTGCCGGGCTCAATGATCTCGTAGCCTGGTCGCTGGGCATCGTCATCCTGGTACAGATACTGGCTGGAGAAGATGCCACCAGGATCCCGATTGCGCTGCTGTGCACAGTGGGCGCACAGCGCAGCATCCACTCCCCCTCCTACTCCCACTCCCGATGCCGTGGCCGACTGCAGTTGCTGCTCCGGTGCTGGCGAGGATGCTGTGTGGTAGCGAACTGGTTGATAGATCAGCGCACTGACGAAGGCGTGCAGCGAAATGGCTGCAAAGAGCAGCACGGTGCCCTTGACGTCGTAGATGTCCAGCATGAAGGTGACCAGGTACGGCAGGAAGATCGGCCCCAGTCCCGTGATCGTCCACGAGAAGCCGGCGGCGCGTCGTCGCTTCTGCTGGAAGTATGTGTTGATGGCCAGCGACGAGGCCGACACGCTGATGCCCATGCCGAAGCCTGCCCACAGACAGAGATAGAGAGAGAGAGTGAGAAGAGAAGACACAACCGGACGAATGGTAAGATACCCTACACCCAGACAGTCTTCTGCTGCCTATTGCCCTCTCATTCTGACACACATAGGTCACATATCACATAGAAATATGTATGGTAGCTTGAATAACTTTTGTGTTTATTGTCCGATCGCATTGAAATTTAAAAGTAACGTAGATAATTTAGTCAGCTTAGTATAAGTTAAAGTCACAAAGTTATATCTTAAATTTGTCGATTACAAATCGACCTGAAAAATGCAATTATGTATTTTCGTGGGCGGTGGGCGTGACATCCAAAATTTAAAATAAACTTAATTTGCTCAGGAAATACAGGAACCTTCATGCCAAATTTGATGTCTCTAGCTTTTATAATAGATGAGATCTGTGTGCTCATACAGACAGACAGGCAGTCGGACATGGTTCAATCAACTCCACTTGTGATCTTGATTAAGAATATGTATACCATACCATGGGGCCATACAAAGTATGTATACCCTTAGGGACTATTTTCATTGGTCGAAGGGTATAAGTAGGGGTGGGGGAGGTCGCACTCACCGTAGAGCAGTGCATAGGCGAACATGTATCCCGCGAAGGTCTCGCAGAAGGCGGTCAGCAGGATGCCACTAAAGCAGAGCAGGGCGCCCACCATGGCCACCTGGCGGAAGGTGAAGCGTCGGAACATGGGTCCATTGAGCAGGCCAGTGCAGGCGGACACCGCCGGGTTGGTGTTGATGATCGTTGTCACGTGGCTGCTGGACATGCCCAGCGTGATGAGGCGCTCGCGGAACATGAAGCCAAACTGCTGCAGGCACGGATACAGCGAGAGCTGCAAAGGAATTGGGGGTAGAGCAGTAGAGCACGAGGAGCTTAGGCAGTGTTCAAGCAAACTGCAGCTGCATCATTCACCTACATTGGATAGGCCGGCGGCGACGCACACCAGCCACGCCCAGCCGCCATCGGGGGCAACAAAGTCGGCGCCCAAATCGCTCTTATCCTGGCGATTGTAGTAGCCCCGCCTGCGCTTGGGCAGCGGCTGCGTTGTGGCTGCGTAGACCTTGTGCTCCATCATCCAGTGCTGAAAGAATACACACACACATTCAATGCTGATCACAAGTAACGAAGGAACAGTTGTGTGTGCTCGACTGTGATATACCCTCTAAACAAGGCTTCCCTTTCCACGCACTAAAATCATTTCCTAAAAAACTTCATTGGTTATTATACAATTGTGATCAAACTTTCTGATATAGTTTGGGTGGCTGTAAATACATATCAAACATGAAACTTCTAGATATTTAATTACTCTTTGCATACCCCTTACTTTAACTTAAAAGAGGGCGTGGCCAGCTTCTATAATAAACTTAGCCTGCTTGCAGTAATATGTTATATTGTCACCAAATGTTGTAGCCTTAGCTTCAACAGTCTCTGATATTAAGGTGTTCATACGGACAAATAGTAAGACTTGACTATATTGATTCGACTGTTGACCAATATCAAGAATATATACGTATATTTTTTTCTCCTGTTATCTATAAAAGTAATTTATAGAGTGTATCATACATTATACATCAAGCCATACACTCCTAACCTTTGTGTAGCGGGTATAAGGGTGTTGCGAAGGGAAGGAGGGATTAAACAATGCGGAACTTGTGGCGCGACATGATTTACGGCCCACTGACCAATTAGTCCGGATGGGTAGCTAACAGTTTAACGATCACTTGTCACAATTGATGGAGACATCACACCACCCCCCTCACTGTCCCTCCTTGGGCATGTTCCCCCCCCTTGCAGCATGCCCCATGCGCTCGCGTCAATTTTAGTCAGTTAGTTTGTCCCGCCATGATTCACCGCTCGAGCAGCTGATTTATAGCACACATGTATATATGTACAATATATATACTATAATCTATATATAGTGCAATCAATCAGTTATAAATATATATTGCACTCGCAGTATAGTCGAAGTAGTTTAGCTGTTACCTCACAATGCAGTCGCATCGCATTATGAACATATAGAACGCTGATCTGATGCGATTGTCAGTTAGCGAGCAGCCTCTGACAGTTGTCAGTTGTTATTCAAAGCGTTGCATTGAGACCTCATCTACCAGCTTGTAGTATAGCCATACCTATATGTATAGTATATAGACTGTACCCCACAGTAATCTGAAGGAAAATCAATACTCGATTTGCTTTATGGATCTTATCTTTATCTATTGCTTATGTTGCTAACCTCTATAAAAAAAACTAGCTGGTACTGCCAACACACTCTACGCCATCGACTTGACTGGCGCAAACAACAAATAGACCCTTTGATAACGGCCTAACGGGAGCGCTCGTCATTTCAACGCTCGCTCCACTTGAGCTGTCCTGATAAGATTGTGCCCCGATTTTCGGAATCGAATCCAAACAAATCGAGTGAAAAACAAATTTTGGCTGATCTTAAAAGAGTTCTGATTTGAGAGTGAATCCTTTATTTCATTTACTATACTATATACGTATATATTCTTGATCAGTATAAGTAATTGAACCGATTTTTACTTAGTAGATTTTATTAGCATAACAGCAGATTAACTGCATAAGATTAACTTTATGTGTATTGTATATATAGAATGTAAGGTGTTCTTATATTTATGCATGCATATATATTCTTGATCTGCACAAGTAACTGAACCGATATTTACTTAATAGCTTAGTTTATCTTTATCAGTCTGGCATATCAGCGGGAACTGCATAGCTGCACTATAAATTGTAAGGTGTTCTCAATTTCATTCATGAACAACTTTTGGTTTTCGATAAAGAAAGCACCCCGAGTATTGGACACGTGTTTGGCAGTATATAGATATTTCACATCAAGTATTTATAGCGATTTCACTAGCTCTACACTTGGCCATTTTGCTTGTTGTCATGTGCAGCCAATAAGGGTTGAGTTTTTGATGATTCCATTAATGGATAATACTCCGATAATACCTCGATGATACCCCGATAATACTCAGATAATACTCAGATAATACCCCCTTGATACCCCTATGATGCCTGCCGCTGTCGGAGTACCTGCCAAGCAGGCGCCAGTGGCCACGATGAGCGTCGTGATAAGCATTTAGCACCCCGTGGTGCCCTACAGCACCCAATCGACCGTCATCATGTAATCGCCAGCAGCACAGTCAGTGTGTACGTGTGTGTGTGTACGTACCTATATGATACTAGGGTGACGATAATATGTGGCTCTTCGATTGGCAAGTGCGAATTTTGGCACCTGCACCTGATCTCTTTGGCCAATTTAAACAAAACGGAAAAACCGACAAACACTGTAAAAAAACTGTCGCCTTTAGCTCCTCCTCCTTTGCCTTTGCATTCGCCCTCGCTAGCGGAATTTATTTTTACTTGCGGGCACGCTCTCGCTCGCTCACACACGCACACACAACTTGGGCAATTACATCTTGCATTTTTGGCGGCATCTAATCAAGTTCAAGGTCGCGTTCACGCACAGCGCGGAGGTGGAGGTGGGGCGGTGGGGCGGTGGGGCAGTTGAAGACAACGACGACGACGGCGCGCGACTGCGATGCGACTGCGATTCCTGTTGCAATTGCAATCAGTCTGGCCAGCTGCGATTAGTTGGCCCTGAAGTCAAGTCAAGTCGAGTCGAGTCGAGTCTCGACGCTTTTAGCTGCTTCAACCAACTGAGAACCGATGGCCGATAGCCGCTGCCCGACGTCGCTTGACGCTGCTGACGTCGCTGCCAGCGATAGTTGGCGAGAGCAGAGCAGAGCACCCACCACTGTTACAGGTCCGATCTGAGAGAGCTCCCTCTTTTGCCACACTCCGGTGCAGCTAGCTAGCAACGCTTGCAAATCAATTGAGACTATCAAATAGGGAAATGATTTGTGTTCGAGTTGCCTGATCTGTTCAACTACGAATACGATGCACACAGAGACATACATATACATCCATACATACATACACTTGTAGCACTTTTACTCTGTGTACCTCATGGCGTATGCTTAATGCACCGAACAGAGTCTACAAAGTGATGCACTCGACTGTTGTATACCCAACAGCAAGTACCGAGAAAAATAACCACAGAGACACATAAAAGGCTGCACCTAGGCACCCAAGCAGATACACACACACACACACACACAGAGAGAGACACGCACAGACACACACACGAATGCACCCGCGTACGCACGCACAATTGCATCCCCAAATTAAGGAACAATGCGTACCTGCCTGTGCTGACGTCAAGGCCGAATGCAGTGGGCTGACCCTGAAACGAATGCACCGAATGTTGCTCGTAGTCAGCAGTAGTCAGTAGAGGGGCGGGGTAGGGACTGTGGTTTGTTTGTTAAAAACTGAAAGCATCAAGAGCAGGAATTAAAGCATTTAAACAGGCACATTTTGCCATCGATTGTGCGAGATGTGATTCCGAATATGTGTGCAACATGTGTGCATATCTTCTTCAAGGTACCGGCCAGCATGCTGGCGGTACCCGTATACCTGCAACAAATTCCATTTCCAGGCAACCCCAAAAGTATACAACATTTTGTGAATAAGTAGTTTATTCTCTTTCAACTGTGAATAACTGGCATCGAATCGATATACATATATCGATATATAACTGACATTGAACTGGAACTATCCAGATAATTATACATTTATAAAATAAATCGATATACATCCAGTTGTACACTTATCGATAAGTGACTGACATCGAACTGGAACTATCCAGATAAACACACACATATAACATATATCGATATATAACTGACATCGAAACATTATATCTGGATATTCGTATATTGATAAGTAACTGACATCGAACTGCCATCGAATCGATAAACATACACATATAACACATATCTATATATAACTGACATCGAAACTTTATATCTGGATATACCGATAACTAACTGACATCGAACTGGAACTATCCAGATAAACATACACATATAACTTTTAGTGCATAATGCTACGATATCTGTGGAAATACATTAAGACATAGAAGCATTCATATATAGACATCTACATTATAGTATATTGTATATGATATTGTTTAAATATAGTTTCTGAAGACGTCGCCCAGCTTCGTTGCCCATTTTATGCACAGCAAGTTATGTGATTTACATAGAGAGATAGAGAAATACGAATACACAACATTGTTTGATTATGTTTTTTATCACAAAAAAAAAAAAAAAATACAGCTAGCCTAGATTTACGTAAAAAATACTAAACTTAGCTAGGATATACAGACTGGGGACTCAGGCTAGACTCCTGGGTCCCTTAAATAAGGTCTTAGGATATAACGAGTGGCTTGAACTAAAGCTTTACACGAAGTTACTGCAGATCTGTGGTGCTGGTAGTGCTGATAGTGATGTCCGACCTAAGCCAGTTTCAGAACCCGGTCGGGCTTGGGTGCTAACTACTCCTCTGGGGGCTGGTATGGCTTGCCCAGGAGACGGCGAGCGAACGACTCCAGCGTCCACATGATAATCGCGATGGCGGTTAGACCATTGATTAGGTGTATGGTGGCCTTGTAGGTGTACAGATCCGTGACGATGCCTGAGAAGGAGAGGACGAAAGGAAGGGAAAGAGAGAACATTAGAGGTAAGCTAGGAAGATGTTGCCATTGCTTGTTGTTCCGTTGGCTTACCCAACACTGGACCCATTACTAAGGAGAAGAACGTGTTGAAGATCAGCTGCAATCCAGAGGCGGCGGGCAAGCGACGCAGCGGCACATACGACGGTATGATGAGGGGTGAGAATATGGTGCGGAAACCCTTGCCGAAACCGATGAGGAGAAAGGTGGCCAAGACGACATTGTAGGACGAGGTCAGGGTGACAATGATGCGACCGATGGCAATGCATACAATGCCAAAGGCAAAGAGCACACGATTGTCCAGCTTGACCTTCTCGAGGCACAGTGGGGCCAGGAAGCGCACCGAGATGTCCATGCAGGCCAGCAGCGACATGGCTATCGAGGCCTGATAGTCCGAGTACCCAAAGTCCGAGAGGATGAGTGGTGTCAGCACCGAGAAGTTCATCTCGCCGAACATCATGACGCTCATGCCGATGGCCAGATTGACGAACGTCAGATTGCGCAACAGATCCAGATCAAAGAACTTGTTCACCTTCTGGCCGAAGGTCATCTTGCGCTTGGCCTCCTCCTCGGCCTCCTGGGCCGTCTCCAGTGCCACCTTCTCGAGCCGCAGGGCATCAGCAGACTTCTGGAGCAGTGCCTTGTCCTCGGCGCAGGTGCAGCGCAGCATCTCCTCGCCGGTGCCGGGCTTGGAGTAGATGCTCGTCTTACTTGCATAGCGACCAAGATCCTCGCGTTCGCGATTGAAGTAGTTGGGCTTGTAGAGCGGCACATCCGGTCGGCTCAGAGGCAACTCGTTGCACTCCTCCAGCTTGTCCAGGTTGTCGCGACTTCCCTTGGCGGCGGTGACAGTTACAGAGACCTGACGCAGCAGCACCTGACGACGCTCGGAGGCCAGCGAGAGCCGCGAGCCGAACCAACCATCGTTGGCACGTGCCAGCATTGGTGTGCCCGGCTCGGTGATCTCGTAGCCAGGGTGCTCGGGATCGTCGTCGTTGAAGAGATACTGCGAGGAGAAGATGCCGCGCTTTGCACGTCGCTGATACTGACAATGCTTGCACTCGTAGTCGGACCAGGGATCGTTGCTTGGGACCAACAGATTCCCATTGGCCTCGACCAGTTCGGGCTGCTCTTTCCCCTCTCCAGAGGCATCGATCTCCGGCTTTGCCGGCCTGCGCACATGCCTCATCACGGGCTGCAACGTGAGGGCGCAAAGTACCGCGTTCAGTGCGACACCCGAAAAGATCATTATGGTGCCCTGTGCCCCGTACTCCTTCAGCAGGAAGATGGACACATGGGGAAAGATGATGGGGCCGAAGCCCGTGATGGTCCAAGTGAAACCGGTAGCGCGTCTGCGGTTTAGCTTGAAGTAGGTGTTCACGGCCAGTGAGACGGCCGCCATGGCCAGGCCCAGGCCGACGCCGTAGGTCAGCGACAGGCAGATGATGTACTGCCAGACGGTGGTGCAGAAGGCCGAGCCGAGGATACCAAGAAAGGCGAGCAGGGTGCCCGTTAGCGCCACCTGGCGGAACGTGAATCGTCGAAACATGGCGCCATTGACAATGCCTGGCGGAGAGAACAGGAATATTTATAGAGATATAGATAAGGATATATGTATGTAGATGGATGAGGTCTATAGAGACCAATGTGGATAGATACAGATACAGATAAAGATAGTATATACAATACATATTTACTATATATTGCTGTAGCGTACAAGAATATATATAGAGATATTATATATGCATTATAGATAGCATATATGTATGCAGATTAGGTATATGGATACCAAAGGATAAACAGAAAAAGATACTATATACTATGTATTTCCATAGCGTTCAAGAATATATATAGAGATATAGATAAGGATATATGTATGTAGATGAGGTCTGTAGAGACCAATGTGGATAGATACAGATACAGATAAAGATAGTATATACATATTTACGATTTATTACTGTAGAGTACAAGAATATATATAGATTTATATGCATTATAGATATGATACCATATACATATGTATACAGATTAGGTTTATGGATACCAATGGAGATACAGCTAAAGATATTATATACAATACATATATATTTCCATATCGCTCAAGAATATATAATATATAGAGCTATAGATAGGATATATGTTGATAAAGATACCATTGCTCATTCATAGATATGCATATAGATTCAGCTATATATAGAAAGTAAATTATACAAATTTAAAGACGTAAGCTTCCATAAGGATATAGTATATAAACAGAGACAAAGCCACACTATATATAGATTGTTATATAATACAAGAACATATTATATATAAATATTTAGTTACGTAAAAAAAGCTATAGACTCACCCACTAGCGAGGACAGAGTCATCACCACGTTGACAATGATCGTAGTGTCTTTCTTATCGAAGCCCAGTGAGATCATGCGGTCCTTGTAGATCAGACCGAACTGTTGCAGTGGCGGAAACATAAAGAACTGCAGGAGAGAATAAAGCCAGAGAGAAAATGAGAGAGAGGGAAAGAGAGAAAGAGAGAGAGGGAAAGATATGGAGTGACGTTAGCAAAGCCCCTTTTGATCGATTTATGCAGCACTTACGTTATTTAGACCCGCCGCCACGCAAATGACCCAACCCCAACCGGCATCGGGCGCCACAAAATCGGGCCCCAAATCGCTTTTGTCGCGTCGTTTCTTCTTTGGCTTCGTCGTCTCATTGTAGACTGCAGCGTAATTCTTCTGTGTCAGCGTCGACTTGTCCATTGTCTTCGGTAGGCTAACCGGGAGATGTCTAGAAGAGGAAGCGAGAGAGAGAAACGTTAGTTGACTGATAGAGCGTGACTTCCTATCCAAAGTTAACTAAACCGATCTAATTTTGATCTCAACGGTAGCCGCTTTACTTGTTCGTAAACTCTTCTGGTTCTTTTGCGGTCCAAGGCAAGCAACAGATCTGCATATACTCCACCTGTTACAAGGCTGTAGCCTCTCATATAAAATATATAAATTCACTTATTATTTTTGGATTGAAATGTCTGCTTTTCGAAACAAACGGTTTCCAATTTTCGGCCTGCTTTTCGAATTGAGAACGTGCCTCAATTGATCGAGCTTGCATTCAGCAATAAAAAGAGGGAAACAGAGCTCAGATCGCCCTCTTCAGAGGCGATGCCATACCAAGCTGTAATTATAATGCATTAATGCATAATAAATTATCGCGTGCCCCTCCTAAGTGGGGGCACTGAAGTACTTATGAGTATTATGGCTTTTCGATAAGATAAGTGAGTTTCAATTACAAACGAGCAGGAGACTTATATAAATGACAAAGGAAGAGCGAGAGATAGAGAAGATAATGGAGAGCCTGAAAGAAGAGTATAATGATCTTCATTGTATGATATTCCTCTTTCAAGCTCTTCATGATCTTCACTTTACAATCATTCTATTCCTCTTTCGTGGTCTCTATGATCTTCACTTTACAATCATCCTATGCCCTTCTCAAGCTCTGTATAATCTTCACTTTACAATCATTCTATTCTTCTTACAGGCCCTCTATGATATATAATATATTCTCGCACTTCCTTTCTTTATTCAAAAAGGAACAGAGAAAGACATGTGAGAAAAGAAAGAGAGTTGAAGTGAAAGCACAGAGGGAGGCAAGGCGAGTTAGAAAAGGGATAAGCGAGAGAATATTGTAGGTAGAGTTGACAATAAACATTTCATAGTGTGATCGCAACTCTCGTCTTCAAACCCATTTTCAAACAGAAAATAACTTCCTGCATTCTCGATCGCAAATCGATCACAATTGCGCGGGCACTTTTCGTCGATCTCTGCTGGAAAGTGTTGTCGCGTAATTGGACTATTAAAACTTGTCTAAGGTCCTTACAGCACTCGGCACACCTCGACTTTATTGCCTAATGTCAGATAATGTTCTAATTGCTGATTGCCATTGGCGGCGTGACGAAGCCAATTGATAGAGAAGCAGGGCCAGCAGGGGCAGCAGAGGGTGTCTTGTTGTGCCTATCTTACATAGATATCGACTAAGGTACCTGTATATTTTCTAAATTCTATTTTGTGTGCATTGTTGTTGTCATGGAGAATATGGGCGCGTCTTTCTAGCGATTTTGTATGCAGAGCATGCAACGTGCTACGGCACATGTCGACTCTCATCGACAGGCAGAGGCTGAGGTGGGGAAGGGGTAGCAGGGGTAGTGCTATTGTCGAGGAAATCACTTAGCGGGTGCGCCCAGTTCAGCGGGATCAATGCAACAGGCAACTGGGAACAGGGAACTGGGAACTGGGAACAGACAACGGGCTTAATGGCCGATGGGATCGCAATGAAGCCAGCCGCGACTTCATCGAATTGTCGTAATGGCAAACACAGAGAGGGAGGGGGGTAGGCAGAAGGGGCTCGGAGACTGTCGCCGTCAAGCCGGTCCAGTGTAGTTGTAAAAATAATGAAGAGACTGCGATATTAATGGGCAGATGCAGTCACCCTCGTGGCCCGCCTTCTATTTACGATATGCAGCGATAATTCGGGATACAAAACTGTGGAACGCAGTCCCGAAGTGAGTGCCTGGTGAACTGGTGCAGCAGCCATTCCTCTCCCGTCGAGGGCACTTGGATGTCTTCATTCAGATTGAGATAGTCTGTGTCTGAGTCCGTGTTGTTGCTGTTGCTGTTGCTGTTTCTTGTTGTCCTCTTGTTTTGCCATTGAACTCCATCGAAGCGTGCCATAAATTGACGCCCGCTGTCAGAGATCTACATGGAGAGTGACAGAGTGGATGGAGAAGGTAGCGTGGTGAAGAGGAGGAGTGCCATGGGGAGAGGGTTCAGAAGACAGAGGTACGGCAGCCAGACAGAGTTGCAGAGAGCGTGACCAGGAGCAGGACGCAGAACCTGTAGCAGGGCAGCACTTAAGCATCTCACGCTCAGCCATCGATCATTCACTTTCGCTTGGCAGTCGAGCAGAGAAAGAGACGCGACAGACGCGGCCACAGAGCACATTAGCAACGTCATCATTGCCATCGTCTGCGTCATCATCGTCATCTTCGTCATTGTCATCATTGTTACCGGTTTGCAAATTGCCGTAGTTTGTCGTCGATCTGCGATCTGCGATCGTCGATCGTCGATCGCTCTTGACTTACGTTTTCTGCAACTCATGCCGAGTGGACTGTAATAAAAGCTGTAGGGACAGGCACACGCAGCTGGTCAGCTAGCTAAGTAGCTGGTGATTAGACAGAAAAGCAAGGCGGAGCAGAGCGGGGGAGGGGAGCAGAGAAGAAGACACAGAAGTAGCTTAGGTGGTACAGAAGGGCGCGGCAAGAATTCATTCATGAATTTCACAAGCGAATGTAAACATTGAGTACGACTTTAATTATCATCATTACGATCTTGCCGCACTCGAATTCTCGAAATGTTTTGGGCCTGTCATCGCGAATACCTTAGACACATACATATACATAACATATAGTACCTATAGTATTCGATAATACCAATGTGATTTGTAGTTTCGATTGCAAGTACTTTGTGTTTGATTGCTGCTTCCAATTGATTCCTCGATAAAAACAAAAACCTTTTAAAAGCAGGCGCCAAATGCAGTTCTTAGGGGTCGACTAGCTGATACCCAGTAGACTGATTAGAGTATTACAGGTGTTAAAGCAGAATACTCTCTATAGATCCATTTAGAAGTGCATGTGGAGGGGTAAGTGGACGTAATAAGTAGCGGTAAAAGAGCAGTTAAATCACAGTCGCTGTGCAAACACTTAGGAGTAGAGGGAGAGCAAGGGAGAGAGAGAGAGAGAGAGAGAGAGAGACCCCCTCCCTCTTCACAACGGTAGCTTATCAAGCTTCTCTGTCCAGCGGGGGTAATTAGGCAGCGCTGTTGACTCATTCGTAGATAAAACGAAGACGGAGACGAAGAGGAAGACGGACGCACGTACAGAGAGATACCCATGGGCATCGATGGCGACGGCGAGGGCGACGGCGGCGCTACTGTTTAGCTCTCTCGCTCTGTCTTATTCTCTCCTGCGCTGTTGAATCGTTATCGACAACAAGCGCGTAGCCAGAAGACAAACAATAAAACACTTGTCTCCCAAGTTCACATATTTGTACACTTAGCCGAACACGGCGACGCGACAAGCTGTAGCACAGGTGTAGCTAATGATGTGAAAGGGCTAGCAGAAAGAGAGAGAGGAGAAGAGAGAGAGAGAGAGAAAGGCGAAGAATGAGAGTTCATTCTGGAGATACATTTGTATCTTTAATTGTGCGTGCAACTGTCGCTGCTTCATTACTCTCTCTCTCTCTCTCTCTCTCTCTCTCTGTTTCACTCTCCCTCTCTGTCTCTTTGAATGTTAATGTGTCACTTTCTAGCGAAAGAGAGAGAGTGAGAGAAAGAGAGAGAAAGTCTGAAAAGAGAGTTTATTGTAGAGATACATTTGTATCTCTAATTGCCGCTCTCTCCCGTTCATTACTTTGACTGCACCCTCTCGCTCTCCTTCTCTCCCCCTCTCTCTCCCTCTCTTTCTCTCTCTCTCTGTCTCTCTGAATGTCAATGTGTCACTCTCTAGCGGAAGTTCGAGCTTGGCAACGTATCGCCTCGCCAATTGGCAGCTTGTTCGCCATTTAATTGAGATTAATCGAACGGCGCAATTTTTCAATTATTCTCTTGCTGTAGATGAGCGCATGCACTGGCAGAAAAAACGCACTACGAAGAAGCATAGAATTATATTCATTGGGTGGCAAACTTTTAGCAACAAACAACTTCACCTTTAAATTGGAGTATATATTTATGGTAACTTCCATTGCCTTTACACTTTGCACTTGCATTCCACACATTTTTCGCACAGTGTACCCTGTGTACAGCCTCAGGGCTCTCATCGTTTAATTTCGTTCGCTTCATTCGCTCCACCGCACAATTAAATTGTGTCAATGAGCGTTGATTAAAGCCCATCGATATGGGCTCGCAGTCGACTCGCATCGGGTTAGACATCGTTATTGATTGCGCCCTAATGGCAAATGGGAGTTATCAGAGAGAGAGGCAGGGGTTGGGGCTGGGGCAGGGGCAGAGGGGAGGAGTTAGAGCGTATCGTGTGTGAAACAGATTTCATTGTTGCCGCGAGGTGGCACCAAATTGTCATGTTGCTGGGCAAATCAATTGAAACAGATCTACAAATCAACCCATTAGCGCGATCTGACAACGAAGTGCGAACTGGGGGCAAAGCTAATTTAGGCACCATGCCCGCTTAAGGAGCAATTTATCTGAGAGAGAGTAAAAAACATAGGGAGATTACTGATACTTATTATATCATATACTAATTATTATATAATATATATGCATATTATGATAGTACATAATCTTATTGTACGAGGTCTACATATAATTTATACCTTATACCACATATTTTATATCTTCTATATCCCCTACGATTTTGTCTATACTTGTTATAGATAATGGTAGAGAATTTTCTAACATTATTTATACATTTATTAATAGCTATAATAGCTCTAACCTCTGTACAACTTTTTTATGCAAATCTTCAATTCAAACTAATTTTTCATATAAGCGCTACGGGATATAGTTGTCATATTTTGATTAAAAAGAAAAAGTATACAAACGTTACTGTATAATTATCACTGGTACTGATAAGTTGAGTTATTTCGAAAAACAATACTGGTCTTCCATACAAAAATCTTTGTTTCGAGCGATTATCTTGATCAAATATATATATATTATATTTATAATATTTATGTATAATATTTATGTATTATGTATATTTAGAAGCATTTATTTATTTATACAGAAAAAACTGATGATATTAAATAAATTTGGGTGCAATGTCTTGATAAATATCAAAAATCTGACAATATATACTACTTATATACTACTACACTATGTCAGGTTTCATTAAGATAGTTCTTAAACTGAGAGACTAGTTTGCATTACAACACACAGATCTACTGAATTTATAATACAATTATAACTTTTATATAATTATATTTCGAATTTATATATTCTGAGATGTCTCCTATGGTTTAAATGAATATACGCTTTGATTTATATATTATGTAAAAACTTGATGCAAATTGGATGCTGTTTACACAGTATCTCCGATTGTTTATGTAGATATTAAATAAAATGAAACTTTCTTAACACGAAATATTTCAGAAAATGCCTCTTGTTCTTGTCTTTACTCGAGATATCTCAATGAAACTTACCAATTGCTAATTTAAAAAGGACTTTATAGGCTCTCACTTCTATATCTTTTACGTTATATATCTTGATATTACTTTAATGCTAGTTTTGACCAGCTTTGGTTAGTTTTCACACACAGAATTTACACTACAGAGTGTCCACTGTGGTCCGCGTTTTGTCCGTCTGTCCGCGCTAGTCCGAAGCGATCAACGATTATGCAATGATTGAATGCAATGAATAAGGAACACAAAATGCGTAACTGAATTGGGTTCTCTCACTCCCTACCCATCCCTCTCTCTCTCTCTCTATGTCTCTCGGCCTAACTGGAAGTGGAGTGGACGGCTCTGGATTACGGATTAACTATTCCATTGGCTTTGGCAGTGACATTTCGTGCCATTGATTATGGCAGACGTGTTGTCTACCCGTTGTTGTTGTTGTTGTTGGTGTTGTAGCTGCAGTTGCTGCTATATTTAGCTGCATTTCGATTATTGTTATTGCCCTGCGTGTTCAGATTGTGCAGTTTGCCGTAGTCGTCTCTAGTCTCTGGTCTGTAGTCTGTAGTCTATTCTGGATAGACCCGCCTGCAGTGGGTAGCACACTCTGAGCGCGACCCTGAGGCACTTCGAGTACAGCTGTGCATAAAGGTTGCACCGCAAAATAATCCCAGCGCCCGGCACATTCTCACATATGTGTGCCGCCTGTGTGCCCCTTCTGCTTCTGCTTCAACTTGGGTTTTTGGAATTTGGTATTTGGTTTTGTTCTGTTGTTCAGTTTTTGGGTTTTTGGGTTTTGTATTTTTTTGAGTTGCGAGTGTGACGCTCTCTCCTCCATGGTATGTGTCTTGTCGTGGTCTGTGTGTCTTTTGCTTATTTATGCATCTAATGTGCATTTGAAGTCAAATAAACTCACGTACTTCAATTTGACTCCAGTAAAGTGTGCGCCCTAAGTGTTTCTCTGAAGCCAATGAAGGCGAATGTAATTCGAGCCGAACTGCAGCCAAAGCCACTTGAGCCACAACTAGCTAACCCTAGGAACCAGCACCAGTACCCTCTACCCCTTACCGTACTCCTACCCAGTCGCAGTCCCAAAACCAAAACCAAAACCATTCCCACTCTCCCTCCTTCCTCCTCCCACTGCCCTCAGGCCGTGGCCCCATTAGGCAGTTGTCAAATTTGATGAGTGAGACGCATCACATATGCAAGAACCGCATGATCTACCCAATCTGGCTCTCACATAAACTGCCATGCCATACATACTAGATATACTTATCGAATGGAATGTCCGTAGCATAGTCCAATTTATGCGATAACCGTGAACGCGATAACGAACTGACTAGCGAATCGTCTCTGCCGCGATTTGAATGCATACGCTATTATAGTATACTATTGTACAGTATGTACGCTATATAGTATATAGTATACGTATTCGAATATTCGTGTGTATCGCTGATAGTTCGCATTTGCTTGTGTAACGATTATCTGCACTGAGCGAAAAACCATTGGCTATTTTCGATTTCATTTAAGGAAATTGCACTAGAGATTAGAGAAATATGAATAAAAAGAGTAAGGTAAAGAAAGGTGACGGAGGGAGAGAGAGAGAGAGAGATTTGATGAAATTGAAACCCTCACGCTTCATTGCACTGCACAGGTAAATTGCAATTTTCCAAATGTAAAATTTCGCTTTTCAGTTTTGGGATTTCAATTTGAAAATCCCATTGACAAAAGAATCGAATGAACGTAAAGATGAGAATAACAGATGTCTAGCTAATCAAATTTAGAGCACATTACAGTGCAAGCACACACGACCGGGAGATACCCTGCAGCAGCTGTGATTCTGGTTTGACTTAATTAAAAGTATCGCCTCCCCCCTTCACCAATTTTGGTCTAACTGTGGCTACAGAGTGCTCCATGCAGGACAATAGGCTTACTGCCCCAAGGTAGTACATGGATCTGTATGCGAGGCTGTATGAATGTATATGTGTGTGTGTGTGTGGGCAGAGTGCGTGCTTATAATTTGACTTGCATGTTGCTAATCATCTATTGCAGCTTACCGAAGGACTTTGCAGGCAGACGAGCTGGACCTGCAACTGCAGAGCACAGCACAGCACAGCAGGGCACAGCACAGCAGAGCAGAGCACAGATGAACCACAGATACACAGATACAGATACATGACAGTATGTACTATGTATGATTTCCAAAACGGATACCATGCCAAATTTGACTTCCGAACGGATTGAGGGCCTATTCAAATGAGAGGGAACAATGCGAGCTTCAAGCCGTCAGCTTTGAGCTAAAGCTTCAAATTGTTCCGACACACACCACGGGGAGTTTGATTAGTTGTGAGTGGTAGGTGGAGAACGGGGAGAAGTACAAACAGCAAGGTGGAGGAGAAGAATGAAAAGGAATGCACGACATGCAAAGCATTCAGAGAAGCATCCTTTGTGCCAGACTCGAAACTAGCTCGAAATGTGA